>CM040246.1:172967725-173602992 GCA_022545495.1 Chrysanthemum lavandulifolium
CTTGCACGGGATCCCAATTATCCGCTTATCCATTCTTGTCTGTGTTCAACCGCAGATCGCTCAAATCGCTGTGGTACCGGACTCAGCCGCTCCAAGCATATGAATGGAGACCGTCGCTTATGAACTTCGTGAGTAAATTCATCGACGCTTAGATTCGAAACGACCATTTTGGAGCTATTATGGGTTATGGAGATTATGTGGTTGGAGATAGTGTAATTTCCCTGCATACTATGTGGAAGGTCTTGGTCATAACTTGTTCTCTGTTGGTCAATTCGTGATTCCGATCTTGAAGTGGCTTTTAGAAAACATACTTGTTTCGTTAGAGAACTTGATGGTGTGGAATTGTTAAGAGGAACTCGTGGTTCAAACCTATACACCATCTCTATCGAAGACATGATGAAGTCCTTCCAATCGCTTGTTGTCAAAGGCTTCGAAAACAAAGTCATGGTTATGGCATCGCCGCCTCAATCACTTGAACTTCGGCACCATTAATAACCTTGCCGAAAGGATCTTGTCAAAGGCTTACCCATTAAAATATGAAAAGATCACCTTTGTTCACACCCAATTGGGAAAAGCACGAAATATGCCCACAAACCAAAACCCACAAACTCAAGAATGGAAGTTCTTCATACCCTTCATATGGATCTGTGCGGACCAATGAGAGTGCAAATGATAAATGGAAGAAACTCATTCTAGTAGTTGTTGATGACTACTCTCGATTTACTTGGGCTAAGTTTTGAGGACAAAGGATGAAACTCAGATGTCATCATCAAACTCATCAAACAACTTGTGTTCGACTCAACAAAACCGTCGGGATTGTTTGAACCGACAATGGCACGTAGTTTGTTAACAAAGAATTAATTCAGCTTTTATGAAAGTGTTGGAATCGGGTCATCAAAGAAGTGTTCCACGAACTCCTCAATGTAACGGTGTTGTTGAAAGACTAAATCGAACTCTTGTGGAAGCCGCAAGAACAATGCTAATTTATTCAAAGGTTCCAATGTTTTTATGGGTGAAGCCATTGCCACCGCTTGCTACACCCAAAATCGTTCCCTTATACACACCTCTCATGGAAAACTCCATATGAACTAGTTCATAAACGAAAACTTGATCTCTCCCACCTTTGTGTTTGGTGCCTTGTGCTATCCAACAAATGACGGTTAAGACTTAGGAAAATTAAGAGCAAAGGCGATATCGGATTTTTGTTGGTTATGCACCAAACAAGAAGGGTTACGAATCAACAACAAGAGAATCCGAAATATCATGGAAACAATTCACGTTACGCTCGATGAGTCGACCGTCAAATGGCTCTGGACAACCTAGTTCGGACCCGCATTTCAAAACAGTCCATTGGTTCATCCTTGTACCAAATTTCTCTCCGCCTATTCCATATGTACCTCCAATCTCAAGATGATTTGAAGAAATTGTTTGATCCGATGTTTGATGAACTCTACGAGGCAAGTGCTATTGAACTCGTCAATTCCCACAACAGAGGTCGCCATATCCTCGAGAATGAAGTCAATCCTTCAGCCTCAATATCATTAAGTCAAGAAGCACCGCCGCGATAACTCGCCTCATCATCAAATCATCAATCTTCGAATGTACATCATGGAATCAATTTTCGCATCAATGATGAAGTTAATCCTTCGCTACTCCTCAAGATGCTCCATTTGAAAACATATTTGCTCTCGAATCATCATCGTAACCATCTTCTTCGTGAGACATCGACTCGCTACCTCGGCCCCTCAACAATCGACACATAAACACCTTAGAAAATGGACTCACGATCATCCATTAGACAACATCATTGAAATCCCTCTCGTCCCGTATCAACACGGAAACAACTTGCAACCGATGCCTTATGGTGCTTCTTCAACTCCAGTACTTCTAAGATTGAACCAAAAGATGTTAAACTTCCATGAATGAAGACACCGGTTCAATGCCATGTAAGAAGAAATTCATGAGTTTGATCGACTTGATGTATGGGAATTAGTACCGCGCTCCGATTGTGCTATGATCATTGCTCTAAAATGGATCTTCAAAGTGAAACTTGATGAGCATGGTGATGTCCTAATGAACAAGGCTCGATTGGTTGCTAAAGGATACCGTCAAGAGGAGGGTATTGACTTTGAAGAATCATTTGCTCTGCTGCTCGTATCAAGGCAATCGAATCTTTTGGTTAATGCTACCAGAAGAACATGGTAGTCTATCGATGGATGTTAAGACGACATTTCGAATGGAGATCTTAAAGAAGTCATCTACGCCAACAACCCGAAGGCTTTGTGAATCCGAGCATCCTACTCATGTTTATCGCTTGAAGAAGGCTCAGACGGTTTAAAGCAAGCTCCAAGGGCATGGTATGATACGCTATCAAAGTTTCTTCTATCTACCGGATTCAAAGAAAGGAGCGCTTGATCCAACATTGTTCACCAGAAGTCAGCAAACATTTAATTCATGTTCAAATCTATGTTGATGATATCATCTTTGCCTCGATCGACCCCAATGAGTGTGACCGCTTTTCAAATGAAATGGGTTCTAAATTTCAAATGTCAATGATGGGACAAATGTCATTTTCTTGGGATTACAAATTTCACAAAGTCCCTGAGGCATTTTCATAAATCAATCTAAATATGCAAATGAGATTTTAAAGAAATTTGGATTCGATTCTAGTGACCCGTTGACACTCCCATGATTGAACGTATTAAACTAGATGAGGACAACTCAGGGATCATGGTAGACCAAACGAAATATCGTAGTATGATCGATCCTCGATGTACCTCACGCCTAGTAGACCGACATCTTGTTCGTTGTTTGCATGTGTGCTAGATACCGTGCTAAGCTTCACTAAAAGCACCTTGAAGAAGGTTAAGCGGGTCTTTCGGTATCTCCAAGGAACCATCAATATGGGACTTTGGTACCGAAAGACACCAGATGTCACTAATAACCTATGCAGATGCCGATCATGCAGATGTCAAGATACTCGTCAAGTACTCCGGAGGTGCTCGGTTTTGGGTGAGAAGCTTGTGAGTCGGTCTTCAAAGAAGCAAATGAGTACTTCTTTTTCTACAGAGGCGGAATACATAGCCATGTCATCTTGTTGTGCTTAAATCCTATGGATGAGATCCCATTATCCGACTATGGCTTTGAATTCAACAAAATCCCTCTGCATTGTGATAATAAAGTGCTATTGCTCTCTCATGCAACAACGTACAACACTCAAGAGCAAAGCACATCGACATTCGACATCATTTCATCGGGAGCAAGTTGAAAATGGTGTAGTGGAACTTTACTTGTGAGGACCGAATACCGCCAGCAGACATCTTCACCAAAGCTCTTCCTAGAGAACATTTTGAGTTTATTCTTCCACGATCGGGTCTTAAGTGCCTACAACCGTAAACACTCAAAAGTCTTCAAGAGGAAGAAGAGGAGTAAAAGGTTTCCTTCATCTATCCCCTGTAAATATTTTTTTCGAAAAACAAAATACAAAATTATAAAACCTTAAAATTCAAATAGAAAAATATAAAACTTTCAAAATCCATAAAAATTTGAAAAAAATTCGAAAAATCTTCAAAAAATATTGTCATTTTGTCTTGTTTCTCTCGATTCGATAATATCTACGGGACTTTAGATGTTGTTTGAATCTTAAAAAAAAAAAAAAAATCAAAAAATCAAAAAATATTTTTGGGAAAAAGAGATAAAATGGTTTATTGTCATTTCAGCAAGAACTCGCTTTCAAAGAAAGAACAGAGCCATGCTTTATCTTGGTTTTCAAATTTCTTGCTCGATTCTTTAAACTAATCCCGACTATCCAATGAAAACTAGTTGTTTTGAAAAATAACTCGGACTCTATTTTGATAGTCATCCGGACTTAAAAGTTTGTCAAAATATCTATCTCTCAATCAACAACTTATGTCATTGATTGAGGGGAGAATGATTTCAATTAAATCAAAAAGTTATTTGTCATACAATTGTTTTCAAAAGATAATCATGCATGTTTATTCAATGAAGTTTAAAGTCATAAAATCCGATCCTTATCGATAAAACGCTTTCATAATCAAGTCACAATTCTCCTTAAAATCTTTCAAAATCAATTTAATTCTAGAGATCACAAATATCAAATGATTTGATAATTGTGATCGGGGAGAATTTGTGATTTAAATTGGATTTAATCGATAATTAGGCAAATGGTTTTATAAGGATGTACAAGCTCTCCTTCCGACATGTGCCAAATGATTTCAAATTTTCCATGAACATGTCGAGGGGAGCATCTATCTTAAACCACTAAGATTTGAAACGTGATCAATGTGTGTTTCCTCTTGTATGTGCAAAACTCTTTCAAACCTCAAGGCACATATTGAGGGGAGCAAACTTATGAAAACCTCATCCTTCCCCAAAATGCTTTATCTACTTGATTTGATTAGGAAGTGATGTTGATATCTTTAGAAAATGGTAATCAAAGAAGTTAATTCTTTCTCTTGCCTCCGTGTGCAAAACGATTTCAAATACTTGATGCACATGTTGAGGGGAGCTCTTGTTCTAAAAATATCAAAACAATTCAGTACAAAATGCTCGATAATATATCTTAAGTATCCGGATTGATTTTCAAATGGTTTTCAATTGGTTCCAAAGCGCGATGAACAATACCAAATAGACCGACCAACTTTACTTAATGTATGGTGATATAAGGATGATAAGGTTAGGTTTTGTTCCCATGATCCGCCGTAACCGGAGGGATCTACCTGTGGACAATCCACTAGTTAGTGTAGAAGTCCCAGGTATGATGATAAAAGAGAAAATGAGATATGGGAAGAGTGCGGATCGAGATGTAGCTAGTACCGGAATAAACCCAACAAGGTTCTAGCTATGAAGTCTCGTAAGCATCAAGGTTGAAGAATGAAAAGAATTGAATGAGAAAAGGGTGAAAACAAATAGCCTCCAATTATTCAACCTTAGGGCGATACCGGGTTCAATTCATATGCTACGGTGGTTACCAAGGTAACATCGGTATTGAAGACAAGACGTCATGGACCCAATGACGACCGCACTTCATCTTCCCAAACCACTCAAGTTCCTCTTAAAAGGTCTTGTTTCATTCTCACGGGAACCAACATAATCTATCGACTTTCTCTTAGAGATTGTTTATATTTAAGGAGGAGACTCTCCCTAGTCTCCCAACACAGATCCAAATATGCACAAATTGAGTCTAGATCCACGAGATCATCTATTAATCTCCTTAGGACACTTTCAATGAAGACTCTCGTTTCACTCAATGTGGAAGAGAGATTATATCTTGAGTCCCACGCATTATCCTTGTGGTATTGCGGAACATCCGAAAGTGATATGCATACATATTCACAATGAAGATGGAAAGCCTTTTGAGCCAACATCAAACAAGCTCTCGGTAGGTGGCATGTGAGATCTATTCTATAGATTAACCATGTGACAACCGAATGTAAACTATGGGGTGATTCAATCTTTTGAATCAATCCTGTTCAGTTATGGATTGACGGATACATTTGATAAAACCAATCGTTGTGCTTAAAAGTTCTTTCCATAGCACATCGATCGTGTATTAATGTTTCAAAATTAAAGGTATTTATGATTGATAATTGATTTTCCATAAAACCTTCGTTGTATTGCAAAACACTTTCTATTAAGCAATACACCATTGTTCTCAAATCACTTTTCATCAATCGGTGAATCTCTATTCGCTGGTTCACTCACTCCGTGTTGTCTTCTTTGAGACGTTCGGTTTGAGAACGACTAGAGCACCGCGAAACCCCGTCAAGGAAATTCTTCGAGTTATACCGATCACAAAGACATGTATCGATCAACGGGAACCGTGGGCGTGCACTCAATTCAACGAAGTGATCAAAGACACTTTGTGCGCTTTATTGCTAATTGTTGTATGTGTATGCCCGACGCTTGCACCGATCGTAATGAAGCGGTCAATCCATAGCCGCATGCTCACACAACACATTCATTTCCAAAGAAATCATGATTAGTGCATCAATGACTCGATATTTTCACTCCATGCTTCGCTCTGTTGCTACAAATATCATGAATCACTAAAAGCTTCCGCTACTCGATAAGAAGATATCATGATCCGTAATGTGAGCATGTCGGTCCAAAAGTCACAACTTCACATGCTATCAACACCACAATGGAAGAGTCGAGATTTATGGTCACGATGATCTCAAAGTCTGGTTCAAAACTCAAACATCACGTGGATCGCTTAAAGACCTCCTCTTGAATTAACAAAACATGCGTAACATGATGAATCAAAGACTACGAGCTAAAGAACAAAAGTGCTTAATCAAAGAAACCAAGAACAACAAAATATTATATCGGTTTGTAATCATTGTAAGTTGAGGTGACCTCCTTAGGGGAGATTGTTAGGATTTAGTAAATCCGGTGACTTAAAGTTTCGGTCACCTCAACTATGTATGCTCGTTAGAAAGCTCGAGTCATAGTAAGTCCATGATAGTATTTAGTTTACTTTGTAACACCATGGAGGAAGGACGGTCTTTACCCATCAGATGCCCGATCCACACCATAAAGAGGCGTGTCATGTTTGTACCTATAAATACCCTTTGCCCTCCAAGGCAAAGGGTTGAGCTTATAATACATTTTGCTTTGTCTCTAAAGTTCCCATCCTCTCCCACTTTCTCTCTAAACCTTATCTCTTTACGCCTATCTTGTGAT
This sequence comes from Chrysanthemum lavandulifolium, assembly GCA_022545495.1. NCBI lineage: Eukaryota > Viridiplantae > Streptophyta > Magnoliopsida > Asterales > Asteraceae > Chrysanthemum > Chrysanthemum lavandulifolium. The sequence continues at coordinate 172,974,431 of CM040246.1, forward strand.
AAACCAAGATCCTACAATGCGACTTTGATTGACCGCTTCATTCTCGATCATTGCAAACGTCGGCGCACTCGCATACAAACGCTAGCAATAAAGTGCACAAAAGTGTCTTTGATCACTTTCGTTGAATTGAGGTACACGACCCACGGTGCCTCATTGATCAAGATAATCACCGCCTGTGATCGGTATAATTCAAGAATTTCCTTGACAGGTTTCGCACCGCTCTAGTGTTTCTCAAACCGAACGCCTCAAAGAAGACAACACGGAGGAGTGAACCAAATAATTGAGATTCACCGATTGATGAAAAGAGATTTGAAAAACAATTGTGTATCGCTTCAATAGAAATTGTTTTGCAATACAACAAAGGTTTTAATGAAAATCAATTATCAATCATAAACACCTTTTATTTTGAAATGTTAGTACACAACGATGTGCTAAAGAAAAGAGTTTTAAGCACAAAGACCGGTTTTTTAAATGTATTCGCCAATCCATAACCCGAACCCGGATTGATTCAAAAGATTGATCGCCCATTGTTTCCGGGCCAGTTGTCACATGGTTGATCTATTGGATAGATCTCATGCCACCCACCAGAGCTTGTTTGATGTTGGCTCCGAAGGCTTTCCATCTTCATTGCGAATATGTTTGCATATCACTCGGATGTTCCGGCAATACCACAAGGATAATGCGTAGGACTCATAAGATGTAATATCTCTTTCCATATTGTGTGAAACAGAGAGTCTTCAATGACAAAGGTCCTAAAGAGATATTATATGATGATCTCGTGGCTCTAGACTCAATTGTGCATATTTGGTTCCTATGTTGGGAGACTAGGAGAGGGTCTCCTTCTTCAATATCAACAAACTCTAAGAGAAAGTCGATAGATTATGTAGGTTCCCCCGAGCCATTTGACCGGTCACCATCGAACGTAACGTGAATTGTTTCCATGATATTTCGGGTTCTCTTGTTGTAGATTCGGTATCCTTTTCTATTTGGTTCATAACCTACAAATACTCCAATGTCCGCTTTTAGCTTTTAGTTTACCTAAATCTTGACCGTCATTAGTTGGGTAACATAAAGCACCAAACACACGGTTGTAGGATAGATCGTTTTCATTTATGGACAAGTTCATATGGAGTTTTTCCATGAGAGGTGTGAATAAGGGAACGATTTTGGGTGTAGCAAGTGGCAATGGCTTCAACCCATAGGAACATTGGAACCTTTCAATAAATTAGCATTGTTCTTGCAACTTCCACAAGAGTTCGATTCGCCTTCAACTACACCGCTCATTGAGGAGTTCGTGGAACACTTCTTTGATAACTAATTCCAACACTTTCATAAACCGAATTAAGTCTTTGTTAACAAACTCGCAGCAATTGTCTGCTTGAACAATTCTAATAGTATTGTTGAGTCAAACCCTGTCGTTTGATAAGTTTGATGATGACATTTGAGTTTCATCCTTTGTCCTCAAAAACTTTACCCAAGTAAATCGAGAGTAGTCATCAACAACTACTAGAATGTATTTCTTCCCATTTATCGCTTTGCACTCATTGGTCCGCATGGATCCATATGAATGGTATGAAGAACTTCCATTATCGAGTTTGTGGGTTTTGGTTTGTGGGCATATTTTGTGCTTTTCCCAATTGGCAAGTGAACAAAGATGATCTTTTTCATACTTTAATTTGGGTAATCCTCTTACTAAGTCCTTTTCGGAAAGATTGTTTATGGTACCAAAGTTCAAATGATTGAGACGACGGTGCCATAGCCATGACTTAGTTTTGGAAGCTTTTGACAAAGAAGCAAATGGGTGAAGATTTCATCATATCTTCGATAGAGATGGTGTTTAGGTTTGAACCATGAGTTCCTCCGAAGTTCCACACCATCAAGTTCTCTAACAAAGCAAGTATGTTTTCAAGGCCACTTAAACTGAGTCACAAAATTGTCCGATAGAAAATAGATTATGTCCAAGACCTTCAACATAATATACCCCGAAATCACACTATCTCCAACCACGTAATTCCATAACCCATAATAGCACCAAAATGATCGCTTCCGAATCTCACAGCTCGGCTGAATTTACTCACGGTTCATGAGCCGTGACCGGTCTCCAATCATATGCTTGGAAATACCGAGTCCAGTACCACATAACGATTTGAACGATCCGCAGCTGAAGATGCATAAGAATGGATAATCGGATAATTGGGATCCCCATGCAAGAATGGGTTCCATTTGGTTAGTAATGTTGATTGGAACACCCACATGTTAAGTAGAAGATCATCATAAATAGATATAGTGCTAGTGTCCAGATTTGACCTATTCAAAGTGTGTTCACTTCTTGGCGGAATAGTTCTACCAAGAGGCATCCATTTTCTAGTGGGCATTGACTTAGCAAATTTAGGGCATGACTCATTAATCTTACGGCCAAGAGGGTATCCATTGATAACCTATATTACTAAATTCTCTTCCTGTGGGTTTCCACTGCTTTCTAACTTTCTTTCGCTTTGCTTTTAGCCTTCTTAGTTCGATGTTTAACATTAACAGCTTTAATCGGGCATTTGACAAGATTAGACAAATCATTCACACCACATTCAAGATTAGTAATGAAACCACACAATCATCATTACATGTGTTGCCAAAAGTAGCGTAAGTCGCATTAATTACAAGACGCTTAGAGCTAACATTAGAATCAACACGATTCGCCTTATTCAAATTCTCCTAAGGTGATCTTCTACTCTCTTCCACCGAACATTCCTAGCATGCAAGGTCCTATCATTCTTTGTGTTGCCTTGAGGCTTTGACCGCTTGCTTTGGTGTCACTTCTTACTCCGTAGAGGAATTGGAAGATTAGTTGTTTTGCTACTTTTTTGCATTCCCGAACTAGAATGTGGGATCTCGAACTACTTCAAGGCATATTAGAGTTCACTTTCTTAATAGTGGGCATAAATGGTTTGTATGCTTGGCACTAGGCATAGAACAAGGCATCATGCCTTTACCTTTCGCACCTAAGGATTTAGGACATGTTGCTATTAAACATTCTAGTAGCTCTTGAGATCGTTTGGCTTGAATGCACGCAAACCTAATTTCACCGTCAAGAGGCTTATTTATAAAATCCTCTTCCACAATCTCACGGAGACATTCTAGACTATCTTTAAGGTGAGCAAAATAGTTATGAAACACCGCTCATTATTCCTAAGATGAGGAGGAATGTATTTAACAAATACAAGATATTTGCATATCGAGGATGATCTTGATGCAACATTCTCATTAAAGACAAGTGGCGCTTCCCTTTTTCCTGCCTCTTCGATTCTCAATTTCCTTTTGTAAAGACGTTATATTTTCGTTGTTCTTGTCACGAGTGACTTTAATTGAATCATATAACTCTTTAAAGTGTCGCTTAACTTTTCATTTTTTCGAGAAAACCCTCGCTTTCCTTTTGTAAAGCATTAACCAAGTTTTGAAGATGAAAAGTATGAGAATACCGAGAATCTAAAGGAGGAGGCATTTGGGAGCCACCACATTGTTCTTTTCGCCTTTAATTGTGAAATTTGGGCTTTAATTTTCGATCGTGTTACAATGAGCTTGAATCTGCTCGCCACGCTTTGTTTATCCGAAAATCGCATCAAACTCGAACATCCGAGGATGTCTTGATATTTGAGGTTTTGACATTTTCTTTAAGATGTTGATATTTTAGTTGCAAATCAAAATGTTCAACTTCTAGTTTAGAAAGATGTTTTACCAAATTATCGTGATCATCCCGATCAATTTTCTCATTTAGTTATGAGTTTTGTTTTCAAGCTCAATAACACGATCATGAGAAACTTTCAATGCAATAGATAATTCATGAAATCGAAGCGAGAATAGAGTGCTTAGTAACAATATAAACACATCTTGAGCTACACAACTCGAAATCAAATTCTCATTTAAGATATGCAAGTTCTTCCTTTCAACTTCATTATATTTGAGTTCAAGTTCATAATCATTAACTTCAACTATCATTGCATCAAATTCCTTTTCCATTTCTTTAATATAATTAATTCCTTTTGAAGACTCTCAAATTGACCTTTAATTGTTTAAAGAAAGGCATGACCTCATTAAATAACATTCTTTAGTTTGCTCAAACCCCTTTCCCCGCTTATCCATGTAGGTGTGATTCTTCACAAGTTTCTCAAAATCAACAAACAACTAATAAACAACATACAAATGATTAAGGTCTTGCTATTAGTGGAAATAGATCTAGGAACTAAATGCATTGGTATATTAGGAGGATACATTGTTGCTTGAGGCAATTTCCTACTAGATTCTTTTCAACAAGATTTTCATTTTTGCATATCCATATCCTTTTTCCAACACTTGTTTGTGGGGTTAATGTAGTCTCGAGGCTTAAACTTGTTTAATGATATCCAATTTTGTAGGCTATTAGTTTCACATACACATCAAACCATAACAACAAGGTGGCGATAAGTGGAATTCTAGAGAGAGAAAGTTAGAGGTTTAGGAACTTAGTGAGAGAAAGTGAAAGATATTATTATGAGCTCCAACTCTCTACCTCGGGAGGTAGAGAGAATTTATAGTCTTACATAAATCGCCACACATCGGGTCGTGGATCGTGCATACAAGGGTAAAGACCCGTCCCAGATCCACGGTGTTACTTAACTAAATACTACTTAACTTAAAAAGAACTACGACTCACGAGCTTTCTACGCATTACATATACTGAGGTGACCGACTCTTTAATTCCGGAATTTCTAATTCTAACAATCTCCCTATGGAGGTCACCTCAATCATGTACCAAAATTACATTGAATACAACTAGATAATACATTAACAATTGATCTTGCATTCTTGATGTAGTCCTTGCTCCTAAGCTCGTAGTCATTGATTCTTCACATTGCATGTTTGCTTACCCAAGTGAAGGTCTTTTATCGATCCACGCGATGATAAATTTGAGCCATCTTTTGAGATCATCCGCTATCAAAAATCTCCGACACATCCTTTGTGGTGTTGGTATTATGTGATGTTGTGACTTTAGGACCGACATGCTCACATTCGATCATGATATCTTCATCGTAGTAGCGGAAGCGCTTGTTGAATCATGATATTGGCAAGAGCGGTAGCGGAAGCTTGGAGTGAAAATATCGAGTCACCGATGCACTAATCATGATTTCTTTGAGTTGAATGTGTTAAGTGAGCATGCGCTATGGATTGACCGCTTCATTCCGATCACCAAACGCCGCGACTCCGCATACAACAAGCAGTTAATAAATCGCACGAAAGTGTCTTTGATCACTTTCGTTGAATCGAGGTACACTACCACTGCCCCCGCTGATCAAGACATGTACCGCTCGTGATCGTATAATTCCAAAGAATTTCCTTGATTGTGGTTTCATAATGCTCTAGCCGTTCTCAAACCGAACGCTTCAAAGAAGACAACACGGAGTGAGTGAACCAAATAATTTTAAGTCCACCGATTGATGAAAAGTGATTTGAAAACAATCGTATTGCTCAATAGAAATTGTTTTTGCAATACAACGGTTTTATTGAAAATCAATTATCAATCATAAAACACCTTTGGTTTGAAAAATGATTACACGGTCGATGTGTCAATAAAAGAGTTGGTAAGCACAAAGACCGGTTTTCAAAGGTATCCGTCAATCCATAACTCGAACCAGATTGATTCAAGAGATTGAATCGCCCCATTGTTTCTCGTCATTGTCACATGGTCGATCTATAATAGATCTCACATGCCACCTACCAGAGCTTGTTTGATGTTGGCTCGTAGGCTTTCCATCTTCATTGTGAATATGTATACATCACTCGGGATGTTCGCAATACCACAAGGATAATGCGAGGACTCAAAATATAATCTCTTTCCACATGTGTGAAATAGAGAGTCTTCATTGAAAGTGTCCTAATGAGATTTATTGATGATCTCGTGGCTCTAGACTCAATTGTGCATATTTGGATCCCGCTTCGGAGACTAGGGAGAGGGTCTCCTTCTTCAATATCAACAATCTCCAAGAGAAAGTCGATAGATAATGTCGGTTCCTCGAGAATGAAACAAGTCCCTTTAAGAGGAACTTGAGTGGTTTGGAAAGTTGAAGTGCAAGGCGCCACCGGGTCCATGACGCCTTGTCTTCAATACCGATGTTACCATCAAGAGTATATGAAGTGAACTCGGTTTCTAAGGTTGAATAAATGGAGGGCTATTTGTTTTCACCCTTTCTCATTCAATTTTTTTTAATTCTTCAACCCCTTCAAGGTTACCGAGACTTCATAGCTAGAACCTTGTTGGGTTTATTCCAAGACTAGCTCGGCCTCGGCCGCACTCTTCCCATATCTCACTTTTCTCCTTTTATCATCATACCTAAGGACTTCTACACTAACTAGTGGATCGCCCTCGGTAGATCCCTCCGGCTCAAGCGGATCATGGGAACAAAACCCAACCTTATCATCCTTATATCACCATACATAAAGTAAAGTTGGTAGGTCTTTTGGTATTGTTCATCCGCCATATGGAACCAATTGAAAACCATTTGAAAATCAATTCGTATACTTATGATATATTATCAAAGCATTTTGTACTGAAATTGTTTTGATATTTTAGAACGAGAACTCCCCTCAACATGTGCATCAAGTATTTGAAAATGTTTTGCACACGGAGGCAAGAGAAAGAATTAACTTCTTTGATTACCATTTTCTAAAGATATCAACATCACTTCCCACATCAAATCAAGTAGATAGAGCATTTCGGAAGGATGAGGTTTCCATAAATTTGCTCCCCTCAATATGTGCCTCGAGGTTAAGAGAGTTTTGCACATACTAGAGGGAACCCGCACATTGAGATAAGTTGATCACATTTCAAATCATAGGTTTAAGATAGATGCTCCCCTCAACATGTGCATGGAAAATTTGAAATCGCTTTGTCACATGTGGGAAGGACAAGATGTACATCCTTATAAAACCATTTACCGAATTATCGCTTAAATCCAATTTAAATCACACATTCTCCCCGATCACAATTATCAAATCATTTGAGATTTGTGATCTCTTATAGATTTAAATTGATTTTGAAAGCTTTAAGGAGAATTGTGACTTGATTATGAAAGCGCTTGAATCGATAAGGATCGGATTTAAGACTTTAAACTCCATTGATAAACATGCATGTACATCTTTTGAAAACAATTTAATGCCAAATAACTTTTTAATTTAATTGAAATCATTCTCCCCTCAATCAATGACATAGGTTGTTGATTGAGAGATAGAGATTTTGACAAATAAGTCCCGATGATTATCAAAATAGAGATCGAGTTATTTTTCAAAGCATTTAGTTTTCAAAGATAAATGTTTATAGAATCGAGCATGGAATTTTGAAAACATGATAAAACATGGCTCGTTTTTCTTTTAAAACCGGTTATTGCTCAAGATGACAATAAGCCATAGTTTCTCTTTCTCCCAAATTTTTTTTTTTTTTTTTTTTTTTATATATATATAAAATTCGAACAACATCTAGAAGTCCCGTGTCATTCTTTGAATGACAACATCAAGACCGTAGATATTATCGAATCGAGAGAAACATGACAAATGACAATATTTTTGAAGATTTTCAATTTTTCAATTTTTTTTTTTTTTTTTTTTTTTTTTTTTATGGATTTTGAAAGTTTTATATTTTTCTATTTGATTTTGAGGTTTTATAATTTTGTATTTTGTTTTTGAATAAATATTTACAAGAGATAGATGAAGAAAACTTTTACTCCTCGCCTTCCTCCTCAAGACGCTTGAGTGTTTTCGTTGAAGGCTTTTCAAGCCAAGTCGTGGAAGAATGAACTCAAAATGTTCTCTTGGAAGAGCTTTTGTGAAGATGTCGCTAATTGGTATTCGCACTCACAAAATAGAGTTTCACCACACCTTTTTCAACTTGTTCCCGATGAAATGATGTCGAATGTCGATATGCTTTGCTCTCGAGTGTTGAACGTTGTTGCACGAGAGAGCAATAGCACTTTTATTATCACAAGATGTAGGATTTTGTTGAATTCAAAGCCATAGTCGGATAATTGAGATCTCATCCATAAGATTTGAGCACAACAAGATGACATGGCTATGTATTCAGCCTCAGAGGAAATAGAAGTACTCATTTGCTTCTTTGAAGACCACTCACAAGCTTATCACCCAAAAACCGAGCACCTCGACGCATTTGACGAGTATCTTGACACCGCATGATCTCGATCTCGATATGTCGTTAGTGACATACCGGTGTCTTTTGGGTACCAAAGTCCCATATTGATGGTTCCTTGAGATACCGAAGACCCGCTTAACCGCTTCAAGGTGCTTTTTAGAAGGCTTAGCCTAGTATCTAGCACACATGCAAACAATGAACAAGATGTCCGGTCTACTAGTCGCGAGGTACATCGTGATCCAATCATACTACGATATTTTGTTTGGTCAATCATGATCCCCGAGAGGTCCTCATCTAGTTTGGTTCGGTCAATCATGGGGGTGTCAATGTGGTCACTTGAATCAAATCCAAATTTCTTTAAAATCTCATTGCATATTTAGATTGATTTATGAAAATGCCTCCGGACTTTGTGAAATTTGTAATCCCAAGAAAATGACATTTGTCCCATCATTGACATTTGAAACTTTGAACTCATTTCATTTGAAGAACGATCACATTCCATTGGGTCACCGAGGCAAAATAATATCATCAACATAAATTTGAACATGAATTAAATGTTTGCTCGACTTCTCGGTGAACAATGTAGGATCAACTCGCTTCCTTTGATGAATCCGTTGATAGAAGAAACTTTGACAAATGTATCATACCATGCCCTTGAGCTTGCTTTAAATCGTAAAGAGCCTTCTTCAAACGATAAACGCGAGTAGGATGCTCTTGATTCACAAATCCTTCAGTTGGTCGACGAGACGACTTCTTTAAGTTCTCCGTTCGTAAATGCCGCCTTCACATCCATCCGATAGACTAAAATGTTCTTACTAGCAAGATTAGCCAAAAAGATTCGATTGCCTCGATTCGAGCAACAGAGCAAAAGATTCTTCAAAGTCTATACCTCCTCTTGACGATATCCTTTAGCAACTAATCGAGCCTTGTTCTTCAACACATCACCATGCTCATCAAGTTTCACTTTGAAGATCCATTTAAGAGCAATAATCATAGCACGCCGAGCGGTACTAACTCCCATACATCAAGTCGATCAAACTCATGAATTTCATCTTGCATGGCATTGAACCAAATATCTTCATTCATGGCGGTTTTAACATCTTTTGGTTCGATCTTAGATAGTACGGAGTGAAGAAACACCATAAGGCATCGGTTGCAAGTTGTTTCCGGTTGATACAGACGAGAGGGATTTCCAATGATGTTGTCTAATGGATGATCGTGAGTCCATTTTCTCGAGGTGTTCATGTGGCGCTTGTCGAGGAACCGAGGTAGTCGACTCGATGTCTCCTCAAGAAGATGGTTCGATGATGATTCAGAGTAGCAAATATGTTTTCAAATGGAGCATCTTCAGAGTAGCAAGGATTAACTTCATCATTGATGCCGTAAACATTTCCATGATGTACATTTGAAGAATGATGATTTGTTGATGAGATCAAGGATCAACAAGCAGTGCTTCTTGACTTAAAGATATTGAGACCGAGGGATTGACTTCATTCACTGTGAATATGAGCATCCTCTGCTGTGGGATCACCACCTCATTAGTAATTGAATCATACAGTTCATCAAACATAGGATCAAACAATTTCTTTAAATCATCTTCGATGGAGGTACATATGGAGTTTCTTGAGAAGAGTTTGGAACAAGGGATGAACCAATGGGACTGCTTTTGAAGTGCGGGTCCCGAAATGGAGTGTCCGTGAGCCATTTGACCGTCACCATCAAACATAACGTGAATTGTTTCCATGATATTTCGGGTTCTTTGTTGTAGATTCGGTATCCCTTTTGTTTGATGCATATCCTACAAATACTCCAATGTCGCCTTTAGCCCTAAGTTTGCCTAAGTCTTGACCTCATTAGTTGGATAGCACAATGCACCAAACACACGAAGGAAAGATAGATTAGGTTTTCGTCATGGACAAGTTCATATGGAGTTTTTCCATGAACAAGGTGAATCGTGTGGAACGATTTTGTGTGTAGCATGCAAAGGCAATTGCTTCACCGAGAAACATTGGAACCTTTAAGTAGATAAGCATCGTTCTAGCGGCTTCAACAAGAGTACGATTTCGCCTTTCAACTACACCGCTCGTTGAGGGGTTCATGGAACACTTCTTTGATGGCTGATTCCAACGCTTTCATAGAATTCACTAAGTTGTTTGTTGACAAACTCCGCCCATTGTCTGCTCGATAACTCGACAGCTTTTGTTAAGTCGAACTCGCAATTGTTTGATGAGTTTGATGATGATATCAGAGTTTCATCCTTTGTCCTAAGAACTTGACCTGTGAATCTAGAGTAATCATCAACCACAACTAACACATATTTCTTCCCAAAGATATTCTCACCCTCATTGGTCCACATAAATCCATATGAATCATATGAAGAACTTCTGACAGAGTTAGTAGGTTTGGGTTTACGGGCATACTTTTGCTTTTCCCAATTGACATGTCGAACAAAGATGATCCTTTTCATACTTTAGTCTAGGTAAACCTACAACTAAGTCCTTTTCGAAAGATCATTGATGGTGCCGAAGTTCAAGTGATTGAGACGACGATGCCATAACCATGATTTTGTTTTTTGAAGCCTTTGATAACAAGTGATTGGAGAAGACCTCATCATGTCATCAATAGAGATGGTGTAAAGATTTGAGCCACGAGTTCCTTTTAACAGTTCCTTACCATTAAGATCTCTAACAAAGTGTGTATGTTTTCTCAAGGCTACTTCTAGATCGTAATCACGAATTGACCATCGAGAATGATTATGACCCGCACCTTCCACATAATATACTCTAGAGATGACACTATCACCCACAACGTAATCTCCATAACCCATAATAGCACCAAAATGATCATTACCGAATCTAATAGCCTCGATGAATTTGCTCACGGTTCATGAGTCAGCGACCGGTCTCCCAACATATGTTGGAACAACTGAGTCCGTGTACCACGTAATCCATTTGAACGATCCGCAGCTGAACATGCATAAGAATGGATAATCGGATAATTGGGATCCCATGCAAGAATGGGTTCCATTTGGTTAGTAGTAATGATTGGAACACCCACTCGTAAATAGAAGCATTCATATCGTAAAGTGAGGCAATGGAATCATTGTGACTAGATGCAATACTAGTGTCTCAGATAGCCCTGCTCACAGTGTGATCACTTCAAGGGAATAGTTCTACCAAGAGGCATCCATTTACTAGTGGGCATTATCTCGATTAGTCTTATGACCAATGTATCCAATAAAAGCCTATTTTATCGAATGTTCTTCCGTGGGTTTCCACCGCTTTCTAGCTTTCTTTCGCTTTTTGCCTTTTAGCCTTTTTAGCACTAATTTTAGCATTAACAATATTAATCGGACAATTAACATCATTAGGCTGAACATTAACACCACATTCATGATTAGAAACAAAATTCAAGCGTACATCAAGACAAGGTTTGCAAATAGTATTAGAATTAATTAATTACAAGACGCCTATGGCTAATACTAGAATCAACACGATTCGCTTTATTCGATTCAAGCTTAAAGTTCCTAGATTGTTCTTCTACTCTTTTCCAAAGCACATTCTTAGCTCATGAGGTCCTATCATTCCTTGTATTGTCTTGAGACTTTGACCGCTCCCCTTTAATGTCACCGACACTCCGTAGGGAATGGGAACATTAGTTGGTTTAACTACTTTTGCATCACCTGCTTAGATGTGCCGATCTCGAACTACATGCAGTGCACTACGGTTCACATTCTTAAAACTAGAGGTACGGAGATTTGTACTCCTAGAAGGCACACTTGAGTTCTCTTTCTTAGCATCGATGTATCTAGAATCGAACTACTTAAAGGCACACTACGGTTCACATTCAAAACATTGGGAATCGAGTGCATATCATACTTGGCATTAGGCATCGAGCATGGAATCAAAGGGTTAACTCTCTCACCTAATGACTTTGGGCATATTGTGATCAAGCATTCTAAGATTTCTTGAGATCGCTTACATATAAGCATGCATGTCCAATTGCATTATCATGAGGTTTCTCTAACTTATCCTCTTCAACAATCTCACGCATATTCTAGGCAATCCTTAAGGGATGAGAAGTATGTTTGAATAGCAAGTTTGTTGTTCCTTAGATAAGGAGGACATAAGTCACGATACAAAGATATTTATTACAAGAGTGAACCTTTGATCCACCATTCTCCCCATTGGTCATTGGCATTTTCCTTTTACCCGACTCTTCGATTCTCAATTTCCTTTGCAATGAAGCTATTTGTTCGTTGTTTTTGTTACGAGTGACTTTAATTGATTCAAATAACTCATTGAAATGACGCTAACCTTTTCATTTTCTTCAGAAAACTTTCGCTTTCCTTTGTAAAGCATTTACTAGATTTTGAAGATGAAACGCTTGAGAATTCCGAGAATCTAAAGGAGGAGGCATTTGGGAGCCCGTCATATTGTTCGTTGACCCTTTAATTGAGAGATTTGGGCTTTCAACTTTCTCGATCGTGTTGCACCGAGCTTGAATCGCTCATCACGTTTGTTAATTTGAAAACTGCATCAAACTCGAGCATCCGACGATGTCTTGATATTTGAAGTTTTGACATTTTCTTTAAGATGTTGATATTTCATTGTAAATTAAATGCTCAACTCTAGTTTAGAAAAACGCTTAACCAAATTGTCGTGATCATCCAAATTTCAATTTTCTCGCTTAGTTTAGAATTAGTTTTTCAAGCTCAATGACACGATCATGAGAGACTTTCTGTGGCAAGAGATAGTTCATGAAATTGAGAAACATTAATAGAGCAATTTGAAGTTGAAAAATATCTTGAGCAATACATTCAAGAATAAGAGTCTCATTTAAGGTATGCAAGTTCTTCCTCTCAATCTCATTATATTTTAGCACGCCATAATCACTAACTTCAACTACCATTGCATCAAATTCCTTTTCCATTCCCTTGATATCGCTTTCACCCTTTTAAGACTCTCAAAGTGATCTTTCGAAGTTTAAAGAAAGGCATGACCTCGCTAAATAACATTCTTTCATTTGTTCAAAACCCTTTCTCCTTCGCTTATACCAATGGTGTGATCCTTTTCTTGCAAGTTTTCTCAAAATCACCAAATAGTTGAAATATAACGTATTGGCTAATTAATGTCTTGCTTTTGGTGGCAATTGTTCTAGGTACAAGATGCATTGGTGTATTAGGAGGATACACATGCTTCTAGGCATTTTCCAAAGGGAGGATTTGTTTCAACAATATTTTCCGCTTCGCTTATCTAAATCCTTTTTCCGTAAGACTTGTTCGGGAGTCAACAATGTCCGAGGTTTAAACTTGTTCAAGGAAACCAGCTTTTCCTTCTTGTAGTCATGAGGAGTGATAATTATTTTTTTCTCTTTGCATTTGGGATCATTTTGTTTCTTATTCATTTTTCCTAGTGATTTCATTTGATTTCTTATCTTCCTCAAAGGCACTCAACGCAACTAGGTTTTCGCCAGGCTTAAGGATTTCATTACCATCATAAAGCACCTTATGAGCATTTCTAGCCTTTTTAATTACCTCTCGATTTGTTCCTCAACAAGGGGAATGCTATGCTTATCGCTAAGACACGGTGTTTAGTGACCATGTGAGCATTCGAATGGTGTTTTTGTATGTACAACTTGTTTTCAAGTTTGTTTTTCAAAGTTTTCGATTAGAAAAGTCTCTCAAGAGTTTTGATTCCTTTGCATTAAATTCTTGCTTAACATTTTCACATTTTCTTGAAGTTCTTGCTTTTGCTTAGTCGTTTAGAAAGTTTTTCTTGCAAGGAATTTAATTTTGTTTCAATACTTCTTCTAAAATTACTTTTTCTAATTATCAGACTCACTTGGTCATCCATTTCCCGATCACGAGTGGTCAACTCAAATTTAGCACGTTGTTCATAAATAGCAACACGCTCTTTATAGGCATTTAGTTCGTAAATCATGTAATCATCGGGGCACATGCAAGTGTATTCATCAAACACATAGTCATTGTTGATCGCAGAAGATGCATCACTTGGTACAACTTCACATTCACTTTGTTTCACGATTGATCGATGGGACAAGATTAGCATACCCATATTTTCAACATTTGATTCAATAGTTTCATTGATTGTACTTTGTCATGCATCCGCTGTACATCAAGATCATCGATAGTTTTAATACCTCGAAATGAGCTTGTCATGGATGGGCCACTAGCGGTGAAGAAGAGACCTGGGAGAAACCATTGGAGAAATGCTAGCCATAAAAATTGTGTGTGCTGTAGGTCCATCATCCACATCGTAGTCGTATGCATCACAGCCACGACTTGAAAGGCATTCGATGATTGTGACCTATCTCCAATAGGTCGCTCATCCACATCGCATCATAGGTCTTGGCATTGCCCTCAAAGAAGAAACAAAGCCTCTTCATCCAAAGCAAAGACCATTGTCCCGAGCTTGTGCCAACAAAGATCTTATCTCCGGCAATAAAGATTCGTGGACGCTTTGAGATGTGCGCCTTGTAATGTGTCCCTTTACCACCACAGCTTGTAACATTTGATTGGCTTAGCTTGACCTTGGTTACCATTCCTTCCTCGACTCGTTGCCAACATAACCTCTCCCAGCCTCCACCTCTTCCCGATCATACTGCCTTTCCCGAATCTGGTTGCACCACGATCCTTCCATCTTTAACAAAGGGCTTGATCGTGGGTTAGATGTCGCTCGAGGTTGTTGTTGGTTTGTGGAGAGAATTCATGTTTTGACTAATGAGAAGAGCTAGTTGATTAATGGTTACCCACGTGTGCATCAAAGATCGCCTTGTTTGAACATAGGATCAGAATGAGTTTGGATTACCATTACCCAAGGGTATGACTTGTGATGCTTTGGTTGTGATTCGATGTTTGAGTAGAAAGTCGCTGAGTCATTAGACGAGCTTGTCTCTCCCTCGGTTGGTTTTGAACCGATTGAGAATCAATTTTCAAACATAGCATGTCTCTCATTCTCAAGGAGGAAGGCATAGAGTTGCTCATAGTTTGTATTCTTCAATCCTTTAGCGTAGCTTCACAACGGTGACAAACTTGTGCCATTCGGGATTCATGTTGTTCACAAATTTTGAGTTCAAATTGAATGTTAGGCATAGTCATTCGATGTTCCTCATGTCATTCACTAACTTATGAAATCTCACATAGTACTCATAGACATTCTCATCCTGTTTCATCTGAAGTTCTCAAATTCGCTATAGAGTGGGATTCTCTGCCTTCCATAGTTAATTTCAACCGAGAGAAGCATCTTAACATTATCCCAAACCCGCTTTGCATCGTTGTTATGATTGATTAGCTTGTAGATGTCTTTAGGAAGACCTGAAGAACAATGTTTGAAGCCCCGATATCCGCATCAAATCTCTTTTATCCTTATCATCAAGCTCATCATACATTTTAGGTCCACAATTCTGTAAATGTGAGTACCATCTTCATTAGTATCAAGTATGTCTCTAGTCGCCTCAACTCGATATGTCCTTCATCAATGGATTTGAGAATGTTGACACCATTTTCCTTTCCAAGGCAAGTATAATCGATTCGCTGAGCCCAAGAATCGTAGTCGGCCTGCTGCAAGGTGGACGGTATATCGAGCCACCGCTGAACATCCTCGGCAACAATGGAGATGATAGTAGGAACGCTGGTAGACATGTTAATGATTATACGGATTTTATAACTCTATGATTAAACCGGGAAATAGATTCTTTCACGGATTTTACTAAATCAAGAGAAAACCGTAAACAATCACTCAAGTCGCTAGAAGATAATGCACTAAGTCGCTAACACTTAATTCGCCACACCACTAAGTCGCTAGAGTCTCAAGTCGCTAGACAACCGCAAGTCGCTAAGTAGTAACTCGCTAAGCCTCAAGTCGCTAGCAAAATTTTGGCACAACCACTCAAGTCGCTAAAGATACAAGTCGCTAAAGAGCAACTCGCCATGCACTCAAGTCGCTATCACTAAGTCGCTACCGTAGTGGAGAGTCCACTACTTGTACTGTAAATCGCTAGATCTAAGTCGCTAGGTTTAAACTCGTAACTCGCTACAAATTTGTAAGGCAAGTCGCTACGAAGAAACTAATCCGTGAGTTAAGTCACTAGCATGAAAACCACATAAACATCACTTTTCAATCCAAAACAACCCAACCAAGATAATTTAAGCTTACCAAATGAAAACCTACACACTTGTGATGATTCTAAACATAAAAGTACTAACAAAATCCAAACTTTAACCCGAGAAATCAACCAAATGATGCAAAAACCACTAAACTTTTTCAAACTCAAAACCACCTAAAACCACTAGAAATCCAAAGATGTGCAAGATATGATCTAACCATGGCTCTTGATACCAATTGTAGGCTATTAGTTTTCACATACACATCAAACCATAACAACAAGGTGGCGATAAGTGGAATTCTAGAGAGAAAGTTAGAGGTTTAGGGAACTTAGTGAGAGAAAGTGAAAGATATTATTATGAGCTCCAACTCTCTACCTTGGGAGGTAGAGAGTATTTAGTCTTACATAAATCGCCACACATCGGGCTGGATCGTGCATACAAAGGTAAAGACACGTCCGTCCTCCACTGTTACTTAACTAAATACTACTTAACTTAAAAGAACTACGACTACGAGCTTTCTAACGATTACATATACTTGAGGTGACCGACTCTTTAATTCCTGGAATTTCTAATTCCTAACAAATTTTCCTTAGTGTAATCATGGGGTTTGATCGTTATGTTATTCTCTTTACACGCAGGATCGTTAAGCTTCCTATCCATTTTCTCCCTAGATGCATCATCTAATTTTCTATGTTCCTTAGTGCACTCAATGCAACTAGGTTTCATCTAGGTTTAAGAATCTCATTGCCATCATAGATTACATTTTGAGCAACTTTTGCTTTCTTACCATACTCGGGGTTGGATTCCTTTATAATGGGGATACTATGCTTATCACGAGAACTCTATGCTTAGTGATCATGTGAGCGATCTCAATGGTGTTCCCTTGTACGCACAACTTATTTTCAAGCTTGTTTTTCAAGGTTTTAGATTTGAAAAGTCATTCAAAAGTTTTGATTCCTTAGCATTAAATTCTTGTTTAAGCACTTTAACATTATCTTGAAGCTCTTGCTTTTGCTTAATGCTTTAGAAAGCTTTTCTTGTAAGGAGTTTAACTCTTGTTTTAACAATTCTTCTCTAAAATTACTTTTTCGATAATTGTACGCATTTGGTTATCCAACTCCGCTCACGAGTAGTTAACTCAAACTTAGCACGTTGTTCATAGATGGCAACTTGTTCTTTATAGGCATTTAGTTTAGAAATAACAAATCATCGGGAGCACATCACGGTGTATTCATAAAAATATAGTCATCATTGATTGCAGAAGATGCATCACTTGGTACAGTCTCACTTTCACTTTGTTTCACATATTGATCATATGGAACAACATTGATATTACCCATATTTTCAATATCGACTCAAAAGTTTCAGATTGATTGTACTTTGTCATGTATCTTTGCTCATCAACATCATCGTATAGTTTTAATACCTCGAGATGATTGATTCTTTGGATGGACCACTTGATGTGGTGAGGGACCTTTGGAGAGACCATTGGAGAAATGCTAGCCATGAAAATTGTCGCGCAAGAGGTTCATCATCAACGCCGAGTCATATGCATCACGATCGGCGACTTGAAAGGCATTCGATGATTATGACCTATCTCCGAATTGGTTGCTCATCCACATCTCGCATCATATGTCTTGGCATTTCCTCGAAGAAACAACAGATCCTCTTCATCCAACACATCTCCATTATCCCGAGCTTGCACAAGTAACATCTTGTCTTTGAAGTACTCTGCATTTTGAGGGCATTTTGGAGAAGTGCGTTCCTTGCTATTTTTCCATCACCACCACGGTTGTAGCACTTAATTGGCTTAGCTTGACCCCGATTTGGATTCCTTCCACGATTCTCGATTTGCCACATATCCTCTACCAACTCCACCTCTTCCCTATTCATAACGCTTTCTTGAACTGGTTGCACCATAACCTTCCCATCTCGGCAAAGATCTTGATTGTGTGGATTGGGTTGTTATGAGGTTATTGTTGGTGTGTGGGAGAGAGTTCATGTTTTGACTAAGCATGAGGCAGTTGATTGAGGAAGTTTTCCATGAATGTGTTTGGGTCGGGAGGCTTATATGTTGGATCGGGATGAGCTTGTAATTACCATTACCCATGGGTCCGACTTGAGAAGCTTTGGTAGTAATTCCAACATTGGTGTAAAAGTTGTAGAGTCATTTGACGAACTTGTTTCTCCCGGTTGGTTTTGAACTATTCAAGAATCCTTTTTCAAACATAGCATGTCTCTCATTACGAAGAAGGAATGCATAAAGTTTCTCATAGTTGGTGTTCTTCAATCCTTTTGTTAGCTTCACGAGGTGACAAACTTATGCCATTCGGGATTCATGTTGTTCACAAACTTTGAATTCAAATTGAATATTTGGCATGGTCATTTTGATATTCCTCATATCATTCAAAAGCTTGTGGAATCTCACGTAATACTCATAGACACCTTCTTCTAGCTTCATCTTGAAGTGCTCAAACTCATCATACGGTTGTGATTATCTGTCTTCCTTGGTTAATTCGAACACGAGAGAAGCATCTTGACATTATCCCAAACCGCCTTGGCTTCCGGTGTTGTGATTGATAAGCTTGTAGATATCTTTTGGAAGACCACAAGTATAATGTTAGAAGCCACGATGTCGACATCGAATCTCTTTTCTCCTTATCATTGAGCTCATCATACGTTTTGGTCCATCTAATCCATAGATCATTGTTTCATCTGCCGTTGTATCAATTAAGTCTCTTGTAGTCTCAATCGATAAGGTCCTTCATCAATGGATTTGAGAATGTTGACCCCATTTTCCTTTCCAAGACAAGACAATCGATTTGTTGAGCCCAAGAGTCGTAGTTAGTTACATCAAGCATAGGTGGATTAGTATCCGAACCACCGCTTGAACATCCTCGACAACAGTGGAGATAATTGTAGGTACGTTGGTAGACATGTTAACAGATTACACGGGATTTTATAACTCTATGATTAAACCGGGAAATAGATTCTTTCACGGGATTTTACTAAATCAAGAGAAAACCGTATTACAAACAAAAATCAACCAAGTCGCTACGAATTCTTGAACCAAGTCGCTAAGTAGCAACTCGCCAAGATCTCAATTTCCTGTGAACCAAGTCGCTAAGACCAAGTCGCTAAGACCCAAGTCGCTGGACACAAGTCACTAAAGCACCAAGTCGCTACACAGTCAAGTCACTAAAGAGCAACTCGCTAAGGTCCAAGTCGCTAACACCAAGTCGCTAAGAATACTAAGTACAAGTCGCTAACAAAATTGAAAGCAAGTCGCTAACTTCACCAAGTCGCTAGCCGTAGTGGAGAATCCACTAAGTTGTACTCTTTGTCGGCTTGTCTCAATTGACAAGTCGCTAGGACCAAATCGCTAACAATTAACACTACAACTCGCTACCTTTACTCAAGCAAGTCGCCACGATGAAAAACACTATGAGAACCAAGTCGCTAGCTAGAAAACTTCAAAACACACTTTTCAATCCAAAACAAGCTCAACCACGTGATTCAAGCTTACCAAATCAAAACCCAAGCACTTACAATGATTCTTAACACAAAAGTACACCCAAAATTCAAACTTTAACACTAGAAATGATCAAATGATGCAAAACCACTAAACTTTTCAAACTCAAAACCGTCTAAAACCACTAGAAATCCAAGGATATGTAAAGAGATGATCAAATCATGGCTCTTGATACCATTTGTAACATATTGGATTTCACAAACACATCATATCACAATCAAAGAGGCGTACAAGATGAGGTTTTAGAGAGAAAGAGTTAGAGGTTTGGGAACTTAGTGAGAGAAAATGAAAGTATTATTATGAGCTCCAACTCTACCTTGGGAGGTAGAGAGTATTTATAGTCTTACACAAATCGCCACCTACGGGCTGTGGATCAGGCATACAGTGGGTAAAGACCCGTCCATCCTCCACGGTGTTACTTAACTAAATACTATTAAACATTAACTAATCTACGACTACGAGCTCTCTAACGATTACATATACTCAAGGTGACCGACTCTTTAATAACTGGATTTACTAAATCCTAACAAGATGCTTGAGAGTATGAAGCCCTAGGATGATGGGAACTGAGACTTGGTTGTTCTAGGTTTAAGAAGACGGAAAATGGAGTGGTTTGGGTTTTAAAAAACGAGTCTCCTGTTTGTCTATTTAGCACGGTTCCGTCGGTTCCCTTGTTTGAGGGAGCCGGCTAGTACAACTTGAAGGATCCGGCGCTACAGACATTTTTTGGAGTGATTTGGATTATTCTTTCACTTGTAATAAGTTATACAATAACTTATTTTTGAGAAGAACTTGTAGAATGAGATTTTGGTTATAGTCATACTTGAGTAGACGTTTAGCTAAGATGTTTTAGGAAATAGTTGTTTACCAAAAATGGAACGAAGGATGGTAGATCAAGACTTTAACTATCAATATTTTATTTTGTGATAAAGGCGTAGATTTGAAGAACTTACAAGTTTTAGGAGAATCAAGGAGGAATACTATTCTCGATGATGTGTTAAGATGGAAAGTAGTGAAGAGAGACTTTTTAGAAACTGGTGACTTTGATGTCAAATGCTTAATTCATATAT
This sequence comes from Chrysanthemum lavandulifolium, assembly GCA_022545495.1. NCBI lineage: Eukaryota > Viridiplantae > Streptophyta > Magnoliopsida > Asterales > Asteraceae > Chrysanthemum > Chrysanthemum lavandulifolium. The sequence continues at coordinate 172,995,328 of CM040246.1, forward strand.
ACATACACATAGTATTACATAGATGCAAAGTTTTTATAAAGATGCTTATTGTGAGAGAAGAGCATATACCATCATTTTATACACATGTGATTACTACATTTATAGATCAACTAGTTGTACTTAAGAGAACATACCTTTGCTATATTCCCGTTTTATGGTTTTTAGAAACCATAGACGCAAAATACTTCATGAACTTTTAAAGTACTCAATCGTTCTTTGTAAATGTAAGTTGTGATTACTTTTGGTTCTTCTTTGGGTGTTGACTTTATATCTCTTTGGATAGAACAAAGTCATTGGAAGAATCCTAGCATGAAGATTTCTCAAAAGAAAATGTTAGAATGATCTATCACTATCCAACATTTGTTAAAATATAAAACTTTCTAAAACATGAATTTTTTGTTTTAAGAAATTTTCTTCTTTATAGTTTTCAAACATACATGGATCATATCAACTTTTTTAAGTACAATATACTCTAAGAAACTTAGTAACAAAGCTCTGATGCCTATTATGGAAAACTAGAAGGGGGGTTGAATAGTTTTGCCAATTAAAACTTTGTTTTAAAGTATTTAGATCGACTTATGTCAATCCATTTAGATCGTGTGTTGGATATTGATAGATGGACATATAAATAAGTAATGCAAGAAATAAAGAGTAAAGGAATGCAAAACCACGACACAAGTATTTATAGTTGTTTGGCTAAACGGACACCTTCCTTGCCCTACTCCACTCCCCGAGTACCCCACTCGGGAGTTTCTAAGCACTACACAACATAAGATCCTTAATGTGGCGGAGAAGCCTTCACAACGTCGCCTACTCTTTATCCGGTACAAGGATAGACATCGAGTTCTTCCACGAGATAGAACCAAACCTATCACAACGTCACCTACACTTTATCCGGTAAAAGGCTAGATACCGAGTTCCATTACAAAAGAGGAACTACTACGCAACAAAACTACCCAAAGGAGACACACTCCTTTTTACAATACTAGAAAGGATATCAACATCCTTTAACCGAAACTACACAACTTGTACATCAACGCACCATATCGAATGTAACCTTTGGAACCATTCACTAATGCCTTCAACACGACACTCTATGGAGGGAGGAAAGAACTATCAACAAGATGCACTTCATTGTTCTTGATGATGACGAAGCTTAGCAACTCATGACGTTGAGCTTGCACGTCTTTAAGAGGTGGTGATCTCGCCTTTAAGTGGAACCTAGAGAATCACACAAAGATAAAACTACATAGAATGATCCTTTGGATATGTGGTTAGAGAGGTTAGAACATAGAGAGAAATTATGTCTAAAATGGATAGTGAACAAGAGAGAAATGGCTCACTATTTATAGGCAAAACAAGCCTCTGATCCCGGTTCCGTTCGCGGATCCTCACCAAGGGATCCGCCATCGACTTCACAGGATCCGCCATCGGGTCGCTTTAGTCCGGATTTTGGGTTGCAAACCGGGTTATGGGTTATGGACCATGGGTCATGGACTTTGGATCATGTATACCCAACAAGATGCAATGTACTTAGTCAATGGGTTATGGATCTTGGGTCATGGTTATGAACTTTGGGTCATGGATCATGGATAATGTCCAACATGCCTTCATGCATGATGTCATGCAATGGGTCTTGGGTTATGGATCATTCTCCATGGGTGTGGGTTATGGACTTTGGTTCTTAGCCAACAAGATTCATTGTACCTATTCAATGGATCATGGGTCTTAGGTCATGGGTTATGGACTTTGGTTTTTACCCATTACAACATATACAAAGTACACGTACATTTTTATAAGATATAAGTAAACAATATTACTTGTAAGTGTTTCATAAAAATGTCTTTGGTTTTATATAACTTATTTACTAAACATGTTTTGATGGTTTTGATATGTTTAGTAAAAGTGTGTTAGTAAACTATTTGCTCAAAGCTTTTACGTATTTTATTTATTTCGTTAAAATGATTTTACGTTTGTTATCAACAAAACATTAGAAGAACGTAAAATAAAAATAAACGTTTTTATGGTTTATTTGTATTAACAAAAGCAACTAACGGAAGATCTTATATTGCAATCACCTGATTGGTCACAACCTTTTGAAATCATGTGTGACGCGAGTGATTATGCTGTAGGAGCTGTTTTAGGGCAAAGGGTAAATAAAAAACTAGTAGTAATTTATTATTCAAGTAAGACTTTAGCGGATGCTCAATTAAATTATACAACTACCGAAAAAGAATTACTTGCAGTGGTTTTACTTTAGATAAGTTTAGGTCTTATGTATAGGGATCAAAGATGATCATATATTCGAACCATAGTGCCGTAAGGTACCTTATGAATAAAAAAGATGCTAAACCTCGTTTAATTAGATATATTTTATTACTACAAGAATTTGATTTTAAAATACGTGATAAAAAGGGTTCTAAAAATGTAGTAGCTTATCATTTATCTCGACTCCCCATAATTGTTAGTAGTACCAAACACGAAATTCAAGAAAATTTCCTCGATGAGCAGTTATTGTCTATATTTAAAGTTCCTTGGTTTGCTAATTGTGTGATTTATTTAGTTGCAGAAAAGATGCCCGAGCATTGGACAAAACAACAATAAAAACATTTTCTTTTGCAGGTTAGAAGGTACATATGGGATGATCCGGAATTGTTCAAGATTAGAGCGGATCAAGTCATTCGACGTTGTGTACCCAATCTTGAGATTCAGGGAGTCTTAACTCATTGTCACTCTTATGCATGTGGAGGAAAGTTTAGTGCTAAGAAAACTGGGTATCGAGTTCTTAAACAAGGCTTCTTTTGGCCTACTATTTTTAAGGATGCTCATCTTTTTGTTAAAAGTTGTTTTCATTTTTAACAAGTTGGGGGGATTTCTAAACGAGACCAAATGCCCATGAACCCTGTTAGCCTTAATAGTTTTTATTAGAAGTGATGGTCATTCACGATTAGGAACTTTGTAACGTGTGTTAGATATCGTGTTAGAATAGTCAACGGCTCGTGGATTGGACTAAGCTAAATGGGTATTAGTTTAGTTGCTTGCCTTATATCCAATCCAACCCATGTCCAAGCCCACGAAGCCCATAGAAAGCCTTTTAGGGCATCAAGTCACTTATATTATATATTCCCTCAAATGGTCATTTGAGGGGTGTGCTTGAGTGTGTGTGTGTGTGTGTGTTTTCTTTGGAATATACAACTTATTGTTTTCATCTTCTCTCACAACATACACGGTTCATATCTTAAGTCACCATCTTTCTCATCTTCATTTCTAAGCTTTGTTTGTGTTTGTGGTTAACGTGTTTACGATAACGTGTTGGTTTGTGTTTGTCGATCCAACGAACGACATAGAAGATCTAGGTAAATTGAAAGCTAAAGGTGATATTGGAATCTTCATTGGATATTCGGGATAACTCGAGGGCATCTGTGTATAATGTAAGAACTAGGAGGATCATGGAGACGATGAATGTGAAATTTGATGAACTTTCACATATGGCTTCCGAGAGACTCGCTCTAGAACCCGCACTAAACCCGCAGACTTCGGACACATCGCTCAGACTCGCACTCAAAGAGCTCAATCAACTTCGTTTGACAATCCTAAAGAACAAGAATGGGAGAATTTCTTCGAGTTAATGTTCGATGAATACTATGGTGGAACTTCGACAAATGCATCAAACCATCATTCCGCTGCACCCGCTCAAAATCATCCTCCACCACAAACAGAAGATGCATCTACTACGGTCAAAACCAATGCAACAAATCCATCAAAATCATCTACATCTACTCCAGTTATTGCACCCGTTCTACCAGCAGTTGATGAGCAAAACCAAAACCGAAATGATGCAACGTTAGATGAAGACTTATTTGAAAACCCGTTTGCTACGGAATCAGTTGAATCTTCCTCAAGCTTATGAGAACCATCTAACTCGCATACGTATAACCAACGGGATCCTTCTACTCTGAAGTGGACAAAAGACCACCCAATTGAACAAGTTATTGGTGAACCTTCAAGGCCAATTCAGACGAGATGCCAACTTGCCACCGATTGCGACTTGTGCATTTACCTTTGATCAATTAGCAATATAGAGCCAAAGAACATCCGGGAGGCAATGGCAGAACCCGCATGGATAGAAGCGATGCAGGAGGAACTTCTCCAATACCGTCTTCATGACTCTTGGGATATGGTTCCAAGACCAATTGACATTCGCGTCATTGATCTCAAATGGTTATGGAAGAACAAAAGGATGAAGAGATGACAGAATTGCAACAAAGCTCGTCTTGTGGCCAAAGGATACACAAGAGGAAGGATAGACTTTGAAGAGTCATTCGTGCGGTAGCTAGACTTGAAGCACCAGATATTCTTAGCCTATGCGATTCACAAAAACATCACGGTTTATCGATGGACATTAAGACCGCGTTCTTGAATGGAACTCGAAAGAAGAAGTGTACGTGAGTCCGCCAAGGCTTCGTGAGACATGGAACATCCGGATCACGCTACAAACTCAAAAAGGCAATCTATGGTTTAAAACAAAGTCGCATGAAAGCGTGGTATGACGAATCGTCTCTTTCCTTATTCTAAACAATTTCACCAAAGGAACGGTTGATCCTACCTTGTTTACACAAAATGCAAAACGACATTTTGATTGTTCATATTTACGTGATCGACATCATTATTGGGTCCACTAATCAATTTTTCAAAACATTTTGAAAATCTCATGAAAAGCAAATTTGAAATGTCCATGATGGGGAACTATAATTCTTTCTTGGTTTACAAATACATCAGCCCCTCGTGGAATTTTTATAAATCAAGCTAAATACACAACCGAGATTTTGAAAATCATGGTATGGATAATTGTGATTCTGCTGAACACCAATGGTAACTTCACCAAAAATTGGAGCCGATTTGTTTGGGAAACCTATTGATCCAAAGAAATGTCGAGCATGATTGGTTCTCTCATGTATCTTATCGCTAGTCGACCAAATATTCATTTTGATGTTTGCTTATTAGCACGGTTTCAAAGCTAAGCTCACCGAATCGCACCTCAAAGAGGTTAAAAGGATCTTCGCACCAAGACATCCATTCACAGGGTCTTTGGTATCCAAGGAACTCGGATTTGATCTAATTGCCTTTTTCGGGATGCGGACCACGCAGTGATCAAGTTACAACAAAAGTACATCCGGAGGAGCACAATTTTTGAGTGAAAAGTTAGTAAGTCGGGTCTTCAAAGAAACAAGATTGCACTACACTTTCAACCGCCAGGTTGAGTATGTGTCTCTATCTCGTGTTGTACTCAAGTTCTATGGATGAGAACACAACTCATGATTATGGCTTTACTCGATAAAATACCTATGTATTGTGACTCTAAAAGTGCCATAGCCATATCATGCAATCATGTTCATCACTCAAAGACTAAGCATATCGTAGCACGCTATCACTTCATAAAAGAACATGTGGAAGAAGGCATGTTGAATTATTTTTCGTGAATCTGATTACCAACTCGCCGATATATTTACTAAAGCCCTTCCAAAGAAAGGTTTGACGATTTATTTCGATTTAATTGAATGCTAAGCCCAACCCCGAGGAGTTAGAACGCCTTCTAATCTTCTTGAAAATGATTTTCCAAAAGCTTCACTGTAAATATTTTTGAAAAACAAAATACAAAATTTGAAAACCAACAAAAGCAAAATATAAAAATATAAAACTTTCAAAATACAAAACAATATAAAATCAAAAATCCAAAATATTCTTCACGACATGTCTCTTGTATAATCGATATTCATGACGCTTCTAGAAATGTCATTCAACAATGATACGGGCATGTACAGATGCTTGAGCGAGAGTTCTTTAAATGTTTTCTAAAACATGTCGCTTCTCAAAATTTTTCAAAAATGGCTTTCGATACTTCAAGACGAAACCGGACAAAAATGATGACTTTTGATTATTTTTTCAAATCAAAACTCGTGCTTTTTAATGCAAATCACTAGTGTAAGCTTGAGCACTACATTTAAAAATGGTGAGAAATCATCATCATCTTGAGCACCTTTCAAGATTGTTTTCAAAATTTTTGTGCTCAAGATAACTCCTCTAAAACCCTTTAATTGATTATGCTTTATTAAAGGGGAGTATAAAACAAAAATGTTCCAAATTCATGCTTAAATCAAACTGTTTGTCTCCCCAAAAGATTCTAAAATGTTGTTTAATCCGTTGATATAAAAATATCACGAATATGCTATTTTGAGGGGAGGAGACGTGATTAAATGTGATCAAAAAGTTTAATGATCGTTGTTTGAATCTCAAAATGAGCTCGACTCGGATGAAACCAATGAATTGACGAGGAATCATGTACCATGTCGAGAAACTTTCTATGGACTTGACCAGACGGTAATAATTTCAAGCTAGTTCTCTAGTGATGTAAACGTGTCTCGAATCGGTCTAGTTCATTTAAAGTCGATCAATTCAAAAGTGCGAACTCACCCTCTATGTGCAGTTTCACAAAACATATAAGCACATGTGAAGGGGAGTGTTTCGAAAATATAAAACTCACGGAGTGTTTCAAACATGTTTTCTATCATAAACACTCGAGAGATTTTCAAGAAAAATGGTTTTATGGCAACAATAGGATGTCATGGAGTTAAAGGTGACTAAGGATAGGAAATTCGTCCTATGATCCGCCAGAGTTTGGAGGATCTACCCAAGGACATCACAAATAGTGAGTATTAGAAGTCCTTAGGAATGATTGAAAAAAAAGGAGTAATGTGAGAAAGGAGAAAGAAGGGGTTAAAGAATTAAAAAGAAAAGCAAAAGAAAGGGTGAAAAGAAATAGCCCTCCATAATCAACCTTAGGGTAGAAACCGGGTTCAATTCATCTCACTCTTGGTTGTCACTAGATGACACCGGTATTGAAGACAAAGACGCCATGGACCCAAAGGACGCACCGCACTAAACCTTCTAGCCACTCAATTCCTCTTAAAAGGATTTGTTTCATTCTCACTGAACCCTACATAATATATCGACGTTTCTTAGAGATCGTTGATATTGAAGAAGGAGACTCTCCCTAGTCTCCGCCAGAAAACCAAATGCACTATTGAGTCTAGAGCTACGAGATTCATCAAAAGATCTCATAGGAACACTTGACATGACATCGCTATTGCTCATCAATAAGGACACAAGTGATATATTATAGAGTCCCACGCAGATCTTAGCAACCGCCGAACATTTATGAGAGGTTTCACAATTGTGATCCTCGGTGATTGAATGGAAACTCGCCGTGGTCAACATCGCGGCACCGACAACAGTCACTTGGTAACTCCCGTGGATTACGCTTAGTGTGTCTCAAACGGTCTCACAATATGAGGTGATGCTTGGTGTACCTCGGCGACTCATCCTGAATAGTAGATGTATTTCGCACATCGCGTTATCTCACTTATGGGACTCAGTTCAAGAATGGCCTCTGTGAGAATTAGAGACGTGTTTCGCACTATGTCATTAAAACCCTCAAAATTCAAACTTGTAAGCGCTTAATCCGCTTATTACTAACCTGCTTTTATGTTTTCTTATGGAAGCTACGGAGCGGATTGATCGTGCGATTCTCCACATGCTCATACCAAAACACATGAAAGTTCTCATCATAATCAAAGGATACATAAAGTTAAAGATGATTCTTCGTCAATGTCAAAGAATCTACAAAGTGTAAAGACTGGAACTACATCATTGGTAACCAAAAGACAAATAGAAGTGTGAGCACGGTGGAGAAAGATGGAGACACCAAACCAACGGTTGACAATGGCGCATAAACCACATTATCTCGATCACAAAGCATGAAGGAACAGAGAATTAAGACTATTCTATATCTACACGCAAAGTTCAAGCTCGAGAAAAGTAAAGACCTATTCAAGTGGAGCATCTTTTGAATGACCACCCCTTGGGGAGATTGTTAGCCTTAATAGTTTTTATTAGAAGTGATGGTCATTCACGATTAGGAACTTTGTAACGTGTTAGATATCGTGTTAGAATAGTCAACGGGCTTGTGGATTGGACTAAGCTAAATGGATATTAGTTTAGTTATGCTTGCCTTATATCCAATCCAACCCATGTCCAAGCCCACGAAAGCCCATAGAAAGACTTTTAGGGCATCAAGTCACTTGTACTATATATTCCCCTCAAATGGTCATTTGAGGGGTGTGCTTGTGTGTGTGTGTGTGTGTGTGTTTTCTTTGGAATATACAACTTATTGTTTTCATCTTTCTCTCACAACATACACGGTTCATATCTTAAGTCACAATCTTTCTCATCTTCATTTCTACGCTTTGTTTGTGTTTGTGGTTAACGTGTTTTACGCATAACGTGTTGGGTTTGTGATAAGGTTGATATATCTAAGGTCCTACAAACCCCATACTTATTTTGGACATTTTTTATGTGTGGGGAATTGATTTTATGGGCCCATTTCCCACCTCATATGATTTTCTCTATTTTCTAGTGGCTTTGGATTACGTGTCCAAGTGGATAGAAGTGGAGGCCACAAGAACAAATGACCATAGTGTTGTGTTCAATTTTGTTAAAAAGAACATATTTTCATGTCATGGAATCCCTCGTGCTATTATCAGTGATGGAGGATCCCATTTTAAAATTTGGAAGTTTGGAAAATTGCTCAAACACTATGGAACATATTGTAACAACTTACCATCCACAAACTTGCGGTCAAGTTGAAGTGTCCAAATATCAAATAAAAGAAATTTTACAAAAAACTATTAGACCCAATCACAAAGATTGGTCTTTAAGACTAGAATATGCTTTATGGGCTCACCGAATGGCTTATAAAACTCCGATTCACACTACACCTTATCGTTTAGTTTATGGAAAAGGGTGTCATGTAGAATTTGGGCTATAAAAATGTCTGTTGAATTAAAACATCGAGAGAACATTACAGCTTGAACAAACTTGAAGAAGTGAAGCTTATGATAATGCCACGGAGCTTTTCATGATGCAAGAATTTGGTTAAAGGCCAAAAGGTGTGGCTTTTAATGCGAGATTGAAACTATTTCTAGGAAAGCTAAAAAGTAAGTGGACGGGACTGAATTTGGTTAAAGATGTAACGCCATATGGAGCGGTTATGATTCAAAATATCAAAGGTGGTGAACCATTTAAGGTGAATTGGCATCGGTTGAAATAGTGCATTGAGTTCGCCACAAGAACACGTCTCTAGTTGGACATAGTTATTCTTGAGAATGAGGAACCCAAATATCAATTGACATAACCATTATCCAAGTAAGTTTTTCTGGTTGAAGACGTTAAACTTAGCGCTACTCGGGAGGCAACCCGTGTTCGTTTTATTTATTTCATTTTCTGTCAGGTAGTTGATACATCGTATCCTTGGTTTGATGGATACGGCGTATCCAACTCCTGGCCTGCACTTTTCATTTCTTACAGGTTGTGTATGTGGCGTATGCCCACTTCCATGGATACGGCGTATTCACCCTCTGACCTGTATTTTATTTATTTATCTATTTTACTTTGTTGAAAGTTGTGGGCGTGTTCACTATAAACCCTCACGAGACTATAACTCGTCCACTCGGGATACCGAGTGGTTTAAAGGCTTGTTTCATGCGATAAATGCTAACGTGATTCCAACAAAAGTGAGTTTTAGGGAATTCATTTGTTTTTGGTTTTAATTTTATTCTTAATTTATCTTTCAAGTCATTATTTTTAACCAAATTTCAACTTGAAGTTTGCCTTGCGGACAATGCATTGCTTTAAGTTGGGGAGGGCGTACTATAATAGTTTAATTGGAAATTGTGGTTAAAAATGAAAATTGAAAAATTTTGAAAATTTAAAATTATTTGTTCGCAATGATTTAAAAGTTTTGTGCTAATTTGGACATAAGAAGCCCCTTCTACATGTATTTGTTAAGTTTTTGCAGATTTTAAAGGTGGAATTTTGGATCATACGATGTCACAAGTTAAGGATCCAATCATAATTGCTTAATCAGGTGAACCCACTTCCTTTTATTTATTATTTTGGTTAAATTAGTTGATTTGATTTTCATAGTGTGTGCATTTAGTTAGTTCACGTGTAAATTAGTTTCTGCATATTTTAAGTTAAAAGATCAAACCCTTAGATCAAGTTTCCATACTTACCTTTTCTTATAATGGGAAGAAAATAAAACAATATGAAATATAATGATGTAATAGTTGGGTTAGAAATTGATCTTATCCGGCTTGTTACCTGTGAACGGTGGCCATAGAAAAAAGTTGGAGAATTGTCATAATTATTGGTGGTAGTCATATATTAGGCTTGCCTATCTCGATTCATCACGAGCAAGGTGATATTTAGTTGTTAGATGGGTGGACACCAATTCTTATGATGGATAGCATTGCACTTAGTGAGAAATTTTATTTGAAATAACCAATCATGGTATTGTTGTTTATAAAATTAGGAAGGTTGGTTTAATTTAGTGCATTGATCAATTAAACTATATGGTAGATAACTCCATCATATGATATACACAGAGGCACGAAGCATAGTTGTTCCCATTTAATTAAAATGGACTAAATTAACCGGTTTTCATGTCCGATGTGTCTTAGTATGCACCTATAAGATAGATATTCATACTTCCAAATGATTGGTCTTTATATCAACCTTAAAAGGAGTGTATAAAGCATTCGGGATGGCTTGTATAAGAAACGGTCCCGGATGACTCAACAAGGAGCTTATGTATGTTATGAGCAAAAATGCTTGAAATATGAAGTAAAATTCATGTGCAAAAACTGAGAAAAAAATGAAAATATGTAAGCTAATGTATGATGACTTATGTGCTCTTAAAATTTTTGCTTCTATGGTATAAACAATCCGGTATTATAAAAGGTGTAAGATATTCTCACCTCTCGTTTTGTATTGATGGTTAGATTAATTATTGGGGTGTTGGGCACATAGTTAATTATATGAAACATTAAGTATATGGAACCAATGGGAGCAGTTATGTTAAGTGTTTAAGAAAGACAAAATTATTGGTAATTATTTTGGATTATTGGTCATATAGGATGGTTGTTAGTGTACTAGGTTGAATTTGATATTTTTGATGGAATTTCAATGATATGATTAAAAACCATGTGATTAACATGCTAAGATGTAGTAGATTTCTTCCTCGGGACGAGTAAGAGTTAAGTTGGGAGATTTGATCGGTGCATTTACATACACCTCATGACACATTAATTTCTTAATTTTGCATTGTTATTATCCTTTATATATGTTGCTTGAGGTGTTTTGTGATTATGTAGGTTGCGCGTAAAAGTAGTCAAAATAACGAAAATAGAGCGAATACTATTTTTAGAAGAAGAATATGGCATATCCAGTGATGGAGATACGCAATATATTACACTTAATTATTGTGAAGATTATTACTTAATTGAAGAATACGGCGTATCATATTCTGAAGATACGCCGTATAATCCGGTAAGCAACTCGTGAATATTGGGCTCTTAAGCTTGATTAATTACTAAGCTTAAAGGGATAATATTAAATTAATCCTACAAGATCATTTGGCTTATGACTTACGAAGAAAAGAAGGAACAAGATTTAGTGGATATTAGAAAAGAATAATGCATATTCTTTTGTGTGGGAAACAAGAAAATGTAACAAGGGTTCACCCTAATCTTTTATATAATAAAAGAATTACATCATTTTGGAGTATTTTTGTAAAAGTCTTCTCACTGAAAAAAAATTAGACCAATAGGAGAGGTCAATTTTACCACGTAAGCAAAATCAAGCGACGTGATTGGTCAATTAAAAGTCAAAATTGAATCCAATTTGGTCAACGTTTGCAAAAAAATGTTTTAGAAAACTACTTTATTAAAAAAAACAAACAAACACATGGGTTAGATAGCAATTGTTTAATTTACAAGGGTACAATTGTAACTTTTTAGAATAAGAAAGGGAACCATGGATCATAGCCATTGATTCATACATAACCTAAACATTAACATCCACACTTAATCAAAACCCTCTGGAATCATGAAGATCAAAAACCCTATCACCTTAACCTTTACAAGAACAAATAACAAATTTGAACAACCCATAGTGTTCGAAACAGTGTAACCGAAAACCAAGTATATCAAAACCCTAAATCAAAATCGACTGAACAAATTCAATCAATCCAGTCAAAAGTCAATATAAAAGTCAGGTAAGGGTTTTCATATATTGATTAATTTGGGTATGTTTTTTTTATTCCTCTTATGATTAAAGTTTGTGTTTTTATATTAAATTTTGAAAATTGAGTAGGAGTGGGGATTTGACAAATATTCGAATTAGGAATCACGTAGATATTGATCTGTTTTTTTGAAAAATTCATGGTAAGATGTGTATAACTGCCTTTTAGCTCACTATAGGAATGTTAAAGGAGCCCCAAAAGTGATTTTAGACGTTGGATTCTTAGATGACTGAGGTCATGTGGTTGTTCCTTCTATACCCTGATTCTTAGATGAGTTATTGTTTCACTTTAAGATTTTGTCATGTGCGAGTCCAAGTTTGAAGATGAATTGGTTTGAAAGAACGTTTTGTTAGTATATTAGAAGAAGCTGTTTGTGCATCATATTAGTGATCTAAAGAAAGGTCATTTTTCTATGCTTATCTTTCAGGCCCAATATATGAAACCATTTTTATTCATAAAGTCATTACATTCAGGGGTGTTTCGATGGCCTTTTTAAAAAGAATATATGATGATTGAATATAAAAATGTTTTGATTTAGTAAGAGTGTAAAACTTATTGGGTGTTTCAAATGACATGTTTAAACCTGGTGTTTGCTATCAGAAACTAAATTGTGGTTGTTCGGTTGCTGTACGTTGTTAAAAATGGTGCTATTAACTATTTCGTTTTTTTTTGTAAAACTAAACTGGGGTTGTTTGGTTGTTGGATGTTGTTAAGCTTGGAGGACAGGTTCCACACTTCGCTCATTTATCAAACATAATGTTAACATCTCTTTCTTTGCATATGATACAAGGTTGAAGAATCCATGGAACACTGATATAGCTACTATTCTGGGCATAATCACACAGATCAGGTATTGCAATTACTTAACTAGAATGTGAAAGGTGAATGTGTATGCAGATTTACTGAACATAGTTGATTCGTTAAATAGTTTTCTAAATGTTTTAACAATGAAGTTGGTTACATGAATTCTACTGCATTTATTTGCACAAATTTCTATCTTAAGCCAACAACGCACCAAAGGAATGAAATAGATGGTTCCATCCATCTAGGGGCACTTTTGTGTAGTCTGATCATTAACATGTTTAATTGGTATGTGATCTTTCTTTCGCGGTCATGAGGCTTCCTGCCATTTAATTCATTTACACCTATCATAAAAACGATATGATCGATGAGCTTTTAATAAGTATGAAATGACCCGATCTCGAGGTAAAATAATAAGGCTCGAAACAACCAAGCCAAAGTTGTGCTCCCCTGTGTCGTGTCATCTGAACATGGCCCTTTTAATTTAACCCATAACTCTACACATGTCTGACGTCACTTTTCAGCCCTTTTGATATGTACACAATGTTAAGAAATCATAGTCCTATCACAATCAGTCTTAAATCTATTTTGTTGCATGTATCTACAATGATGTCTCAGCATGATGATGCACATAAAGCTAACAATACACATTATAATTCTTTGAAGTTTGGTTTAGTTTTAGAGTAGAGTGATCTGATCTATCTTATTTTAATATCTTTAGTAGTTTTTCCTTGGGATTAAATCAATTTTGAAAAAAAAGATAATTTGTATTTCACATCGACAATCGGGTCATTGCACAAGGATTCGCCATGGTTACTTTGCTCGGTTGAGGCGTTTACTTGGTAGAAACTCTCGATTTTGCACAATGATTTGCCTTGGTTTTTTTGCGTATTGTTTAGAAGGAAAAGTTGTTAAATGACCCATATATTCTGCATGGGGACTTTAAGTCTTATGGAACTTGACATCACCGGAAATGGATAGTAAGCAAAGGAATACTTCAACAGGCCTTGAAATAGGACTTTTAAATAAATTCCAGAGCTAGACATCCGTAATTTTCATGCATGGAATTTAGAAGGTAATGACATGTATTTGATGATATATATTTAATTGGTGGATTATACAATCTAAATGGACCTAATTTGTTATGCACATTTCAGATACATAGCAGATTTTGGGCAACTCTTGATTTATATGTATGATTGTGGGATGTTTTCCGGGCTTTAGGGAGTACACTAAGACTATAAATGACTTTCTTGTGTTTCTGCGGAAGATAAGGAGGGTCAATCCGGATGATATTTGTATCATGAAGATCGTGATCCTACTTTGATGATTTGGAACAATATAAGATGATCAAGACGATGTGTAGGCTTTCGTGGAGTGTATGTGAGAAGATGGAGGAGAATGCGGTAATGCTTCAAAGAGCAAAGCTAGGTTTCGTGATATTAACCGACTTAAGGGTCATTTGTTTCACCAAAATAAGGTTTTATGTGTGCCTTGAAGGAAGGAAGGTAGATTTGATTTTGTCTTGGTTTTATTTGCTTTATTTTAGTTATTTTATATATTTGTATCACATTGGTATTTCGTGTCTGCATGCTCTTATATTGGTATATGGGAAAAATTCAAGGCTATGAGCCAATCATGATTAGGAAAGATAGATAAAAGTAGGACATATATTTTATCATCTCTGCGATTTGAATTATAAGAAACTAGGCATTTTTATGAGTATGTTATCGCTTTAATGCACGAATAATGATCTAAAGTTCGGTGTTAAAGTATCGGTATCCTTTTCTTATGTCTGATGGTTATTTACTAGCTTATAGACTTCTGATCACATAATTTACAACCGGTCATATTAAAAAGCAAAACATAGTAGGGATGCAGATTCCAGAAGTTAAGATTACTCTGCTGTAAGTGATTAAGATTACTCTTAAATATATATTGTATTTATCTATAAGATAAGCATTAAAATATTATAAAAAAAACTTATGCATATCTGTTTATACAATTTAGTATAGCTGTAGATAAACTGGGAAAACATTAAAGTTTATCTGTTAGCATAATTATACACAAACTTGGATTACCCCAACGTCTATAAATACTCAAACAAATCAACAGTTTCTTCCATTCCATTATAATTTTCCATATTTTTTTACAGGTTTCATAATGACCATATCTTTCCTTAAAGAAGTTAATTCTGAAAAAGATAGATGGACTATCAAAGTGAAGGTTGTTTCTCTATGGAAACAATATTACATTAACACCAATCCACCAGCGTTAGCAAGCATGGATATGATCTTTAAGGATGAACAGGTATTTATAAATTCACAATCTTTTTTAATTTTATCCTATAATTCTAAGATAACATGTTATTGTTATTCAAATTTCGGATAGTTTTTTAACTTATTGTAAAAAACATAGGGTACTACCATTCACGCAACAATAAGGGTTGGATTCATCTCAGATTTCGATAAACTTTTGCAAGAGAATGCTGATTTCTTGCATTCAAACTTTAACGTAAAAAAAATGTTGATGGTACAAAGTTAACAACACATCAATATAAGTTACACTTTGTGAAAAAAACAAACGTTCGACATTGCCAAGAATTTAACCGCAATAGTGATGATGATGATGATGGTTTGCACTTATGTCTTTCAAGACTTCAACAATACAACATTAAACCTGACATATTCTTTCGGTATTGTTCCTTTTGTTAAACCTTTTACATATATGTAATTTTGCAAATTGTTCATTCTAATAGTATTTTATATCTTTTTATAGATGTGATTGGTCGTTTGATTAATAATAAAGATATATGATTACGAATGGAAAGAATGGGAGTAAGAAAAGCGACTGGAATTTGAACTACAAGATTTGAAGTAAGTCTATATAAAATTAGATGCTCTTATATCTATTTTTGTTTAATAACTAATACGAATAACAAAAGCATATTTTTCCCACAGAGGCGATACAATTCGTTGCATCTTATGGAATGATCTTCTTTGAAAAGTTGCATAAATATATCAAGGATAATGAAAATTCGAGAAGAACCAATAATTGTTTTAATCATTATGGCAAATACAGTTAAGTGGAATAGTAAGTGTATGAGATTTTCGTTTATAAATATGTAAAATATACGATGATTTGATTTAAGTTAACAAATGTATGCGAGATGTTACACAAGTTTCAAATTGTTTCTATGGAACAAAGGTACTTATCAATGATAATAATCCTCGAATCATTGATTTTAAAGCGAGGTAAGTGTTATAAATGAATACATTTAATATTTTTCACATATATAAAATAATCAATAACCATATTTTCCCCACGACTTCTTAAATCTTGAACTTCTTTGGATCCGAAGATACAAAATACAATTCTCAACAAGTGTTGTCTACAAAAATCCGAAGACTCTTATACAAGGTTTCGAGAAAGAATGTTGAAGAATTGTATGAAATTTCTCGGTAAATTGTAAAACAACAAATCTACATTAAATTACAATGAATTGTAAATCTAACATTCTAACTTTCTAAATAACGACCAACTGGATGTGTTATAATTGCAAAAGTTTTGACAATTGTGGTGATCAAGGATGGTATTACATGGTTTGCAACAAATGCAAAATAAGGCTCGAAATCGGAAACAACAAAGCTTACAAGCTGTGATGAGATGCGATGAAGAAGTATCGACGCGTTTATCCAAGGTATAAATATGTAATTCTTGTACATTTAATTTAATCCATATCTTACTAATACCATATTTAAAATTGATAGAATCAAAATACAAATCCGAATGCAAGATGAAACAGGATCAGCTTGGTTTTGGTTATTCAAAAAGAGGTATGCAAATTGATTGGAAAATCTCCAGGGTACCTAATATCAAAAGCAAAGAAGGTTAGAATCTCAAAACTTGACATGTTATATGAAATATGAAAGTATCAATAGACTATTTAACACTGTTATAACCCTTAATAGGATTTAGATAATACTTCATACCCTGAAGATCTGAATGTTATGCTGAACAAACATTATGCATTGAAAGTACAAGTTTCCGGTTACAATTTGGAAAACAACTACCACATATTCACCGCTAACAAGATAACTGATGATGAAGATGTAATCAAGTCTGTGATTGCAAAAAGTAAAATTGATAAGGTATGAATAATACATATATAAATTACAGTAACTTTTATCTTTAAATTGAGTAAAGCAATGATCATTTTAATTCTCATATCTAATAGGAAAAACCCCATATTTGTGAGGAGCAGAAGACTAATTCAGAAGTTGGAAACATTTAACAAGAGCAACAGCCTATTTGTGATGATCAAAACAATTCAGAAGTTGGGGAAAAGCGAAAAAGAAATGTTGAAGAAACAAAAGAAACAAAGGCCGCAAAGACCACTGAAGATTGAACTTACAAGAGTAGATGTTTACAATTACCAAGTTTCTATTTTACTTTAAGCTTCGTTAGGAATTTAATATTTTTATTATTGTAGGTGACTTTATATTTTATTGTTTTCAATAGGAATGAATTAGTGTTTTACACTATATTTTTTTGCCGAATAGATTGTTAACTTCAACTCAACTGAATTACGAGAATGCAATGTCAATGCAGTCCCTGTCCATAAGTCCATTGGATTGTAACTGAAACATTTTTTTATAAGCAAGCAGCCTTCATATGCAGTTTGGAATAGGGGCTCCTTTTTTAGTGAATGTAATATTTAGTGACACTAGAGATTGTTGATTTAGATGTCAAAGATGATGGTTATAACTGGCTTCAAGATGTCATTCTTCGTTATTAGCACGTAACATTATTTTTTTGTGAATGACAAACTACCACAATGTTATTCAACTTCTATATTTTTGCAAATGAAAATACTATGTTAAAGTACTTCGTTGTCTCAGTAGCATGTTCATCCACATTTTACATCTGACCCAGTTAAGCATAAGTAGAAACTTATAAAATAAGCTACAAGGGAAATAAGCAAACCTAATTAATTAAGCTATATTTAACCTAAATAAGCGAAATAATCTGAAATCAATTCAAATAAGAACTAAACAAAGCTCATGGTGAAAGACATATACGAAGCGTAAAATTGGCTTCTTGGGTCTAAATAACCAATCAATAAGCTCCTAAAGATCAAGCAAAGGCAAAAGCTCATCTACACTAGAAGCTACTTATTGGAAGCAAATTAAACAATATCATCAAGAAAAATCAAATATTAAGCCATGGAAAGTGTACTAATACGTGATAGAGTAAAGCGAGGAGTGCAGGCACTATCAAACCAAACCACTCACTTCAAGTCACTTGCAGCCTATTTAAAACATTTTTTTTGATTTTTTCCCTTTTGGGAACAGTGTAACAAGCTTATGAAATTGCTATTTTTAATTTTTAATGATTTTTAAAACAACTAACAATGAATTAAAAAGCTAATTAAAAATTGACCAAAACCATTTTCGGACATTTTTGACTGAATTAAAAAAACACTTGAAATGCACTTAAAACTTACTAAACTTGAAACTATGATGACCAAAGTTGTAAAAACAGTTTACAAACCTAATGTCACAAATCAATAGATAAAAAAACAAAAGTATTAAATTCGACAAGATGAGACATGGGTAGTCAAAATGGTATCAAATATACTAAATTACATTCACGATATATGGACAAATTTCATTGGATTTTACATGGCGAGACTTTAACAACAATCTGTCTGATAATAATCACCTCACATATCAAGGAGCGACTTCAAGATGTCTTTCACGTTATTAGCGTGTAACATTATTTTTTGTGAATGACAAACTACCACAATGTAATTCAACTTCTATATTTTGCAAACAAAATACTATCTTAAAGTACTTCGTTGTCTCAGTAGCATGTTCATCAACATTTTACTCGAGCTTCTTGAAAAGCATGTCCATTGCATAATTTCCAAAATGAGTAACTAATACCGGATCTATGGCAGCTCGCATGATTTTGTCAGCCCTTTTTCCATGGTTAATTCGCTCATCCGAAACTTCCGAATTTTCATAACCACCGCCATATGGATCCATGTCAACTTCAAATGTTTCTAATATTTCCAGAGAAAGTGATCCTTGATTGTGAATAATACAATATTTAATTGATACTATACAATATTTACAAATAGATCAACAAAACATGGAAAACAAAGCACGACTATTTTGACCGATTTATATAATACATTATATGCACTATTTTGACCAAGTTTGTATCATATTATAACAATGATTTGTTTAATATACTCACACTCCATATAAAGTTTCTTATAGTCTATAAAATCTCTAATAAACACAAACCCACCTACAAATATCGATCAACAAAAAGTTGGAGTATGATATAACCTCCAAACATTACACTATTATATAACCTCCAAAAATCAAACAACTAAAACATGGGAAACCAAAAACGCCATATACAAAATCCACCAGTAAATAATACAGCCAAAAAACCAAGGAAAGAAGCATGCTCGAACAATAAAAACGAACAGGGTTAGAATCAAATAAACTTTACAAACAGTTTTGTTTGATCTCGACATTGAAATCTATTCATCAGATATTTTGGTAGGTGCAGCAGGTACAAAGCAACCTGAACACTGGACAACAGACTTGCACCGTCGGTTTATCAATGTAGTGGTCCATCTAGGAGGCTCAAAAGGTAAACGGTTCATATTTTAGAATAACCGTTAGTTCTAATAAAAAATATAAATAACTACAAACATTAATGTAATCTACTTATGATGATCATTTGTAGCTGCAAGTGCTGCCAAGATATGTACTCTTATGAATGCGGACGATCTTACATATAAAAGATATATAACCACCTTTATGTACGTTACATATAAACTACTTTTTTTTTTTCATTATACAAGCATTATATTTAAACCATTCTTGATAATTTATATTACGAAACTATTATGGTTTTGACACCAAAATAACACGGAAATTCAGACTACACACAATCAAAGTTGATACCTTTGTTGAGCAAAACATACAACCGTCTTTTACTGAAACCGCTGAATGGACCCAAGACATGCTTTATTATTTCAAAGAAAGATGGGAGAAAAAGGAAAATTTAGAAACACCAAGTGTATGTGAAGTTACCATACTTGAAACAACAACAATTCCTCAAAAACAAAAAGAAAAATAGGAAAAGACACCGGTGGTCTTTTAATGAAACCCATGGTAAGTTCAAAATATTTTTGAAAATTATGATTCAATACTTATTTTTCCGAAACTTTATCAATCAACATTTACATATACTTTGTGATACATAGAAACTATTCTGAACGAAGAACTCCTTCATGAAGTCCCAATTAAAGCAAGTGCTGAGTTCAAGAGAGCCTTTGAAACAGGTCAAAACACAAACAAATAATAGTTTAATAGTTACATTTTAATCGTTATGTTAACAAACATATCAAATATGCAGAAAATCAAGTAGCAGCAAATTGCCAAGGAATTTCAAAAGGTACGCACTTATTTTTACATTTGAACGTACATACTTCTTGTATTCTGTTTAAAGTCGCAAAAATTGTACACATTTCAACAGCATACATAGATATAGGAGACCGATCTGGACTTGCAAAACTTGCAAAGCTAAACTATGGACAACATAAGCCAAAAGGGAACAAGAAAGTAACAAATGAAGATTCATTCACTCTATGTTGTATGAATGGAATAGTTGAATTATCAAACATGGAAAACCTCGAAGCATTGTTAAAACTATTTACGTCAAATGATGAAACAAGCAAGCACTTTCATCATCATATAAGAAAATACAACATGATGTTTAGTTTTACATCGATGGGTGGAAAAGTAGACAAGTCTATAAACAATGGACATGGACCATTTGTTTATAGAATGCATGGGCAAAACTACCATGTAATGGGAAGTCTCCTACCCAAAGACAGACGAAATTCCTAAATTTGCTCAATTATACATCTACGACACCAACAATGAAATAGACAATGAGATCATGACATTGAGGTAAACATTTAATTTCTTACAAATATTAAATATAATACTTTCATATTATGTTTTACTAAAATGATTGATATCTTCATGACTCTAAAAGCAAGAAGAAACAAAAGAAATAAAGAAGAAAGATCGTGACATAGCTCTTTGAAATAAAAAGAATCTTGGATGCCGAAAATCCTTTAGTCAAAGATTTCGAATGATTGGAGATAGAATAGGAAACAATCACGGGAATGTTAAATTAAGGTTAGTAGAGAGAGAGAAAAGATGGAAGAAAGTACAACCTTCCTACCGCAAGTGAAGTGGTTGCTATTGTGGTCGGTGATCTAGATGACCTTTGGATGTACAAGGGATATTATACTACAAACGAGAGAAGGAAATTTCAACCGTATAAACGAACTTCATCCATTGTATTTGCCATTACTGATGCCGTTGCTTTTTCCGTATGCGGGACGATGGATATCGGCGATATATTTCTACGAGGAGTTGAGATGGAATCGAAACCGGAAGATGGAGACTCTCAATAAGAGAATGGTTTGCTTATAGAATGCAACAAAGAGACATTGAAACGTCATTAATTCTTATGGTGGCCGTCTTTACCAACAATTCTTAGTGGATGCTTACACCATGGTAGAGAATGAAAGGCTTAGTTTCCACCGCCACAACCAAAAAAAGCGAGAATAGCTACGAACAAGAACCTAAATAAAGCTTTAAACGAAGGAAACTCGGATGCTTCCAAAGCAGTGTAGTGTAGTTCTACCATCTACATTTACCGGTGGAACAAGATACAAAATCAAAATTACACGGATGCCATGGCTCTTTGCAAAGCTTATGGATACCCCGATCTTTTTATTACCTTCACATGCAACACAAAATGGCCAGAAATAAATAGATTCATGAAAGAACATAATCTAGGAGCTGAAGATAGGCCAGATGTGCTATCAAGGGTATTCAAAGCAAAGCTTGATATACTTATAAAGAATTTGCGAGAAAAGCATATACTTGGAGTTGTTAAAGGAGGTAAAAAATAAAAAATAAACGTATCTTTATATTCAGATAGCCTGTATAATATCTAATCACTGTTCTGTTCTTATATTTGCAGTGGTCTACACAATCGAATTCCAAAAGAGAGGACTTCCTCATGCACATATATGCCTATTCTTTACTAAGGAATCAAAACTCCCAAATCCAGAAGATATAGATCGCGTGATCTCAGCAGAATTACGGATAAACAAGAAGATCCGAATTATATAAGTTGGTTATACGAACTAATGATGCATGGACCATGCGGTCCCTACAATATGAAATCGCCTTGCATGAAGAAACAAACTGCTCCAAAAATTCCCAAAATATTACGGAAAGAACATACATAAACGAAGATGGATATCCTGTTTATAAACGGCGAAATAATGGCGTTGGACAGGTAAGATAAAAACAAAGAAAACTATAATCAATTTAAGAAAAAATGTATAACATAACACGACATTCATTAATGTAACTATGTTTTACTGAGTTCGTCGTTGGGTACAACCCAATTCTTATGAAGAAATTTCGGGCTCACATGAATGTAGAATGGTGCAATCAAGTGGCTTCTATCAAGTATTTGTTTAAATACATACATAAAGGACAAGATAGAATCACCGCAACATTTGAAAAATCAACAGATGAATCAGGCGCCAATTATGAACACAAGACAAAAAACGAAGATGAAATCAAGGAATATTATGACTGTCGGTACATATAAGCATGTGAAGCGGCGTGGAGACTTTTGAAATTCCCTATACACTACCAATATCCTAATGTTGAAAGACTATCGTTCCATCTACCTGGTGAACAACCAGTTGTCTATGAAGACGATGAAATTGTAGATGAAGTGTTGTCGAAGCCTTCAATAGCCAATTCTCAATTCTTGAAGTGGATGGACCGAAACAAACATGATACAAAAGCTCAGAAATTGACGTATGTTGAGTTTCCATCAAAGTATGTATGGAACATAAAAGGCGAGTTTGGACACCAAGAAAAAGGGGCGGTCAGGGCGAATCAATTACGTTCCCGACAAGCCTTGGTGAGATCTACTACCTAAGAATATTGTTGAACAAGGTAAAAGGACCAGGCTCATTTACGAAATCTATACGCATAACGACGTCCTCTATGATTCCTTCAAAGATAGATGTTATGCAATGGGATTGTTGCAAGGCGATAAAGAGTACATCGAATGTATAAAAGAAACAAAGCAGTTCGCGTCGAGCATTTTGTAGAGCGGTGTTCGTAATGCTACTCACGAAAATACATTATCAAAGCCAAGGCATGTTTGGGAAAAACATGCGACGAGTTGTCGATGACATCCAAACACTACGAAGACAAGAACTAAATATGCCAAGTAAGTATTTAAAATACATCAATTATTTAAATGCAAAACAAATATATAACAAAAATTTTGTAATTAGATTTGGTGATGCAACGTGAACGAATCCTAAACTTTGCTTTAGAGAAGATCGAGGAAGAGCTTGGTCAGAGGCTCAACACTAAAAACTATCCCGAAATGCCATTCCAGATTTGACAAACAAAGAAGATGCGGAAACGTGTTCATAGAAGATGAGCTAAACTACAATACAATGAGCTAAAAAGAACATGACATCCTGTATTCAAAGATGACAGATGAGCAAAAGGTGTTTATAATACAATAATTGAAGCAACAAATTCTAGAAAAGGCGGTACTTTCTTTCTATACGGATATGGGGAAAGTAAAACATTCGTATGGAACACATTATCTTCAAAGAATAAGAAGTAAAGGAGAAATTGTGGTAAACGTCGCATCAAGTGGAATAGTAGCTCTGCTGCTCCCAAAAGGAAGAACGGCACATTCAAGATTCAAAATACCAATTAATCTTCATCAAGATTCTTTTGCAACATACCGAATGATAGCCCACTAGCTGGTTTAATGAGAAAAGTAAAGTTGATTATCTGGGATGAAGCACCAATGACACATAAGTATGCATTCGAAGCTCTTGATAGAACATTACGCGATATAATCCCAACTGCTAGCCACAAACCTTTCGGAGGAAAAACAATAGTTTTTGGAGGTGATTTCCGCCAAGTTTTGCCCGTAATCGTAAAAGGTACAAGAGAAGAGATAGTAAATTCTTCAATTAACCACTCATATATCGGGAAGATTGTACTATTTTAAAGTTAACTACCAACATGCGCTTAAAATCAACAATGATTTAAAAGGATTAAAAAGAAATTGAAGAATTTGCAGATTGGATTCTGAAAGTAGGCGAAGGTAACATTGGACCGGAAAACGATGGAGAAGTAGAAATAGAAATTCCAGATGATATGCTGATAAAAACAAATGGGGATCCTCTTGAAGCAATGGTATCATCAATATATCCAAATATTGAACAAAACATTGGCAAAAAAGAGTACTTTGAAAATAAAGCAATCCTGGTCCCAACAAATGAGGAGGTGGATTTGATAAACGAAAATATGTTGAAAAAAATTGCAGAGAAGGAAAAGATTTATTACAGTTCGGACACCGTTTGCCCAACAGAGATAAAAGATAATTTTGACGAATCGCCCACGCCCGAACTCTTAAATTTTATCAAAATATCAGGCCTACCAAATCACATCCTAAAACTGAAAAAAGGAGTCCCAATTATGCTTCTTCGAAACATAGATCAGCAAAACGGGTTGTGCAACGGTACTCGCTTGCTTGTCACACGGCTTGATGAACATGTTATAGAGGCTAGGATAATATCGGGAACGCACATCGGGAAATAGACTTACATACCAAGATTGCAGTTAATGCCTTCGGATAAACGAGTTCCCTTCAAATTCAATAGAAGACAATTCCTAGTGAGTGTTTGCTTTGCAATGACAATCAACAAAAGCCAAGGACAATATTTAGCGAAAGTAGGATTGTACTTGCGAAAACCAGTTTTTACACATGGCCAATTATATGTAGCGCTATCAAGAGTAACAACCAAAAAGGGCCTGAAGATCATAACCTGCGACAAGGATGGAAAACCAACAAACATGACAACTAATGTCGTATACAAAGAAGTTCTCTGAAGATTCATATCAACTAACATCTTTTAGATTAGATTATTTAGGACATAATTAGCATTGGATCATTCAAACTTCAATTTTAGCCATTTGTGATTATTAATTATCATTTCATAGGGTCTTTGGTACTTATACTTATGTCAAGAGTTTAGCTCATCAAAAATTGAAAAAAAAATACCACTGCCTGTTTGATTAACAAAACTATTAGGACAGACAGGCAATTAGATTAAATAAACAATAAGCTTAGAACATATTTTGTCATGCGGAAATAATCTTTAGTCCTCAAAATAATCAACAAATGCAATAATGTTGGTTCACTAATGTAAGCTTAACCAACCACTGCACATGTAATAGAAATAATCTGAAATCAAGTCAAATAAGAACTAAACAAGGCTACTGTAGCAGCAGCCTATGGGGGCAGAAAAGGGGCTTCTTACAGTCCTAAATAAGCAATCAATAACCTCCTAAAGATCAAGCAAAGGCAAAAGCTGAAGTCTACACTAGAAGCTACTTATTGGAAACAAGAATTTAAGCAATATCATCAAGAGAAAAAGCAAATATTAAGCCATGGAAAGTGTACTTATCGTGATAGAGTAAAGCGTAGTAGTGGCACTATCAAACCAAACCACTCACTTCAAATCACTTGCAGCCTAATCCAACTAACAATGAATTAAAAAGCTAATTGAAAATTGACCAAATCCATTTTGGGACATTTTTGACAGAATTAAAAAAAAACACTTGAAATGCACTTAAGACTTACTAAACTTGAAACTATGATGACCAAAGTTATAAAAACAGTTTACAACCTAATGACACAAATCAATAGATAAAAACACAAAACTATTAAATTCGACAAGATAAGACATGGGTAGTCAAAATGGTATCAAATATACTAAATTACATTTGCTGATATAAGGACAAATTTCAATGGATTTTACATGGCGAGACTTTAACAACTCATGGGTTGTTTAATTCTTTGACATGTTTATTTTAAGTGCTTATAGCCTATGACTCGGTTTTGATTTAAATGCTGGACAAACGAGTAATTTGGATTGACATGTTTTACATATTTTAAGGGTCAATCAAACAGTTAGCTTACAAGCATCAATTATGAGTTTCAAAAAAGACCAACAGATTAGCTTTGTAAGTCAACAATATGCAGTAGCATGCAAAAATGTTGCATTAAGAGTTATTTATATTTCACTATACTAGCCTTTTTAACTGTCATTTGGATCACTTTTAGCGGCAATAAAGGATACTAAGTAGCAACAAGCACTAAAAATAATCAACAAATGCAATAATGTTGGTTCGATAATCTAAGCTTAACATTTGATTTGACCATTAGTAACCTATATCAACAAATGCAATAATGTTGGTTCACTAATATAAGCTTATGATGATCCGTTTACAATTGAAACTTCAATTATAGCAATTTGTGATTAATAATTATCATTTCATGGGACGTTTGGTAGTTATACTTATGTCAAAAGTTTACCTCATATTTGACTATGCTAGCCTCTTTAACTGTCAAAAGGATCACTTTTAAGCGCAAACCAAAACAAACCTCGAACACAATGAGACTTAAACTCAACGACCATAGCACCTAAAATCACTACGTCCAAACCTTTAACACACCAATAACATACCTATGCGACAATAACCAAATGAAACTAAAATACCAAAACAGACATCCATTATCACACATGACTATTGTCTAAGCCTCAATTAGCCGATTAGTCATTTACATAACTTCACTTTGTCAACAAAAGATCAGTAAGATGGAAAAGGACCACTTTAATTAGAAAGGATATTATCATCATCGCATTTATGTAAATCCTTTTAAGTACTTTGGCAACCAAAAATCAGTATAATGGCAAAGGACCACTTTTATTAGAAAGGATATTATCATCATTGCATTTTTTTAAAAACCTTTTAAGTTAATAATACATCTGATAAATATGATAAACAATATCATACTAAGGCATGTTACAAACTATTGAATCAAAATAAGATACAAAGCAGTATTACATC
Organism: Chrysanthemum lavandulifolium; assembly: GCA_022545495.1. NCBI lineage: Eukaryota > Viridiplantae > Streptophyta > Magnoliopsida > Asterales > Asteraceae > Chrysanthemum > Chrysanthemum lavandulifolium. The sequence goes on from CM040246.1 coordinate 173,022,412, forward strand.
TACAAGATTGACCTTTAATGTTCAACTATGCATATAGGTGTAATTTCAATATCTGACAGTACCATAAGTAGTTTATAAAGATTGAGTATTTAGTTTAACTTGCCCACATTCAACCTTTGACTTTCGCATCATAAATAAATTAGACATGGAGACAATGTGTAAAACCTGAATTTCTAAAATTCACAAAAAGACCAAAATACCCCTATGATCAAACAGTATGAATAATTAATTAACAGAATACCAAATAAGCTATGTAAATTGTAAAATTTTTAAGAAATATCACATATGATCCAAATAAATTTTAAGGACTTTGTAAAGATCATTCTTATAGTTTATAATATTTATAAAATCAATTTTGTGTTTTATAAATATCCGAATATGTAATTATTAAGTTTTATAAAAGAATAAAATTAATAAAAGGCCCAATACAAGTTTATAAAATTAAGATCCCATTTATTTTAAAGTCCATTATAATATTAAGCCCACAAGAAAAATTGTAAATCATATAAATACATATTATACGGTTCATTCTATCCCTAATAAGCGATTATACCTAAACCGACCTAAGAAAACCCTACATAATTCGACATTCAGTTTCCAAGGCTTGAAGCTATTTTTCTTGGACGAGTTTGAAGGTAAAGAAGGTGTTAAAATTTGGTTCGAGGTCCTAAGGTCTTTGGTTTGATCGTGGTTAGTTTCTTGGTCGATTAGGGTTTCGCCGAGTAGGAGTTTTTGGGTTCTTTTGTTCTAACGTCCAAATCTCATCAAGGGTATGTTTCCAATATTATTTTCAGTCCTACAAGTCATATAGAACCTGTAAAAATTAGTCATGCATAATTAACAAGTCGCACGAAATTGTTTTGGATTAAAAACCCTAAAAGCGTATAAAATAGCGAACGAGCTTATAATAATTTTTAGGACCATGACTTGATTTTTCTAGAAGCTCTTACATGTTATACGACCTGAATAAAATACATGTTCATGAATTCGAAGCTTGTGTGATTTGTCTTGGGTTTTATTGTTCAATAGCGTATAAAAAGGAAATAAAATATAAAGGGACGATTAGGGTTTATATAAACTAGGGTTTTCTTGTAATAATTAAGAGTAATTAATGCAGTAATAATGATGAACTAATGATGGGTTAAACTTAGGTTTAGGGTTTGTACTTGAATTATGCATATTTCGGTTCTAAATAAAAGTTTTGGGTTGGTTTTGTAAATTATGAAACTTAAGGGTTATTTTCGTAAACAGTAAAATACATGTACTAAACGTATAAAATAAGTGTGGGGGTTAAACGTGTAATTTTGGATACTTAGAGGGCCATTTGAATTGTTATTAAATTGAAAAGGGTACGTTTTGTAAATTCTAAAACCTTTGGGCTATAATGGTAAAATCTGATAATATAAGGTTAGATTGTGAAATTAAAAATGTCAAAAGTGTAATATGTAATTCTGAGTAATTATAGGTTCGACAAGTGTGAGTTTTGGGTCAATCACGTAGGTATAAAGGCTTGTGTAAACTATTTTGAAAGAGAGTCCTAAAACCATTTTTGACATTTGTAAACCCTATACTTTGAAAAATGATCATATAAGTCCTCAAATAAGATAGTTATTGTATTAAGCCTTTAAGTTTACTAATTGTCATTTCCAAATCCTAAGTTTAGCTAATTTATAATTAATACTCTAAAATGTTGGAATTCCGTCTGTCACTAAAATGAGAATATTCTGACAACTCTAAAAGTATTAATGCGATAAATCCGTTATAACATTAATGATGCTAATAAGTATTAAATAAATCATAATCCGTGTAGATTCGTTGAAGGAGACGCGACGTTACATCTTCGTATTCCTACATTCGTTTGCTTTTCTCTCATTTGCTTTAAGGTACAGATATTCTGACCTTTTCAGTAAAGGTTCCCTATAACGTTTTCTTTTCGTTAACTTTTGTATTAAGATTTCCAATGCCATTGCTATGAAACCTTTCCTGGTTGTTTGACCTGTTGCTTATTTGAACTTATGTTTTATAGAATCATGCGATACCTGATTTGAACTTTATGTTAGGAAGACTTTGATATGCATATTTGTTGAACCTTGTTATAGTTGAATATGAACCTGATGATATGAGTTATCTAATATGTTATTTGTTGAACCTTGTGTTTGATTAAGACGTGTGTCATAATTGAAAAGTTTATTTGACCTAAGTTAGTATGACACCGAGCCAAATAATAACTAGTCATGGGGTTCCATGTCCGTGTCGATGATGCACCTCGACATGACTCTAGGGCGATGAGAGTGAAGTTACGCACACGTCCCTTATCTATTATTTGTTATGAGCTCTAGTTTATATTATATTATCAGTATATGTTTGTGGGGCGTATGGATGCATCCTAGATCTGATCTGTTGTCCGATATGATTTGTTTAGATGAATGATGTCGTGTGCAATACGCATCTTCATAAAACTCTGGGAGCTAGCTACTCCGGATTATTTTGAGATTGTTTCTATATAGTTATGATGTTTTGATATGATATGTTTGGGGCTCGTGGTAGTTAACTAAATCTTTATTTGTTATTACTATGTTAAGTATTCCGATTATGATTCGGTATGTTCAAATGTTTATGATTATGTGCTGGGTTTATTATATGTTCTTACATATGTGTATGCTTTTGTATGTTTATGTGATTTCCGTTTACAATGCTAGGTTATGATTAATATGTTTAAATGGGATTTGCATGCTGTTATCTGATGTCATGTTAGTTTCTCGTTATGTGAATTCGTTGAATGTGGGATTAATGTGCTAGTGTAAAGTGAGTATTCTATAAGTTTAGTATGTATAATTTGTTCGATTAATTTTGTGAACTTTTCTTATACGTTAGTGTTTTATTGCCTATATGACCGCCATGTTTAAACTCACGATGTTAGGATTTGATCCGAGAACTGGTTTAGTTTATGATAGTTGCTTTGATAATTGCTAATGGTTACGCTATGTTTTGTTTGGTCTATTTAATTATAGTTTTATACTATGTTTCTATTGGTTTGTGAGATCGCCATGTTTGGGAATGCTATTTCACGCTTTAATTATTGACTTAAGTGTGCTAAGTGAAGGTTAATTAATTTGTTGAATGCCATGTTTATTTTCTAGAAAGTGTTTTCGTTAGCTTTAGACTTTTCGTTTGGTTTATATGAAATCTATTATTCTTGATAGGTTAAGTGTTTGGTTGTTCTGATGTGTTTGTGTTTGTGTTTGTGTCATTAATGTGCTATGAGATGTTTTAAATTGTTATGTGGTTGTTTGGAATTTCTGTATATTGTGCTTCCGTAGAATCCTAAAAGATCCCTCATCATCATTTTCATTTTGATTTCGTTATTTGTAGATTTGTTTTGTTTAGTTTTTGTTTCGTTATATCTGTTCACTGAGCTTTGTAAGCTCAGCCGCATTTTCTTTTCCTGCGGCAGGTTTTTAAGCATTCAAGATGAGCTTATGGGATAGCTGATCTGGGTTGAGAGTAGAGACGAGAGCAAGATTCGATTATAGAGATCTTAGATTTATTTTGAAGTTTAGTTATTTATGTTTTCTTTTGAAGTATTTTTGTAAGGCTTTCGCTATTGTATATTATTTAGAGTTCTGATATGAAACCGTATTGTGATATCTTTACCCTTTTCGGGTTGGGGTGTTACAATTTATGGTATCAGAGACTAGGTTTTAGGACCCTTAGAGCTTAGGCTATGACCTGTGAGGATTGGGTAGATTTAGGATTTCCCTTCTGCGTACTTGCTTTGCGTCCACTATCGTACTTAGACTTTGCTAATAGTTGGTTGTTCTTTTAGATGGTAATCCCTCGTCGTTCTAGTTCACCTGATAGGAGCAATCAAGGACCTGCTAGACAACCTAAGGAGAAGACGAGGTGGGCCGTTGTTATTGCTAAAGGCTGCACGAGGTTTGGTAGAGTGAAGCGAACCAACAAGAGGATACGAGTCCCGGCCTATATGTGGCCATGCACAATCGAGGAGAAGCTGACCTTGAAGGACGTAGACGGAAAGATAGTAGAGGAGTACGAAACTAAAGTGGTTGACAACCAAGGTTTCACCACTAAGTATCATGATAGATGTCCAAAGTTCGTCGAAGATGAAGGAGTGGGTTGGACTAGGAGTCACGATTTGTATGCTTTCGTGGACCGTGTGCCGGAAGAGGAAGAGAGGAATCGGAGAAATGACTTTGCTAGCCGCTTACTACCTCAGCGCGAAGGAAATAAGAACGGATGGATAAGTGAGGAAGAAGATGAGGAAGAATACGAGGTGGACTCGGATTTGGAGTCTACGGCTACTAGTAGGTTTAATCCGACACAAGGATAGGAATTTGCGCTCCTGATTAGTTGCCCTCGTTATGAGAAATTTTTGACATTGGATTTTGAGTTAGGTCCTTTTGTTTCATTAGATGAGTGAATCTTGGAGTATTAAGTTTTATTTTGGGAGCTCATCCTATGACGATTTTGAAATTTTGTTTGATTAATGGAAATAAAAAAAAAATTTGGAAGTATAGTTCCTGTTTGTTGTTTTCTTTCTGATAAATTCGTTGAGTTTCTGTTAGTCCTCATAAGTTTCGTCTGCTATTTTATTTTCTTAATGACGTTGTTTTATTACCGCTTGAATGAGTATAGTAGGTTACTTTCTATCTGTATGTTATCTGTATATGGTGTGTTTTGCTATGATTTTAGTTATGTGTTTTGTCATGACCCGAGACCGAATATAATGACAATAAGAACTTGTTATGTGATGCAAGTATTATGACGCCTGATCAACGTAATAATACCGAGATCATATAATTTGAACTTATTGAAATTATGTGACGTCTGGGGAAATGCCTGTGGCTGATACGTGATTGGACTTTGACTTGTAGCTGTTATTTGGCACTCTTCATGTTTGGTTGAAACTCTGTATCTAATGGTGAGATTTTCATCGATAACTGTTACGTATAAGTTTTGTACCATTGGGATTCGAAATCGTTATGATCCGTGTTAACCTATAGATTGTTATGTCTGCCTTAGACTTGTATGTCTCCACGTACTTCTACGATTAGTAAGACCGTTAGGATTCGTCCCGTCTATGCATATGATAGTTTTCATCACTAATACCTGAATAAGTTAGAGTGTGTTTTTGATTTTTCTACATCTCATCTTTTTACTGCTAATACTTGTATAAGTATATGATTAGCATTCGTCATATATTCCTTGAAGTTTCAAATCCACATTTGTCGCCAGATCGTTCGTCTTGTTCAATTTCGAGGACGAAATTTTATTTTAGAGGGAAGAAATTGTAAACCCGAATTTCTAAAATTCACAAAAGACCAAAATACCCTATGATCAAACAAGATGAATAATTAATTAATGAATACCAAATAAGCTATGTAAATTGTAAAATTTTAAGAAATATCACATATGATCCAAATAAATTTTAAGGACTTTTAAAGATCATTCTTATAGTTTATAATATTTATAAAATCAATTTTGTGTTTTATAAATATCCGAATATGTAATTATTAAGTTTTATAAAAGAATAAAATTAATAAAAGGCCCAATACAAGTTTATAAAATTAAGATCCCATTTATTTTAAAGTCCATTATAATATTAAGCCCACAAGAAAAATTGTAAATCATATAAATACATATTATACGGTTCATTCTATCCCTAATAAGCGATTATACCTAAACCGACCTAAGAAAACCCTACATAATTCGACATTCAGTTTCCAAGGCTTGAAGCTATTTTTCTTGGACGAGTTTGAAGGTAAAGAAGGTGTTAAAAATCTGGTTCGAGGTCCTAAGGTGCTGGTTTGATCGTGGTTAGTTTCTTGGTCGATTAGGGTTTCGCCGAGTAGGAGTTTTTGGGTTCTTTTGTTCTAACGTCCAAATCTCATCAAGGGTATGTTTCCAATATTATTTTCAGTCCTACAAGTCATATAGAACCTGTAAAAATTAGTCATGCATAATTAACAAGTCGCACGAAATTGTTTTGGATTAAAAACCCTAAAAGCGTATAAAATAGCGAACGAGCTTATAATAATTTTTAGGACCATGACTTGATTTTTCTAGAAGCTCTTACATGTTATACGACCTGAATAAAATACATGTTCATGAATTCGAAGCTTGTGTGATTTGTCTTGGGTTTTATTGTTCAATAGCGTATAAAAAGGAAAGAAAATATAAAGGGACGATTAGGGTTTATATAAACTAGGGATTTCTTGTAATAATTAAGAGTAATTAATGCAGTAATAATGATGAACTAATGATGGGTTAAACTTAGGTTTAGGGTTTGTACTTGAATTATGCATATTTGGTTCTAAATAAAAGTTTTGGGTTGGTTTTGTAAATTATGAAACTTAAGGGTTATTTTGTAAACAGTAAAATACATGTACTAAACGTATAAAATAAGTGTGGGGGTTAAACGTGTAATTTCGGATACTTAGAGGGCCATTTGAATTGTTATTAAATTGAAAAGGGTACGTTTTGTAAATTCTAAAACCTTTGGGCTATAATGGTAAAATCTGATAATATAAGGTTAGATTGTGAAATTAAAAATGTCAAAAGTGTAATATGTAATTCTGAGTAATTATAGGTTCGACAAGTGTGAGTTTTGGGTCAATCACGTAGGGTATAAAGGCTTGTGTAAACTATTTTGAAAGAGAGTCCTAAAAACCATTTTTGACATTTGTAAACCCTATACTTTGAAAATGATCATATAAGTCCTCAAATAAGATAATTATTGTATTAAGCCTTTAAGTTTACTAATTGTCATTTCCAAATCCTAAGTTTGGCTAATTTATAATTAATACTCTAAAATGTTGGAATTCAAATTCATCACTAAAATGAGAATATTTCGACAACTCTAAAAGATAAACCGTTATAACATTAATGATGCTAATAAGTATTAAATAAATCATAATCCGTGTAGATTCGTTGAAGGAGACGCGACGTTACATCTTCGTATTCCTACATTCGTTTGCTTTCCTCTCATTTGCTTTAAGGTACATATATTTCGACCTTTTCAAGAAGGTTCCTATAACGTTTTCTTTTCGTTAACTTTTGTATTAAGATTTCCAATGCCATTGCTATGAAACCTTTCCTGGTTGTTTGACCTGTTGCTTATTTGAACTTATGTTTTATTGAATCATGCGATACCTGATTTGAACTTTATGTTAGGAAGACTTTGATATGCATATTTGTTGAACCTTGTTATAGTTGAATATGAACCTTATGATATGAGTTATCTAATATGTTATTTGTTGAACCTTGTGTTTGATTAAGACGTGTGTCATAATTGAAAAGTTTATTTGACCTAAGTTAGTATGACACCCGAGCCAAATAATAACTAGTCATGGGGGTTCCATGTCCGTGTCAGTGATGCACCTCTGACATGACTCTAGGGCAGTAGAGTGAAGTTCTGCCACGTCCCTTATCTATTATTTGTTATGAGCTCAAGTTATATTATATTATCAATATATGTTTGTGGGGCGTATGGATGCATCCTAGATCCGATCCGTTGTCCGATATGATTTGTTTAGATGAATGATGTCGTGTAATACGCATCTTCATAAAACTCGGGAGCTAGCTACTCCGGATTATTTTGAGATTGTTTCTATATAGTTATGATGTTTTGATATGATATGTTTGGGGCTCGTGGTAGTTAACTAAATCTTTATTTGTTATTACTATGTTAAGTATTCTGATTATGATTCGGTATGTTCAAATGTTTATGATTATGTGATGGGTTTATTATATGTTCTTACATATGTGTATGCTTTTGTATGTTTATGTGATTTCCGTTTACAATGCTAGGTTATGATTAATATGTTTAAATGGGATTTGCATGCTGTTATCTGATGTCATGTTAGTTTCTCGTTATGTGAATTCGTTGAATTGTGGGATTAATGTGCTAGTGTAAAGTGAGTATTCTATAAGTTTAGTATGTATAATTTGTTCAGTTAATTTTGTGAACTTTGCTTATACGTTAGTGTTTTATTTGCCTATATGACCTGCCATGTTTAAACTCTGCTGATGTTAGGATTTGATCTGAGAACTGGTTTAGTTTATGATAGCTGTTTTGATAATTGCTAATGGTTACGCTATGTTTTGTTTGGTCTATTTAATTATAGTTTTTATACTATGTTTCTATTGGTTTGTGAGACTGCCATGTTTTGGAATGCTATTTCCGCTGCTGCAATTATTGACTTAAGTGTGCTAAGTGAAGGTTAATTAATTTGTTGAATGCCATGTTTATTTTCTAGAAAGTGTTCTCGTTAGCTTTAGACTTTTCGTTTGGTTTATATGAAATCTATTATTCTTGATAGGTTAAGTGTTTGGTTGTTCTGATGTGTTTGTGTTTGTGTTTGTGTCATTAATGTGCTATGAGATGTTTTAAATTGTTATGTGGTTGTTTGGAATTTCTGTATATTGTGCTTCCGCAGAATCCTAAAAGATCCCTCATCATCATTTTCATTTTGATTTCGTTATTTGTAGATTTGTTTTATTTAGTTTTTGTTTCGTTATATCTGTTCACTGAGCTTTGTAAGCTCAGCCGCATTTTCTTTTCTGCGGGTTTTTAAGCATTCAAGATGAGCTTATGGGATAGCCGATCCGGGTTGAGAGTAGAGACGAGAGCAAGATTCGATTATAGAGATCTTAGATTTATTTTGAAGTTTAGTTATTTATGTTTTCTTTTGAAGTATTTTTGTAAGGCTTTCGCTATTGTATATTATTTAGAGTTCGATATGAAACCCATTGTGATATCTTTACCCTTGTCGGGTTGGGGTGTTACACAATGAGTATGCAAAGACTATACATGTATTGCAACATACTTATTAGAGATGCAATGTGCCTCTACCGTTGCATACAATACATAAATGATGAAACAATTTCTTCATCGGTATTTGCGTTTGTAACCTACAAATATGCAAAACTAAGGACTGTTTGGATATGGCAGAAACAACAGATGTGGTAATGTTTGTGACAACAAATAAACCAATTCTAAAAGTCACAAAACTATCAGCAACAATAACAAATACGCAAAATATTAAAAAAAATACCTATCAGCAACAAAAGATAAAAAACTAATCCATAAATTCCAAAAAAAGAAATTGCTTTCTTTTACTATAACATAAAAATAAAACCTATAATCTAAAACCTAAAAAAAAATTCAAAAGGCTTCTAAACTAGATCATGTAAAACATGTTCAAGCCTTTTCAGCAACATCATCCAAGTCTATCACAGGTGTAAACCATTCAACATCATCGACTACGACCAAAAAGAAAGTCTCAATTGCAACTCCATTATAATCAAAAACAGTAACGTTGAATCTAAAGCCACCAGCATGAGAAAAAACCATTCTTTGACCTTCACTGATATTCTCCATTTCAAGGAAATCACCCCAATTTTTCCTACAAAATCCACGAGGTGCATCTCCAATAAAGTGAAGTTTCACCTCATGCTTTTCAATACCCTCAAGATCAGGTAGATCACGCTTCTTGAATCCATCAAAGTACCTTTTAGGTAATATCTAACAACAACCAAAAAGACATAAAAAAACATCCTTAGTAGTTTTTAAATAAAAAATAATAATAATAAAAAAAGCCTATCGTTTTTAACCCAAAATTACCTGCACATATTTACTTTACAAAGAAGCATATGTGAGACATACAGGAGAATATCTCACAAAATTATAAAGCCTGGAAGTAGGCATACCCTCTAAATTGTATTCTGTAAGATACAACATACTCCGCCTACTAGAAGCTAAAAAGTGCACATGCCACCCAATCTCAATACCTTTAGCTTTCACATAATGATTCCAAGCTCTACCAAATACCAACGCAAAAGACACTTTGATATACCTTACAGAAACATAATAAACACGATCAACTGTACGAACACACAACTTCTTATGTTTCTTTCCTTTAGCAAAACTCAACAAACCCAGGGGACAATATATTTATAACAAAAAAACCAAGTAAAAATACAACACCACATAAAAGATTAAACATTTATAAACAATAATATCGAATAAGAGAACATACCATTCCATAATCAACCCTGCTCCTAAATTCGCACACAAACTCCATGTTACGTAATTACAGAAAAGGGGATAAATTGAAAGCGATAATATAAGTTAAAAACAAAACAATAAAACGTCTTATATAGACAGCACATCGTTCACCTAATCCTTTAACAATGATAATCCAATTACTAATGCAACTATATCCAATTGCAAGTCCATATCCAATTCAAATCCAAATAAACGCATCAACTAAATCACAAATATACAATAACTGCAATCCTGATCTTATACAAACTCATCAATTAAATTAATTACTTGAAATACCTCGGACTAAAAAACACTTACAATAACTCAAAAAAACAACAAAACATTGAAAAGCCGAACCCCTAAAATAATTAACACTCGAATCATTACAGGAGCATAAGAGAGCTGATGGTTTTGGGAGACACGATTCATATTCACAGGAAAAAATATGTTTGACTAAAACTCAATAAAAAAGGTATTGAATAAATACCATATTTAAAAGGAATAAAAAAAGTATTTAATAAACAATTTTTAAAAGCTACAGATATGAAAAGTAAAAAACAAAGTAGACTTATAAAAACAATTTAATTCATAATTTAAACCCTTACTTGCTCTACAACAACATAACTATACAACAATGGATGATCGATCAACCACATCAACAAAAACCAGAAAAAAACATTCACCCAAACAAACCAAGCCAACAAAAATACACTATTTTAAAGAGCTAAAACCAAGTGAAAAGACTTCCTGCACAATTAAAGTTAAAGCACTACGCGTATGGAACACATACTACATGGAAGCACCATCAAAATCCAACGAAATCAACGCAAAGATCTGGGGTGAACCAGTCTTAAACTACAACATAAATATAATCTTAATGGACGAACAGGTATGCATTCGAATTTATATTACTGATGTATTACTAACAACATGAGTTAGTTTGTTGTATAAAAATCGTTAATTCTCACACAAAATTATAGGGTACAAAAATCCATGCATGCACAAATTTCTATACTATATTCAAGACGGCATCTCGAAGCCAATAAAGAAGGTGCTCAACTTATTATAAGCGACTTTAGCTGTAGCCCAACAAAGCGTCAATCAGGCTAACAAAGCATGACGCCAAAATATACTTCAAGAAAGATACTTGTGTTACAGTTACAAACGACTTCAAAAGCGAAAGTGACGGTTTCGAGTTTGTTTCATTTGAGACAATTATCAACAACCAAATAAGCAAGGCTCAAGATTTTGGTAATTTATAATAAAACGTGACATCAATCTTTAAAAACCAACAAAAACTAACATGGAATTCGAACAGAAACCAACAAGTCTTATTGAATATGAGCTGCAAAATACAATGTACGTGATCACCACTTATGAAGTATACCTATTTGCTTGACTAACATTTCCATTGATTTATAACAGCGGCCAGAAGATACGATGTGTTTTATGGGAAGAAGATGCTGATGCTTTACAAGAGTACAAAAATATCACAACAACCGATCTGATCGTCATGATTCTTCAACTAGCCAAAATTAACATATGGGAAGGTAAAACTTCCTCCTCACACGTACATTTTAAAACAAAAGATAAATTGCATAAACTAATCTATTACTGAACAATATCATACATGCAGACAAACAACAAGTATCAAGCATCAACAAAGCATCGAAGATTTATATTAATGACAACAACAAACACATATATGTCTTCAAAGAAAGGTAAGAACAATATAGCATAAAGATAAAAAAAAATTTACACTATGATAATCTTTAATTTTCTTATTGCAGATTACAAAACAACATATCAAATGGAAAATGCAAAGAACCAAAAATAAACCTAACAGCTACCTTCAATGCAAACACACAAGAAAAGATATCAACAACCAGTTACAAGGTATGTTACAACAAAAACAGCCTCACAATCATTTTGAAAAAGTACATTCATATCATATAATAAATTATTCCATTACTCTATCTCTGCAGATGACAAACAAAAGAAACCTGCAAAAAAACATGGTTATAACACAAATGATATCATAATAATCGAAGATTCAGAAGACGATAATGATAAAAGTGTGGAAGAATCTTCTTCAAAAGTTAGTGGTACAAAAAAAAGACACAATTCTAATGTTGTAGATGTTGATGTTGAAGATTTAAAGACTAAACAACAAAAAACAAATGTTGATATACACCATACTATGACGGAAAAAGAATGGCTAAATGATTGGGAATCCGCAAATTCAGAATTTATAGAATATTATGAAGATGACGATTGCTATTGCCCAGTGTATCAAGGTACATGTCAATGCATACCTGAGGAATGTACTTGCTCAAGACATTAATTAGGAAATTTTAGTATGAATTGTTTTAGGCTATCATGGTTCGCCAAGTATGTCAACGGACATGTGAATGCATACCTGACACATGTACTTGCTCAAGACATTAATTAGGATTTCTTTTAGGCCGGTTATGTTATACTTCATATAGAATTTATTCCAACATATAAATAAACTATAAACAGCCTTTTTAAGTAACCCGTGCGCACGGTATTATAACTAGTTATTCATTATATAAACTACATAATTGGTTCCATGGATATATTGATTCAAACGAGAAAAAAAAGAGGAAAACAAAAGCAACCATCGTTTGAGAAGAAAAGAGTAAAAAAATATGGTGTCCACCAACATGATGTCCGGCTAAACATCCTACGATCAGAACCAGGATTAGGGTTTGGTCTTTTGTACTTCAATGCTTTATTTTTTTTGAACGATTTTAGAGTTTTGAACACTTTGATATTGATTTGATCTTAATGCATATTTTATGTCTTCCATTATTGTGTCATTAAATTAATTTAATAGTTGATTGTAAGATGATATAATATTGTGATTGTCCGGTCGTGCGAATCGATCCACGTGACGTATGAAACGATTGATGCCAATATACATATTTCGTGCCTAGAATTAATTATTAAATTAGTATGTCTATGAAAACTTGAGCAACCGCAATCTCTAGTAAAACAAATACACAAAATATATTGTGATCAAACCTAAACCCGGAAGTGATCGTGTTTTAATTCATAAGTTTTACACTTTTAATTTAATTGCTTGTTTTAATTTCATTTTGTAGTTTTAATTATTTTATTATTTTAGTTTTTGTTAAGTTTTAATTAGTAGTTAAAATCAATCTCTTAATCAATATAATTCTTGTTTCATTTAATCAAATATGAATTATAGTGTTAACCATAAGCTCCTCGTGGATACGATCCTTTACTTACTCTATTCTAAAAGTAGTTTAATTAAGGTTATTTTTGGTAGAGTCAACGACCTCAATCACTCCACCTAAAGCTTTTATTATAGTCAAACCTATTAAATCACTTGAACATATATGCATTCCCATCTTCGTGAGATGGTGAGAGTTGGTGAGAGCCTGGTGTCTTAAGCCTAGGGGTGTTGAAGCAGAAATTTTAAGAATCCATCATTTCGGTATGGGTTTTCTGATGACGTAACCATTGTAAATGCAAGAAACAAAAGAAGAACAATAACAAAGGAATTTCGATAATCCTTCAAAGGGTTACAAACAGGTCTTCAAAAGAAACACTCTTTTTTTATTCAATAATCCATAATTGTCCTCAAACATATACATATTGCAATTACTTATACTCTAATAGAGTCTTGGAAAGAAAGCCAAAATCTCTTCTAAAACTAATAATAAGGAAACAAATCATAACTTATGACCCTTAATAATCTAAATAAATCTTTATATAAAATAACATAATGCTTAATATTAAAAGATAAATTGTGACAATTATGTTGACCCATGTCCTCAAACATCTTTACCCGTCCATCTTTTCAGACTAATTGGCTTGACTTCTATGTTGACCTAAGAACCGGCGGCTAAGCTAGAGGAGCTGGAGCTCGAACATGCCCTGCATCATTCTCCTCCTCTTAGAAAAAGACTCGTCCTCGAGTCTTGTCTTTCCAAGTCTCAAACTCTTAAAATTTCTAACCCCCTCCGTTTCCTTACCACGACCTCTCAATGGAGAACCACGTTCCGCCATGCCAACCCATTGAATAAGATCATCCAAGTGAAGTGACATCATCCTCACTCACATGACCGTTTCCTCATTCTACGGTTGGCTTGTGTTTGGAATCCGTCTGAACTTCCTTCACTTGTTTAATGAGGTCTTCATTCTTTATAACACGTGGATCTTGTCGGTTTGATGTATTGTTGCCTCGACCGGCGAGTCAACGAACTACATAACCATTAAGTCGCCCATGTCCACAAATTTGTGAAGCATAGCCATATGTATCAAATTTAGGCAGAAAAATCAGCAGCTTCAGACTAGTGTATCGTCTTGTAGAAACCTCAAATGGCAGATCCAAACGGTGAGATTTTAGATTTGTGACTTTTATACCAAAGTCCAAAAATCAAAACGATCTAACGGTTAATGAATCTATGACGTCAATTCTCCCGATTGCGCATGATGTGACGAATGAAATAAATATCTCGTTTTCTCTACTTGGTTTCTCAAAGTTCTATGATTTCTTCTCCCCCGAACCTAGGCTCTTGATACCAAACGATGGCGTAATCTTTGTAAATGCAAGAAACCAAAAAAGAACAATAACAAAGGAATTTCGATAAACCCTTAAATGGTGTACAAACGGGACTTCAAGAGAAACACTCTTTTCTTATTCAATAATCCATAACTATCCTCAAACATAAACATATTGCAATTACTTATACTCTAATAGTGTCTTGGAAAGAAAGCCAAAATCTCTTCTAAAACTAATAATAAGAAAACAAATCATAACTTATAACCCTTAATAATCTAAACAAATCTTTATATAATAATAACATAATGCATAATATTAAAAGATAAATTATGACAATTATAAATTGTCATCTTTACCGAATCCATCTTCTCGAACTAATTGTATTGACTTCCGTGTTGACTAAAGAACCGCGGCTAAGCGGAGGAGCTAGAGTTTGAACATGCCCGCATCATTTTCATTAGGAGGTATTTTGCATCTCGGAGTATTCTCTTGATCTACCATCCTTTCTATTCGTAGTGACACCACTTAGTTCAAATGTGTGTTGAACTATTTGCTTTGAGGTTCTTCGTGTTATGTTTCATGTGGGGTTGTGTAAGGTCGTATGTCGTGCAATGGCGGAACCAGGATATTAGATTGTGGGGAAATTTTATTTATTTATTTTTTTACAATAGTAACAAAATGCGGCAAAAAAACTAGAATAAGAATGATAAATCGAGTATTGCTACTTAGAGATCAAGGATATAAAGGTATTAAAGTGTTGGATGTTAGGTTTTGATGTGTGGGTGGGGGGCAATTTCAGTTTTGGGTGAGGCATTTAAAAAAAAGAGAGAAAAAAAAAAGAAAAAAAAAAGCTCAAAATTGAAGAAAAAATACACTAAAATCTCGTCTTGTTTGTCTAGCCATGGAGGGCACCGCCTCCCCATAACACATACATGCATCCACCACTGGTGTTGTAGTCGGTTTTAACTCGTGTCATACTTCTTACCGGGTGTTTTCCATTAGTGTCACTATGTTCGGTAGGTTTGGTGTGTCGGAGTTGTATCTCGGTATGTCGGATATTAACTTTATGATATTCGTATTTGATTCCCGTGAAGGTGTTAGATCATCGAGTCTGTTCATTGGTAGCTTGCTTAATTTGTTATGTTCGGGTTTTGTAATTTTAGCATCTTAGTGGTTTTATTTATATACTATATATTGCCTTTCAAAAAAAAAAAAAAAAAAAAAAAAGAGAAAGAAAAAGCGTTCCCATCTTGATAAATTATTATGTTAGTTAGTTTTAACAAGACAAATATTTTAACAAAATGTTTGTATTAGAAGAATTTGAATTTTATCATATTTGGTTTAATTAGTTAGGCAATTCTACGAGGAACTCAAATTCATTTGCTAGCGAGTTATAAAACTTTGAATAGATATGATTTGAATGCACTTGTGGATATGTATGTTCAATAATTATTAGTCCGGGTCATTTTTGGATTAGCTTATTTAAAGGAGCTTATACGCTTATTATGTTATGAATACATACTAGAGTTAAATACATAAATCGTCCTTGTGGTTTACACATAGTTGCAAGTTTAGACGTAACTCTCAAAAAGTACACCATTCGTCCATGTAGTTGTCCATTTTGAGATGATTAGTCATTTAATCAAACGGATGTTAGTTTTGGTTGTTAACTGATAGGTAAAATAGTCTTTTTACCCAAACATAAACTTTTTTTTATTCATCTCCCTCTTCATTACCCACCATCTTCAACCTCTCATTTTGCAAGTACAGTATCATGCTAATTTTACCACCACCACCACTTTGATCCAATCAACTTGTTTTGAAGCATTTTTTATATAAGTGGGGCAATTGTAGATTGCTTGTGAGAAAGCAAAATGGAGTCTCTCCTCCACTACTCGGACTTCAATCAAACTATATGGCTTGCATGATTTTTTAATAAAAATTAGTCAAGCTAAATTTGAAGAGCTGAAAATGGGTTCATTCAATACGTGTATTAAGACTGTTGAGACATGTTTAAATGATGCTAAGATAGAGAAATCATGTATAAATCAGGTGATTCTTTTAGATGGCTCAACTAGGATACCGAAGGTTCGAAAAATGTTGCAAGAGCTTTTGATGACAAAGAGTTATGCAAGACTATGAACCCGATGATGAATGGTGCATCCGTTATGGTGCATATGGTGCATCCGTTATCACCGGGGTAAACTTAAGTGGTAAAGGTGATAAATATTCGGTTGAAAACTTGTTGCTCTCCCTTGTCACTGGGTATAAATACACTTGGGGACATAATGAGTGTTGTGATACCACGTAACACTCCTACAACTATTTTGAGGGTTTACTACACAACTTGTGATAACCAATCTACCATAGGCAGGGACGGAGCTACCTTAGAAGTAGTGGGGGGTGATGCCCCCAACCAAGTTCTTGTAGATACACAAAATATATGTAAATAAAGTAAAAATGATAGGAAAAAAGTCCAGTGCCCTTACCCATAAAACCAAAGTGCCCTCTTCGTTTTCAGCTTGTCAACAATTCAAGAGTGGTCTGATGCAAAAAAATTGTTTTTCCGGTGACTTTTTAGATCAGAAACTATGGAGAAGGAAGATATAACGGGTTAACTGTGAAAGTGATTGTTGGATAGTGGGACAATGGGCCGGGGAGTGTGGCCAATAGAGATAGATATAATATATAATCATAATTGCTCTTTTTCATTGATATTTTATGGGGTAAATGTAAAATATATTTTGTTTGGCTGGATATAGTTTGGATTTGGGAATTTTGGGTTTGACGTTTTAATTATCAGTGTCAACTTAGAACTTTAAAATTGCATAATTAGAATCTTAAGTGTTATACGAGTAGTATATTTTTAGAATGCTTTTCTAAACTACACAACTAACATAATATTAATTCGTTAACATTAAAGATTTTCTCAAATGCTTTATGCATTATAGTTTTCGGTATGATAGTCGCAATTCTTTTTGTTATTATATTAATAAAACCGAGAGTGTTTAATAACAAGTTTTAAGACACAAATGTTTCCTTAATTTTTGGTATCTGATCAATGAACATATTAAATACAACGTAAGTGACTTTATTTGTATATAAACTAGCTGAAATAACCAACCAAATTTTATCTTATCGACACTTTGTGTTAGTTGCATCGTAGCATATCATTAAACCCGAACAGACCAGATTTTTTAAAAAGTTATCCTAAAAATGACATCTCCAAACATGTTATTGAACTCATCGCTCGATGCCCACCGTATAGTAATCATATTTCCTTGGTTGCGCCACTGACCGTAGGTGTCATGGTCAATCAATGGGAAATGGTCAGATCTACAGATAACCATTTCTCAGGGGAATTTTCAATATCTGGTATATGTACCACTTGCTCCCAAAGGTGTGTCTTCAGTTAAGGTATGGTTTCAAATAGATGCCAATGGCATCCTCATCGTCACTCCTAGGATAATATCCACTAGTAAGACGAAGAAACTCATAATTACCAATGTAAGTGGGAGACTACCAATGGAAGAGATTGAGAAAATGGTAAATGATGCTCAAAAATACAGAACTAAGGTCCAAGAATTCAAGAAGATGACAATGCTTACAATGAGATAGAGGATTGCTTATACAAGATGAATACTAAGGTTTCAAATACAATATCAAGAAGAGGCTTGACCCCGAATTCTTGAAGACAATTAAGTGTGCCATTACAAAAACAACCAAATGGCTGCAAGAGAAATCAAGTTGCATCTCTTACCAAGCTCCAACTCAAGAAGGTACACCTAGAATTCGTTGCAAGTCCTTGTTTTAGGTCTCAGAATCTGGTCGTTGAACATTGGGATCTTTAGCTTGTGTCTATCTTTTGCTTTTTGTTTAATGGATTGTTTGTTCTTAATTACTTTTGATCTGATGTATTATACGCTCAAAGTATCTGAATATGTTTTTTGAATGATTAAGTTAGGGCGAGAATTACTGTGCTACCCAATTTTATATTGGTGTGTCCGCACATACCCAAACATTTTCTCATTTTCAAAACTACCCATCAATGTCGGGTATAAATTTACCCTACATTCACGACATTGAGGTGTATGGTCCATATTGAGTTTTAAATCACAAACAATGTCGCATATATATTTTAACTATATACACGACATGTTTTTTTATTCCAATACTTGTACGAACCAAGAACAATGTTGTGTAAAAAAATGTACTACATACCCTACATTGACTATGCTACCAACTTTGACTAAAACTTATAAAACCCACCCTTTAACTTTTGATAATTACAATTTTTTATATAACAAACTTTATTAAGTCAAATATTTAGTAAATATCTATCAAATTCTTTAATGAAAAAATATCGTTGCTGAAGAGCCCTAAATTACGAACAAAACAAGCCGAATATTAACATGCTTTTGATGTACGTGCGATTTTATAAAAATATTGAAGTTTGATATAAATATATCTAAAAAAAAAAAACAAAACAAAAACACTCTTAAACCACAGGGGCCAAAGACGTACAAAATTCTATAAAATAGAAATATCGTTTAGAAATAAAAACGTAAAATTTATAAACTAAAAACGGAATCCTTTTTAATCATAAAACAAAAATGGCAACTTTTTTTATATAAACAAAAAAAAATTTATTCATAAATTAACAACATTACATATAAAATATAAAACGTAAACGTACGAAATAACAATATAAATATGCATAAACTTTTTTTAAGCTTTTTATAGAACTAGACATGACTAGCCCTCGGTTGAAACGTATGAAATAAAAACGTAAGTATTCATAAACTTTTTATTTCGTACATTTACCTTTTATATTTTCTATGTAATGTTTTAATTTATGAATAAAAATTTTAATTTTATATAAAAAAAAGTTAGCGTTTTTAGTTTTATGAATAAAAAGATATTGTTTTTAATTTATGAATGTTTATGTTTTTATTTTCAAGCGATATTCTTATTTCATAAAATTGTACGTCTTTGGCCCCTGTGGTTTAAGAATGTGTTTTGAAAGCTTTTTTAAATATATTTATATCAAACTTCAACATTTTTATAAAATCGCACGACGTCAAAAGCGTGTTAATATGGGCTTGTTTTGTTCGTAATTTAGGCTCTTCGAACGATATTTTTTCATTAAAGAATTGATAGATATTTACTAAATATTCGACTTAATAAAGTTGTTATATAAAAAGTTGAATTATCAAAAGTTAAAGGTGGGTTTGTAAGTTTTAGTCAAAGTTGGTAGCATAGTCAATGTAGGTATGTAGTACATTTTTTTACACGACATTGTTCTTGGTTCGTACAAGTATTGAATAAAAATATGTCGTGTGTATATATAAAATATATCTGCGACATTGTTTGTGATTTAATTTGGAAACTCAATATGGACCATACACCTCAATGTCGTGAATGTAGGATAAATTTATACCCGACATTGATGGGTAGTTTTGAAAATGAGAAAATGTTTGGGTATGTGCAGACACACCAATATAAAATTGGGTAGCAAAGTAATTTTCGCTAAGTTAGGAGACAAGAAGCTACATGCCTAACTTCTACTCTTGTATAAGACACATTCATATGGATATCAAGTTTGTTCAGAAGTTGAAGTAAAATCTCTTATTTTTGCTGATTTGATTTGATGTCAAGCATGACTCCATAAGTATTTGCGTTGAAGGCTTAAGTGGTTAAGCCTATGCCATAAAAACCGAGTGTTTTTATGCCAATGTAATGTGGGCATATTTGTTTTGTAAATCATGACTACTTGAAGTATTTCATGTGTCGCTTATAATCTTGTGTGATGGGAATTATTTGATAGGAAGAAAATACCTCCAACTCGTCACACTGTGTAAATGTTGGGATTAACTTTTCGAGTGTACACTGATTATGGTAAGGATCAAACCATTTGTATATTGTGTGATTTGTTGGGGGTTATCTCCCAGAATAGGGTTAAGACAATCAATGACAGTAGCAATACTACTAGGTGGTTACCGGATATCACTTGGAATCGTGTGATCACTTTCCAAAGTAAACTATTCGACCCTAATGCCTGGGTATCACGAATATCTACTTTGGGATAAGACCAAATGCAGTTAGAGAATTAGGCACAATTCTATAACCCTTTCACTTATAAGTGTTTTTTTTTTTTTTTTTTTTTTTACGTGTATCCTTCATGTATGATCGGATCTCCTATTTATAGGAGGTTACTCTTGAGCTATTCCAATGGAATTATGAGTATTAATCGGCCCATTAATAGCCTCATAATTATCCCCATTATAACAGTTAGTGGTTACATGACCAATTAAACGTGGTCATAAAGAAGTTGTAATCGCCATTTAGCAATACTTTCCATAAGCGATCTTTCCACTAGCGGTACTTTCACTTGCGGTGGAAGTACGACTATCGATGGAAACACCGCTTATCGATTTCATAGCACTATCGGTGGATACACCACCGGTGGAAACACGCCTATCGGTGGAAACATCGCTATCGATGGAAACCACTAGCAAGATTTTCCACAAGCGGTACTTTCACCAATCAAGATTTTCACCAAGCGGTACTTTCACCGGTACTACCAATACAAACCACTATAAGAGTCGGGTGTTCATGGACCTTATGGGTGTACACTCCGTACCTCCCAACCCATTACAAGGTGTAAACTAATCCCACAAGTGCACTAAATTTTCCAACAATCCTCCCAAATTTAGTTCACTTCCTTTGCATGAAAAATAAACATCAATCAAAACATGTGCATAAGCGAAAATGTCACGAGGATTGAATTTTCATCTTAGTAAATTACACGCTCAAATATTCGAGAATCAGGTGTTCTAAGAATTGAACCCTTCAACCCATTTGAATACACGAAGATAAAATACACACAAGTTTTCAAACACTTAATGACTCGACACTATACAAGTCATGTGTCCATATCCAAATTCATAAATGTTGTAAAAGCTAAAAGTCCAAAGCTTCTGAGCGGCAAAACTTCAACATTTACATAGGTGGTTCCTCTTTAGTCATGCTCTCGCCAAGCACTTTTCAAAGAAAATTAACCATTAAGTAAAGACTTCATCCTCCTTTCGGTGAGTTACGAGCACAACCTTGGGATGTAAATAGAACATGTGCTCCATCCACCGAATGTTCGACTTTCCACATTGAACTCGGCTCCTAAGTTTCCTCGGGAGGAGTTGGGTGTCCTAGCATTCAATGACTAAGTTGGACTTAAACCCATCCATTTAGCGAGACTTTATAACCAAGTCTCTAGCGGACCCTTCGTCAGTGATCGGCTAAGTTCATTGAGATCTCACAAACTCTATAGATACCACCCATTCATGATAAGCTCACGAATCATGCTATGTCCGACACCTAAGTGTCTAGACTTACCATTGTACATCCGGCTATAAGCCTTAGCCAATGTAGTTGCACTATCACACCGGATAGAAATATGTGCTATAGGTTTAGGCCACAATGGAATCTCAAGAAGCAAGTTTTTCAACCATTCGACTTCTTTACCAAAGAAATGCTAGAGCCACAAATTCAGATTCCATTGTTGAAGCGGTGATGCAAGTTTGCTTCTTGGATGCCCAAGAAATTGCACCTCCACCAAGTAGGAATACCCACCACCGGTAGGCTAATTGTCTTGATGTTCTTGATCCAACTTGCATCGGTGTAACCTTCCAACACCGATGGTAACCGATATATGAGACTATAATCCAAAGTTCTCTTCAAATACTTCAAGACCCTTTGAGCGCTTGCGATGATGAGCACTAGGATTACTAGTATACCGCTCAACTTTCCCACCGCAAAACCAATATCGGGCCTTGTACAAGTCATGGCATACATCAGCGACTAATTACCCTAGAATACTCAAGTTGAGGTGCAGCCTTGCCATGATTAGGCATCGACTTCACAAGTATCCATAGGAGTACTCATCGAGTACAATCAAAGTAATTGAATTTCCTCGCACCTTCTCAATATAATGAGACCGAGAGATAGAAATTCTATTACTTTCATGTTTAATCCTTATACCAAGGATAACATCGGCCTCCCCATGTCTTTCATGGAGAACCTTGATGACAAAAATTCCTTTGTCGGTCAACTGATTTTGGTCGGTGCCAAAGATCAACATGTCATCAACATATAGACAAATGATGACTCCTTTACCGATTCATCAAATTTGCTATATACACATTTGTCGACTTGGTTAAGAACATAACCACTAGACAAAACCACTTCATCAAACTTTTGATGCCATTGTTAGTGCCCGCTTAAGTCCATAAAGAGACTTAATCGGTTTACACCTTGTTTTCATTGCGAGCAAGATGAAGCCACGAGGTTGGTTCATATAAACCTCCTCTTCCAATTCACCATTCAAGAAAGTTGTTTTCACATCCATCCGATGAATAACAGTTGTGAATAGATGCCATAGCAATCGCCAGTCTTATGGTATCGACACGAGCCACGGGGGCATAAGTATCAAAATAGACTATTCGACTTTTGTTTAAAGCCCCAATGACTAGTCTAGCCTTGAACTTTCGATAGTTCCATCTACCTTCATTTTCCTTTTGAAAATCCATTTGCAACCCGTAGGTTTGCAACTGTGAGGTAGATCAACCAATACCCAAGTGTTGTTGCCCATGATGGAATCCATCTCATCATTGATTGCTTCTTTCCGAGAAAGCAATGTCACGGGACTTCATTGCTTCTTCAAATGTTTTGGGGTCATCCTCAACAATGAAGCAATAGGAGTATTGGTGCGAGACCTCATCCCTAGTACCTTCAACTAAGTATAGTTGAAACTCAGTCCAAATGACTTTGAGTCCCGACCCTTTTGCTCTTCACGAGCACGAGTTCGATTCTTTGAACCACAACCTCATCGAGGACCACCGATGGTTCATCATCGAGGACCTCGATACACCGTTGTCATGAGTTCCATTAGGAATCCTCGACTTGGTCTAGGGACGATGAGAATCTATTCTCATCAAAGTCGCATCCCTTGATTCAATTATTGAGTTAAGCGAACATGTTCATTAGGTTCAATAACATAGAACCTAAAAGCCTTGGAATGCTCAAGATATCCAACAAAGATGCGATCGATGCCTCTTTCACCCAAAGTCTTTGCTTTGGATCGTGGAGTCTTACAACAAGACTACAACCCCAAACCTTGAGATAGTTCAGTTGGGTTTCCTTTTAGTCCGAGTTCATAAGGGTAACCTTGTTCCTTTTGTTTGGAACCCTATTTAATAAATAGCAAGTCGTTAACATAGCTTCACCCCGAACCCTTGACTCGATCCGAATAGGACAACATGGAATTAACCATCTCCTTGACACCACATTTTTCCTTTCGAAATACCATTTCTTGAGGAGTATAAGGGCGATTGTTTCATGGATTATTCCAACAGATGAAAGTCTCGAGTATCCATGTACTCACCTCCCTATCGATCCTTAATCTTTTGATTAAAGACCCAAGTTGTAATTCAACTTGATTTTAAACACTTTGAATTTATCTAATGCTTCATCCTTGGTATGTAATAAATAGACATAACAAAATCTAGAAGCATCATCAATAAATGTCACAAAGTACTTCTTATTTCCCAAAGAAGGAGTGGCATGCAAATCACACGGATCACGTGAATAAGCTCCAAGATCTTAGTCTCACGACTAACACCACGAAGGGTTTCTTGGTTATCTTGGTCAACATGCAAGTTTTACACTTTTCGTTGTCCATGTCAAAAGCGTGGATTAAACCATCCCTAGACATATCTTGCATCCTTTTATAGTGAACATGACCAAGTCTAGCATGCCAAAGGTTAGAATCACTCGATCATATGTGGTCACAAAAGTCGAAATAACAACGTCGGTGGTAATATTAAGCCCGAACATTTGATTACATAAATAACCAAAACCAATAAAACACCACATTTAGAAAGAACATTTATCGATTCAATAACTTGTTTATATCCATGATTATTCAAAACACTACTTGAAAGCAAGTTTTCCTTATATCGGGAACATGAATAACATTAAACGAGTTACAATCTTTCCGAACTAAACCTAAGATCTACACAACCACGACCATGCACCAAGGTCGTTGACTCATTTCCATGTGAAGAATAGAACTATTATTCAATGACTCATAAGTCTTGAACCAACTTCTATCTTTACACACATGAACTGTTGCACGTAATCAACCCACCACGCAACATCATCATCGCGCATAAAAGATTCGAGATACATATGTAACATAATAAACCGAAAAGACTTATTAAACATATTCGACCTTTCGGTGAGTTGGTGAACCACCACTCCCCGAACCATTAGTGCACGATCCATTGGCTTTACCACCAACTTTAACACTCTTGCGGTCCCTTTTAATGTGACCGGTCTTGCCACATTTCCAACAAGTAGGTGTTGCCTTCTTGTTAGGATCTCGCTCTTGTGTTGTCATGATATTTCGTTTGCCTTTGTTGTCATTGTACCGGTAGAGTTGTTATGCTCTCACCATATTGACAACAGATGGTCCAAAGAGATTGCCACTCTTTGGCTTGTCATTATCCCGCACTTTGAGATTCCTCAATGTGCGATGACCGCCTAACTCAACAGAGTTAACTCCTCCTTCATATGTTTCAAGGTATGCTTGAAATATTTCCATGAAGGAGGAGTTTATCAATGACACAAGAGACTTTGATAGCCTCATCCATGTTCATTTGGTGTTGTGTAAACCTTCCAAGTATTCCAAGAAGTTCATTGTATTGTTCCATAACCGGTCTTGAATCGGTCATTTTGTAATTTGTGAAATTACTAACAAGGAACTTCTTACTTGATGCATCCTCGACCATATATTTGGCATCCGAGAATCCAGTTCTTTGGAAGATTCAAAGTTCGATAAATATCAAACAAAGAATCGACATACCATTGAATAAGACCTGCGATATGTAGTCATCATTCTCCCACTTGCTCCTCCTCCCGATCGATCCACGTAGCATCATCACCATCATCGAATTGGAGTAGTCAAGACATAGACCACACTCATGCTTGATGACAGAAGTGCATCTTCCGCCACCTCCTAAAGTCCACCCTTCAAACTTGTCCGACTTTAGCAAAGTTTGAAGCCATGTGTTTCATTGCGGCGGTTGCCATTGATTATCACTAAATAGTTTACTTTGATTGTTGGGGTTATCTCCCGAGCGAGGTTAAGACAATCAATAGCGGTAGCAATACCACTAGGTGGTTCTGGATATCACTTGGAATCGTGTGATCACTTTCCAAAGTAAACTATTCGACCACTAATGCCTGGTATCACGAATATCTACTTGGGATAAGACCAAATGCAGTTAGAGAATTAGGCACAATTCTATAACCCTTTCACTTATAAGTGTTTTTTTTTTCTGTGTATCCTTCATGCATGATCAAATCTCCTATTTATAGGAGGTTACTCTTGAGCTATTCCAATGGAATTATGAGTATTAATCGGCCCATTAATAGCCTTATAATTATCCCCATTATAGCCGTTAGTGGTTACATGACCAATTAAGCGTGGTCATAAAGAAGTTATAATGTCATTTAGCAAGACTTTCCATAAGCGATACTTTCCACTAGCGGTACTTTCACTTGCGTGGAAGTACAACCTATCGATGGAAACACCGCTTATCAAGATTTTCATAGCACTATCGGTGGATACACCACTCGATGGAAACACGCCTATCGATTGAAACACCGCTATCGATGAAAACCACTAGCGACTTTCCACAAGCAAGATTTTCACCAAGTAGTACTTTCACCAAGACTACCAATACAAACCACTATAAGAGTCGGTGTTCATGGACCTTATGGGTGTACACTCCGTACCTCCTAACCCATTATAAGGTGTAAACTAATCCCACAAGTGCACTAAATTTTCCAACATGATTTTCAAGACGAACTCACACTAGATATTCCTTGATACCTATTTTAAAGTTTTTCTCCGATGTATATAAAGGTGATCAAGTTCCCAAATCTCTTTCTGGGAAGATTTTCATTTATATATGCACAATTATTGGTCATCTATAAGCTTTTACATGGTAGTCAAAGCGTCAACCTATCAAAATCAAGCGATATTCTATATAGAAAAAATTACACGTTTAGTCCTTATGTTTTGCCCAAAATAACAACTTTAGTACCTAAGTCACTTTTATTACACCGAGTGATCTAATTTTGAAACTATGCACGCTTTTGGTCCCTATTTTGGATGGGAGTTAGTTAAGTCCGTTAAATATTTTTGTTGTTAGTCCTTCGTTAATAATTTTTGCACCGTTAGTCCTCATTTTTAAAATATAGTTTCTCGTTAGTCCCAGATTAATAATAGTTATCGCCCGCTTTTTACGCTTTTGTCCGTTTTATCCGTTTCGTTCGTTTTATCCGCTTCCCCCTTTTTTCGTTTTCATCTGTTTTACGTTTTATCCCTTTTCGCCCTGCTTTTTATATGTTTCGTCCATTTTTACGTTTTGTCCGTTTTGCCGGTTTTTATCCGTTTTATCGCTTTTACGTTTTAACCGTTTTCGTCCGTCTTTTTACGCCGCCATTTTTACGTTTTTTCTGCTTTTATCCGTTTTGTTCGTTATTTATTCGGTTTCATAAGTTTTTACGTGTTTGTCCGTTTTTCCGTTTTCGCTGTTGTTACGCTTTTGTATGTTTTTCCTTTTGCGTTTCGTTCGTTTTATCCGTTTCGCGTTTTTACGTTTTTTCTGCTTTTTATCCGTTTCGTTCGTTTTTATAAAAATTTCAAAAAAAAATTTGGAATTTTTCACAAATTTGAAAAAAAATTCAAAAATTTTGAAAAATAAATTGAGAAAAATATTTTTGAAAAAATAAAAATTTGAATAAAAATTAAAAAAATAGAATAAAAATATTGAAAAAAACGGACATATTTTTTTTAAAGATATTTTTTTAAAAAATATTTGGAATTCTTTTTCAAAATTTTTTTGAAACTTTTATTCAAAATTTTTTTTGAAATTTGAATTTTTTTAATTTTTTTCAAAATTTTTTTCGGAAATATCTTTTTTTCAAATTTTTATTTTGGAAATTTTTTCCAATTTTTTTTCTTTTGGAAAAATTTTCAATATGTTGAAATAGTACAAAAGAAAGAAAAACGGACAAAACCGATAAAAGCGCATTTAAAACGGACAAAACGTTAAAACCGACGAAAACGAAACAACGGGAAAACGGAAAACGAACAAAACGGACAAAACGAAAAGAACTGGCGAAAAGATTAAAAAGCGAACGAAAGCGGATAAAACCGACAAAACGCAAAAAACGGGTGAAAACGGATAAAACGAACGAAAAGGAAAAACCGACAAAAACGTAAAACAACGGGCTAAAACGGACAAAAACATAAAAACAATATGGCGAAAACGAATAAACAACGAAGGAAAGCGGTTAAAGCGAAAAAACGTAAAAAGGGCGGCGTAAAAAGGACGAAAACGAAAAAACGGGAAAGCGGATAAAACGAACGAAACGGATAAAACGGACAAAAACGTAAAAGCGTCGATAACTATTATTAACGGAGGACTAACGGGAAAACTATATTTTAAAAAATAAGGGCCGACGATTGCAAAATTTATTAACGAAGGACTAACAGTAGAAAATACTTAACGGACTTAACTAACGCCCATCCAAAATAGGGACCAAAAGCGCATAGTTTGAAATTAGATCTTCTTTGGTGTAATAAAAGTGACTTAGGATTAAAGTTGTTATTTTAAGAAACCATAGTGACCAAACGTGTAATTTTTCTTCTATATATATCTAAAGATGGGAGAACATTTCACTCAAAGTAGGAGCGTTAATCGCTATCTTTTCAAAATGGCGAAAATAGTCGCAGGTTTAGTTATCGTTCAGAACTAAGTCCTGTAAGTTTCTAGCATTAATTACTATCTATAGAATTTGACAAAATAGATCTTAAGGTTTAAGTGTCCTTGCAAACCAAGTTCTGTAGCGATTAATTAGTATGTATACCATTTAACGAAAATAGTCCCTAGGTTTATTTGTCTTTCTTTAAACTAGGTCCTTGAGGACTAACGATGTACCATAATTAAACTTTAAAGGGATTCACATAAAAATATAACGGTCACAACAACTTCCGCTTGAAGAACGCGGATTACCGCCGTTTATATACTTCTTAATCCGCTAGGTCGGTGGAGTATAAAACGTATTTCGCTAGCACGTGGGACAGAAGCCAGAATAAAAATAATATTTAACTGGGCTGGTATAATTAGCCCTACAGCTGGCCCAACTTGCTGACCCAATTATTTGGTACCCGTTTTCAACCACAAGGGTGATAATAGTTTAGCACCGCCTTTTTCAGCTCAATCTTCTTTGCACCGTTCACCAAGCAGTCGTTTTTTTCGCTGGTGAGTTTATTATCTGCTTCTGGTATGTTGTATAAATAAATTGCAGTGATCCATATTTATTTGAATTGCATACTTATTTGACTTTTTCAAAAGTATATTTGTGTCGGTCTTCAGTTCTTCGCCGGCTATGATTATCAAGGTGAGGTTAATTTCGCTCTTTTTTTTCTTTTCTTTTTTTTACGGCTTGATTTAATTCGAAAATCTGGGTTTAGCATGAAATATGAAGGATAAGAATTTAATCAGGTACTTTAGATTTATATAAAAAAAATAGGGGTTTTAGTTTTTATGTTTCCATTATTTGGAACCCAAGTTTATTTATTTCAGTGATGGGTTGGAGTTTATTTAATTTAACAGATGATATGGATGAAGGTGATGATAGAGCTCGAGTTATCCAGACCGTAGGTCAGGTAAGTTGTACATGATTGTTGTTTTCCTTTTATTCTTTTGGCTATTTACATCTTGCTGTCTATTTGGTTTTTGATAAATGTCTATATACATTGTTTGTGGCTTTATGTTAAGGCAGAGTCACTAGAGCTTCCATTTTCCGGTAGGCTTCCCATACTCAAAAGTGACAGGTGGTGGCACTAATTTCTTGACGAAACAAGATCCACATGTAAGTAAAAATGGTACAGAAATTCTTGAATCTTGGATTCAGGTGATTTTTTATTAGTTTTTTTTTTATGTATATTCCATATCACAGATGTGAATAAAGGTGGCATGACGAGTTTTACTTGCAATCATTTACAGGTGCGGATGAGGGTGCCGTGAAAATTTTGATTACAAAAGAGGTGGTGGGTAACAAGTACAATGAGGCTGTTGAGCCGGATAGGCAGAATTTTATGGCACTTTATTATACGATCACTTAGGATGAACTAGCTCTATCGTCAGTAGAGCTTCCATATTATCCTCACACAGATCAGTTTTGCGCCTGACAAGTTTTGCGAACAACATAGGTGTGATAGGGAACACCAGCATGTATGGTTTTTCATAGTGTGGTGTCCGTTTTTAAGTTTCATTAGTTCCAGTTACCTTTAGTTGTTGATCGGTTGACAGCAAATGGACGAACCAGTTACTGTTGTCGCTGCTATTCACGTGACTGTGTAATGTTCTTGAAAAGGGACGTTCATCAGCCACCTTATTTGGAGGTTAGAGTTTTATTGCATTGCGTTATATCATCATCGGCAATTGTCGGTAATGTGGTTACAAATGCTTGATTTCTGCAACAGGTTCACATACACAATATGGACCGGTCGTGTTAGATTTTGGTGCTGGAATCGTGCTCGAGGATATACTCCTTCTTTGAATACCACGAAGTGTCATCTGCGACCACAGGGTGACACACGATATGGTCAGTATAGCGACAGCAGTTCGGACCTGGCCACCACATGTACAGAACAACATCCACGCAAGAGGCGCACCCACTAGCAGGTAACATGTCTCCGATACTTTTGATCAAGTTCAAAGGTTATGATATGTTGATGGACCATTATGTGCGAACGTGTGAAAGTTACTTTATTGCATGCTTTGAAGTTGCAGCAGTGAACTCAAGGTCCGTGTGCTGCAAAAAAAAAACAAAAAACAAACCACTGACAGCTTAACATCAGGTACGAGGACTTTAGGCTTCTGCAGTTTCCGTCACTCTCAATATGTTAGTGCGTCTAATTGTATGATGAGTGCGACTTCCAAATTACAGTCACTCACATAAAGGCACGCACTGTTCTTAAAAAGAGGTTTGACGAAATTCGTGCAGGTTGGTTACAGTATAAACAGATTGTAACCGTATAATTTTTGCTCAATATCGGTTACCAATTTCTTAATCATTTTATTTTATTACTATAACAGGCTCACATGGTTCACAAGCTTGGGGTTCATGACCAACTGACGGACCATCAAACGTTCTAGCACCTGCACAGCAGCGTTAGTGACACCCCTTTCTGTTTTTATGAATCCAACATACGTGCTAGAACATCACGCAAAGGACAGTGTCCGCACATGCAGGTTGGTGATATGCAATGAACCCCCCTTAACCTATTTATAATTTAAGTAAATCCAATTTTCCTAAACGTTATTAAATTACATTCTAAAAAAAGATTTTTGGCAAGTTTATATATGTAAAAAAACATAACATAACACATTCTCCCTAAGAAACTATCCTCCAAAAAAGGGAGCCATTTTCTTTTTGGAAAACGCGGTTGGAAAAAAAGAAAAAAAAAACCCTCGAAAAATTTAACAGCCATCACGCATACATATTTTTAAAGAAAATCTCGCTAAAAATATTAGAACATATTCCAACGTATTCAAGATCAAAAATAAAAAATTTAAAAAGTCCGCCGCAACGCGGAGAGGGGTTATCACCTCGTTATCTATAAAGCGAAATAAAATTAGATATCTTTTCGTTGGGAAGATATAAAAAGGCTTTTTATATATTGGGATTGCAACAACCAGCCTTCAATCCAATAGCCCTACACAACGGACAGGCGTTCTTGCAAAATGAGAGGTTGTAGAAGGTGGGTGGTGGTGGTGATGGTAGTGGTGAAGATGGAGATGAATTAAAAGAAAAGTTTGTAACTTACACCACACTTAATGACCAAAACTAATGCCCGTTTGGTCAAAAGACCGGTCAACTCAAAATGGACAACCACATGGACAAATGGTGTACTTTTTGAGAGTTAAGGATGAAACTTGCAACTATAGGTAAACCACAAAGATGATTTATGTAATTAACTATGCATACTATGTGGCTTAAGCTTATTAGCTTCTTTGAGCTCAAATAAGCCAATCCATACACCCTTTAAATGTATTCATTTTTGGCACTTTTTGCTAAGTTTGGTTTTACAAAAAGTTTTGGAAATGAAGCTTTCACGATTCACTTGATTTTCATGTCCGATTTACTCAAATGGTTTGATTACCTAAAATTCATGTGATGTGTAAATAAGATAAAACCGACATAAACATAAACATAAACATAAAAGGATGTGGTATTAATGAGTTTTTTTGCTAAAAAATATATCTTTACTATATAAAAAGGAAACATAGTCAAATTTGAATTGTTGAAAGTCAAAGGTAAGATAAAACTTAAATCTATTTTTTGAAACAATTAAAAACTTAAACTATCTTAGGGAGTGTTTGAATATTAGTAATTTTTATAGAAGAAAGAAGATATAGTAATTTTTGAAGATTAATTTGCTAACCTTTTAGTTTAAACGATTAAAAAATTGATACACACCGAACTGAATCTTAGATCGAATAAAGTTATAAACACATAGTAGTAGTGTGTGAAAGATTTTTGGAAGTTGAACTGCTAATGGAGAACGAATACAAACTTCTTCTTTCATGTCCCTCTGGTCTCTCTCCTTCTCAGGTATGCATTCTGATCTTTAAATATTTTAGCTCATTTACAAAAACCTGATTTATTATTGTTCATAATTGTTATTCATTTTCATTCGTTTTTTGTAAATAAATTATGGAAAATTTGACTAATTCCGTTAACCCTCCTGAGAATTGGTATATGTGAAAACATGTACCTTTTCTTTATCAAAATCAGACCAAAACGACCAAAAACTAACCCCTAAAGCCATAAAAATATGTGTTTTTGTGTTTGTGTATGTGCATGCACGGATATCATTAAAATGGACAAGAAAAGACAAAACAACGAAAAAACGAGCATGAGATTTGGAAAAGTGCAAAAAGCCGAGGCCGGGGAAGGAATTTGCAAGTTTGGATCATCTTTTCTCAAAATGTCAAGTTTAGTCCTTGAAGATTCAGAATTGGCAGAATCAGTCCCTGGAATTAGTGAAATTGGAAAAAGTGGTCCTTTAAGAATATTTCTCTCAAGAGTGGTCCTTGAAGTTTATGGAAATGACAAAACTCACCATTGGAATACATTTTCCAAATATTACACAAAAGGTCCTTGAATTTTACCACTTCGCAAAAACTATCCCTAAACTAATTATCCTAATCCTAAAAAACACCACAAACCGGATCCATAAAATCCCCAAGC
Organism: Chrysanthemum lavandulifolium; assembly: GCA_022545495.1. Lineage (NCBI taxonomy): Eukaryota > Viridiplantae > Streptophyta > Magnoliopsida > Asterales > Asteraceae > Chrysanthemum > Chrysanthemum lavandulifolium. The sequence continues at coordinate 173,055,429 of CM040246.1, forward strand.
CCAAATTATCCACCCAAGCCTACCTCATAAAAGCCCAAGTCAACCCTATATTACAAACCGGTCAAACCTGTGTTGATACTTTACCCTTTTTCCCGTCCAAATTGAACCCCCATGTCAATCAAAATGAACCCAATTCACAATACCACATGACCCCCACCAGCATTAATACTTCCCCTTGGTCAAAATAGGCAACACACGCCTTTTTTCTACCCAATTACTGTTTATCTTCAACATCCCATTTTACCCTGCTTCAACAAATTACCCAGCTCATACCTCGTACTAAGAATCAAGTGGAAACCTTTTGGAAGCTGACATGGCAGAAGTGACAGCACATGGGAATGACAGGTGGACATTTCAAGCAATCCTATTGGTTGTGACACCTCATTCGAAAGATCAATGGCTGTGATTCTTAGATTGGAGACCAAGGGAAGATCAATGGGCAGCAATAGAGCTTCTAGGCTCTTCCAAAACCCTAGAAGCATCTCTCCTCAGCTATAAATAGTCCTCTCTTGTATCACAGAAGCTTGTCTAATTTTTCAGTCTTTTTATTGTCTATTTTTGTTGAGTCTTATTGTCTTATTTTTAGCTTATTGCCATTATGTCTTGTATTCAGCAGCCTTTATTAATAAAAGTTATTTCATTTTAATTTCTGTCAAGAATTTGTGTTTATGCTTATTAAAAATGGTTGATTACTCTTTCTTATATCTCTTATAAGCTCATGAAAACTTATTTATAGATTATTGTGAGTCTATATTGTTATTCATAGAAGTCCTTTTCAGTTTTATAATTAAAAAACCAAAAAAATCAAAAAGTCAAAAAGTGCTTATTAGCTTATTGTACTGCTTGTCTACTGCTCTTTTATGCTTATTATAGTTTAGTACATGCATTTTAGTACATTAGTGTAGTCTTTATAAAGTTTTGTAAGTTTTCTCAAAATAGTTTGAAAATCCAAAATATTAGCTTTTAATCATAGTTTATTGATAAGCACTTTTTTTAATACAAACCGATTTTTATTACATACAAAAGTTAGTATTAACTTTGTTTCCATGTTTCATAGTTGAGGGAAGTCATCTACCTTGAAAATCCCAAATCAGTCTCACAAAAGGAGTGTTTGGATGTTGCTTAATTTTCAGGTTTTAATGCTTTTTGGAAATGGAATCTGAGTAATTTGAGTTTGAAATCTTGTTTTAGAAGTGTTTCAGTCATAGTTTCAAGTCTTTTAAGTCACATGAATGATTTCTAGTTCATCTTCCAAATCTGTCCAAAAGTGTAAGAGTAGTTTTCCTCAGTTTCACAAGTAAGTTTTAGTTGTAATAAAAAATTTTAAAAATTAAAATTATCAAGTTTATTAGTTAGTTTCACTTTTTCCAATAGGGAAAAAATCAAAAAAAATCATTTACCTAGTCGCTAGTTGCTTAAAGTTGCCTGCTCAAATTCAATTTTGTCCCGCACCTTGATGAGTTTACGCCAAGGTAAGCTTATTAGAAGTCGATTTTTAGCTTAATTGGATGTTTTTAGTTGTTAATGTTTAGTTCCCTAAGTAGCCTATAGTGTAGAGTTTAGTTGCCTTAGCTTATTTTGGTTTGACAACTTATTTTAGTTATAGAATTCTAGCTTGCAAAACCCTGTTCCGCCCACTGATCTGCTGTAGCAACAACCCTTATTTAGTGCTTATTTTGTTTTCATTTGAGCTTATTTGCTTCTTTTTAGATTTAGATGAAGTAAATTTCCTATGTTTACCTTAAATTAGCTTATTTGAGTTTGCTTAAGTTCCCTTTAAGCCCATTTAAATCCTTACAATCCCCTTTAGATATGCGTGTTTTAGTATTAGAAAACTAATAAGCTTCTGTTCCCAAATCTATTATTAAACTGCTTTTTTGGTATTTTTAGATTAATAGGATGTGTTAAAAAGTATATAAGTTAGCTTATTTAGTTTATGTAATCTTTGGTTTAAGCCAAAAAAAAAAAAAAAAAAAAAAAAAAAAAGGTAACCTAATTTCAGGTTCTTTTGCTTATTGAAACTGTTTGGCTTATATTTTGCTTATTTCAAACTACTTATTCCCATTTAGCATTTTTCCTAGTTTAGTAATAAGTCAAAGTAATTTTATTAAAAGTTTCGTAATTTTTGGTTACTGTTTACTATTTTTTATAATTAATTTATTATTAAACTGTTTTTAATGCATAAAAAATAAAATAAAAGTCAAACAAATATTCCAATTTTTTTCAAAATTTTCTTTTATCGTATTTTACGTCGGAAAATTAGAATTTCATTTTTAGGGTCATTTTTCCATAACTTTCAAGTTTTAGGCTCGGGTTTTTCCCGAGCATACTCGTTTTTACGTTTTCTTCGCGTTTTAAGTTTTTAAAGTATTATTTGATCAAATTTCATGTTTTAGGAGTGTCAAAATTAGTTTAGATTTCATAATTTTATTCTAAAGTCCCGTAGTTTGATTTTAAATCGTGTTTTTAAAATTCCCGTAAGTTACGTTTTTAGAATAAATTGCATTTAGGATAAATTTAGGTAGCTTTCCTTAGTTTACATGCTTTAGTTTGATTTAATTGTTATTTACGTGCTTTAATTTCCTTTCCGTTGTTTAATTTGAATCTAGAACGTAATCAAAAATCAAAAACCCGAAAAATCGAGCATTTTAATACCAAACCTAAAAGCGACGTTGCCCATTCACACCTCGTTGGGAAACGACTCGGATATCCTTATCCGATATCACATATCTTGTTCTTGGGATTTGATTGATTAACCTTTTTCCTAAGAGGTTTTCGATTCGATTCTCGTGCTATTTTGATAGTGATGTTATTATACTATTTTCTCCATTCACACCACCCTAAACCTACAACACGAATCAATTTTTGGCGCCGCTGCCGGGGAGGTTGTCTTGCGACAATATCGTTGAAGGTTTGACGAGTAGTGACTCGAGATCCTTCCTTAGTGAAGTTATTGCTTTCAAAAAATTAAAAAAGTAAAAAAAATATTTTTCTTTTTCTTTGTATATATATATATAAGATTAAAAATACAAAAAGATTTTCTCTTTTGATTTTTGAGCTAAAAATACATCAATTATATAACACTTCTCAACTTGAGGTGTTATCATTAGTAAGTTCCCAAACTAAAGATAAAAAACTTGCCTTTGTGTCGCTCGTGAGTTCTATTTATTTCTATCGGATTAACAAACTATGAGAGGGGTATAAGGACGGCTTGACATTAAATTGCAACTGAAAAGAAACGAGCTTTTAATAAGCTTTGCACTGACCTCTGTTTCTCCGCTCCTTTGTGCGTTTATCTTATAGAAGTGATCAATTCACTTGGGATTATTGGTTTAAGTTCACTGTTGTTTTTTGAATACCGTTTCGTTTTAATTGCCTTGGTTTTTAAAGTGCATGCGCACTCGTTCTAACATCTATAGACCGTTACGTGAAACCATCACCATTCCGAGAAGGCGAAATAGACGTACTCCATTAGTCGAACTCGAGATTCGAACTAATCCGCCTCCGCCCATCATCGAAATTGCGGAAGATAGCCGATCTATGCTAGAGCAACTCCAAGCACCCACCGAGGGTTATGGAGAAGCCATCGTCGTTGCCGACAATTTCGAGCTTAAACACAGATTGATTAACTTGGTATCGTCGAGCCAATTTTACGGATTTGAGAGGGACGATCCTCACTCTCATATCCGACGGTTTAACAAGCTCACGTCTATGATCAAATACCGTAACGTGCCGGAAGAAGTTATCGAACTACTTCTTTTCCCGTTTTCACTCGAGGGGGCCGCTCGGATTTGGCTAAAAAAACAACCCCCTCGATCGATCACCACATGGGAGGATTTAGTGTCAAAATTCGTGAACGAATTCTTCCCACCGTCTAAAACAACAAGCTTAAAAAATGAAATAACAAAATTTACCCAAAAGTTTGATGAATCATTTAGTGAGGCATGGGACCGTTTTAAAGACTTACTTAGAAGATGTCCCCATCATGGTTTTTCTAAATTGCATCAACTTGATACGTTTTATAACGGTTTGAATGAAAATGATCAAGACTCTCTTAATGCCACCGCGGGTGGTAATCTGTTGACCCGATCAACGAGAGATGCCTTGTCAATTATTGAGAACAAATCCAAAGTCCGCACTTCACGTAGCAAATCGGGTGCTGCCCGAGTGAGTGCGTCACCTTCTTCTTCTTTCGAAAATACATCTAGCACGGATGCTAAGATAGATAAGCTTACGGATGTGATTCAGGCTTTAGTTAAGATTACGGATGCTAAGATTAATTCTCCTCCACCGGCTCAAGTCAAAGCGGTGGAATCGACTTGTACTACTTGTGGTGGGCCGCATGCTTACTACAATTGTACCGCTCCGATGGCAATCCTTTTGAAGTCAATGACGTAGCCGGAGGTTCCTAATACCGTACTCAAGCTGAATTAAATCACCGAGTTAGTAATCAAATGGGACCTCCGGGATTTTCTCAATCGAACAACCAAACTCGTTTTAATCAGAATCAAGTTCTTGGGCAAAACGTTCAGAATCAATACAAAGTCCCAACGAATCAATACCCGACCCAAGGGGTCAATTATAATCAAGGGTATCAAACTTCAAGTTATCAAGCTCCGCCTTTTCCCTCTAATGAATTCTCGAATTACGTTCAGCACAACAATGCTACTATCCAAGCCATGCAAATCCAGATTTTGAATTTGAAAAATGAGTTCCAATCTTCGTTGACTAAACAAAGCAATGAGTTTAAAAATGAGATTAGAAATCAGAACAACAAGATTGACGCATCTCAAAACAAGCTTGAGAACATTTTGAATTCTCTTTTGTGCAAAATGAGTCAACCCTCGGGTTCTGGAACGTTCCCGGGAAACATAATTCCCAACCCAAAGGGAGAGATGAAACCATTACCATTCGAGATGATGGGCCTCGATGTCTACTCCTCTCCGTGAGGAATATAGCACGAGACCGAGGTGACAAAGGACTCGGTATTTCCTAGTAATAATGGAAGTGCGATACGCCCATCCTCCGTTGCCCAAGTTCCTTCTATCTTCGTCAAAATTTCGAGTTCTAATCTTTCACCGTGCAATTCTATTCAATCACGATTCGACAAAATGAAAGTTGTTCCAGTCAAATTCAAACTTACAATGATATGATCAAAGTCGATGAGATGATTTATAAAGAGAACCGAGAAAATTTCAAAGATATCACTTGAGCCTACACCGTCCAATTCTTCCTCGAACCAAGCTCCCGAGAAGCTTGGTGATCCCGGGAAATTTCTCCTTCCTTGCTCTTTAGATGATATCGAGGTATGTACTGCTCTGACCGATTCGGGTGCAAGCAGAAGCCTGATGCCTCTTGCAATATATCATAAGCTTGGATTGAAGAATCTTATACCGACTCGTATGACTATTGAGTTATTTAACCAAACAATTGCTCACACGGTTGGTGTAGCCAAGGATGTCATGGTACGAGTGGATAAATTCCATTTTCCCGTGGATCCCGTAGTTGATATAGAGGTTGACACCCGAGTCCCTCTCACACTAGAAATACCCTTCTTGAGAACCGCAAGGGTCCTAGTAGATCACTACCAAGGAACGTTGATAATAAGAAAAGGTGATGAAAAGATAATATTTTATGCTGAGCAAACTCTAAAACCTCCATCTACACCTGTTGACCATTCCGTCCACATCATCGGTGTGATAGATTTCTCTTAAGAAAGTGGCAATCCCACTTTATCATCTAACCCAATCATGCCCGACTCTTTCCCAAGACTCCTACGGAAAGTGACCCCATTTAGGAAGAGATAGAGGCCTTTCTTCATAATGATTCGGTTTCTCCGAGATTGATAATGCTATTTGTGACCGGAGGAGGACGTTCTTTTAATTGAGAAGTGGTTAAATGATGAGCCGCCTTCTTACCTCCTTCGGATGATGTTGATGAGTTGGAGAAAGTTGAGCCTAAACCGTCTAGAATTGATGTAAGTCTTTCGCGATTTACGGTTAAGAGTTTGTCAACGATACGTGCTAAGCGAAAAGAGAAAAAAGAACCGGTGACTACAACGAAAGTGGTGGAAATTGCTAGCTCTCAGAGCACACCACTTTTCCCACCTCCGCATTCGGTTTATCGTATTGATCTTGTTCCTACAAAAATTGAACCTTTTTTTGAGTGGTAATCCCACTCCTTCTTCTGAAATTGTGGAACATTCATTTGAGCCAATCATTTATGATTGTTCCCCTTCCCTCTCTCTGTTTGAGGGGAGTGATTCCATCATGGAAGAAATCAAGGCTTGTTTGAATAACAATTTAAGTTCTCCGAAAATTGATTTTGCCATTTGTGATCCGGAGGGAGATATCCGTTTGATTGAAGAAATGCTTTATATGAACTCGTCACTCCCTCCGCAAAGCCTAAAATTGAAGAAATTAAAGAAGTCAAGCCGCCTAAGGATTCATCTATCTATTTACTTCTTGAGAAGTTCACCAATGAACTTGCTCGCATCGATCCTCTTCCATGTGAAGTGAGAACGACGCCTTTGATTTTGAAGCCGGTTTACGAGAAATTGAAAATTTGTTGAATCAAGATCGATCAATTGATAAGGAGTATTTCAAGGAGTTCACCGATGAACTCACTCCCACGGACTCGACTCCTCCGAGAATGATCTTTGGAAGAACTTGAATATGAAGATCCATTTTATCCTAAGAAGGAAAAGAAAGTGAAAATTTCTATTGATGAACTCGTTGACCCGTATGTCCGACAATATTTTTATCCGAGAGTGACTCCTCTTCTCTTGAGGATTTTCCGTAGATGATACTTTCATTTCATTCCTATCCGAGGTCAAGATTTTTAACCCCGGGATACTCATCATAGATGAGCTTCATATTACAAACATCGTCAGAGAAAAGGATCCTACAATGGATGCCTTCACCATTGAGCCTTCAAGTTTGATTCCTCATCATGGAATCCCGTCCTCTATGGAGTTGTTTCACTTTAATCCATCATCCCGTCATCCTCCCGCTAAACCGCCAGATGATGGATATTCGTTTCACGTCATGACCAAGATGAGTTTAGGGGGAAATATTTTTGACCTTTGTGTGCTTATGCCTGACATTTTCCCCACCCAACCTACCCATTCTTTTTCCCTCCGGAGTGAGGATACCATCTTTGATCATGGTATCTTTACCGCTTGCTTCCCCAAGGAAAAATGAATTCGGGGACGAGTCAAGCTAGCGACTCGGTAATCAAAAACAGTAGCGTTTCGTGGGAGGCACCCCATGCTTATCCTTTCTATCTTCTTTCTTATTTCTACTAAGTGACGCGAGGAGGTCCGCCTCTTCCATTTCTCGTGTTTCGTGTTGTTGTTGTTTATGTCCAGGATTTTCCTCGAATATGAAGACTCTCGTGCTCGAAGTTTTGTCTTTTCTCCACTCGAGTTTCATGTTTTGACGCTCTCATGGAAATCCGATATCCAAAATCTTTATCGATTATCGTTTATCTATTTGCATACCTAATCAATGGCTTTAGATTTACGTTGAGAACTCGTACCTTTAAACATTGAGGACAATGTTTGATTTTAGTCTGGGGTGGGTAATCTTTCGATTAGATTTTTGCCTAGCACTTTGCCGTGTACTCGTAAAACTCCATTTTTCCTTAAAAAATGTCAAAAATTGTGCAAAAAATTGTGAAAAATTTAAAAATTTTGAAGCTTTTGTTAAGTCTTTTGGATTGAAAAGTTTGCTAGTCCCTTAGACAAGAAGCTATAAAATGCGAATTCTAGCTCACAAGGCCAAGAATTTGCAAGTTTCCGAGTGACTTTAATTATGCATAACTTGATTTCATTAGACTAAACATTTGCTAAAATTAATGTATATGTTTTGACACCTTGTTGACTTTTCATTTGGTGAGAGTAGGAATAGAATTTTGACTTGACCGGCGTGTTGAGCCCTAGCTTGTTCCCTTAACCATTGATAATCAAAATCTTTTGCTAGTTTTTCATACAAGGAGCTATAAAATGCGAATTCTAGCTTAACCAAGCAAAGAGTTTGCAAGTTCCCATGATTAACTTTAATTTTCAAAAGCAAATTTATCGGCTCAGCATTCGCGGATCTCATTATTTGAGATTTTAAATTTGCGTAGATTGAGAAATGATAGAGTTATGTATGAATTTAGATGCTAAGCGTGGAGTAGTTGGTTCTCTTTAGAGCTCATCGAAGGTACTTGTAGCTTTTTGCTCCCACAAAATTGTTTCACCCCATATATGTAAAAATAATTAAAGATGTTAGGTTTTGGGCGACAATTAGTTTTTACTCATTCTCGAGAGAATCCTTGCTTAAAAGGGTTGGGTACACATCAAGGTACTGTCAGTGTTGCGGTGTAATAGACAACTGATTCTTGATAGTTTGTTGCTATTGTTTCTATTGTTATAAAAGCCGTGGGACTCGGATTTTGGCAAATATTAACGTGAAATAAAGCTCAGATGTATAAATGTGAAAATCCAAAGCCATAAAAGTTTTTTATATCTGATAGTACCCCCGTTGTCATGGACTTCAAAAAGGTTGAGGAAAAATCCAAAGTCATAATAAGACTTCTGATAAAACGGTAATCCCATTGAATTAGTGGTTGAAAAGACCGAGGCTAAAATTGCAAAAATGCAAATGTGTCGAATAATGTTAAGCCAAACTTCGACTCGGAGATATCTAAATAAAGCCTCGGCTCGGACTCAGATGAGTTGTTTTGGTTGAAATAAAAGGATATCTCCTAAATCGCATGAAATTAGGACCTTGATGTGGACCTCATTCTTGTTAGCAACGGTTTTCAAGGAAGGTTTGAAACTACTTAGCGTTCTTAATTTCATATCTTTATCAAACTAAAAATATCAAAACGAGAATATATGAAGAAATTCATTTCTCGCCAAAAATAAAATAAATAGAGGAAAATAAGAAAATGGGAGCAAGAGTTAATCACACAAGTAACTTCCATGGGTAGTGTTAGCATCTAAAGTCATATCTAGCTGTGATTTCGATTTTACGATTAGTTTGGGGACTCGTGAAAAATCAAGGACGATGAATTCTATCCGTATGGTCACTTCTCGTTGAGTTGTGTTTCCAACTCGTGATCCTAAGATGTCTTTTGAAAATGTTGAGTAATCGATTGACATGAAAGTTCAACAAACCCTCACCCGAATGGAATGTGCTTAATCGTTATATCTATATGTGGAATGAAAAGGTAAACGAGTGCTTTTAGAATTAAGGATTTCTAATCTTTTGAGGAATGCTTTGCTACTTCTCATAGCTTTAGTAGAAAGAGGTGGAAATCTTTGGTTTTAGGAGCGTGAGTTGATGACATTGCGTGAGGACACGACAATCTTCTAGTCTCGATATTTTGGTATATGTGAAAACATATACCTTTTCTTTATCAAAATCGGACCAAAACGACCAAAACTAACCCCTAAAGCCATAAAAATATGTGTTTTGTGTTTGTGTATGTGAAGGCACGAATATCATTAAAATGGACAAGAAAAGACAAACCGATAAAGATTTAAAAGGTACACTTTTGAGGGTCATTTAAACCCTTAATCACCCACTTTATATCCGTTATCGCTTAATTTCCTTCCTTTTCACTTTTAGGTCTCTTGAAGGCAAAATCTTGGAATGATGCTTATTTGGACGAAAAGGTGAATATGTGAAGAAAATGGCTAAAGTTAAGATCAAGACACTCAAGTCAGCCGGAAGTGCACCGACGGCGCCATGAGAGAAAGCGGCGCCGTCCTCTATTTGCGACGGCTCAGAGTGAAATTGCTATTTGTACCTAACGGCGCCAGCTTTAAAGAGTAGGCGTCACGAAGATTTCTCACCCTGCACGGCCTAGATCCAGATTCGTATCGCCGCCGGTTGAAGTCGACACTAATTTACTTGTGAGTTTGCTTAGATCTATGAGACCTAGTTATTGAATATTGATTGGTTGTCTCTTATCTTAATTGTAATTGGCTTAGGATTGCAATAGGACATTGTTGTGTTTCTAATGCTTGAGTAATCTTTGTGAACCTTAGTTTATGATCACTTAGAGTAATTATAGGCTAAAAATCTAAAGATAACCTTAGAGTTCATTTATGAACCCTAGAGATTTTATAGGCGATAACCTTAAGGTATTCTCAAAGAGTTAGTGAGAAAAGCATACCCTACAACCTTAGAAGACACAACGCGTTAAGAATAAGGACGTGACAATTCAACCATCAATAAAAGATAACTAGGGAGTAATAGTATCTAGGTAAACACATTTTTAATCATCATACGAGCACACATCAATAGACATAGAGTACCCCTTAGCTTAGTTAATTAGATAATTAGAATAGTAGAGTAATTGGTAGAAGTACCACCCCCCAAATCCAAACCCCGAGATCGTACTTTCAGTTTTCTAAAAATTATAAAAAAAGATAAAAAATAATCTTCCTCAACCCCAACCTTAGCGTAGTAATTTCTCACTAGCATTCCTATTCCCCTATAGAACGATATCAACCCCGAGGCTTACCGAATACTACACTACAACGATTAGGTTCACCGCTAGGTGGTTGAAAACTTGCTCAAGAAAAGGAAGTTTTTTGACCCCGAGCGCTGTATGCGCGATCAAGTTTTTTGCGCTGCCGGGAATAGAATAGCTAGTTAGATCTTTATCTCGCTTAGGTTCCCTTGCTTGATTCCCATCAAGTGAGATTTTTCTTAATTTTAGCTTCCTCGTAGTCTATCCCCTTCTTCGTGACCTTTGTTAGTAACCCCATCACTTTTCATCATGAAAGGTGATAATCAACCACCACTCATCAACCCATGACCAAATGACCCACCAAGAGCCCGTACTCTTGGTGAATACTCTAGACCAAGCCACCTAGGCTATAGGAACACCATTGAGCTCCCTGATCAAGCTCAAACTACGGCCCTGCGATTCGACACCATCCGGTTGGTGCAAAACGGATGTGAATTCCATGGACTTCGTTCCAAAGATCCTAATCACCATCTTAAGGATTTCCTTAAAATCGTCGATTCCATCGACCTCGATGCTACTACTCGGGAGACCACGCGCTGCCTCTTCCAATTCTCTACGGGACCAAGCTAGTAATTGGCTCGAGCGACTTCCCACGGGCTTCATCTCAAGTTGGGATGATCTCACTACTGCTTCCTTGCCCAATTTTTCCCAATCGAGAGAACTACTGCTTAGGAATGAAATCTTGGTGTTCCAACAACGCCAAGGTGAATCTCTATGAAGCATAGACTCGATTCAAGGACTTGCTCCATAAAGTCCCTCATCACGGCATTGATCTTTGGCTTTAAGTCCAAATCTTTTATGATCATGTCAACCTCTCAACTAAGCAATCCATCGACCAAGCGGTCGGTGGTAAACTTAGTGATCTCACCGCTGAAGAATCGTGGGGTACAATAGAGGACCTTGCTCTCTATGACAACGAAAGTTGGAATGACCCCGTGAGTTTCCCAAACCGTAAAGGCAATCTCCTTGCCTCCCATTGACTCACAACCTTCCGACCGAGGATGCTCGAGCTTGAAGATCAAGTCAAATTCTAATGAGCTCTTACAAAATCCTAAGTCTTCGCATCAAGTGAACAAAATCACTCTACCTTGTGAGTTGTGTAGTGGTCCCCACGACACTCGTGATTGCACAAGACTCCCGAACAAGCTTTTGCGGACTACGCCTCCACGCTGCATCGACGGAGCGGGAGAAGTGGTACACTTTCAAGCCCAAACAAAACAACTTAGGAAACTCCTACAACCCCTCATGGAGGAATCAACCTAACCTTAAGTGGAACCAAAATTCAAACCTACCCCAAAGCTCATCTAGTCCACCTAATAGGTTCCGCCCTCCAAACACCGAGAACTCCACTAGTCTTGAGGCAATTGTGTCTAGATTCATGTAATCTCAAGAAACTTGATTGACTAAGCTTGAAGCCGATTTCAAGCAACGACAAGGCAAGATGACAAACAAGCTCGACGCCCTCTTAAAAGCCTTCAACGATCAGGAAATTGGAGCACTACCAAGTTACACTATAAAGAACCCAAAAGTGAATTCGATTTCATCAACTTCATATTCTTGCTCACCTTGGGAGAGTGCATATCCATGCTCTTCACACCCAAAAGTTCATCCGGTTAACGCCATCAACACGGGTTCCAAACGATCCCTCATGAAGTACCAAGGACCCGAACCATTGGTACAACCAAATCTTGAGAAACCCGTCAACCGATAACCCAAACCTAATCTAGAGGAGGAGTACAAGGAACTCCACCAAGAAAAACCGGTTCTTGAAGTCTTGGCTCATGCACCTTATTACAGTGCTTTAAAAGAAAAATATGAGCAAGAACTAAAGCTAGGAGAACGTGGGGCTATTCATTCTTCCTTGTAGGCTTGGAAACTCCAAACCTTTCAACACTTTAGCCAATTTAGGATCGAGCATCAATCTTCTTCCGTTGTCACTCCATAGAAGCCTTAACCTAGGTAAGATAGAGCCAACGGAAACCATCTTAGGTCTAGCGGACGGTAGTATTGCATATCCGTTAGGATAATAAAACACATGGTAGCGCGTGAGGTGAATTGACTCTTTGGCGGATTTCCATGTGCTAGACATGAATAAGGACATGACATGCACGTTGTTAGTAGGAAGGGGATTCTTAGCTACCGCTAGTGCCATCATTGATTGTAAGATGTCTAAAATAGTGGTAGGAGAAGGGAGTGCTAGGTCAATTTACGATGTCAAGAAGCATATCTACTACAAAGAGGAACAAATTCCCTACGAGATCATGTTAGATAGAACGCCATCTAGATATGGGCCTTGGATTAATAAAGATTTCATAGGTCCCCAACGACCTTTCTATCTAGAAGAGGCCTTTGTTAGTAATTTAACTTTCCATTACCAAGAATTGGCTAGGATATAGAAGTGAACCCGCTCGAGGACGCTTCAGATTTAGGAAGATGATCGAGTTCCTAGGAAGCTTGCCCGTTAATCTTGTCATGAATAAGTGGAAAGTTGAGAGTGAGAAACCTAAGCATAAATGGAATTGGGATAGACCAACTAGTGATGGTAATGGAGAATGGCACATTAGGATGACAATCTATGACCCCGATGGAGAAAAGTTTGAAAAGGCATACCGAACTAAGCGTACCACTAGGAACTTAAATGATAAGTTTGATCCTTATGACATTCTTGAGGATAAGCTTACTTACATAGGAACGTAGGGGCACGACTTCGAGTCTAGCTACAAGACTCATAAATAAAGAAAAACGCTTCGTGGGAGGCAACCCATGCTTAATTGTTTGCTTGTTTGTGTGTCATATATCTTTTCATTGATTGTTTATTCTCATGTTTGAATTTGTGAAAATGCTTTATTTTGTCTTTCATCTCGTCTTAATTACATATAAAGGTATTTTACAAAAGGATAAGTGTAGGAAGATTACACGCTTTCAAAAACGTGAACATGAGAATTACAATTCTTGAAAAGATATGTATGTGTGTTTGTTAGAGTCAAATTCTTGTATCGAGTCATAATGGATGTTTTGCAGAATGTTTCTAGATTCTAAAGATGTAATTTTTCCGAATTTTTCCGAAAAACAAAGCGCACAGTTCGTTAGATAACCTCGACGACGCCAACTCGCTATTCGACGGCGCCAGAGGACCAAAACAACTTATCAAACTTTCTCGCTTTTCGTGTTACTTATAAATTTTAGAATTTCTGTGTCTTAATTTTCCGTAAAACTCAGAAACATCCATTCCACAAGCATTATATCCTAGTTTAGTAGAGTCATATATAGTTTTACCGCCGATTTTAAGCGAAGGTTTCGTTTGTTTTCTTAAAGTGTGTGTTTTATTTATCAAGAAAAAGAAACATAAGATTGAAAGGAGTTTTCACGCATACATTCTTCTTGAAGAAGAATTTAACCACTACTTCACACGGATCCTACCGAGCTAATCGTGGAGTATTAGTTTCTTTCTTTAATTACCTTCCATTATCATAACTTTGATACTTTCGGGGAACATTAGGGACAATGTTCAGTTTAAGTGTAGGGAGGGAGAATAAAACGGGAGCTATGAAACTATGCTTATCCTTGATTATTTGTCTTGTCCAATTTCATTTGTGTAATAAACCATGAGAAATATCAGTTAGGGTAATTTTGGCACCAAATTTAAAATTTTTCATTACATGTAGGAGTGGGCCATTAGTCTTAATAAAGCATCTCATGGATAGGAAGTTATATGACTAGCACAAAAACCCTTTACCACTTAAATTCCACCCAAAAAATGTAAGGTTCGCCCCTAGATTTGTAGGAATTAAAGCATTCATCTTTAATGCTTCGAGAGTGTACCGGTAGTATAATAGATTCTAGAACTTGTTTTGTGATGCATCCCGAGATCACTAAGAGACTACACTTGTGTAGTTAGGAATAACTAAATGATAAGAGGCATTAGTATAACCCTTGTTTGATACCCGTATTATAATTACTTCTTCCACATCGGTTGAGTAATTCCCCCACACCCTTGCGTTGTACTCATCTTTAGTACACGATACCCCTAGTTAACCCCTAAGAGCCTATCCTTTTCGCGGTTCTCACAATGTTTCGGTTTTCCGGAATATCAATGAAGAGCATTGTTTACAATCCACCCCCAAATATACACCCAAATCGCCTTAGCCTACCTTGCATGCACTCACTTTTAGTGCATTATTGTTATCATACTAAACCCTTAGTTCAATTTTCTAGTTACTTGCATAAGTTGCTAAGTCGAGTCATATCCTTTGTATACAGTTTTGGGACGATTGGGACTCATGGGTAAAGTTAAATTTTATGGAGTGACGGGAAAGAACGTTCCCTTTATTTACGTAATAATGTACTCCAAGTGTTTTGATCTTTTCAATTTGGGTCAAATTAGTGTTAGAGTAATAAAAACTCAAGTGTAGGGATGTGCCTATAAATCCCTTATATTTTGATGTTATCATAGAGGATGGTAGAGTAAAAGTGTACGAAAAAAAAAGAAAGAAAAAAATGAAAAAAACATACGGGCTACCATCCTACATCTATCTTTATATTTATGTTTGTTTGTTTTAAAGTTATCTAGAGTTTAGAGTGTCGAGTCTTGGCTTAGCAACGCCATTCTTCTCCTGCTTGTAACATAAAGATTTTTGACTTGGCACCACTAAATCGCTTATCCAACCAAACCCTTTGTTTTCCCTACCGTAATGTAACATATTGGATTTCACATACACATCAAACCATGACCAAAGTAGGCGTACACAATATGAGTTTTAGAGAGAAAGTTAGAGGTTTGGGAAATTTAGTGAGAGAAAGAAAATCTTATTATGAGTTCCAACTCTCTACCTTGGGAGGTAGAGAGTATTTATAGTACTTACATAAACGCCATCCGACGGGTCGTGGATCAGAATACAGATGGTAAAGACTCGTCTGTCCTCCACGGTGTTACTAAACTAAATGCTACTTAACAATAAATAACTAAGACTACGAGCTTAACGATTACATATACTTGAGGTGACCGACACTTTAACCATCGGATTTTCCAAATCCTAACAATCTCCCTAAGGGAGGTCACCTCAAATACACATTAAATTACATAGAAAACAAATAGATATCACATTGAGATTGTTCTTGGATTCTTGTTCGTAGCTCGTAGTTTTGAATCTTCATTTTCGCATGTTTGGATAATCTAAGTGGAGGTCTTTAACTGATCCACGTGATACTGAGTTTTGAGCCAGCTTTGAGATCATCACCACATTAATCTCTGACTCATTCTTTGTGGTGTTGGTATTATATGATGGTGTGACTTTTCAATCGACATGCTCACATTCGGATCATGATTTCTTCTAATCGAGTAGCGGAAGCTTTCGTTGATTCATGATATTGGCAACAGAAGCGTAAGCATGGAGTGATAATATCGAGTCATTGATGCACTAATCATGATTTCTTTAGATATGAATGTGTTGTGTGAGCATGCGGCTATGGATTGACCGCTTCATTCGATCACCGCAAACGCCGTGGTGTACCGCATGAGACAGCTTAGCAACAGCGCACGAAAGTGTCTTTGATCACTTTCGATGAATTGAGGTACACGTCCCACGGTGCCTCGATGATCGAGACAAGTACCGCCTGTGATTTGGTATAACTCAAGAATTTCCTTGACAGGTTTCGCAATGCTCTAGCTGTTCTCAAACCGAAACGCCTCAAAGAAGACAACACGGAGTGAGTGAACCAAATGAAATGAGATTCATCGATTGATGAAAAGAGATTTGAAAAAAATCGTGTATTGCTCAAATAGAAATTGTTTCGTAATACAACGAAGGTTTTAATGAAAATCAATTATCAATCATAAACACCTTTATTTTGAGAATACGTACTCACCGATGCGCTAAAGAAAAGAGTTTTAAGCACAACGACCGGTTTTTCAAAGGTATCCGCTAATCCATAAGTCGAACCAGATTGATTCATAAGATTGAATCGCCCATTGTTTCGCCCGCTTGTCACATGGTTGATCTATTGATAGATCTCACATGCCACCTACCAGAGCTTGTTTGATGTTGGCTCCGAAGGCTTTCCATCTTCATTGTGAATATGTAAGCATATCACTTAGATGTTCCGCAATACCACAAGGATACTGCGTAGGACTCATAAGATGTAATCTCTCTTCCACATTGTGTGAAACAGAGTCTTCATTGAAAGTGTCCTAATGAGATTTATAAGATGATCTCGTGGCTCTAGACTCAATTGTGCATATTTGGTTCCTATGCCGAGACTAGGAGAGGGTCTCCTTCTTCAATATCAACAATCTCAAGAGAAAGTCGATAGATTATGTCGGTTCCCGTGAGAGTGAAACAAGCCCTTTAAGAGGAACTTGAGTAGTTTGGGAAGTTTAGTGCAAGGCGTCACCGGGTCCATGACGCCTTGTCTTCAATACCGATGTTACCTTGGTAACCACCAAGAGTTTATGAATTGAACCCGGTTTTCGCCTCTAAGGTTGAATAAATGGAGGCTATTTCTTTTCACCCTTTTCACATCAAATTCTTTTTCATTCTTCAACCCTTCAAGCTTACCGAGACTTCATTACTAGAACCTTGTTTGGTTTATTCCAGCATCACCGCCTCATCCGCACTCTTCCCTTATCTCACTTTTCTCCTTTTTTCATCATACCTAAGGACTTCTACACTATCTAGTGGATTGTCCCTCGAAGATCCCTCCGCTCAAGGGATCGTGGGAACGAATTCCTAACCTAACCATCCTTATAACACCATAGATAAAGTAAAGTTGGTCGGTCTTTTGGAATTGTTCATCCGCCATTGGAACCAATTGAAAACCATTTGAAAAATCAATCAAGATACTTGTGATATAGAATCAAAGCATTTTGTATCTTAATTGTTTTGATATTTTAGAAATGCTCCCCTTAACATATGCATAAATATTTAGAATTTGTTTAGCACATGGAGGCAAGAGATCTTTGAAATCGTTAGATTAAGAATGAAAGGTCCAATCTTTTGATTAACATTTTCTAAAATGATCATCATCACTTCCCAATCAATTTGAGTAGATAAAACATTTTGAGGAAGGATGAGGTTTTCAAAGTTTGCTCCCCTCAATATGTGCCTCAAGTTTGAAAGAGTTTTGCACATATTAGAGGGCCTCAGACTTAGAGAAAATCCAATCACGCTACAATGGTTTGAGATGTAAATAGATGCTCCCTCAACATGTGCATGGAAAATTAGAAATCGCTTGTCACATGCGGGAGGAAAACTTGTACATCCTTATAAAACCATTTACCGACTTATCGATTAAGTCCAATTTAAATCACAAATTCTCCCCGATCACAATTATCAAATAATTTGAGATTTGTGATCTCAGAGATTTAAATTGATTTTGAAAGCATTTAAGGAAAATTGTGACTTGATTATGAAAGCGTTTTAACTGATAAGGATTGGATTTTGAGACTTTAAACTCCATTGATTAAACATGCATAATTATCTTTTGAAAACATAAAAGTAACCAAGGTCTGGTACCATTGTTTGAAAAATACACTTTTTGATTTAATTGAAAAATCATTCTCCTCCTCAATCAATGACATAAGTTGTTGATTGAGAGTTAGATATTTTTGACAACCGTTAATTCCAGATGATTTTCAAAAATAGAGTCCGAGCTATTTTTCAAAGCAATTAGTTTTCAATAGATATGAAGTAATTGTTATATAGAATCAGAGCATGAAAAAGAACAAGATAAAGCATGGCTCTGTTCTTTCTTTGAAAAGTGGGTTACTGTCTGAAATGACAATAAGCCATTGTTTTACTTTCTCTCAATTTTTTTTTTATTTTTTTTATTTTTTTTATTTTTATTTTTTTCTAACATTCGAACAACATCTAAAGTCCCGTGTCATTCTTTGAATGACAACACAAAGACCGAGATATAATCGAATCGAGGTAAAACATGACAAAAGGACAATATTTTGAGAAATTTCAAGTTTTCAATTTTTATGGATTTTTTTTTTTTTTTTTGAAAGTTTTATATTTTGTATTTGGTTTTGATAAATATTTACAAAGATAGATGAAGAAAAGACCTTTACTCCTCGTCTTCCTCCTGAAGACGTTTGAGTGTTTCTGGTTGAAGACTTTTCAAGCCAAGTCGAGGAAGAATAAACTCAAAACGTTCTCTCGGAAGAGCTTTGGTGAAGATGTCTGCTAACTGATATTCTGACTTCACAAAATAGAGTTCCACCACACCGTTTTCCACTTGTTCCCTGATGAAATGATGTCGGATATCAATGTGCTTTGCTCTTGAGTGTTGTACGTTGTTGCATGAGAGAGCAATAGCACTTTTATTATCACAAAGACAGAGGATTTTGTTGAATTCAAAGCCATAGTCGATAATTGGGATCTCATCCAAAGGATTTGAGCACAACAAGATGACATGGCTATGTATTTAGCCTCAGAGAGGAAATAGAAGTACTCATTTGCTTCTTTGAAGACCACTCACAAGCTTATCACCCAAAAACCGAGCACCTCCCGACGCACTTGACGTGTATCTTGACATCCTGCATGATCAAGATCTCGCATAGGTTGTTAGTGACATACCGGTGTCCTTGGTACCATAGTCCCATATTGATGGTTCCTTGAGATACCGAAGACCCGCTTAACCGCTTCAAGGTGCTTTTAGTAGGCTTAGCTCGATATCTAGCACACATGCACACAATGAACAAGATGTCCGGTTCGCTTAGTGTGAGGTACATCGTGGATCCAATCATGCTACGATATTTCGCTTAATCTACCATGATCCCCGAGTTGTCCTCATCCAACTTAGTACGCTCAATCATGGGAGTGTCAACGGTGTCACATGATACAAATCCAAATTTCTTTAAAATCTCATTTGCATATTTAGATTGATTTATAAAATGTCTCCGGACTTTGTGAAATTTGTAATCCCAAGAAAATGACATTTGTCCCATCATTGACATTTGAAATTTGGAACCCATTTCATTAGAAAACGATCACATTCATTGGGGGTCGGTCACGAGGCAAAGATAATATCATCAACATAAATTTGAACGTGAATTAAATGTTTGCTCGACTTCCGGTGAACAATGTTGGATCAATCTGCTGCCTTTGTCAATCCAAAGGGATAGAAGAAACTTTGATAGCGATCATACCATGCTCTAGGAGCTTGCTTCAAACCGTAAAGAGCCTTTTTCAAATGATAGACATGAGTAGGATGCTCGGGTTCACAAAACCCTCCGTCGATCGACGTAAACCACCTCTTTTAAATCTCCATTCGTAAAGGTGGTTTTAACATCCATCCGATATACAACCATATTCTTGCTACCAAGATTAGCCAAGAAGATTCGATTGCTTCAATACGAGCAACTGAGCAAATGATTCTTCAAAGTCAATACCCTCCTCTTGACGGTATCCTTTTGCGACCAATCGAGCCTTGTTCTTTAAGACATCACCATGCTCATCAAGTTTCACTTTGAAGATCCATTTTAGAGCAATGATCATAGCACAACTGGAGCGTGTACTAATTCCCATACATCAAGTCGATCAAACTCATGAATTTCTTCTTGCATGGCATTGAACCAGTAGCCTTCATTCATGGCGGTTTTAATGTCTTTTGTTCGACCTTAGAGAGTACGGAGTTGAAGAAGCACCATAAGGCATCGGTTGCAAGTTGTTTCCGTGTGGATACTTTGGGCGAGAGGGGTTTCTAATGATGTTGTCCAATGGGTGATCATGTGTCCATTTTCTAAGGTGTTCATGTGGTTGTTGTTGTGGAAATGAAGTAGCAGAGTCGATATCTCCCGATGAAGATGGTTCGGATGATGATTCAGAGCAAATATGTTTTCAAATGGAGCATCTTCGGAGTAGCAAAGGGATTAATTTCTTCATTGATGCCGTAGACAATTCCATGATGTACATTTGATGATTGATGATATGTTGATGAGACAGAGTGATCAGAGAGGCGCTTGACTTAATGATATTGAGATCAAGGGTTCACTTCATTCACGGGATAAGAGAACCTCTCTGATGGAATTGACATTTCATCAAGATTCGGTTTATAGAGTTCATCAAACATTGGATCAAACAATTTCTTTAAATCATCTTCGGATGGAGGTACATATGGAGTCTTTGGAAATGAGTTTGGTACAAGGGATGAACTAATGGACTGCTTTTGAAGTGCGGTCCAGAATCGGATTGTCCAGAGCCATTTGACCGGTCACCATCGAACGTAACGTGAATTGTTTCCATGATATTTCGGTTCTCTTGTTGTAGATTCGTAACCCTTCTTGTTTGGTGCATAACCAACAAAACCCAATATCGGCCTTTGCTCTTAATTTACCTAAATCTTGACCGTCATTCGTTGGATAGCACAAAGCACCAAACACACGAAGGTAGAGAGATCAGTTTTCATTTATGAACAAGTTCATATGGAGTTTTTCCATGAGAGGTGTGTATAAGGGAACGATTTTGGGTGTAGCATGCAATGGCAATGGCTTCACCCATAGAAACATTGAACCTTCGAATAAATAACCATTGTTCTTATGGCTTCTACAAGAGTTCAATTTCGCTTTCAACTACACTGCTCGCTGAAGAGTTCGAGAACACTTCTTTGATGACCGATTCCAACACTTTCATAAAACCAATTAAGTATTTGTTGACAAACTCATGCCATTGTCTGCTCGAACAATTCGATCGTATTGTTGAGTCGAACTCAAGTCGTTTGATTAGTTTGATGATGACATCCGAGTTTCATCCATTGTCCTCAAAACTTTACCCAAGTAAATCGAGAGTAGTCATCAACAACTACTAGAATGTATTCTTCCCATTTATCGTTTGCACTCTCATTGGTCCGCACGGATCCATATGAAGGGTATGAAGAACTTCCATTATCGAATTTGTGGGCATATTTCGTGCTTTTACCCAATTGGCAAGTCGAACAAAGATGATCCTTTTCATATTTTAACTGTAAGCCTCGACAAGATCCTTTCTCGAAAGGTTATTAATGGTGCCAAGTTCAAGTGATTGAGACGACGATGCCATAACCATGACTTTGTTTTGAAGCCTTTGACAAAGAAGCGATTGAGAAGACTTCATCATGTCTTCGATAGAGATGGTGTATAGGTTAGAACCACGAGTACCTCTTAATAATTCCACACCATCAAGTTCTCTAACTAAACAAGTATGTTTTCTAAAGGCCACCTCTAGATCGGAATCACAGATTGACCAACAGAGAACAAATTATAACCAAGACCTTCCACATAATATACCCCGAGATTACACTTTGCCAACTACATAATCACCATAACCCATAATTGCTCCAAAATGGTCGTTCTCGAATCTAACGGTCCGATGAATTTACTCACGAAGTTCATGAGTCGCGACCGGTCTCCAAATATATGCTTGGAACAAATTGAGTCCAAGTACCACGTAACGATTTGAACGATCCGCAGTTGAACATAGACAAGAATGGATAATCGGATAATTGGGATCCCCATGCAAGAATGGGTTCCACTTAGTAACAAAGTGATTGGAACACCCACATCGTAAATAGAAACATCCATATCGTAAATAGAAGCAATGGAATCATTATGAATAGATGCAGATTAGTGTCCGTATTTAACCTATTCAAAGTATGTTCACTTCTTAAGGAATAGATCTACCAAGGCATCCATTTTCTAGTGGGCATTGTCTAATTAACCTTATGGCCAACATGTATCCATTGATAACCTATCTTACTAAATGTTCTTCCCGTGGGTTTCCATTGTTTTCTAACTTTCTTCGCTTTTGCCTTCTAACCTTCTTAGCATGATTTTTTCATTGATAATTTCAACTGGCATTCGACAAAGATTAGACAAATCATTCATACCACATTCAAGATTAGTAACAGAAACCACGCAATCATCACTACATGTTTTGCCAAAAGTAGTAGAATTTGCATTAATTACAAGACGCTTAAAGCTAACACTAGAATCAACACGATTCGCTTTATTCAAATTCTCCCTACGGTGATCTTCTACTTTCTTCCAATGGACATTCTTAGCTTCACGAGGTCCTATCATTCCTTGTATTGCCTTGAGACTTTGACCGCCGCTTTAATGTAACGACATTACTCCCGTAGAGGAACGGGAACATTAGTTGGTTTTGCTACTTTTGCCTTTCCTGCTTTGATGTGCCGGGTTGTGAACTATTTGAAGGGACACTGAGGTTCACTTTCTTAACACTGGAGGTGCTGCGATCTGAACTATTTGAGGGCCTACTAATGTTCACCTTCATAACATTGGGCATAGAACAAGGTATCAAGGGATTGACTTGCTCACCTAGAGATTTAGGGCATATTGTAATTAAGCATTCTAGAAGTTCTTGAGATCGTTTGGCATATAAGCATGCATGGCCAATTGCATTATCAAGTGGTTTCTCTATCTTATCCTCTTCTACAATCTCACGAAGACATTCTAGACTATCCTTAAGGTATAAGAAATATGTTTGAATAGCAAGTTTGTTATTCCTAAGATGAGGAGGAACATATTTCACAGACAAAGCATATTTATTACGTACATGCACCTTTAAAGTACCATTCTCCCATTGGTCATTGGCATTTTCCTTTTACCCGACTCTTTAGATTCTCAATTTCCTTTTGCAACGGGTTATTTTTTCGTTATTTTGTTACGAGTGACTTTTATTGACTCAAATAACTCATTGAAATGACGTTTAACCTTTTCATTTTCTTCTAGAAAACTCTCATTTTCCTTTTGTAAAGCATTGACCAAGTTGTGAAGATGAAAATTTTGAGAATTTCGAGAATCTAAAGGAGGAGGCATTAGGAGCCAACACATTGTTCTTTTACCCTTTAACCGAGAAATTTGGGCTTTCAACTTTCTCGATCGTGTTCTGATGAGCTTGAATCGTTTCATCACATTTGTTTATTTCAAAATCGCATCAAACTCGGGACATCCGTGGATATCTTGATATTTGAGGTTTTAACATTTTCTTTGAGATGTTGATATTTAAGTTGTAAATCAAAATGTTCAACTTCTTGTTTAGAAAGATGTTTTACCAAAGTATCGTGATCATCCTGCTCAATTTTCTCACTTAGTTTAGAGTTTTGATTTCAAGCTTAATGACACGATCATGGGAGACTTTTAAAGCAACAGATAGTTCATGAAATTGAGAAGCATTAATGGAGCAATTGTAGAAAGGTGTAAAACACATCTTGAGCAATACATTCGTAAATAAGATTCTCATTCAAGGTATGCAAGTTTTTCTCTCAATCTCATTATATTTTAATGCTCGCTCATAGTCACTAACCTCAACTATCATTGTATCAAATTCTTTTCCATTCCTTTAATATCCGAATCTATCCCCTTTTAAGACTCTCAAAATGATCTTTTAGTTGCTTAAAGAAAGGCATGACCTCGGTTAAATAGCATTCTTTTTTGTTCAAACCCCTTTCCCTTCGCTATCCCAGCTGGTGTGATCCTTTTCTTACACGCTTTCTCAAAATCGACAAATAGTTGAAAGATAACATATTGACCGATTAAGGTCTTGCTTTTAGTGGCAATAGTTCTAGGAACTAAATGCATTGGTGTATTTGGAGGATACAGTCGTTGCTCAAGCATTTTCCTAAAAGGAGGGTTTGTTTCAACAAGATTTTCAGCTTTTTGCTTATCTAAGTCCCTTTCCGTAAAGCTTGTTCGTGTGTTAACAACGCTTGAGGCTTCAATTTGTTTAGTGAGATCCGTTTTCCTTCTTGTAATCATGGGGTTTGATCATTATGTTATTCTTTTACATCTGTGATCTTCGACTTCTTATTCATTTTCTCTAGATGCATCATCTAATTTTCTATCTTCCTCAAAGGCACTAAACGCAACTAGGTTTCGTCTAGGTTTAAGAATCTCATTGCCATCATAAATTACCTTATGGGCAGCTCTAGCCTTTTAACAACCTCTGGATTTGGTTCCTCAACAAGGGTGTTAATACAAATAAGCCTTAAAAACGTTTATTTATATTTTATGATCTTCTAATGTTTTGTCGATAACAAACGTAAAATCATTTTAACGAAACAAATAGAGTACGTAAATAGTTTGAGTTAATAGTTTTCTAACACACTTACGTTTTCACATAAAACACTAAAAACAAGCCTAAGTGATTTTATGATTTAGATACATATGTACAACAACTAGTGTTTACATATTGGGTTAACATATACTTAAACTAAGTATACTAAAATGGGTGAAAACATGTAAATACTATAATGGGTAAAAACATGTAAATACTAAAATGGGTAATAAACTAGCTAATGGTTTTATCCATAACCCATGGTTTTATTTATACCACATAACCAAGTTCGGTGTATCTAGAAAGAAACCATGGATCAACCCATAACCCATGACCCATGACCCATAACCAAAATTACCCATGGGCAAAGAGAGCGTGCCCACGGATCCCCGGCTTTGTGCTAGCGGATCCCAGTGGAAGGGATCCGTGGGATCCGGAAAACAAGAGAGAATTTTCTATAAATAGAGAGCCATTTCTTCCTTTCTACTTATCACTTTACACACATACTTCCCCTAGTATTCTAACTCTCTAACCTCGGATCCAAGTGATCTATGTAGTTTGTCTTCTGCTTTTGTGTGATCTTCTAGGTTCCTCTTAAAGGAAAGATCACCACTTGAAGACGCAAGCTCAAGTCCATGAGTTGCCATGCTTCGTCATCATCAAGACAACGAAGGTTCTCTTGTTGATAGTTCTACCTTTCTCCATAGATGTTGGGTTGAAGGCATTAGTGAAGGATGCCGAAAGTGTCAAGACGAAAGCATTAGTGAAAGGTGCTTATCGTTCGTGTCAAAAGCATTAGTGAAGAATGCTAAAGGAGTCAAGACGAAAGCATTAGTGAAAGGTGCTTATCGTTCGTGTCAAAAGCATTAGTGAAGAATGCTAAAGGAGTCAAGACGAAGGCATTAGTGAAGGGTGCCAAGCGTTGTGTCAAAGGCTTTAGTGAAGGATGCCTAAGAATCAAATCAAGTGGCATTTGGGAAGAATGCCTAGGTCGTATAATCGATGAGGTGCATCATTATACATATAAGTAGTTGTTCATTTCCAAGGATGGTGATATCCTTGATGGTGTTGTAACAAGGAGTAGACCTCCTTGAAGATTAGGTGTTGTGTCGTGAAGGGTAGTAGTTCCTCCATAGTAATGGAACTAGGTACTTAGCCTAGTACCTTATAAAGGGTAGGCGACGTTATGATAGGATTAGTTCTCCTAAGGTGTGAAAGAACTCGGTGGTTAGCCTAGCACCGTATAAAGGGTAGGCGACGTTGTGTTAGGTGTGGTTCGCCTTGGTGTGAAAGAACTCGGTATTTAGCTTTGTACCGGAAAAAGATTAAGCGACGTTGTGAAGGCTTCTCCGCCATAAGGAGTTGGTGTAGTGTTTACTAACTCGAGTAGGTGACTCGGGAGTGGAGTAAGGCAAGGAAGGTGTCCTTGTAGCCGAACCACTATAAATACTTGTGTCGTGGTGATGTGCTTCTTACTCTTTATCTTTCATTACACGCTTATATATCTATCTATCAACGCTCAACATAAACAACCAAATAGATTGACATAAGTCGATCTAAATATTTAAAAGGAAGTTTTAAATTGGTAAACTATTCAACCCCCTTCTAGTTTTCCACAATTGGCATCGTAACTTCGTTACCAAGTTTTTTTTTGTATATTGTACTTTGAAAACTTGATACGATCCGTGTATGTTTGAAAACTACAAAGAAGGGAATTCTTAAAACAAAAAGTCATGTTTTTATAAATCATCGTATGTTGGATAGTGATAGATCATTCTAACATTTTCCTTTGAGAAGTCTTCATACTAGG
The DNA here is from genome assembly GCA_022545495.1 of Chrysanthemum lavandulifolium. Lineage (NCBI taxonomy): Eukaryota > Viridiplantae > Streptophyta > Magnoliopsida > Asterales > Asteraceae > Chrysanthemum > Chrysanthemum lavandulifolium. Next base: position 173,081,820 of record CM040246.1, read on the forward strand.
ATTTGGGTATCTTAGAAGATCATGAAGTATTTCGCGTCTATGGTTTCTAAAACCATAAAAAGGGGATATAGCAAAGGTATGTTTTCTTAGTTACATTTTTTTTTCTCAAAAACGTGCTAAATTGCTTGTGGACAAAATGGTGATATATGGTTCTATATTATAATAAGCATAATATGAAAAGTGTTTTAGTGATTTTTTTTCTTTGAAGTTTTGTTGTTAGATATCTTGTTAATCAAGCTTGAATAAAGGTAAAATGGGTAATATAACTTCACTAAAAAGTCTACAAAGACTAAACCTTTTCGTCGGGTCAAAACGCACATTTTGTAATTCGTGTCGATCCATGGATCCCTCGTGTTACATCGGACGGAGGATCCGTGGGATCCGTAGGTCTGAAGACAGCTTTTGTCTCAATTTCAAAATTCATAACTTTTTAACCGTAAGTAGTTAGAAGTTGTGCCACCTATCGCTTTAAAGGTATTTGAGTCTACTTTCATTTAAAATGATTTTATAAATGATTCAAAACAATAATTTACAGAATCATTGATTAATAATAGAAAGTCATTTTTCGGTCATAACTTTTGCACAAACTTTTGATCTAATTGGAGACGGATGTTTTCGCTTTTGAATAACAATGTGTCCTCTATTGAAATTAAGGTTTTGATCATATTTATAAATATAAAATAAACTAATCAAGCTTGGTATACATGTTTATATTTAACACAAAGCGATGAAAAGAACTTTCAGATGCTATGCTAAATGATAAATTGTCTTTGCATTACTTGATTATTTGCTTATCTCAAATATCTTTTGTGCTTGTTTGATTGAATAACATATGTGGTTTCCTTACCTTGCTATTCATTCTCTTGTTTGTCGATTTAGTAATATTCTACTCATCAATGTGCTATTTGAAGGAGTGTTTGGGATAACATCTAGTTGTGTCGAAAATGTTAGTTTAGACACTTAAATAAGTCATATAGGTTGAAAAATATTTTATGTGCTTATATGATTTCTTTTGTTCTTGTATCGTTTTCTAAAAACAACAAGAATGTACATCGGATCATAACCTACACTTGTGTTGATGATGTACTCTCCCATTTTCCTTTTCATGATCGCTCTCCAAGCTTCTTAGTAGGATTGACAACTTGATTATTTCTTCCGATATACTCAAGTAAATTATTTTGTAACGCAAATATAATTGTTCATATCCGAAAGTCCAAACTCAAAGCTTTCCAACAACATCCAACCATTTTTTGTTGTTTACCATATGGACAACTTTTAAACTTATTTTTAACATGACGCCTTCATCACCTTAGTTGTCTCAAGTATAATATTAAACGAAACAAAGTATCATCATTGTTACTCTTCGATAGGCCATTGTAGGAATATAAATTTTCCTAACTTGAGAATGAATACCGGAGAACTTATGGCACTAGAAACTCAATTTGACCTAACGGTTGAATTGCTTCCTTGATAGAAGTTGGGTATGTGGAATCACCCGTAAAATGGTCGTGTTTAGCGTAATTGAGCACCACTAGTAATAGTCTCATATTCATTCTCTCACTTGGGAAATCTATACTCCCATGTTTCCTAAAGTAAGTTTACAATGGAAATACTTTATGTTGTCTTAGGATTACTAATCAACCAAATTGTAAAATTGATTTTTCTTTAATTAATCACAACCACTTGCCTCATCAAGCGATTATCTTGCTTTGATCAAGAAGAGCTACATGACTTCATGGACGAAGTTCATTGTATGCTAATCACCATCCATAATGACTATACATAGTTCATTGCTTCACACAAAACAACCCTATCGCCTTGAACACCATCATCTAATCTGCACGCCATTGTTAATACAAACGATTTACTAATCTAGATGTAAATCTATTTTGAGCTTCTTAAATAGCGCTTGTTAAGTTTGATAAACCTCGTGTTACTTGTGAGCTAGATCTCATTTAATTGCTTATGTGCTATTTCTACATGATACTCAGATGTTTTACTTGTATACATGTATGCTTACCGTAGAGATCATTGGTTTCTAATTTCGATACTTAGAACAAACGCCACCGTTAAGTAAAATCGTCCCTGATGCCGGATCCCTAGTTGTAACTAGCCGGATCCTCAAGTGAAGGATCCGTGGGATCCGGAAAATAGAAGTAGAGTTTCAACTTTACACCTCAAACCATGTTCCTAGACTACTTTACACTAGCATTGAACTTAATACCTTAGGATCTCTTAAGTCCTACTCAAGCTTAGTAAGCTTCACACTCACTCATAGGATCACACTCAAAGTGCTTTTCGATCCATCGTTTCACCTAAACTCATTACTCTTCCGCCTCTAGATCACTCATTATTTCTCACATGATCCCTCACATCTAGACTTAGAAATCTTTCGATTATGGCAAAATTGATCATAATCATCCTTACCTCAAAATTGGTCGAAATGGATCAAATTCTAGTTCACCTTAAAACCTTTAGGATTTTCTCCAAGACATTATCCTAAGTTACTATCTGATCACTAGAATCATTTAGCCCCATTTGACACTCTCAAGATTTTAGTGTCATCTTTGTTCATTCATTGGTACTCAGAAAAGTTCCAATTTCTTCCATATAAGGCAATCATTAGCTACATCACTCATTGCCCTTGAACATTTAAGTACCCTTCCATTTAAAGACACTTAGAGAACCGAAACACTCAAAAGGTATAGGCTTTAGACCTTTCAAACATCACTACTATCCTTTCCTAGTCACGAGAGCCGGCCCTAGGATTAGCCTAGACGGATCCCCATTGGTGGGAACCGAGGATCCGGATGATGATTTATGTCAACTCTTGCTCGAACAATCATTTCAAGCTCATCTTGCTAACTTGAACACTCCACCTCATCCTAATTAAATCTCGAAGTTGACTCTTGTGCATGCTAATCGTCACATTCCATAGGATATTAGAGACTTAAGTCTTGAATGCACTTGCTAAATCCTTCCCTTTATAAGTCATCTTGCTAGAATCCCTTAGTCATCAAACACAACATAATTCTCAAGATTTAGAAACCTTTTCCTTAGTCATTTCATCATGAGAAAAGCTCATAGTGCTAACTCATCCAACCAAGAACCACCCAAGAAACTTGCTCGTGTTGTACACGAAATTTCCTCAACCGAATCATCTCCGGTTAAACCCACAAATGGTAGGATTTCCCATCCACCGAATCATCATCTGTAAGAGATAATAGTTCTAGAATCTCACCTCAACAAACCCAATCAACAATTGCCAAGAGAACCGCAATAATTAGCATTAAACCTCTTAGGTTAGAAAAGGGATCATCGACCTCTAAACCAAACTTACCTAGTTCTAGCAAAACGTCTAAACCTTCATTCCTAGAGCATGCACTAGAGTCCTTCACCGAGCCTCTCTCTATTCATTAGAGCATTCACCACCGAGAACTTCCCATTCACCAACCTTTTCATTAAAATAGGAACCACCTACATCACCAACTAGTCCATCGTTGGAAACAAGGAACCACCAAGGACTTGATCATATGGAGGAATTTCCATTACCACCACTCTCATTCCTAGTAGAACCTCATCCTAAATTACTCAATGTACCTCCACCATCATTTGTAGAACCTCCTCAAAACATCATGTTCCTAATCAAGACAATATTTGCTCTAATTGTCTAATCACCCAAGGATTTGTTCAAGAAGTACGAAATGAGTTGCATTTCATGTTTAATTATCTTCTTGAAAGATTGGACCAAATCAACAAGTCTACTCATCCCTAGACTCAAGCACATTGTTGCTTCTTAAGCTTTGGTCACTTATTAGTATTAGTAGAATATGGCTAAATCATTCTCTTAGTGTTTAGAGATTTGTTAATCATCTCTTATGTTTTATTGAATGATAGTTTACTTGCCATATTGCATTGAGTATATGTTTGTTGGTTGAATACATATCTCATTTTGATGTTAACATTACTTGTTACATCACCATTGCCGAATTTAATCATCGCCTATACGTATCCTCAAAATTGCCTAGACGGATCACTACTAGAGGGAACTGGGATCCGTGAGATGAAAACTATTTTTCTACTAACTTGGATCACATATGCGTGAAATTGTGCATTATACTTGTTTTCTAACCTTTGTTTTGTAGTTATTCAATCTACACTTGAAGCCTTTTGACACCCTAAAGCTAGGGGAGCTTTGTGTCAAAACAATACATTGCAAATTACTTGCAATATTAGGATTACATTTCTCAACATCCCTTCGCAAAATTGCAATCATCAAGGGGGAGCACATTCGTCACTTAGACGAAATCTTTTGCAAACTTAGTTGCAAACAAACTAGATTAGTATTACTTTCTTGACGCCCTTACCTAGGGATGGACTCGTCAAGGGGGAGTAAAGACGAGATCCTTTCCGTTACTTGCTCTCTACCTCTTTTATTTCTTTCACATGTTTTCTTAAAAATGTGTTGCTTTCTTTCAAGGCTTTTTTGTTTCGACAAAAGGGGGAGAAAGTAAAACTACAAATTCAAACTTTTACAATTTTAGATTTTTCCTTAAAATAATTTTATGTTTTGTCATCAACAAAAGGGAGATTGTTAATACAAATAAGCCGTAAAAACGTTTATTTATATTTTACGATCTTCTAATGTTTTGTTGATAACAAACGAAAATCATTTTAACGAAACAAATAGAGTACGTAAATAGTTTGAGTTAATAGTTTTCTAACACACTTACATTTTCACATAAAACACTAAAACAAGCCTAAGTGATTTTTTAGATACATATGTACAACAACTAGTGTTTACATATTGGGTTAACATATACTTAAACTAAGTATACTAAAATGGGTGAAAACATGTAAATACTATAATGGGTAAAAACATGTAAATACTAAAATGGGTAATAAACTAGCTAATGGTTTTTATCCATAACCTATGGTTTTATTTATACCACTTAACCAAGTTCATTGTATCTAGAAAGAAAACCATGGATCAACCCATAACCCATGACCCATAACCAAAATTACCCATGGGCAAAGAGGAGCGTTCCACGGATCCCAGGCTTTGTCCTAGCCGGATCCCAAGTGGAAGGGATCCGTGGGATCCGGGGAAACAGTAGAGAATTTTCTCTATAAATAGAGAGCCATTTCTTCCTTTCTACTTATCACTTTACACACATACTTCTCCCTAGTATTCTAACTCTCTAACCTCAGATCCAAGTGATCTATGTAGTTTGTCTTTTGTTTTTGTGTGATCTTCTAGGTTCCTCTTAAAGGAAAGATCACCACTTCTTGAAGACATGCAAGCTCAAGTCCATGAGTTGCCATGCTTCGTCATCATCAAGACAGCGAAGGTTCTCTTGTTGATAGTTCTACCTTTCTGCATAGATGTTGGGTTGAAGGCATTAGTGAAGGATGCCGAAAGTGTCTAGACGAAAGCATTAGTGAAAGGTGCTTATCGTTCGTGTCAAAAGCATTAGTGAAGAATGCTAAAAGAGTCAAGACGAAAGCATTAGTGAAAGGTGCTTATCGTTCGTGTCAAAAGCATTAGTGAAGAATGCTAAAGGAGTCAAGACGAAGGCATTAGTGAAGGGTGCCAAGCGATGTGTCAAAGGCATTAGTGAAGGATGCCTAAGAATCAAATCAAGTGGCATTTGGGAAGAATGCCTAGGTCGTATATTCGATGAGGTGCATCGTTATACATATAAGTAGTTGTTCATTTCCAAGGATGGTGATATCCTTGATGGTGTTGTAACAAGGAGTAGATCTCCTTGAAGATTAGGTGTTGTGTCGTGAAGGGTAGTAGTTCCTCCATAGTAATGGAACTAGGTACTTAGCCTAGTACCTTATAAAGGGTAGGCGACGCGTTGTGATAGGATTAGTTCTCCTAAGGTGTGAAAGAACCCGTGGTTAGCCTAGCACCGTATAAAGGGTAGGCGACGTTGTGTTAGGTGTGGTTCGCCTTGGTGTGAAAGAACTAGGTATTTAGCTTTGTACCGAAAAAGATTAAGCGACGTTGTGAAGGCTTCTCCGCCATAAGGAGTTGGTGTAGTGTTTACGAACTCGAGTAGGTGACTCGGGAGTGGAGTAAGGCAAGGAAGGTGTCCTTGTAGCCGAACCACTATAAATACTTGTGTCGTGGTGATGTGCTTACTCTTTATCTTTCATTACACGCTTATATATCTATCTATCAACGTCCAACATAAACAACCAAATAGATTGACATAAGTCGATCTAAATATTTAAAAGGAAGTTTTAAATTGGTAAAACTATTCAACCCCCTTCTAGTTTTCCACAAAGGGAGTACTATGTTTATCACTCAAAACTCAGGCTTAGTGATTAAGTGAGCATCAATGGTTTTTCCTTGTACGCATAACTTATTTTCAAGCTTGTTTTTCAAGGTTTTTAGATTAGAAAAATCATTCAAAAGTTTTGATTCCTTAGCACCGAATTCTTGCTTAAGCATTTTAACATTTTCTTGAAGTTCTTGTTTTTGCTTAGCGCTTTAGAAAGCTTTTCTTGTAAGGAGTTTAACTCTTGTTTTAATACTTCTTTCTAAACCTACTTTTTCTAATAGTTGTACGCATTTGGTCATCCATTTCTCGCTCACGGTGGTTAATTCAAACTTAGCACGTTGTTCATAAATAGCAACACGCTCTTTATAAGCATTAAGTTCGAAATAATGTAATCATCAGGCACGTGCAAGGTATTCGTCAAAAGCATAGTCATCATTGATCGCATAAGATACATCACTTGGTACAATCTCACTTTCACTTTGTTTCACATATTGATCATATGGGACAACATTGATATTACCCATATTTTCAATATCCGACTCAATAACTACGGTTGATTGTACTTCGCTATGTATCTTTTGCTCATCAAATTCATCGTATAATTTTAATACCTCAAAATGATTTTGTCTTTGGATGGACCAGCTTGTGGTGATGAAGAGACTTTAGGAGAGACCATTGAGAAATGCTAGCCATGAAAATGGTTTGTGCAAGAGGTTCTTCATCAACATCGTAGTCGTATGCATCACAATCGCCTACTTGAAAGGCATTCGATGATTATGGCCTATCTCCGAATTGGTTGCTCATCCACATCGCATCATATGTCTTAGCATTTCCTACCAAGAACAACAACTCCTCTTCATCCAAGGTCGCAACATTATCCCGAGCTTGCACAAGCAACATCTTATCCCTAAAGTACTTGGCATTCGAGGCGTTTTGGCGATGTGCGATTCCTTGCAATGTGTCCCTCACCTCCACAGCTTGTAACATTTGATTGGCTTTGCTTGACCACGGTTTCCATTTCTTCCCTATTCGATTTGCAAGATAACCTCTACCAGCCCACCTCTTCCTTGTTCGTATCGCTTTTCTTCAACTCGGTTGCACCATAACCTTTCCATCTCGACAATTGCCGATTGTGTGGATTAGATGATGTTACGAGGTTGTTGTTGGTGTGTGGGAGAGAGTTCATGTTTTGATTGATCATGAGAGCCAGATTGATTAATGAAGTTTCCCGTGTGCATCGGCCTCAACTTGTTTGAACATTGGATCGGGAATGAGTTTGTGATTACCATTACCCATGGGTATAACTTGAGATGCTTTGGTGGTAATTCCAATGTTTGAGTAGAAGGCGGTTGAATCATTTGATGAGCTTATCTCTCCTCGTTGGTTTTGAACTGCTCAAGAATCCTTTTTCAAACATAGCATGTCTCTCATTCTCAAGAAGGAAGGCATAGAGTTGCTCATAGTTTGTATTCTTCAATCCTTTGGTTAGCTTCAGAGGTGACAAACTTGTGCCATTCGGGATTCATGTTGTTCACAAACTTTGAGTTCAAATTAATGTTTGGCATAGTCATTCGATGTTCCTCATATCATTAACAAGCTTGTGGAATCTCACGTAATACTCATAGACACTCTCATCCGGTTTCATCTTGAAGTGTTCAAATTCATCATAGAGTTGTGATTCTCTGTCTTCCATAGTTAATTCGTAACACGAGAGAAGCATCTTGACATTATCCCACACCGCCTTGGCTTCGTGTTGTGATTGATCAACTTGTAGATATCTTTTGGAAGACCTTGAAGTACGATGTTAGAAGCCCCGATATCGATCGAATCTCTTTTCTCCTTATCATCGAGCTCATCATATGTCTTTGGTCTATCTATTCCATAGATCATTGTTCCATCCGCACTGTATCAATTAAGTCTCTTGTAGTCTCAATCGATAAGGTCCTTCATCAATCGATTTGAGAATGTTGACCCCATTTTCCTTTCCAAGACAAGACAACCGATTCGTTGAGCCCAAGAGTCGTAGTCGGCCTCATCAAGCATGGGTGGACGGTATCCGAACCACCGCTTGAACATCCTCAACAAATGGAGATGATTGTAGGTACGTTGGTAGACATGTTTAAAGATTACACGGATTTTATAACTCAATGATTAAACCGAAATAGATTCTTTCACGGATTTTACTAAATCAAGAGAAAACCGTGTTACAAACAAAAGTTAACCAAGTCACTAAGATTCCTTGAATCAAGTCGCTAAAACCAAGTTGCTAAGACAAGTCGCTAAGTTCCAAATCGCTATGAATTTTGACAAGAAGTCGCTATGCACCAATTCGCTAAGAGATCAAGTCGCTAAATAGCAACTCGCCATCGACCAAATTGCTAACACCAAGTCGCTAAGAAACTTAAGAACAAGTCGCTATCAAAATTGAAAGCAAGTCGCTACCTTACAAAGTCACTACCAGAGTGGAGAATCCACAAACAAGATTTCTTTTGTCGCTTGTCTCTAAAGGGAAGTGGCTAGGCACCAAGTCGCTACAACAATACACTACAACTCGCCATGACTTACAAAGCAAGTCGCTACCAAGAAAAGAATACCGTGACTCAAGTCGCTAGCATGAAAACTTCAAAATACCACTTTTCAATCCAAAACAACCCAACCACGATGATTCAAGCCTTCCAAATCAAAACCTAAACACTTATGATGATTCTAAACACAAAAGTACAATCAAAATCCAAACTTTAACACAAGAAATCAACCAAATGATGCAAAAACCACTAAACTTTCTCAAACTCAAAGACCACCTAAAAACCACTAGAAATCCAAAGATATGTAAGAGATGATCTAACCATGGCTCTTGATACCATTTGTAACATATTGGATTTCATATACACATCAAACCATGACCAAAGTAGGTGTACATAATATGAGTTTTAGAGAGAGAAAGTTAGAGGTTTGGGAACTTTAGTGAGAGAAAGAAAAATCTTATTATGAGCTCCAACTCTACCTTGGGAGGTAGAGAGTATTTATAGTACTTACATAAAATGCCACCGACGGCCGTGGATCGTGCATACAGTGGGTAAAGACCCGTCCGTCCTCCACGGTGTTACTAAACTAAATGCTACTTAACAATAAATAACTACGACTACGAGCTTTTAACGATTACATATACTTGAGGTGACCGACACTTTAACTACTGGATTTTCCAAATCCTAACACGTAAGCCTAACGTTACAACCCTTTAAAAGACCTCTTAGATAGTTTTTCCTAGGTGCTTATGCCAAAGCGGTGGAGGTTTGATCTAGTCTCAATCCTATGGTAATCTATGTACTAGGACCGGTTAATGAGTGTTTATCTTCCATTTCCAATTTGATATATTTCATATACACCCGAGGGAAGAGAGTATCCAAACACCACTTGTGAGGTGCTAGTATGTAATTTCCGTGCTTGTTATGACTTTTGCGGGGCTTATACTTGTTGTGAATTGTTCTAAACCAATGCTTTATTCCCCATAACTTATAAATTAATTGGCCAAAAGCACATTTGCTTGAGGACAAGCAAATACCAAGTGTAGGGATATTTTATAAAGATTTAAAAGGTACACTTTGAGGGGTCATTTAAGCCCTTAATCGCCCACTTTTATATCCGATACTGCTTAAATTCGTTCCTTTTCACTTTTTAGATCTCTTGAAGGTAAAATGCTGGAATGATGCTTATTTGGACAAAAAAGCGTGAATATGTGAAGAAAATGGCTAAAGTCAAGATCAAGACACTCAAGTCGCCGGAAGTGCACCCGACGCGCGCTGCATAAAGCGGCGACGCCATCCCTCTATTTGCAACGACTCAAGAGTGAAATTGTTATTTTGTACCGACGTCAGCTTTCAAGAGTAGGCGTCACGAAGATTTCTCACCCTGCACGGCCTAGATCCGCATTCGACGGCGCCGAAGTTGAAGGCGCGCGCCACAACCATAATGTGACGTCGTCCCAAAGTTGACTTGGCCAAGAAAAAACCCTAATGGCGGTGATCTGACGGCGTCACAATTAAAAGGTGACGTTGTCGCAGTTGTAACTCTATATATAGAATTCGAATTTTTAGACTTTTAGGGACGTAGATTTGTGGAGTAAAAACCTAAAACGACTTTGGTTTGTCTTGGGTAGTATCTTAGGGTTCTCATACCCTATTTTACAACAAGATAAGTTATTTACTTCATTGATTTCATTATGTATTTGATTGTATGTGTGTATGCTTGAATGTTTACCATGTATGGCTAATTTACTTGTGTGTTTGCTTAGATCTATGAAACCTAGTTATTGAATATTGATTGGTTGTCTCTTATCTTAATTGTAATTGGCTTAGGATTGCAATAGGCCATTGTTGTGTTTTTAATGCTTGAGTAATCTTTGTGAACCTTAGTTTGAGATCACTTAGAGTAATTATAGGCTAAAAATCCAAAGATAACCTTAGAGTTAGTTTATGAATCCTAGAGATTTTGTAGGCGATAACCTTAAGATATTCTCAAAGAGTTAGGGAGAAAAGCATACCCTACGACCTTAGAAGACACAACGCGTTAAGAATAAGGACGTGACAATTCAACCATCAATAAAAGATAACTAGGGAGTAATAGTATCTAGGTAAACACATTTTTAATCATCATACGAGCACACATCAATAGACATATACTACCCCTTAGCTTAGTTAGTTAGATAATTAGCATAGAAGAGTAATTGGTAGAAGTACCACCCCCCCAAATCCAAACCCCAAGATCGTACTTTCAATTTTCTAAAAAATATAAAAAAAGATAAAAAATAATCTTCCTCAACCCCAACCTTAGCGTAGTAATTTTTCACTAGCATTCCTATTCCCCTAGAGAACGATATCAATCCCGAGGCTTACCCTAATACTACACTACAACGATTAGGTTCACTGCCTAGGTGGTTGAAAAACTTGCTCGAAGAAAAGGAAGTTTCTTTTACCCCGAACGCCCGTTGTACGCGTATCAAAAACGACAAAAAAACGAGCATGAGATTTGGAAAAGTGCAAAAAGCCGAGGCCGGGGAAGGAATTTGCAAGTTTGGATCATCTTTTCTCAAAATGTCAAGTTTAGTCCTTGAAGAATCAGAATTGGCAGAATCAGTCCCTGGAATTTGTGAAATTGGCAAAAGTGGTCATTGAAGAATATTTCTCTCAAGAGTGGTCCTTGAAGTTTATGGAAATGACAAAACTTACCATTGGAATACATTTTCCAAATATTACACAAAAGGTCCTTGAATATTACCACTTTGCAAAACTACCCTATTGGTGTGACACGCGTAAGTGACAAAGAAATGATATGGGAATGACAGGTGGACATTTCAAGCAATCCTATTGGCTGTGACACCTCATTTGGAAGATCAATGGCTGTGATTCTCATATTGGAGACCAATGGAAGATCAATGGACAACAATAGAGCTTCTGGGCTCTTCCAAAACCCTAGAAGCATCTCTTCTCAGCTATAAATAGACCTCTCTTGTATCACAGAAGCTTGTCTAATTTTTCAGTCTTTTTATTGTCTATTTTTGTTGAGTCTTATTGTCTTATTATTAGCTTATTGCCATTCTGTCTTGTATTCAGCAGCCTTTATTAATAAAAGTTATTTCATTTTAATTTCTGTCAAGAATTTGTGTTTCTGCTTATTAAAAATGGTTGATTACTCTTTCTTATATCTCTTACAAGCTCATGAAAACTTCTTTATAGCTTATTGTGAGTCTATATTGTTATTCATAGAAGTCCTTTTCAATTTTATAATTAAAAAACCAAAAAAATCAAAAAGTCAAAAAGTGCTTATTAGGTTATTGTACTGCTTATCTACTATTCTTTTATGCTTATTATAGTTTAGTACATGCATTTTAGTACATTAGTGTAGTATTCTTTATAAAGTTTTTGTAAGTTTTCTCAAAAATTGTTTGAAAATCCCAAAATATTTGCTTTTAGTCATAGTTTATTGATAAGCACTTTTTGTTAATACAAACCTGATTTTGATTACATACAAAAGTTAGTAGTAACTTTGTTTACAAGTTTCATAGTTGAAGGAAGTCATCTACCTTGAAAATCCCAAATCAGTCTTACAAAAGGGGTGTTTGGATGTTGCTTAATTTTCGTGTTTTAAAGCTTTTAGAAATGGAATATGAGTAATTTGAGTTTGAAATCTAGTTTTAGAAGTGTTTCACCATAGTTTCAAGTCTTTTAAGTCACATGAATGATTTCAAGTTCATCTTCCAAATCTGTCCAAAAGTGTAAAAGAGTAGTTTTCCTCAGTTTCACAAGTAAGTTTTAGTAAACTTTAGTTGTAATAAAAAAAAATTTAAATAGCAAGTTTATTAGCTAGTTTCACTTTTCCCAAAAGGAAAAAAATCAAAAAAATCATTTACCTAGTCTGCTAGTTTCTTAAAGTTGATTGTTCAGTCTAATTTTGTCCTACACCTTCAGTGAGTTTCTGTCCAATGTAAGCTTATTATAAGTGATTTTTAGCTTAATTGGATGTTTTAGTTGTTGATGTTTAGTTCCCTAAGTAGCCTATAGTGTAGAGTTTAGTTGCCTTAGCTTATTTTGGTTTGACTTATTTTAGTTATAGAATTCTAGCCTCTGTAAAGCCTGCTCACTTAACGATCGTTGTAGCAACAACCCTTATTTAGTGCTTATTTTGTTTGCATTTGAGCTTATTTGCTTCTTTTTAGATTTAGATGCAGTAAATTTCCTAGGTTTACCTTAAATTAGCTTATTTAAGTTTGCTTAAGTTCCCTTTAAGCCCATTTAAATCCTTAGAATCCCCTTTAGATATGCTTGTTTTAGTAATAGAAAACTAATAAGCTTCTATTCCCAAATCTATTATTAAACTGCTTATTTGGTATCTTTAGATTAATAGGATATGTTAAAAGTATGTAAGTTACCTTATTTAGTTTATGTAATCTTTGGTTTAAGCCAAAAGCAAAAATAAGAAAAAGAGCTAAAAGGTAATCATTGGATTCAACACAGTGCGCCCACCACCCACACACACACTACACCAACTGCCCTAGGGTCTTTTATCAGTCATAGTTCCTTTAATTATTAATATAACCTAATTTCAGTTCTTTTGCTTATTGAAACTGTTTGGCTTATATTCTGCTTATTTCCAACTGCTTATTCCCATTTAGCAAATTTCCTTGCTTAGTAATAAGTCAAAGTAACTTTATAAAAAGTTTCGTAATTTTTGGTTAATGTTTACTATTTTTTATAATTAATTTAGTATTAAACTGTTTTTAATGCATAAAAAATAAAATAAAAATCAAAAAAATATTCTGCTTTATCCCAAAATTTTATTTTATCGTATTTTACGTAGAAAAATTAGAATTGAATTTTTAGGGTCATTTTTCCATAACTTTCACGTTTTAGGCTCGTGTTTTTCCCGAGCATATTCGTTTTTACGTTTTCTTCGCGTTTTAAGTTTTTAAAGTATTATTTTATCAAATTTCATGTTTTAGGAGTCAAAATTAGTTTACATTTCTTAATTTTAGTCTAAAGTCCCGTAGTTTGATTTTAAATCGCGTTTTTAAAATTCCCGTAAGTTGCGTTTTTAGAATAAATTGCATTTAGGATAAATTTAGGTAGCTTTCCTTAGTTTACATGCTTTAGTTTGATTTAATTGTTATTTACGTGCTTTAATTTCCTTTCCGTTGTTTAATTTGAATCTAGAACGTAATCAAAAATCAAAAACACGAAAAATCGAGCATTTTAATAACAAACCTAAAAGCGACGTTGCCCATTCACACCTCGTTGGGAAATGACTCGGATATCCTTATCCGGTATCACATATCTTGTTCTTGGGATTTGATTGATTAACCTTTTTCCTAAGAGGTTTTCGATTCGATTCTCGTGCTATTTTGATATTGATATTATTAAACTATTTTCTCCATTCACACCACCCTAAACCTACAACACGATCAATTTTTGGCGCCGCTGCCGGGGAGGTTTTGTCGCGACAATATCGTTGAAGTTTTGACGATTAGTTACTCGAGATCCTTCCTTAGTGAAGTTATTGCTTTCAAAAATGAAAAAGTAAAAAATATTTTTCTTTTTCTTTGTATATATATATATATAAGATTAAAAATACAAAAAGATTTTCTCTTTTGATTTTTGAGCTAAAATAGAATACATCAATTACATAACACTTCTCAACTTGAGATGTTATCATTAGTTTTCCGAACTAAAGATAAAAAACTTGCCTTTGTGTCGCTCGTGAGTTCTATTTATTTCTATTGGATTAGCAAACTATAAGAGGGGTATAAGGACGGCTTGACATTAAATTGCAGCTGAAAAGAAACGGCTTTTTAATAAGCTTCGCGCTGACCTCTGTTTCTCCGCTCCTTTGTGCGTTTATCTTATAGAAGTGATCAATTCACTTGGGATTATTGGTTTAAGTTCACTGTTGTTTTTTGAATACCGTTTCGTTTTAATTGCCTTGGTTTCTAAAGTGCATGCGCACTCGTTCTAATATCTATAGACCATTACGTGAAACCATCACCATTCCGAGAAGGCGAAATAGACGTGCTCCATTAGTCGAACCCGAGATTCGAACTAATCCGCCTCCGCCCATCATCGAAATGGCGTAAGATAAGCTATCTACGCTATAGCAACTCCAAGCACCCACCGAGGGTTATGGAGAAGCCATCGTCGTCCCGGAAATCGTTGCCGACAATTTCGAGCTTAAACACAAATTGATTAACTTGGTATCGTCGAGCCAATTTTACGGATTTGAGAGGGACGATCCTCACTCTCATATCCGATGGTTTAACAAGGTCACGTGTACGAACAAATACCGTAACGTGCCGGAAGAAGCTATCAAACTACTTCTTTTCCCGTTTTCACTCGAAGGGGCCTCCCGGATTTGGCTCGAAAAACAACGCCCTCGATCGATCACCACATGGGAGGATTTAGTTTCAAAATTTGTAAACGAATTCTTCCCACCGTCTAAACAACAAGCTTAAAAAATAAAATAACAAAATTTACCCAAAAGTTTGATGAATCGTTTAGTGAGGCATGGGACCGTTTTAAAGACTTACTTAAAAGATGTCCCCATCATGGTTTTTCTGAATTGCATCAACTTGATACGTTTTATAACGGTTTGAACGAAAATAATCAAGACTCTCTCAATGCCGCCGCAGGGGGTAATCTGTTGACCCGATCAACAAGAGATGCCTTGTCGATTATTGAGAACAAATCCAAAGTCCGCACTTCACGTAGCAAATCGGTTGCTTCCCGAGTGAGTGCTTCACCTTCTTCTTCTTTCGAAAATACATCTAGCACTGATGCTAAGATTGATAAGGTTACGGATGTGATTCAGGCTTTAGTTAAGATTACGGATGCTAAGATTAATTCTCCTCCACCCGCTCAAGTCAAAGCGGTGGAATCGACTTGTACTACTTGTGGTGGGCCGCATGCTTACTACAATTGTACCGCTACCGATGGTAATCCTTTTGAAGTCAATGACGTAGCCAGAGGTACCCAATACCGTCCTCAAGATGAATTAAATCACCGAGTTAGTAATCAAATGGGACCTCCGGGATTTTCTCAATCGAACAACCAAACTCGTTTTAATCAAAATCAAGTTTGAGGGCAAAACGTTCAGAATCAATACAAAGCCCCAACGAATCAATACCCGACCCAACGGGTCAATTATAATCAAGGGTATCAAACTTCAAGTTATCAAGCTCTGACTTTTCCCTCTAATGAATTCTCGAATTACGTTCAGCACAACAATGCTACTATCCAAGCCATGCAAATCTTGATTTCAAATTTGAAAAATGAGTTCCAATCTTCGTTGACTAAACAAAGAAATGAGTTTAAAAATGAGATTAGAAATCAGAACAACAAGATTGACGCATCTCAAACCAAGCTTGAGAACATGTTAAACTCTCTTTTGTGCAAAATGACTCAACCCTCGGGTTTTGGAACCTTCCTTGGAAACACAATTCCCAACATAAAGGGAGAGATGAAATCCATTACCATTCGAGGTGATGGGCCCTCGATGTCTACTCCCTCTCCGGTGAGGAATATAGCATGAGAGACCGAGGCGACAGAGGACCCGGTATTTCCTAGTAATAATGGAAGTGCCAGATATGTCCATCCTCTTGTTGCCCAAGTTCCTTCTATCTCTGTCAAAATTCTGAGTTCTAATCTTTCACCATGCAATTCTATTCTATCACGGTTCGACAAAATGAAAGTTGTTCCCAGAGTCAAATTCAAACTTTCAACGGATATGATCAAAGCTGCTGAGATGATTTATGAAGAGAAACTGGAGAAAATTTCAAAGATATCACTTGAGCCTACACCGTCCAATTCTTCCTCGAACCAAGCTTCCGAAAGGCTTGGTGATCCCGGGAAATTTCTCCTTCCTTGCTCTTTAGATGATATCAAGGTATGTACTGCCCTGACCGATTTGGGTGCAAGCATAAGCCTCATGCCTCTTGTAATATATCATAAGCTTGGATTGAAGAATCTTATACCGACTCGTATGACTATTGACTTAGCTAACCGAACAATTTCTCACACGGTTGGTGTAGTCAACGATGTCATGGTACGAGTGGATAAATTCCATTTTCTCGTAGTTGATATAGAGGTTGACGCCCGAGTCCCTCTCATACTAGAAAGTCCCTTCTTGAGAACCGCAAGGGTCCTAGTGGATCACTATGAAGGAACGTTGACAATAAGAAAAGGTGATGAAAAGATAATATTTTATGTTGAGCAAACTCTAAAACCTCCATCTACACCCGATGACCATTCCGTCCACAGCATCGGTGTGATAGATTTCTCTCAAGAAAGTGGCAATCCTACTTTATCATCTAACCCAATCATGCCCGACTCTTTCCCGGCTTTCCCTACGGAAAGTGACCCTATTTGGGAAGAGATCAAGGCCTTTCTTCAAAATGATTCGATTTCCTCTGAGATTGATAATGCTATTTGTGACCCGGAGGAGGACGTTCTTTTAATTGAGAAGTTGTTAAATGATGAGCCGTCTTCTTACCTCCCTTCGGATGATGTTGATGAGTTGGAGAAAGTTGAGCCTAAACCGTCTAGAATTGATCTAACTCTTTCACGATTTACGGTTAAGAGTTTGTCAACGATACGTGCTAAGCAAAAAAAGAAACAAGAACCGTAGACTACAACAGACGTGGTGGAAATTGCTAGCTCTCAGAGCACACCACTCGTGTTCGGTTTATCGTATTGATCTTGTTCCTTCAAAAATTGAACCTTCTTTGATTGGCAATCCCACTCCTTCTTCTGAAATTGTGGAACCTTCTTTTGAGCCGATCATTTCTGATTCTTCCCCTTCCTCACTCCGTTTGAGGGGAGTGATTCCATCATGGAAGAAATCGAGGCTTGTTTGAATAACAATTTAAGTTCTCCGGAAATTGATTTTTCCGTTTGTGATCCGGAGGGAGATATCCGTTTGATTGAAGAAATGCTTTATATGAAATTCCTACTCCCTTCGGCAAAGCCTAAAATTGAAGAAATTGAAGAAGTCAAGCCGTCTAAGGATTCATCTATCGATTTACTTCTCGAGTAGTTCGCCGATGAACTCGCTCGCATCGATCCTCTTCCACCGGGAAGTGAGAATGACGTCTTTGATTTTGAAGCCGATTTATGAGAAATTGAAAATTTGTTGAATCAAGATCGATCAATTGATAAGGAGTATTTCAAGGAGTTCACCGATGAACTCACTCCTACGGACTCGACTCCCTTAGAGAATGATCTTTTGGAAGAACTTGAATATGAAGATCTGTAGGATCGTGAATATTATGTTGTTTGATGATTCGGGTGGTCTAGGATGATGATAATATAAGAAAGCCATTAGAGAGATGAAGAGAGTAGAGAGGTTATTTCTTGAAAGAGAGTTGTTTAACAAAAAGTGTAAGGTTAGATTGAAAGAAGCAACACCCCTTCCAAGGATGGAAGGGGTATTTATAGTTACAAAGCATACATCCTCCTGTCAGACTGTGGATCAGGCATACAGTGGGTAAAGACCCGTCCTTCCTCAACTGTGTTACACTAAACTATTCTACGCTACAAACTAACTAATAAACTACTAAATAAGGTAAATAACAACACGTCTACAAGCTAACATATGCTAGACCATAATTGGGGTGACCGACACTTTAACATGGAATTTCCAATTCCTAAAAATCTCCCCCTAAGGGAGGTCACCCCATGAAATACATTTTGCATCCTAGCATTCTATCTTTGTCTTTAGTTCTGAGCTCGGAGAATTCAATTCTTCAAGTTCCACAATCTTTGTGCTTTTGTAGCGATTCTTCAAAGTCCGCATTGATTTGTACTTTTAGTGGAGGCCTTTAACTGATCCACATCTTTGATGATCTTCGAGCTTTCATTTAGATCATCACCACGTGAAATCTCGGATCACCCTTTGTAGTGTTGCCTTCATGTGATGTTGTGACATTCGGACCGACATGCTCACACTTTTCGGATCATGACATCTTTTCATCGAGTAGCGGAAGCTTTCTTTGGTTCATGATATTTGCGCAGCGTAGCGTAAACATCGTATATAAATATCGAGCCGTGTTCGTAGATATGCACAAGTCATGATTTCTTCAATTAAGTGTGGATGCTATGAGCATGTGGCTTTGGATTGACTTCTCAATTCGATCACCGCAACCGTCCAAATGTACCGCAAACAACAGCTAATAAAACACACGAAAGTGTCTTTGATCACTTCGTTGAATTGAGGTACACGCCCACGGTTCCCGTTGATAAGTACAAGCACCGCCTCGTGATCGTGTATAATTCAAGAATCTCCTTGGCGGGGTTTCGCAGATTGTTCAAGTTGTTCTCAAACCGAACGTTTCAAAGAAGACAACACGGAGTGAGTGAACCAAATAATTGAGATTCATCGATTGATGAAAAATTGATTTGAAAACAATCGCGTATTGCTTAGAAGAAAGAGTTTTGCAATACGAAGAAGGTTTTATGAGAAAGATCAATTTTCAATCAAAAATACCTTTTGTATTTGAAAGCGAATACACATTCGATGTGCTAGTGAAAAGAAGAGATTTGCACATCGAACGTTTTTTCCAAAAGCATTTTTTCAATCAGAGATACTTTTTATGTTTGAAAACATGAGTACACATTCGATATACTAGAGAAAAGAAGATTTGCACATCGAACGGTTTTTCCAAAAGTATTCGTCAATTCATTTCCTGGACCAAGGTTGATTCAAGAGTGAATTGCCTCATTGTTTCTATCCAGTTGTCACAAGCTTGATCTTTGGAAAAGATCTCACATGTCACCCACCAAGAGCTTGTTTGATGTTGGCTCTAGAAGGATTTCCATATTCATCGTGAATACTTTTACATATCACTCGGATGTTCTGGCAATACCACGAGGATAATGCGTAGGACTCTTAATATATTCTTACTTTCCACATTGTGTGAAACAACAAGTCTTCATTAATTTAGTGTCCTAATGAGATATTGTGGATGATCTCTTGGCTCTAGACTCAATATTGCACATTTGGTTCCTATCTTCGGAGACTAGGAGAGGGTCTCCTTCTTCCATATCAACAATCTCTAAGAGAAATTCGATAGATTATGTAGGTTCCCGTGAGAATGAAACAAGCCCTTTAAGAGGAACTTGAGTAGCTTGGGAAGTTTAGTGCGCAGCGTCCTTTGGGTCCATGACGCCTTGTCTTCAATACCCAGTGTTACCTTAGTAACAACCAAGAACATATGTATTGAACCGGTTTCGCCCTAAGGTTGAATTATTGAGGGCTATTTCTTTTTACCCTTTCACATTCATTTCTTTTTCATTCTTCAACCCTTCAAGCTTAACGAGACTTCATAACTAGAACCTTGTTGGGTTTATTCCAGTTCTAGCTCTATCTCAGTCCGCACTCTTCCCATATCTCACTTTTCTCTTTTTTTTCATCATACCTAAGGACTTCTGCACTAACTAGTGGATTGTCCCTGGGTAGATCCCTCCGGCTCTGGCGGGATCGTGGGAACGAATACCTAACCTAACCATCCTTATAACACCATGCATAAAGTAAATTGGTCGGTATTTTGGTATTGTTCTTTCCTTCATGAAACCAATTGAAAAATCATTTGGAAAATCAATCAAGGTACTTGTGATATAAAATCAAAACATTTTGTACCTTAATTGTTTTGATCATTTAGAAATGCTCCCCCTCAACACGTGCATATGATTTTGAAATTGTTTCGCACATGGAGGCAAGAGTTCTTTGAAATATATTCTTGATCACAATTTCCATGGAAAAAGCCATTTGATTTTCTTTGGCAAATTCTCCCCCTCAATATGTGCATAGGATATTTGAAATCATTTTATCACATAGAGGAAAGAGTTCTTTTGAAGCACATCCACTATCACAAAAGCCATTAAGAAACCTTTAGAAAAATAATCAATGTACTTTATTTTGAAACATATAAATCTTTGTACCTTGAAAGTTTATTTTCTTTTGAAATGCTCCCCCTCAATATGTGCTTCGAAATTCGAAAGCGTTTAGCACATATGGGAGAGTTGTATGCACACTTGAATCAAAACAATCATCTTTTATCAAATTTTATTATTAAATCACAAATTACCTTGATTGTTTATTTTCTTTTGAAATGCTCCCCCTCAATATGTGCTTCGAAATTCGAAAGCGTTTAGCACATACGGGAGAGCAGTATGCACACTTGAATCAAAACAATCATCTTTTATCAAATTTTATTATTAAATCACAAATTCTCCCCCGATCAAAAATATCAAACCCATTGAGATTTTTGATCCCAAGTGATTTAATAAGGTTTGGAAAACATAGGAGAATATGTGCCTGATTTAAAAGCTCTTCTGGTTTATGGTTAAATGCTCCTCCACAATCATGTGCATTATGTATTTCAAAATCGTTTGGCACATGAAGGAAGGAGTGCTTTTGAAACAATTACCCTTTGAAACCGATTTGAGATTTAAATCACGATCTCTCCTTCGAACAAAAATTTCAAACCAATTGAGATTTTGGATCCCGATTGATTTGAATCATTTAGAAAGTTTTGAAGGAAAGACGTGGCAATATTTAATTTTTTGAAAAATGACGGATAAGGACCAATTATAGACATTAAAGATTGTTAGTGTCAGGTATGATAGTTTTAAGAGATCCTTAAGTAAAATAAAACAATTTCACAATCAAACAAGAACAGAAAAAATTTCATTTTGAAAGATCTTTGAGTTTTAAAGAGAATCATAGCATGACATAACATTAAATCTTTAGATCACCACTTTGTTTCGTACAAATCGGAACTTTTTATGAAGAAATATCGTTTGAGAATATTTTATTTTAAATCACTTTCCCCCTCAATCGATGACCGTAGTCGATGATTGAGTCACTTAAGTTTTGATAAAATGAAGTCCGGTGATTTTCAAAATTAAGATCAGTTTATTTTCAAAACAATACTTTTCCATTTTCAAGACAATATTTTTCCAAAATTGTTTAAAAATGGTATCATCACAATTATCCTGCATAAAGATCGTTAGGTGGTTGAGCTGCTTTTGTTGTTGTTCTTTGGTGGTTTGAAGAAAACCATCTATCAAGCGATGAGACTTCTTACGTTGCATTTTTCATGCCAATCGAGGTCAAATTAAGCTCCGTTTCTTCATTTGATGATGAAGAAAATCATCTGCTGATGCAGTGAGACCTCTTAGGTTGCATTATGCCAACTCTCCATAGAAGTCAAATTAAGCTCCGTTTCTTCATTTGTCAACCCAATATATAGTTACCCTTTCCTATCGGTATCCAATCATCTTCATTTGTGGGATCCGGATCGGGAACATTCTTATGAACCATGATATCTGCATACGTTAGTGGACACACAAACAAATATATGGTGGTCAACATCACCCAAACAACAATCGACTAATAAAAGTCAATCCAACATATCAATCAGATCATATAAAGCATGGGAATAATGTGTTTATCAAACTCTAATCATCTAATCCTAACAATCATATCCTAGGCACCTAGTCCTTCAACATAGGTTAACATGTTTTCATTTAAGCATTTAGGATAATTAGATAAGCTCGTTAGATGATATAGATTTGAAAACATTCTCCCCTCAATCAATGACTTATTTTCGAAGATTTTAAAAGTCTTTGAAGTCATTGATTGAGTTTCCAAATTTTTGAAAATTCTGATTTTGATTGATTTTTTCAAACAACTCATTTTCCACCATTTGAAAACAACAAATATTTTTCTGAATAATTTTAGATGGAAAAATATTTGTGTAGAAACAGCAGTCCTTTTGATGACATGCTTTCCTTGTTACGTTTTAGGATAAGTGCACAAATTTATGAAAATTGTTTTAGCGCAGCACTTTCCTCTTTGAAGAGCGGGTTGCTATCAGAAATAATAGCAAGCCATTGTTTAAGCACGGGTTACGATCGAAGTAACGCAAGCCATTTTTGAAGTGCGGGTTACTGATCACGAAATAGCGTAAGCCATAGTTTTGAAGAGCGGGTTCTGATCACGAATTAAGTGTAAGCCATTTTTATGACATGTTTAGAAAGAATATTTACACCTCCTCGCTCGAACTTCATCTATGGTCCCATGCGGTTATTGAATGACATTTCTAAGACCGTAGATGTTATCGATACCAGAAGACATGTCTTGAGAAAACATATTTTTAGAATTTTTCAAAATTTTATGATTTTTATGGATTTTAGTTGATTTTATATTTTTCTATTTTCTTTTTGTTGGTTTTATATTTTTGTATTTGGTTTTTGATAAATATTTATAGATAGAATAGATGATATAGTTTAAGAAGATAATGATACGAGTACCGAGATAAGGATATCTAGCAGCCCCGTTGTAGAAGATAGAAGTCATCATCTCTTAAACATTCACCACCAAAGCTTCCAAGGCTTGTTGAATCGAAGAGAGAAATTGAGCCACTTGAAAGTGAGACTTTGGTAGCTTCCCCCCAAACCATAAATCTTCTTATTGAGCAGATTCTAAGCTTTCTTTCAAGCTTGCCTTAGGCAGATGCACAAAGACGCACACTATATCATCGATCTTGCTGCTTCATATAAGAAGGATCATCGTAAGTCTCCGTTCGGGGTTATACCATCAACAAGAACAGCAACGTATCATCCCACTCTTTAAATTTCGTCTCATATTTCATTATCATCAAGTCAAGCAAACCATTCCAAAAGGTGTCAAGAGACCAATTCCATCAAGTAGTTGAATTGATGTAGTCGACCTCTTGGCAAAAGCTCAGAACCCAAATACACATATACCCAAAGGAGAAATTATAACATCAAAGTAGCGATTAAGTCCGATATCCAAAGAATAACCTCAAGTATACTTTTCTCTCCCCGAAGAAAGTGTATGAAGCTCAAGAACCCAAAGTACCTAAATGCCCAAAGAAAAATAACAGATAACACTGAAGAAGCGGGCGAATCGATTATCTCTGCGGATGACTATCTCTCGGATGTCAACTCCGGAATAATCGGTGATTATATCTCGAATCACCGATTAAGCACTCAAGTGAAACAAATTGAGCATCCCCAATGTACACAATTTCTCTCCCCTGATGATTGCGATAACATCAAAATCATCACACATTTGTGTACTTAAACTAACTCTTCCATCTCTTCCCCCACATAGTTGGAATAAGAACACTAAACGCCATTAGTCAAACCTTGAGATTCTCTGCGGTAATGACATTTGTCTTCCTGGGATATCTTCAATCACTTAGAAGTATTAAGTTTATCAAGTTTACTCGCGTTTAGTTGCGTTAATCCTTCCCCCTTGCTGGGTTTGATACTTCAGAATCAACAACACATTGTAAGCCCGTATACTAGAAATTTGTTGAGAAGAACATTAGAAATCTTGTGAGAATCAACTTGCTGAAGAACAGAATGAGCAAGTCAAATTGGGGATTAAATCGACATTTCGTTTCTCCCCAATTAGTGCTCTCCCTAAACCGGCAAT
Organism: Chrysanthemum lavandulifolium; assembly: GCA_022545495.1. Classification (NCBI taxonomy): domain Eukaryota; kingdom Viridiplantae; phylum Streptophyta; class Magnoliopsida; order Asterales; family Asteraceae; genus Chrysanthemum; species Chrysanthemum lavandulifolium. The sequence goes on from CM040246.1 coordinate 173,106,122, forward strand.
CTTTTGATAAATGCCGAAATGAGAAGAAGTCTTTAGATCGTTAAATGCAACTCGTCTTTTAGTCTTCTAACATGCATCAGAATATGTAGAACCGACTGTAGACTCGACATTATTCAAGATTGTCCAGTTGGGGATCAAAAATTTAACATCTTCATCACACCAAAAAGCATCCCAATTAACTTACATCTTGCAAATCCTCTTAACTAAAATCCCTCCCAATCAAACAAGAACAGAAAGATGTTCATCAAGGAAATCAGCAATCAGCCCTCAACGAACACATGGAATGGTAACACTAAACAAACAATCACATCAAACAAGAACTGAAGGTTGTTCGGAATCATCATCTTGATGTGCACGTGAAGCATTAACTGGAAGCACTTTGTCGATAAAATCATCAACCCATGTGAAAGATGTCAACCAACGGCTCTTAGAAGAAAAACTCCATGTGAAGATGACCCGATAAGAAGAAGCTCGGTTCTTACATGACTTAGGAGCCGATTGACCATATATTCTCAAATGTAACTCAACCATGCAGAATTATCATACTTCTTCAATTCTTGATAAAACAAGTGATTATCATCCAAATGTATTCTCTTCACACTTCTCCCCTTCAAAGGTAGCATATGATGTCGCCATCGTCATTATGATTGAGCAAGTGGAATAAGAAAACAACCAACGGTAGTCCGGTTCACTTGATAATTGAAAGTGCATGGAAAAAGCATGAAGCATGTTGATGAGAATGGTCATAATAGAGAAGATTTTTCTTCATCAGAAGATAAAGCGCACTGACACGTACACTTTTCTTTTCTTTAGAGAACGAGGCTTGAACTGTTGTGTTCAAACGTCATAAGAAGATTTCTCTTCTTGGTAAGATAAAGCGCCTTCGAAAGCACACTTTTCTTTTCTTTAGAGAACGAGGCTTGAACTGTTGTGTTCAAACGTCATTATCTTTCTCTTGGCAAAACATGTAATCATCACCATTATCATTCAGTAGGCTCTTTGTCGTGACAGCTGACGGAGAAAACTTAATATGATGAATTTGACCCTGAAGTAAAACAACCCGAACTCGTGACTTAAACTTGCACAAAGAGCGGTGCCGAGACTTCATCCTCCATTGAGTCTCTAAGTACTCTATACTCTTCATCCAATCAACCATCAAGTATAAGACGTACATCACCTCTTGAAAATCCACAATTGAATGTGACACTGAGCACTACAACGTAACTCCTTAAAGTGATAGTTATTTTGTGGTGGTAAGAGCCCAATTCCCTCAAGTGGTAAAAGAATAGGTAAAAGACACACAACAATAACTAGATTTCCAAGTCTTCGTTTTTGATAATAAGCTCGAAAAAGGATCTTGAAGAATCTTCATCCAACCATCCCCGATACCTTCAGATACTAAGTACACTTTCCCGTGATATTTCACTTCAACCTCAAATAAATAATAGTGAATTAACCCTGTTGTCATATCTACTGGTTAAAATCTCAAATCTAACCTCCTTTAACGTTTTAAGAGAACTATGATAATGGTTTTCATCCCGACCATGGTTAACAACACATAACCCCGTAAAACCAAGTAATTACCAAACTACCATGAGGACAATCCAAACAAACACCCAATTCATGAAGTACACCCTTTTATCCCTTCTTCGAAGCTTAAAACGTAGCACCAGCATCAGATAAGATCCAGAAATACACTTTCCTTTCTCCAAGATGGTTCCATAATTATGGGATTTTACAATTCTATGGTTTAAACCGAGAAATAGTTTCTTTCGCGGGATTTTACAAAACCAAGAATAAACCGCAAGATAGATCCGAAAATGCACATTACTCTTACCAGGATGTTTCCATTGTCACGGGGATTTTACAAGTCTATGATTCAAACCGAGAAATAGATTCTTTCGCGGGATTTTACAAAATCAAGACAAAACCGTAAACAATGTTAGTTTTAACGTGTTATGACAACTTTGGTTTCGGTGAATGTCTGTTTTAGGTGAACATGCAGCGGTTCATCAGCGGTTCATTCTCCAACATTAACAACATCATCAACCATCCAATAAACACTATGGTAAACACATCACCCACATATTCTGTCGGCTATTGTTATGACTACTTGTTGAAGTAAACTCGATATATCAAACTTGATCATGAAATAGAATTCCCCAGATTTGTTACTTAAACTTGTACTAATCCTCGTGAAAAAGAAACGTGTACCCAATGTACAAAACCTCTTGACATTCTCAACTCATGAGACATCAAGTGATAGCTACGTTGTGGGTGAAGCGAGAAAGAATCACAAACGTAACTAAATAGCCAAGTCTTTATCACACTCTATAAATGCCCAAACAAGTCATCTTCGCGGAAGGGTAGAAAGAAGGAAGACGAAATAAGTAAACGAGCCCGAAAGCATTACTTCAAACCAAATAAGAGATACGTACAAACAACCCCGTAGTCAACTAGGTTCAAATATCAATCAAGCCGTAATATAATATCCTTTGTGAAGATGTATACCAAAGTACCAAACCTCATAACATAACGGTTCTCATCATCATACCAAATCTCATCATCAAATCATTTCAACAAGTCTCATATTATCCAAATCTTGAAAAACCCATCCGTCCTAATCATGTGAACGGCCCAAACTTGGTTTCTTGTAAAAGTCAATGCCCGGTTCATAAATATCAATCCAATCGTTCAAGCCCATCGTTTAAATAAAACCGTTTGAATTGTCACCTCAATACCAAATCAATAATACCGGACAAGAACCTCGACCACATTAAATGTCAACAAATTACTCAAGCCGTGAATAAGTATTCCTTTTGAAATTGAGCTTTAACAGTTTGAGTCCAAAATTTCGTTATAGAAAAAATTCGTATAGCACGACTTATAGAGACATTTCATATTAGACGTTTGCTTCAATACTACAGTTTAAATATCAACAAGGTTCACGTTTTGATCCAAATGTTATAAGTCGGCCCATGCTAATCCACGAATTAATACACCACGAGGCCCAATCTCATCACATATATTGGCCCAACATCTCATTGTGAATACAATTCGGCCCATGTAGTGATCCAAATCAGTTGCAACCCTAATCCCACGGGGTATAAGAGCGTACTTAACACACCATAAGCCTAATATTACTCACATGTGCAGACAACGAAACATCACCCAACCCTAATCCTTATCTCAAAATAATTCGCCCCCTCCTAATCTCACGCATCAAAAACGCACCTCTCACCAAATTTTTTATACCATCAAATCAAATCACAAGAAACAAGCAGTCATCTCTCCTAATATTTACCCTTCGTTTGAACAAAGCACATCAACAGAAGCCGGAACTCCCATTCATCCTTGTTGTTACTCATGAAAACCTCGCCACAGGGATGGCTCGAGGGTGTAACGAATAGGCCACAGATTTGGTATTGGGTAGAGACTGGCTACGATTAATGACCAAGGTAGGTTGAACCAATTATTCATTAGATCATGTTTCAGTAAAAAATAATGAACGAATGAGAAACGAGTTAACTATAATAGTTAAATTCATCTCACGATTTCGAAAATTTATTTGAAGAATAGCTTCAAACATATCTCAAGAGAGATCCTTTATGCTTATGTTCACTCGATAATAATCGTTTTGTTTCATTAATCGAAAATGATGAATCAATGAAACCCTAGTTGGTTTTGTCCATTCTTTGATATAATTTTAAATTGTCAAGAACCTTGAATCAATGATGAATTTCATTTTAAATGTGTTTGGCCCTTGGTCTTGATAAAATTTGGGTAGCACACGACACAAGAATATTCTGAGATGAGAATGTAAAATGATTCATTGGGTCCGAATCTTGTACTTTTTGAAGGCTTTGGATTTGTGATAATTAATGAACAATTGTTGTTGTCTAAGATGAACTTTACTTTACATTTTAGGTGATGATTGATTGTTTGTGTATTTTGATGTAGTTAATTTGTGGTTGATGTATGTTTTTTAGTTTGATGAATGTGACAATCTTCAAATGCATCAGTAATATTCATCTTCAAACTTTTTCAATCTAACTCGCTTTTGACCTGTCCAACTTGCTTTTGACTTGTCCAACTCGCTTTAGATTCTGCATACACAACTCGCATTCATTTTAAAACATTGATAAACCGCATCTGCTTTCATTGCATCAATAAGTCGCTTTCATTGCATCAATATGCAACTCGCATCCTTTATAACCCGCATCAATTTGCAGCATGACAACTCGCAAAGCAAAAGTGACAACTCGCTTTTGACTTTAGTAAGCAACTCGCTCAAAAGCAAGTGCAACTCGCATTGATGAAAAACATTCAACTCGCTTTTGACCACATTAACAACTCGCTTCTTACACATTGAATCTGGACGAGTAGACAAGTCGCTCAAAATCAACTCGCTTTGGGTTCATAGAATCAGGACTTTGACACAACTCGCTATGAAGAACAACATAGGACCATTTAGTATAAACCCAGAACAGCTTCATTAAGACCCATCTGTATTGACCCGTTATGACCTTTATGATTGACTCACCGAATCGACCTATTTTGACCACGTTCAAATTCAGATAAAACTGTTAAGAAACAAGTGACATGCTATCCCACTTAAAGACCGAAATGACAGATAATAACCCGGACATATCATGACACAAGTCGATATGACTTGATGCATCAAATGCATCAATCAACTCGCTCATGAATAAGCATTCAAAACCAGTAAGAAGTTTGTAAAAAACAGTTAAAACCATAGCTTTTAAAACCAGATAAATACAACAAACTATACCAAAATCATGTCAAACTCATTTAAACATCACCAAAAATGAATCAAACCGCATCAAACCGCCAACAAGAAACCATGTAAATCATCAAAACAACACAACCTGGCTCTGATGCCAATTGTAGGATCGTGAATATTATGTTGTTTGATGATTCGGGTGGTCTAGGATGATGATAATATAAGAAAGCCATTAGAGAGATGAAGAGAGTAGAGAGGTTATTTCTTGAAAGAGAGTTGTTTAACAAAAAGTGTAAGGTTAGATTCAAAGAAGCAACACCCTTCCAAGGATGGAAGGGTATTTATAGTTACAAAGCATACGTCCTCCTGCCGGATCAGATCGTGCATACATGGGTAAAGACCGTCCTTCCTCCATGGTGTTACACTAAACTATTCTATGCTACAAACTAACTAATAAACTACTAAATAACGTAAATAACAACACGTCTACGAGCTAACATATGCTAGACCATAATTGGGGTGACCGACACTTTAACATGGAATTTCCAATTCCTAACAAGATCCATTTTATCCTAAGAAGGAAAAGAAAGTGAAAATTTCTATTGATGAACTCGTTGACCCAGATGTCCGACAATATTTTTTTATCTGAGAGTGACTCCTCTTCTCGTGAGGATATTCCCGTAGATGATACTTTCATTTCATTCCTATCCGAGGTCAAGATTTTTAATCCAGGATACTCATCATAGATTAGCTTCATATTACAAACATCGTCAGAGAAACGGATCCTACAACGGATGCCTTCACCATTGAGCCTTCAAGTTTGATTCCTCATCATGGAGTCCCGTCTTCTATGTAGTTATTTCACTTTAATCCATCATCCTGTCGTCCTCCCGCTAAACCGCCGAATGATGGATCTTCATTTCACGTTATGACCAAGATGAGTTTGGGGAAATATCTCGACCTTTGTGTGTTAGGAATTAGAAATTTCTGTATTAAAGAGTCGGTCACCTCAAGTATATGTAATCGTTAGAAAGCTCGTAGTCGTAGTTCTTTTAAGTTAAGTAGTATTTAGTTAAGTAACACCGTGGAGGACGGACGGTCTTTACCCACCGTATGCCCGATCCACACCCGATGTGTGGCGATTTATGTAAGACTATAAATACTCTACCTTCCAAGGTAGAGAGTTGGAGCTCATAATAATATCTTTCACTTTCTCTCACTAAGTTCCCTAAACCTCTAACTTTCTCTCTAGAATTCCACTTATACGCCACCTTGTTGTTATGGTTTGATGTGTATGTGAAAACTAATATCCTTACAATTGGTATCAAGAGCCATGGTTAGATCATATCTTGCACATCTTTGGATTTCTAGTGGTTTTAGGTGGTTTTGAGTTTGAAAAGTTTAGTGGTTTTGCATCATTTGGTTGATTTCTTGTGTTAAAGTTTGGATTTTGTTAGTACTTTTATGTTTAGAATCATCACAAGTGTTTAGGTTTTCATTTGGTAAGCTTGAATCATCTTGGTTGGGTTGTTTTGGATTGAAAAGTGATGTTTATGTGGTTTTTCTTGCTAGCGACTTGACATCACGGATTTATTTCTTCGTAGCGACTTGCTTTACAATTTTGTAGCGAGTTACGCTTTGGAGCTAGCGACTTAGACCTAGCGACTTAAAGACAAGTAGTGGACTCTCCACCACGGTAGCGACTTGGTGGTAGCGACTTGGTCTCAGAGCGAGTTGCTCTTTAGCGACTTGTATCTTTAGCGACTTGAGTAGCTTAATTGTCGCCAAAATTTTGCTAGCGACTTGACTTAAGGCTTAGCGAGTTGCTATTTAGCGACTTGGGACTTTAGCGACTTGGTGGTATAGCTAATTAGTTGTTAGCGACTTGGTTCAAGAATCAGAGCGACTTGGTTGATTTTTCCCGTCAAAACTTCAAACGGCCATAACTTTTGAACCAGAATCGCTTTCAGCGTTCTACCCATCAAAACGACCGTGAGAACGAGGAGAATGGCACGCAACTAAAGTTAATTCGGGTCAATCTTCGAGGTCTAAATCCGCTCCGAATGAAGTTATTGAGGTTTTTAAGTTTTAGACCTAAATTTCTCGTGAAAACGGGCATAAACCAATCCGAATCACAACCAAACAACATCTCTCGCTAATCCTACATACAATCATATGTCCTAACACACAATTGTCTATCATTCCATTCGTCATTGCTTAACGGTTTAGTCTTGATTTTAGTAAAATCCCGCGAAAGATTCTATTTCTGTTTAAATCATAGACTTGTAAAATCCCGCATTCTACCACATCATGTCTTACTCTCACCGACCCGTTGATTTCGTAAGTGCTTAAATTGTATGATGTGTGGATAATAATGATAATGGATGCTACATCGAACGATTAAAGATGTTTGAATTAAACAACGAGGATGTGAGATCTTCATGTTCGAGTACAATGAGAATGAATTGCACCGCCATGTAATGCCATGCAAATGGAATGCAAGATTGAGCCCTATCAACTACTTCATCCGCACCTCATACAGCTTGTTATCCATAGTGGGGATCGAACATGTAGTGCTCTTTTCCGCCAGACTTACCTACATTGACAAGAAGCTTGTTGTTGAACTTAGAGCATTTAAAGTCGCAACTTACCAATGAAGAAGTTCAAAAGATGGTTCCAGCACTCTTCAAGTAATCTACAAACAATTTCACCATTCATCGCTGGGGAATATTCATAGACACGATCAACACTTGACCGAATTTCCTTCAAAAACATACGGAATGGAAATTCAGAATTATTGAGACATTTATCCAACTCATGGATAATGTGAAAAGTACATTGAGGAAACCGCACAAAAGGATGAAAAGTGAATGAGTGTCGTGTGCATTGAGAGATTGTTGTGATAAGTTGGGTAATGTATCTATGGAAGAATCGGTGTTCCGAATGCGTAATGTTAGAGAAAACAAATAATGATGAGTCGGACAATGCTAAAATAGAATCTTCATGCTCATGTTCACAAGAGAGAGGTGCACCACCACAACCCGCAAGCTAATGCAAAGGAACGCCCATGGAAGCTTCGGATGTACCCAAGATAGAGATGCACCGCCACAACCTCGTGCACGTTAATGCAGAGGAAAGTTGCATGAAAGTTTCGCAGCACCTAGGTATGCATCTTCTTCTCAAAATGATGATTATGAATTGCATGAGTACACCGTGATTTGTGCTCGATGATTCCTTGACCACCGAACTCAATACCTATAAGGATCAAGTTGCCATATACGAACAACGTGCTAAGTTTGAACTTACCACTCGTGAGCAGGAGATGGATATCCAAATGTGTACAATTATTAGAAAAGTAATTTTAGAGAAGAAGTATTAAAACAAGAGTTAAACTCCTTACAAGAAAAGCTTTCCAAAACCGCTAAGCAAAACACGAACTTCAAGAAAATGTTAAAATGCTTAAGCAAGAATTCAAGGCTAAGGAATCAAAACTTTTGAATGATTTTTCCAATCTAAAAACTTTGAAAACAAGCTTGAAAATAAGTTGTACGACAAGGAATACCATTCAAACCGCTCACATGATCACTAAGCATCGAGTCTTAAGCGATAAGCATAGCATTCCCTTGTTGAGGAACCAAATCCAGAGGTAATTAAAAGGCTAGAAATGCTCATAAGGTGCTTTATGATGGTAATGAAATCCTTAAGCCTAGGCGTAAACCTAGTTGCGTTGAGTGCACCGAGGAAGATAAGAATCGATGAAGTCACTAGGAGAAAATGAATAAGAAGTTAGAAGATCCCGAGTGTAAAAAGAATAACATAACGATTAAACCCCATAATTACACTAAAGAAAATTGGATCTCCTTGAACAAGTTTAAGCCTCGACTTATTAACCCCCGAACAAGTGTTCGGAAAAGGATTTAGATAAGCAAAAGCAGAGAATCTTGTTGTAACGAACCTCCCTTAGGAAAATGCCTAGAGCGATCGTGTATCCTCCGAATACACCAATGCATCTTGTTCCTAGAACAATTGCCACTAAAAGCAAGACCTTAATTAGTCAATATGTTATCTTTCAACTATTTGTTGATTTTGAGAAAACTTGCAAGAAAAGGATCACACCCATCGGTATTATCAAGGAGAAAGGGTTTTGAGCAAACTAAAGAATGTTATTTAATCAAGTCATGCCTTTCTTTAAACAACTAAAAGATCATTTTGAGAGTCTTAAAAAGGAATGAATTCGACATTAAAGAAATGGAAAAGGAATTTGATGCAATGATTGTTGAGGTTAGTGATTATGAGAGAGAATTAAAATATAATGAGATTGAGAGGAAGAACTTGCATACACCGAATGAGAATCGATTTCGAATGTATTGCTCAAGATGTGTTTTTCATCGCTACAAATTGTTCCATTAATGCTTCTCAATTTCATGAATTATCTGTTGCTCGAAAGTCTCCCATGATCGTGTCATTGAGCTTGAAACAACAAATTCAAAATTGCATGAGAAAATAGAACAGATGATCATGATAACTTGGTCAAACATTATTCTAAATTAGAAGTTGAACATCTTGCTTTGCAATTAAAACATCAACATCTCAAAGAAAATGTTAAAACCTCAAATATCAAGACATCCTCCGATGCTCCCGAGTTTGATGCGCTTTTGAAATTAGCAAACGTGATGAACAAATTCGAGCTCATTGCCACACGATCAAAAGATTGAAAGCCCAAATTTCACAACCGAAAGGTGAAAAGAAGGATGTGACTGGTTCCCATATGCCTCCACCTTTAGATTCTCGAATTTCCAACTTCAAAACATAATTGATAACTTGCAAAAGGAAAATGATTGTTTTAAAGTCGAAATTTCAAAGGTTAATGATCAAAACAAAGAGTTATGTGATTCATTTAAAGTTAATCATGATAAACAAATTGAAAAGATAACTTCTTTACTTAACGATATTGAGAATCAAGCGTGAGGTGAAAGGAAAGTTGCCAATCCCCAATTGCAAATACTGCTCCTAAGGTTTCGATTGTGATAAATATGCTATCGATATGTTATATATTCCTCCGCCCATTAGGAATAATGAACTTGCACATAAAGCATACCTCTCATACCTTAAGGAAAGTTTGAAGGGTCTCCGTGAGATTGTTGAAGATGAAAGATTAGAAAACCTTTGATAGTACTATAGCCTATGCCCGCATGGATGCCAAACGATCTCGTGAACTCTTAGAGTATGTAATTGTCACAAGTCCGAAATCTAACAATAGGCGAGATAGAATAGTTGTGCCTTGTTCTATGCCTAAAGCCAAGCATGTGACCCTTGATATGCCTTGTTCCATGTCGAAATTCAAGCAAGCAACCTTGATGTGCCTCCTAGAATTTCGGATCCCAAAGACTTCTAGACCAGAATGCGTAAAGTAGTGAAGCCATGTAATGTTCCCATCGTTATTTCTACAGATGTTAAGATTGACACTAAAGTTAGCGGTCAAAACCTAGAAGCAATGCAAAGAAGGATAGGATTACGCAAACTAAAAGTGATCATGATAAGGAAGTAAAAGAACACCATAGGGACAAGAAGTTTGATTTGAACAAAAGAATCGTGTTAGTTCTAGTATTAGCTCTAAGCTTATCAAATTAATTCGAGGCCTTATGTCGTCTCGCAAAACATGTAAAAATGTTTATTTTCCGTAATCATGATAAATGTGATGTGTTATTTCGAGATCTAAGAATCATACCCCGCTTAAGAAAGTTTGAAAGCAAAACAGACAGCAACTCGAAACCTACAGGAAGGTTTTACCAATGTAGGATTTCGTGGAAGCCAACAGTCGAATGTTCACGAATGGCAAACCTTGCTCTTTAACTAGATCCACTATGCCGAGAATAGTGCTGTTAAGGTTTGGAAGCCAACCGGTAGAATAATCCCATTAAGCACAAAATGTCATTTGACTAAGTCCGATGCCTCTACTAGTTCAGCTCCTAGGGATAATGCCATTGCATCTAGGGTTTCACGATTCAAAGACTGTTTGTGCTAACCAAAAGGAACCCATCAAGACGTGGGGATCCAATGTTTCCAATTCTCTGTCTTCGTCTGTTGTCCAAAGCAGTCGTATAAATCGTCCCTTGGTATTTGGATTCGCGGCTCTAAACATATGACCGGGCTCTTAACAATGACGTCTGCTCAAACCGCTCAGCCTCGACTTCATCATTATGGTGTCTGCAGATAACACTTCAGCCCCGCTCTTCAAAGAAAAGAAAAGTGTACGCTTCTTCAGGCGCTTTATCTTCAGCTAAAGAGAAATTCTCTCATGAATGGCCATACTCATCTACATTCTTCATCAACAAGCTTCATGTTTTTCCACGCTCATTCAATCATCAAGTGGATCTATGTTCATTGGTGTATACTCTTATTCACTTGTTAAATCAAAAATGGCAACTTCGGATGCAATTTTTGAGGGGGAGAAGAGTGAATATACTACATGATGATGGATGTTTGAATAATGGTTATACGACTTAATTTTTGATGATGATGAGTGTATATTCTTTTGATGAAGAGTGAATATACTAAGGATAACTGGATTCATTGTTTTGATTTTGATGACTCTCCTCCAACGCCTAATGCTTCACTTACTAAGGATAATTGGGAATCAATGTTTGGGATTCATTGTTTTCAAAGATATGTTTGATGAGTACTTTCAACCTTCGACGAATGTTGATCATCCAATCAAGCTCATGCTCGGTTTCTATTGATTCAACTGGTTCACCATCTAAGAAGTACTTGGAATTCTCAAGAAACCTTATCTCCGCTATTTCACAAGGCGCTTATAATGACTATCATGATATTGTAAGTTGCACTATTGAATAATGATCCGCTTTGGTATTCCCGTGCCAAATCTTCACGGATTGTTGTTCATGGATAATGATCCGCTCTTTGGTATTCCTTTGCCAAATCTTTACGGATTATTGTTCCTCTCATTGTGCACGCTATAAATCAACCACATGAACATTAAGGAAAATGACTACCTCATTCGTCAAGACATTTGTGGTGAATCTTCCGATCGCCTCTACATGTATACCTTTAGGAAGAATGCATTAATGTCGAGAAATCATTTGTTCCGGTTCATTCGGTGGATCGACGACATCCGATTGTACGCTTATTCACGTGTTGGGCATTTGACACAAGTCGATTACTTGAGTTAATCAATTATCACTTATTTGAGATTGAAGTTAAAATTCACAAAGGCGAGCTTAAGATGCAAATGCATGGAATTCTTCTTCGTTTCAAGTTTGGTATATCAGTTTTCTTTATCGCTGGTCACTTCAAATTGTCTACATATGGGTTGATAAAGATAGTCGAGAGAGTTTCTATCGCAGTGGTCCTATGGCTCCCGGACACTCCAGCTCAGACCCGCACTTCAAGACAGTCCCATTAGTTCATCCCTTATACCAAATTCTTCTCCGTAAACTCCATATGTACCTCCATCCGAAGTTGATTTAAAGAAATTGTTTGATCCCATGTTTGATGAACATTATGAGCCAAGTGCTAATGAACCGACAATTCCTACTTCGAGGTCGCTCATATTCCCGTGAATGACGCCAATCCTTCAATCTCAATATCATTAAGTCAAGAAGCGCCGCCGATCACTCTGTCTCATCAACAAATCATCAAACTTCGAGGGTACATCATGGAACTATGTTTCGTATCAATGATGAAGTTAATCCCTTTGCTACTCCCAAGATGCTCCATTTGTGTATTTGCTCTCGAATCATCATCGAACCATCTTCTTCGTGAGACATCGACTCGCTACTTCGGCCCCTCAACCACCGCCACATGAACACCTCGTAAAATGGACTCACGATCATCCATTAGACAACATCATTGGAAATCCTCTCGCCCTCAGATCCACACGAAACAACTTGCAACCGATGCCTTATGGTGCTTCTTCAACTCCGTACTATCTAAGATCGAACCAAAAGATGTTAAACCGCCATGAATGAAGATAGTGGTTCAATGCCATGCAAGATGAAATTCATGAGTTTGATCGACTTGATGTATGGGAGTTAGTACCGCTCCAGATTGTGCTATGATTATAGCTCTCAAATGGATCTTCAAAGTGAAACTTGATGAGCATGGTGATGTGTTGAAGAACAAGGCTCGATTAGTTGCTAAAGGATATCGCCAAGAGGAGGGTATAGACTTTGAAGAATCTTTTGCTCCAGCTTGTTCGAATCGAGGCAATCGTAATCTTTTGGCTAATGTCGCTAGTAAGAACATGGTAGTATATCGATGGATGTAAAGACGGCATTTCGAACGGAGATCTTAAAGAAGTCGCTCACGCCGCCCAACCCAAGGATTTGTGAATCAAGAGCATCCTACTCACGCTTATCGCTTGAAGAAGGCTCTTTACGGTTTAAAGCAAGCTCCAAGGGCATGGTATGATACATCATCAAAGTTTCTTCTATCAACCGGATTCATCAAAGGAGCATTGATCCTACATTGTTCACCGTGAAGTCGTGCAAACATTTAATTCATGTTCAAATTTATGTTGATGATATTATTTTGCCTCGATGCACCCAATGGAATGTGATCGTTTTCAAATGAAATGAGTTCAAAATTTCAAATGTCAATGATGGGACAAATGTCATTTTCTTGGGATTACAAATTTCACAAAGTCCCGGAGGCATTTTCATAAATCAATCTAAATATGCAAATGAGATTTTAAAGAAATTTGGATTTGATTCAAGTGACCGCTGACACCCCCATGATTGATCGAACCAAACTAGATGAGGACCACTCGTGGATCATGATTGACCAAACGAAATATCGTAGTATGATTGGATCCCGATGTACCTCACGCTAGTAGACCGTACATCTTGTTCATTGCTTGCATGTGTGCTAGATACCGTGCTAAGCCTACTAAAAAGCACCTTGAAGCGCTTAAACGGGTCTTCGGTATTCCAAGGAACCATCAATATGGGACTTTGGTACCAAGGACACCGGTATGTCACTAACGGCCTATGCGATGCCGATCATGCAGTTGTCAAGATACACGTCAAGCACGTCCGAGGTGCTCGCTTTTGGGTGATAAGCTTGTGAGTCGGTCTTCAAAGAAGCAAATGAGTACTTCTATTTCCTCTACAGAGGTTGAATACATAGCCATGTCATCTTGTTGTGCTCAAATCTTATGGATGAGATCTCAATTATCCGACTATGGCTTTGAATTCAACAAAATCCTCTCGCATCGTGATAATAAAGTGCTATTGCTCTCTCATGCAACAACGCTCAACACTCAAGAGCAAAGCATATCGACATTCGACATCATTTCATCGTGGAACAAGTGGAAAAAGGTGTGGTGGAACTATATTTTGTGAGGTCCGAATATCGCTAGCGACATCTTCACCAAAGCTCTTCCAAGAGAACGCTTTGAGTTTATTCTTCCACGCCTTGGCTTGAAAAGCCTTCAACCGAAACACTCAAACGCCTTCGTGAGGAAGACGAGGAGTAAAGGTCTATCTTCATCTATCTCTTGTAAATATTTATTCGAAAAACAAAATACAAAATTATAAAACCTTCAAAAATCAAATAGAAAATATAAAACTTTCAAAATCCATAAAATTTCAAAAATTCAAAAATCTTCAAAAATATTGTCATTTTGTCATGTTTTTCTCGATTCGATAATATCTACGGTTTGTGTTGTCATTCAAAGAATGACACGGACTTTAGATGTTGTTCGAATTTTAAAAATAAAATAAAAAATTATAAAAAAAAAAAAAAAAAAAAAAAAAAAAAAATTTTGGGAGAAAGAGAAACAATGGTTTATTGTCATTTTCGTGCAATAACCCGTTTTAAAAGAAAGAACAGAGCCATGTTTTACCATGTTTTCAAATTCCATGCTCGATTCTATAAACATTTATCTCATTGAAAACTAAATGCTTTGAAAAATAACTCGGTCTCTATTTTTGATAATCATCGACTTATTTGTCAAAATCTCTATCTCTCAATCAACAACCTATGTCATTGATTGAGGGGAGAATGATTTCAATTAAATTAAAAAGTTATTTGGCATTAAATTGTTTTCAAAAGATATACATGCATGTTTTATCAATGGAGTTTAAAGTCTTAAAATCCGATCCTTATCGCTTAAAACGCTTTCATAATCAAGTCACAATTCTCCTTAAAAGCTTTCAAAATCAATTTAATTATAAGAGATCACAAATCTCAAATGATTTGATAATTGTGATCGGGGAGAATGTGTGATTTAAATTGGATTTAAACCGATAATTAGGTAAATGGTTTTATAAGGATGTACATGCTATCCTTCCCACATGTGACAAACGATTTCAAATTTTCCATGCACATGTTGAGGGGAGCATCTATCTTAAACCTATGATTTGAAATGTGATCAACTTATCTCAAGTGCAAGTTCCTCTAGTATGTGCAAAACTCTTTTCAAACCTCGAGGCACATATTGAGGGGAGCAAATTTATGGAAACCTCATCCTTCCCGGAAATGCTATATCTACTTGATTTGATGTGGGAAGTGATGTTGATATCTTTAGAAAATGGTAATCAAAGAAGTTAATTCTTTCTCTTGCCTCCGTGTGCAAAACATTTTCAAATACTTGATGCACATGTTGAGGGGAGTTCTCGTTTAAAATATCAAAACAATTCAGTACAAAATGCTTTGATAATATATCACAAGTATCCGAATTGATTTTCAAATGGTTTTCAATTGGTTCCAATGGCGTATGAACAATACCAAATAGACCGACCAACTTTACTTTATGTACGGTGATATAAGGATGATAAGGTTAGGTATGTGTTCCCATGATCCGCCGTAACCGGAGGGATCTACCCAGGACAATCCACTAGTTAGTGTAGAAGTCCTTAGGTATGATGATAAAAGGAGAAAATGAGATATGGGAAGAGTGCGGACTAAGACCGAGCTAGTAATCGAATAAACCCAACAAGGTTCTAGCTATGAAGTCTCGTAAGCAATCAAGGGGTTGAAGAATTAAAAGAATTGAATGAGAAAAGGGTGAAAACAAATAGCCCTCCATTTATTCAACCTTAGGCGTAAACCGGTTCAATTCATATGCTACCGATGGTAACATCGGTATTGAAGACAAGACGTCATGGACCCAAAGGACGACCGCACTTCAACTTTCCAAACCACTCAAGTTCCTCTTAAAAGGACTTGTTTCATTCTCACGGGAACCGACATTATCTATCGACTTCTCTTAGAGATGGTTGATATTGAAGAAGGAGACCTCTCCCTAGTCTCCGCACAGGATCCAAATATGCACAAATTGAGTCTAGAGCCACGAGATCATCAATAAATCTCATTAGGACACTTTCAATGAAGACTCTCTGCTTCACACAATGTGGAAAGAGAGATTATATCTTGAGTCCCACGATTATCCTTGTGGTATTGCCGTAACATCCGAGTGATGTGTTTACATATTCACAATGAAGATGGAAAGCCTCGAGCCAACATCAAACAAGCTCCCGGTAGGTGGCATGTGAGATCTATTATATAGATCAACCATGTGACAACCGAATGAAACAATGGGGCGATTCAATCTCTTGAATCAATCTCGGTTCAGTTATGGATTGACGGATACCTTTGAAAACCGGTCTTTGTGCTTAACAACTCTTTTCTTTAGCACATCGACCGTGTACTCATTTTTCAAACCAAAGGTGTTTTTATGATTGATAATTGATTTTCAATAAAACCTTCGTTGTATTGCAAAAACAATTTCTATTGAGCAATACACGATTGTTTTTCAAATCTCTTTTCATCAATCGCTGGACTTAAAATTACCGGTTCACTCACTCCGTGTTGTCTTCTTTGAGATGTTCGGTTTGAGAACGCTAGAACAACCGCGAAACCCCGTCAAGGAGATTCTTAGGAATTATACCGATCACAGCAAGATTGTATCGATCAACGGGAACCGTGGGCGTGTACTCAATTCAACGAAGTGATCAAAGACACTTTCGTGCGATTTATTGCTAATCGTTGTATGCGTGTACACCCGACGCTTGCGTAATGATCGTAATGAAGCGGTCAATCCATAGCCGCATGCTCACTTAACACATTCATCTCAAAAGAAATCATGATTAGTGCATCAATGACTCGATATTTTCACTCCATGCTTCGCTACGCCGCCAATATCATGATTCAACAAATGCTTCCGCTACTCGATGAGAAGATATCATGATCCGTAATGTGAGCATGTCGGTCCTAAAGTCAAAGTCACAACACCACAAAGGATGTCTCGAGATTTTTGATAGTCGATGATCTCAAAAGATGGCTCAAAATTATTATCACGTGGATCAAGAAAAGACCTCCACTTGGAGTAACCAAACATGCAATGTGAAGAATCAATGACTACGAGCTTAGGAGCAAAGGACTACATCAAGAATGCAAGATCAATTGTTAATGTAATATCTATTTGTATTCAATGTAATTTTGGTACATGATTGAGGTGACCTCCTTGGGGAGATTGTTAGGAATTAGAAATTCCGTGTATTAAAGAGTCGGTCACCTCAAGTATATGTAATCGTTAGAAAGCTCGTAGTCGTAGTTATTTTAAGTTAAGTAGTATTTAGTTAAGTAACACCGTGGAGGACGGACGGTCTTTACCCACCGTATGCCCGATCCACACCCGATGTGTGGCGATTTATGTAAGACTATAAATACTCTCTACCTTCCAAGGTAGAGAGTTGGAGCTCATAATAATATCTTTCACTTTCTCTCACTAAGTTCCCTAAACCTCTAACTTTCTCTCTAGAATTCCACTTATACGCCACCTTGTTGTTATGGTTTGATGTGTATGTGAAAACTAATATCGTTTTCCGAGTGACTTTAAATATGCATAACTTGATTTCATTAGACGAAATATTTGCTAAAATTAATGTATATGTTTTGACACCTTGTTGACTTTCCGCTGGTGAGAGTAGGAATATAATTTTGACTTGACCAGGCGTGTTGAGCCCTAGCTTGTTCCCTTAACCATTGATAATCAAAAGCTTTTGCTAGTTTTTCATACCAGGAGCTATAAAACACGAATTCTAGCTTAACCAAGCAAAGAGTTTGCAAGTTCCCATGATTAACTTTAATTTGCAAAAGCAAATTTATCGGCTAAGCATTCGCGGATCTCATTATTTGAGATTTTAAATTTGCGGAGATCGAGAAGTGATAGAGTTATGTATGAATTTAGATGCTAAGCGTGGAGTAGTTGGTTCTCTTTAGAGCTCATCGAAAGTACTTGTGGCTTTTTGCTCCCACAAAATTGTTTCGCCCCATATATGTAAAAATAATTAAAGATGTTAGGTTTTGGGCGACACTTAGTTTTTACTCATTCTAGAGAATCCTTGCTTATA
Source organism: Chrysanthemum lavandulifolium (assembly GCA_022545495.1). Taxonomy (NCBI): domain Eukaryota; kingdom Viridiplantae; phylum Streptophyta; class Magnoliopsida; order Asterales; family Asteraceae; genus Chrysanthemum; species Chrysanthemum lavandulifolium. The sequence continues at coordinate 173,124,242 of CM040246.1, forward strand.
AGGGTTGGGTACACATCAAGGTCTTGTCGGTGTTGTGGTGTAATAGACAACCGATTCTTGATAGTTTGTCGCTATTGTTTCTATTGGGACTCGGAGTTTGGCAAATATTAATATGAAATAAAGCTCAGATGTATAAATGTGAAAATCCAAAACCATAAAAGTTTTATATGTCTGACGGTACCCCCGTTGTCCTGGACTTCAAAAAGGTTGAGGAAAATTCCAAAGTCATAATAAGACTTCTGATAAAACGGTAATCCCATTGAATTAGTGGTTGAAAAGATCGAGGGCTAAAATTGCAAAAATGCAAATGTGCTGAAATAATGTTAAGCCAAACTTCGACTCTAGGAGATATCTAAATAAAGCCTCCATTTCTGGACTCGTAGATGAGTTGTTTCGGTTGAAATAAAAAGGATATCTCCCTAAATCGTGCGAAATTAGGACCTTGATGTGGACCTCATTCTTGTTAGCAACGGTTTTCGAAGGAAGGTTTGGAAGCTACTTAGCGTTCTTAATTTCATATCTTCATCGGACTAAAAAATATCGAAACGTGAATATATGAAGAAATTCATTTCTCACCAAAAATAAAATAAACAAAGGAAAATAGGAAAATGGGAGAAAGAGTTAATCACACAAGTAACTTCCATGGGTAGTGTTAGCATCTAAAGTCATATCTAGCTGTGATTTCGATTTTACGCTCTGTTTGGGGACTCGTGAAAAATCAAGGACGATGAATTCTATCCAAGGTTGTAAAAATCGCTAGGCGCTAGTGAGGCGGTCGGGTAGGGCCTAGCGATTAGTCGGTTAGGCGGGGATTAATCGGATTGGAATTTTTATGCACAAAATTGTAATTTTAGATATTATATTATATTATATGCAGGAGATAAGCATAGTGCATCAAAGTTCAAATATTTCAAGTGTTCAAATATAAAAATAATACATAATTCTTCAAAGTTCAAAGTCAAACATATCTATTACTCATTTTGTTGACCATTTTTAAGCGATCTTTGACCGATTAATTGATTTGTTGATAGATTTTTAAGCAATTTTGTCTGATTTTTAAGAGATTTTGTCGACCGATTTTAAAGAAATTTTGTTCAATTAATCCAATTAGACCTATTTTGTTCGATTTTGTCCGATTAATCAGTTTGTTGACCGATTTTTAAGCGATCTTTGACCAAACCGATTAAATAGGCCGATTATGATAAATTAAGGCGCTTAGTGAGCAATCAGCGATTATGCAGGGATTAATCGGATGCCTGGACCGATTTTTACAACAGAAATTGTATGGTCACTTCTCATTGAGTTGTGTTTCCTACTCTGTGATCCTAAAATGTCTTTTGAAAAATGTTGGAGTTATCGATTAACATGAAAGTTCAACAAACCGTCACCCGAATGGAATGTGCTTAATCGTTATATCTATATGTGGAATGAAAAGGTAAACGGAGTGTTTTTAGAATAAAGGATTTCTTAATCTCTTTTGAGGAATGCTTTGCTACTTCTCATAGCTTTAGTAGAAAGAGGTTGAAATCTTTGGTTTTAGAAGCGTGAGTTGATGACATTGCGTGAGGACACGGCAATCTTCTAGTCTGGGGTATTTTAGTATATGTGAAAACATATACCTTTTCTTTATCAAAATCAGACCAAAACGACCAAAAATTAACCCCTAAAGCCATAAAAATATGTGTTTTTGTGTTTGTGTATGTGCAAGCACGGATATCATTAAAATGGACAAGAAAAGCCAAAACGACGAAAAAACGAGCATGAGATTTGGAAAAGTGCAAAAAGCCGAGGCCGGGGAAGGAATTTGCAAGTTTGGATCATCTTTTGTCAAAATGTCAAGTTTAGTCCTTGAAGATTTAGAAGTGGCAGAATCAGTCCCTGGAATTTGTTAAATTGCAAAAGTGGTCCTTGAAGAATATTTCTATCAAGAGTGGTCCTTGCAGTTTATGGAAATGACAAAACTCACCATTGGAATACATTTTCCAAATATTACACAAAAGGTCCTTGAATTTTACCACTTTGCAAAAACTACCCCTAAACTAATTATCCTAATCCTAAAAAACACCACAAACCGGATCCATAAAATCCCCAAGCCCAAATTATCCACCCAAGCCTACCCCATAAAATCCCAAGTTAACCCTATATTACAAACCGGTCAAACCTGTGTTGATACTTTACCATTTTTCCCGCCCAAATTGAACCCCCATGTCAATCAAAATGAACCCAATTCACAATACCACATGACCCCCACCAGCATTAATACTTCCCCTTGGTCAAAATAGTCAACACGCGCCTTTTTTCTACCCAGTTACTGTTTATCTTCAACATCCCATTTTATCCTGCTTCAACAAATTACCCAGCTCAAACCTCGTATTAAGAATCAAGTGGAAACCGTCTGGAAGCTGACATGACAGAAGTGACAGCACATGGGAATGACAGGTGGACATTTCAAGCAATCCTATTGGCTGTGACACCTCATTTGGAAGATCAATGGTAGTGATTCTTAGATTGGAGACCAAGGGAAGATCAATGGACAGCAATAGAGCTTCTGGGCTTTTCCAAAACCCTAGAAGCATCTCTCCTCAACTATAAATAGTCCTCTCTTGTATCACAGAAGCTTGTCTAATTTTTTAGTTTTTTTATTGTCTATTTTGTTGAGTCTTATTGTCTTATTTTTAGCTTATTGCCATTACATCTTGTATTCAAAGCAACCTTTATTAATAAAAGTTATTTCATTTTAGTTTATGTCAAGAATTTGTGTTTATGCTTATTAAAAATGGTTGATTAGTTTTCAGATATCTCTTATAAGCTCATGAAAATTCTTTATAGCTTATTGTGAGTCTATATTGTTATTTATAGAAGTCCTTGTTTTATAATTAAAAACCAAAAAATAAAAAGTCAAAAAGTGCTTATTAGCTTATTGTACTGCTTATCTACTATTCTTTTATGCTTATTATAGTTTAGTACATGCATTTTAGTACAATAGTGTAGTCTTTATAAAGTTTTTGTAAGTTTTCTCAAAAATAGTTTGAAAATCCAAAAATATTAGCTTTTAGTCATAGTTTATTGATAAGCACTTTTTGTTAATACAAACCTGATTTTTATTACATACAAAAGTAAGTAGTAACTTTGTTTCCAAGTTTCATAGTTGAGGGAAGTCATCTACCTTGAAAATCCCAAATCAGTCTTACAAAAGGGGTGTTTGGATGTTGCTTAATTTTCAGGTTTTAATGCTTTTGGAAATGGAATCTGAGTAATTTGAGTTTGAAATCTAGTTTTAGAAGTGTTTCAGTCATAGTTTCAAGTCTTTTAAGTCACATGAATATTTTCAAGTTCATCTTCAAAATCTGTCCAAAAGTGTAAAAGAGTAGTTTTCCTCAGTTTCACAAATAAGTATTAGTTGCAATAAAAAAAATTTAGAAATTAAAAATAGCAATTTTATTAGCTAGTGTCACTTTTCCCAAAAGGAGAAAAATCAAAAAAATCATTTACCTAGTCTGCTATTTGCTTAAAGTTGCTTGTTCAGTCCAATTTTGTCCTGCACCTTCAGTGAGTTTCTGGCCAAGGTACGCTTATTATATCTGATTTTTAGCTTAATTGGATGTTTTTAGTTGTTGATGTTTAGTTCCCTAAGTAGCCTATAGTGTAGAGTTTAGTTGCCTTAGCTCATTTTGGTTTGACAGCTTATTTTAGTTATATAATTCTAGCCTGCAAAAGCCTGTTCTGCCCACTGATCTGTTGTAGCAACAACCCTTATTTAGTGCTTATTTTGTTTTCATTTGAGCTTATTTGCTTCTTTTAAGATTTAGATGCAGTAACTTTCCTAGGTTTACCTTAAATTAGCTTATTTAAGTTTGCTTAAGTTCCCTTTAAGCCCATTTAAATCCTTAGAATCCCCTTTAGATATGCTTGTTTTAGTATTAGAAAACTAATAAGCTTCTATTCCCAAATCTATTATTAAACAGCTTATTTGGTATTTTTAGATTAATAGGATTTGTTAAAAAGTATATAAGTTAGCTTATTTAGTTTATGTAATCTTTCGTTTAAGCCAAAAGCAAAAAAAAAAAAAAAAAAATCAAAAAGTAATTGCTAGGATTCGAACACAGGCTACCTAGCTCACCCCACACACACACAACACCAACCGTCCTAGGGTCTTTTATCAGTCATAGTTCCTTTAATTATTAATATAACCTTATTTTAGTTCTTTAGCTTATTGAAATTGTTTGGCTTATATTCTGCTTATTTCAAACTGCTTATTCCCATTTAGCATTTTTCCTAGTTTAGTAATAAGTCAAAGTAATTTAATAAAAAGTTTCGTAATTTTTGGTTACTGTTTACTGTTTTTTTATTTAATTTTGTATTAAACTGTTTTTAATGCAAAAAAAATAAAATAAAACTAAAAAAAATATTTCGCTTTTTCCCAAAATTTTATTTTATCGTATTTTACGTAGGAAAATTAGAATTGCATTTTTAGGGTCAATTTTCCATAACTTTCACGTTTTAGGCTCGGGTTTTTCCCGAGCATACTCGTTTTTACGTTTTCTTCGCGTTTTAAGTTTTATAAGTTTTATTTTATCAAATTGCATGTTTTAGGAGTCAAAATTAGTTTAAATTTCGTAATTTTAGTCTAAAGTCCCGTAGTTTGATTTTAAATTGCTTTTTTTAAATTCCCAAGTTACGTTTTTAGAATAAATTGCATTTAGGATAAATTTAGGTAGCTTTCCTTAGTTTACATGCTTTAGTTTGATTTAATTGTTATTTACGTGCTTTAATTTCCTTTCCGTTGTTTAATTTAAATCTAGAACGTAATCAAAAATAAAAAACCCGAAAAATCGAGCATTTTAGTAACAAACCTAAAAGCGACGTTGCCCATTCACACCTCGTTGGGAAACGACTCAGATATCCTTATCCGGTATCACGTATCTTGTTCTCGGGATTTGATTGATTAACCTTTTTCCTAAGAGGTTTTCGATTCGATTCTCGTGCTATTTTGATATTGATATTATTATATTATTTCCTCCATTCACACCACCCTAAACCTACAACACGAATCAAGAATTATAGGTCTATATAAAGATTTCACAACATATATTAAAATAACTCAAAATTTATTAAGCCAGAAAAACTAATCCGCTAATATGGCATCGAGCAATCCAAAACCAAATCGTATTTGATTGTCTTCACCACCAATTGCTCCCGCTGACGAGCACCTAAAGATTCAAACAAAAGATGAACATAACGAGCAATCATGTTAGGTTTTATGGATACGACTGCTTTTGGGAGAATCAACTGCTTATGGGGTTCCTGATAAAATGGTCTAAGTGTTATCTGCTGTTGGTATTACTGAAACTGCTGCTGGTGTATTCTACCTACTGCTAGGTGGTGCTGGAAAGAATCATGAGAAATACACTAAGTGGTAACTGCTGCTGGACTTGGAGAAACTACTGCTAGAGTAAAGTTTCTGCTGCTGAAAACTGAAGTGCTTCCAGAGTATATGTATCTACTGCTAGTTTTGTTTAACTATCACGAGTCTTAGTCTGTTTTGTATTTATGGAATGTCGCGTTCCTATAATGTAGTATTAGATAAGTATAGAAAAGATATGATTGTATTGGAAGTGATTGTAACCTAGTAGGACTCTTTAACATATAAAAGGAGATCCTATGTCATTTGTTTTATATATAAGTTTAAGGTGGCTTCAAGGTTGTAAACCCTAGTGATATCAAGATCAATCGTATTATTAATCTAATAATATTGAAGCTTTTTATTGTGAATTCATTTTGTTCTTCTTATTCTATAAGTGTTATATTTCGCGTGATACTTAAAGGATCAAACAGTTTCTTATACAGAAGCTATCAAAGATCTATATTTACAAGTTGAACTGGGATCAACAAGTCATATCAGAGCTTGTGTGATCAAGAAGCTGTTACAACAAGAAGAATACTACCAAAAATTGTGAAAGATGGAACTTACACACTCTTTGACACATAACAGGGTTCCCATGCTTAAACCAGATGAGTATGAGATGTGGAAGATGAGGATAGAACATCACATCCAAATGATTGATATTGGATTGTGAGAGGTTATTGAAACTGAAACACTGTCCAGTTTAAAACTGAAGATGGAGGAAAAATCATTCCTCTCACTGCTGTAGAGGATATATCCAAAAGAAGACTGGAGATGAAGGCCAGAACTATTCTCATGATGGCCATTCCAAATGAGTAACAATTATCCTTCAACTCCATCAAGGATGCTAAGCTATTGATGGATTCTTTAGAAAAGAAGTTTGGAGGAAATGAAGCTACAAAGAAGAGCAAGAAGAATCTTCTAAAGCAACAATATTACAACTTTTCTGCATCAAGCACTGAATCCCTTGGTGAAATCTGCAAAGGGCTGCAAAAACTGGTAAGTCAATTAGAGCTTATGGGGTGACCACTGTACAAGAAGACTTGAACCAAAAATTGTTGGCTAGTCTTCCATCTGAATGGGACACACATGCTATTATGTAGAGGAACAAGCCAGAATCGGAGAAGTCAAGCCTGGATGATCTGCGCAAACTTGAAGGTCTATGAGGCCGAAATGAAGCAAAAGTCAAGTTCAAGCACAAGTTCAAACAACTTGGAATTTGTTTCACCAAATAGCATTAGCAGCACAATGGTTGATGTCCCTACTGCTAAGGAAGGAGGTACTACTAGTGTATTGGGAAGTGCTGCTGGAGGTGAGAATTTGAATGATGCTGCAGTGTGCTCATTCTTTGCCAGTCAAAGTTCTGTTATTCAACTGGCAAATGAGGACATTCAACAAATCCATCCTGATGATGTTGAAGAGATGGATCTTAGGTGGCAAATGGCCATGCTCACTATGAGTGCAAAAAGGTTTCTTTAGAGGATTGGAAGAAGCATGCAAATGATTGGTTCTGACAAAGTGGGCTTTGAGAAGTCCAAAGTAGAGTGCTATAATTGCAAAAAGAAAGGTCATTTTGCAAGAGAATGTAGATTTCCCAGGTATCAGGAGAACAGGAAAAGGGAGGTGGAAAGGAGGACCATTCCAGTGCAGGAGACTTCAACAACTGCCTTGGTGTCCTGTGATGGGCTTGGTGGCTATGATTGGAGTGATCAAGCTGCAGAAGGCCCTACTGACTTTGCTCTCATGGCACACTCCACAACCTCAAGTTCTTCTGATTCTGAGGTATCTTTTGAATCATGTTCAGATTCATGCTTTTATAGAGATGATTATAATAAAGTAACAAAGAACTTGATGATGCTAAATTATTACTTTTAGGTTATAAAGAAGATTAGAAGTTTTCAAATATAATGAAACTGTCTTATGTGAACAGATTAGAACATTAGAGGTTGAAGTATACTTAAGAGATCAGACCACAAATGAGCTTAAAACTAAATTAGATCAAGTTCAATCTGAAAAGGAAAAGGTTGAGATAGAAAAGGATAACATTGAATTACATGTTGAAAGACATGAATATCAGTCTAAGGAAGTCAGTAAAATGATAGACACTCAGATCTATAATAGGTACAAAAAGATAGGATATAGAAAGGGAGTAGGTTGTTATAGTGAAGCTACCCCTCATCCTTCTGGTAATTGTTTGTACCCCTATGCCTGACTTGTCTTTTACAGGGGAAGAAAAGAGTAGTGATCCCTGTAAAGAAAAGGTGTTTGAGACCCCTAGAGATAAGAGTGTTGATGGAGGAGAGTCTAAGCAGTCTAGAGGACAGTCTGAGGCACCAATGATTGAGGATTGGGTGTCTGATGATGAGGATGAAGAGAGTGTTAAGTCTAGAGTCCTAAATAAAACTGTCTCTACCACAACTATTAGAGAAAATGTAGAGACAGTAGAGTCTTGTAATAAAAACACTCATAGAGGAAATCAGAGGAACGGGAACCAATTAATGTTTGATAAATAAGGAAGTGATTTTATTATGAATAACAAACCTTGCTTTACTTGTGGAAGTTTTGATCACTTACATTATACTTGTAATAATAACTTAAAAGAAAAAGTGACAAAACCAGTGTGGAACTATGCTAAAAGAGTGAACCATTCTAATTTTGCTAATTCAACTCACTCAAATGCTCAAAATTCATTTGTTCCAAAAGCAGTTTTGATGAGATCAGGATTGAAAAATGTAAATACTACTAGATCAAATTCTATTGCTACCACAAGACCTACAGTGAATGCAGCCAATACAAAGACATGTTCTCAAAAAAGGACACATTCAATTATATTTAGACCCATTCATAAAAGCACAACATTTCTAAACAACATGGGTAATCAAAAAGTAAATACTTCTTTAAGAAAACCTCTAAGTACTGCTTGGCGAAAGGTAAATGCTGCTAAGCCAAATCTGACCAAAAAAGTTGTTGTGGGTACAAAGGGCAATGCTGTAAAGGCCTCAGCATGTTGGACATGGAGACCAAAGACCTTTAATTTAAACAATGTCTCCAAATACAATAGTGCATCATATATATTCCAAAGATTTAATTACATAGATGCACAAGGCAGATCCAAGTCTATAATGGCTTGGGTCCCTAAGAAAACTAATTCTCTTATTTTATGTGTAGGAAATCCACATGTGGACTTATTGGACGAGAGAAGTGTGATTGTGATGGATTCTCTAGGCACATGACAGGCAACATGTCCTATCTCTCGATTTTGTGCCTATTGATGGGGGATATGTGGCCTTTGGGAGCAACCCAAGGGGTGGAAAGATCACTGGAAAGGGAAAGATCAAAACAGGTTCTCTGGACTTTGATGATGTGTACTTTGTCAAAGAACTCAAGTTTAATCTCTTCAGTGTGTCACAAATGTGTGACAAAAAGAATAGTGTCCTTTTTATTGACACTGAATGTATTGTCGTCCTCAAACTTTAAGATGGTTGATGAAAGTCAAATACTACGTAGAGTTCCAAGGACAGAGAATATATAGAGTGCTGATATAAAGCATATGGTTCCAAGGGGAGGTTTGACTTTCCTATTTACTAAGGCCACTTCAGATGAGTCTAAACTTTGGCATGGAAGGCTTGGGCATCTGAACTTCAAAACTATGAATAAACTTGTGATGGGAAATCTTGTCAGGGGACTGCCTTCCAAGCTTTTTGATATCAATGAAAACTGTGTTGCTTGTCAGAAGGGAAAGCAACATAGAGCTTCTTGTAAGTCTAAGACGGTGAGCTTCATCAGCAAACCATTGTAGATTCTTCATATGAACCTATTTGGCCCTACCTTTGTAAAGAGTTTGTTGAAGAAAATGTATTGCCTAGTTGTCACAGATGACTATAGTAGATTCACCTGGGTTTTCTTTTTAGCAAAGAAGGATGAGAATAGTGGGATCCTTAAGGCTTTTATAACAAAAGTAGAAAACCTAATTGATCTAAAAGTTAAAATAATAAGGTGTGACAATGAGACTGAGTTTAAGAATCGGGATATGAACCGGCTACGTGAAGTGAAGGGTATTCAAAGGCGGTTTAGTGTAGCTAGAACTCCTCAACAAAATTGTGTTGCAATGAGGAGGAATAGGACACTTATTGCAGATTCAAATTACCAACAACCTTTTCAATCAGCGCAAGAATCTTGCTTGTTATGTATGAATAGAGTTTTGGTAGTAAAGCCTCATAACAAGACCCCCATGAGTTATTTCATGGTAGAACCCTACCCTAGTCTTTTTGAAATCATTTGGGTGTCGTGTAACTATCCTTATACCATAGATCACCTAGGCAAGTTTGATGGGAAAGCTGATGAAGGATTCTTTGTTGGGTACTCTTTAAATAGTAAGGCTTTTAGGGTATTTAACAATAGAACCAAACATGTTGATGAGAACCTACATATTAGGTTTGATGAGTGTAAACCAAATGTTGTAGGAAAAGGTCCTGATTGGCTCTTTAATATTGATGTACTAACCAATTCTATGAATTATCTGCCAGTTACTGCAGGGAACCAGTCTAACAAATGTGCCGGTACTAAAGAAAATGTTGTTGCAGACTTTGACTGGTGATACTCTCCTCTCCTGCAGACTACATTCTGCTACAATTTTGACTGGTGATACTCCCTTCTCCTCAATGATGAAGAGTTCACAGGATGATAAAGAGCAACCTTCCAGTGATGAAGTGATATCTGAAGAACCAGGGAACAAAGGTGCTGCAAATGAAGAGGTTCCTGGTGGTAATGTTGGAGGTGATAAACCTCATTTGATGATCATGTGTCAGGAAACAACACTGGCAAGCCTAGCGGTAGCTCTCCTGAATCTACTGCTATGCCTAGTGTTCCTACTTCTGAAGCTCATTTTGATGAAATTAACACTGGCAGTAGTTACCCCAAACCTAATGCTATGCCAGATGTTAATATTGTAGAAGGATGGATGGGTGAAGCTAACACTAGAAGTAGTTACCATATACCTGCTGCTAGGCCATATGTTCACATTTTTTAGGACATGTCCATTGTCTATAATAATGATCACAACATCCCTGCTTTGGTGGATATGTATGCTGGCACAAATGATGATGTGCTAGATGTTAAAGAGGCTGATATGACCAACCTATAAGAAGTTATTCCAGTCAGTCCAATTGTAACTACCTGTATTCATAGAGATCATCCAAAGGAGAATATTATTGGAGAATTGCAATCTGCTGTTCAACCAGAAAAAAGTTAAAGGGTTTAAAAGACTTAACAGATCAAGGGTTCTTTGCTAGATCCCTTCATAACAGAAACAACCATAAAGATCTCCAAAATTGTTTATTTGCCTGTTTCCTATCCCAGATTGAGCCTAAGAAAGTACATCCAGCTTTGACTGAAGAGAGTTGGGTTGAGGCTATGCTGGAAGAATTGCTGTAGTGCAAGTTGCAAGAAGTTTGGACTTTGGTGGATCTGCCAAATGAAAAATCTGCTATTGGTACTAAGTCGGTATTCAGAAATAAAAAGGATGAAAGGGGGATAGTGGTGAGACTCAAGGCAATATTGGTTGCACAGGGATACACACAAGCAGAAGGTCTTGACTATGATGAAGTATTTGCTCCATTTGCAAGGATTGAAGCCATCATATTATTCTTAGCATACGTTTCATTCAAATATTTTCTAGTGTATCAGATGGATGTAAAAAGTACCTTCATGTATGGGAAAATAGAAGAGGAGGTATATGTATGTCAACCACCTGGTTTTGAAGATCCTGATTTCCCAGACAAAGTGTACAAGGTAGAGAACACTATGTATGGGTTACACTAAGCTTCAAGGGCATGGTATGCAACTCTGTCCACTTACTTAACGGACAATGGGTTTCACAAGGGAACCATTGATAAAACTTTGTTTATACTAAGATCAAAAGGTGACATTTTTCTAGTTCAAATCTATGTTGATGACATCATCTTTGAGTATACTAACAAGGAGCTGGTTGTGGAGTTTGAGAAGCTTATGCATGATAAGTTTCAGATGAGTTCTATGACAGAGCTTACCTTCTTTTTCGGGCTGCAAGTGAAGCAGAAGAAATAGGGTATTTTTATCAGCCAAGAGAAGTATGTGGCTGAGATTCTGAATAAGTTTGAGTTTAAGGATGTTAAGACAGCAAGCACACCTATGGAAACACTGAAGCCATTGCTCCCAAATTATGGAAGTGAAGTTGTGGATGTTCATCTCTACAGATCCATGATTAGGTCTCTTATGTATCTCACTCCATCAAGGTCAGACATCATGTTTGTAGTCTGTGTGTGTGCAAGATTTCAAGTCACACCTAAAGCTTCACATCTCTATGCAGTGAAGAGGATCTTTAGATACTTGAGGGGCAACCTAAACTAGGCCTTTGGTATCCTAAAGAATCACCATTTGACTTGATAGCATACACAAATAGTGACAATGTAGGAGCTAGCTTGGATAGAAAGTCTACTACAGGAGGATGTCAGTTTTTGGGCTGTAGAATTATCTCATGGCAGTGCAAGAACCAGACTGTGGTGGCCCATTCCACAACTGAAGTAGAATATGTGGCTGCTGCTAGTTGTTGTGGTCAAGTACTTTGGATTCAGAACCAACTGCTAGACTATGGGTACAACTTTTTGCACACTAAAATAATCATTGATAATAACATTACAATCTGCACAATTAAAAATCCTGTTTTGCATTCCAAAACAAAACATATTGAGATTAGACATCACTTTATTAGAGACTGTAATGAAAAGAAATTAATTCAAATGGTTAAAATCCATACTGATCATAATGTTACAGAACTACACGCCAAAGCTTTTGATGTGGGCAGGTTTCAATATTTGGCTGCAAGTATTGGATCTAAATGTTTGATCTTCAAATGTTTTGGTAAAGTTTTGTAAGGATTTATGCTGTTATTTCAATCAAAAAGTAAATATGATGCCAAGTGTTTCAATCTACTGCTTGTTATACTAAGTACTTATGGAATCTGTTGTTAGTAGAAATTCCAATTGCTAAGTAAAAATCATGTTGTGCTTCGTGTGGAATGGTTGTGCCTGTATTTTTGTGGTCTTGGATTAACATTTTTCAGGATTAAGCAAAAAGAGATTGGTTGGTTTGATGCAAACTTGGAGTGGATGCTGCTACTAACAAACTAAAGTGCTGCTAGGCAAAAAGAAAGTGTTGCTAAGCAAATGAATCTACTGCTTGGAATATGCTTCTTGGTTTGAAAGTATAAGGACGAAATCGTAACATTTGGACTATAAATCCCTAATTGGTTCATTTAATCGGATTTGTGCGCCCAAAACTGTCTCGATCATAAACCCTAAAACTCCTATTAACATCCCACCTACAAATTCCTAATTCTAAAACCTTAATTCATGGATACGACCGGATCTTTTATCGATAATCACAACTTGGTCGCCTTCTTTGGATAAACCCATGCCGAATCAAGGGTTTGCTAAAATAATTGAATTTCTTAATCGTGCCCTATAAGGTATGCATTATCAGCATCTCCTACTATATATCTTTCCTTCTTTAAGCAGTTCTGGGAGCTAAGTCCAGAACTATTGATGAGGAAGCACATATTCAAGCTTTTGTGGACAAACATAGAGGAACCATGGATGCACCCAAACTCTCAAAGAAAGTTTTCAGTTTTATGAAAAAGAAAGGACTTGGATTTTCTGGAAAGGTTAAACCACTTTTTGAAAACATGGTGAACCTGAAACAAACTCGGGATGATGGTGCAACAGTCCCAGTTGTTACCTAGCACACATCGACTATTTTGCAAACTTCCCCTAAACCAACAAGAATTATCTATCCACCTAGGAAATCACAAAAGGGTGCTAAGCTACCACAGGCTAGCACTAGTATGGATCCAGATGAGTCTGTCACAAGAAGGGAAGGTGACATGTTGGTAGGGTCGCCACCATCGCTTCTAGCTTAGCAACAGAGCAGGATAGTGGTAACATAAGTAAGATCCAAGATAAGGCAACTTCTGAAGATGTAGGATCTCAGGAACCTGCTGCTAATGAAGGAAACCCCAGCCCGGGGGCTTAGATGCTCAAACTAGGTTTGAGACTGAGTTTACATCCTATGATTTTCCTCTCGGGGAAGGTTACACATCCCGAAGTGATGAGGATAGACCGGTGAATGAGGATTTGACGGATCATAATGTACAAGATAACAAATCTTGTGATCCACCTCTCGGGCTAGGTAACACAAGCCAAAGTGTTGAGGCTAGTGATGGACTTCTTAAGGAATTGATGCAACTTTGTACAAAATTTTCATCGATGTTCTTGGCCTCTAACGACTTCTGACTTCTCAAGGTCTTGAAATAAAGAAGTTGAAATGTTAGGATTTAGTAAATCCGGTTATTAAATGGAGTCGGTCACCTCAAGTATATGTAATCGTTGAAGATAAGCTCGTAGTCGTAGATTATTTAATGATTTAGTAGTATTTAGTTAAGTAACACCGTGGAGGACTCAGACGGGTCTTTACTCCACTAGTATGCGATCCAGTTAAGTAACACCGTGGGTGGCGATTTGTGTAAGACTATAAATACTCTCTACCTCCCAAGGTAGAGAGTTGGAGCTCATAATAATACTTTCATTTTCTCTCACTAAGTTCCCAAACCTCTAACTCTTTCTCTCTCTAAAACCTAATATTAAACGCCTACTTGTGTTTATGATATGATGTGTTTGTGAAATCCAATATGTTACAAATGGTATCAAGAGCCATGGTTTGATCATCTCTCTTACATATCCTTGGATTTCTAGTGGTTTTAGATGGTTTTGAGTTTGAAAAAGTTTAGTGGTTTTTGCATCATTTGGATCATTTCTTGTGTTAAAGTTTGAATTTTGGGTGTACTTTTGTGTTTAGAATCATTGTATGTGATTGGGTTTTGATTTGGAAAGCTTGAATCACTGTGGTTGGGCTTGTTTTGGATTGAAAAGTGTGTTTTTGAAGTTTTTCTTGCTAGCGACTTGACTCTCGTAGTGTTTTTCTTCGTAGCGACTTGCTTCAGTAATTGTTAGCGAGTTGTAGTGTTAATTGTTAGCGACTTGAGCCTAGCGACTTGTCTATTGAGACAAGCCGACAAAGCGATACAAGTTAGTGGATTCTCCACTACTGACTAGCGACTTAGTTAGGTTAGCGACTTGCTTTCAATTTTGTTAGCGACTTGTACTTTGTATTCTCAGCGACTTGATATTAGCGACTTGGATCTTAGCGAGTTGTTCTTTAGCAACTTGACTGTTTAGCGATTTGGTATTATAGCGACTTGCGTCCAGCGACTTGGGTCTTAGCGACTTGGGCTTAGCGACTTGATTCATAGCAACTTGAAGTCTAGCGAGTTGCTACTTAGCGACTTGGTGCTTAGCGACTTGGTTCAAGGATACTTAGTGACTTGGTGCTTAGCGACTTGGTTCAAGGATTCTTAGCGACTTGGTTGATCTTTTGTTTGTGTCGGTTTTCTCTTGATTTAGTAAAATCCGTGAAAGAATCTATTTCCGGTTTAATCATTGAGTTATAAAATCCGTGAAATCGTAAACATGTCTACCAACGTGCCTACAATCATTTCTCTTGTGGTGAGGGCGTTCAGCGGTGGTTCGGATACTCGTCCACCCATGCTTGCAGAGCCGACTACGACTCTTGGGCTCAACGAATCAGATTGTCTTGTCTTGGTAAGGAAAATGGAGTTAACATTCTCAAGTCAATTGATGAAGGACCGTATCGAGTTGAGACAACCAGAGACATACTTGACAACTGCTGCAGATGGCTCGATGATATTAGGGGTGGACGGACCTAAAATGTATGATGAATTGGTGATAAGGAGAAGAAGAGATCGATGCGAGACATCGGGCTTCTAACATCATACTTGAGGTTTACCTAAGGACATTTACAAGCGATCAATCACAACACTGAAGCTAAAATTGTTTGGGATAATGTCAAGATGCTTCTCTCGGGTTACGAATTGACTAAGGAAGACAGAGAATCACAATTTGTATGATGAATTTGAGCACTTCAAGATGAAACCGAAGAAAGTATCTATGAATATTATGTGAGATTCCACAAGCTTGTGAATGATATGAGGAATATCAAAATGACTATGCCAAATATTCAATTTGAACTCAAAGTTTGTGAACAACATGAATCCCGAATGGCATAAGTTTGTCACCTCGTGAAGCTAACCAAAGGATTGAAGAATACAAACTATGAGCAACTATATGCCTTCCTTCTTGAGAATGAGAGACATGCTATGTTTGAAAAAGGATTCTTGAGCAGTTCAAAACCAAGCGAGGGAGAAACAAGTTCGTCAAATGACTCTGACTTTTACACCAATGTTGGAATTACCACCAAAGCTTCTCAAGTCATACCCATGGGTAATGGTAATTACAAGCTCATTCCCGATCCAACATATAAGCCTCCGACCCAAACACATTCATGGAAAACTTCATCAATCAAGCTGTCTCTCATGGTTAGTCAAAACATGAACTCTACCACACACCAACAATAACCTCGAGCGACATCCAATCCACACAATCAAGCTCTTGTCGAGATGGGAAGGTTATGGTGCAACCAGTTCAAGAAAGGCGGTATGAGCAGGGAAGAGGTGGAGTTGGTAGAGGATATATGGCAAATCGAGAATCGTGGAAGGAATCCAAATCAAGGACAAGCAAAGCCGGTCAAGTGCTACAAGCTGTGGTGGTGATGGACATATAGCTAAGCGCACATCTCCAAAACGCCCACAAAATGCGAGTACTTCAGAGACAAGATGTTACTTGTGCAAGCTCGGGATAATGGGTGTGTTGGATGAAGAGAGTTGTTGTTTCTTCTTGAGGCAATGCCAAGACATATGATGCGAGATGTGGATGAGCGACCAATTCGGAGATAGGTCATAATCATCGAATGCCTTTCAAGTTGCGGGCGTGATGCATACGACTCGGCGTCGATGATGAACCTCTTGCGCAGACAATTTTCATGGCAAGCATTTCTCCAATGGTCTCTCAAAGGTCTCATCATCACGACAAGCTGGTCCATCCAAAGAATCAATCATCTCGGAGGTATTAAAACTATACGATGATGTTGATGAGCAAAGATACATGACAAAGTACAATCAAGCTGAAACTTTTGAGTCGGATATTGAAAATATGGGTAATATCAATGTTGTCCCATATGATCAATATGTGAAACAAAGTGAAAGTGAGGCTGTACCAAGTGATGCATCTTCTGCGTCAATGATGACTATATTTTTGATGAATACTTGCATGTGCCTTTGATGATTACATTATTTACGAACTAAATGCCTATAAAGAACAAGTTGCCATTTATGAACAACGTGCTAAGTTTGAGTTAACTACTCGTGAGCGGGAGTTGGATAACCAAATGCGTACAATTATCGAGAAAAAGTAATTTTAGAGAAGAATTGTTAAAACAAGAGTTAAACTCCTTACAAGAAAAGCTTTCTAAAGCATTAAGCAAAAGCAAGAGCTTCAAGATAATGTTAAAGTGCTTAAACAAGAATTTAATGCTAAGGAATCAAAACTTTTGAATGACTTTTCAAATCTAAAACTTTGAAAAACAAGCTTGAAAATAAGTTATGCGTACAAGGAACACCATTGATTGCTCACATGATCACTAAGCATAGAGTCTTAAGCGATAAGCACAGTATCCCCATTATAAAGGAATCCAACCACGAGTATGGTAAGAAAGCAAAAGCTGCTCAAAATGTAATCTATGATGGCAATGAGATTCTTAAACCTAGGCGAAACCTAGTTGCATTGAGTGCGAGGAAGATAGAAAATTAGATGATGCATCTAGGGAGAAAATGGATATGAAGCTTAACGATCCTGCGTGTAAAGAGAATAACATAACGATCAAACCCCATGATTACACTAAGGAAAATTGGATATCCTTAAACAAGTTTAAGCCTCGACTCTATTAACCCACGAACAAGTGTTACGGAAAAGGATATGGATATGCAAAAAGTGAAAATCTTGTTGAAAAGAATCCCCTAGTAGGAAATTGCCTCAAGCAACTGTGTATCCTCTAATACACCAATGCATTTAGTTCCTAGATCTATTGCCACTAATAGCAAGACCTTAATCGGCCTGTATGTTGTTTATCATTTGTTTGTTGATTTTGAGAAAAGCGTGTAAGAAGAGAATCACACCTCTGAGGGATAAGCGAGGGGAAAGGGGTTTGAGCAAACTAAAGAATGTTATTTAAGCGAGGTCATGCCTTTCTTTAAACAATTAAAAGGTCAATTTGAGAGTCTTCAAAAGGAATAAATTTCGATATTAAAGAAATGGAAAAGGAATTTGATGCAATGATAGTTGAGGTCAATGATTATGAGCAGAACTCAAATATAATGAAGTTGAAAGGAAGAACTTGCATATCTTAAATGAGAATTTGATTTTGAGTTGTGTTGCTCAAGATGTGTTTTATCTTTGTTACTAAGCACTCTATTACGCTTCTCGATTTCATGAATTATCTATTGCATTGAAAGTTTCCCATGATCGTGTCATTGAGCTTGAAAACAAAACTCATAACTAAATGAGAAAATTGATCGGGATGATCACGATAATTTAGTAAAACATCTTTCTAAACTAGAAGTTGAACATTTTGATTTGCAACTAAAATATCAACATCTTAAAGAAAATGTCAAAACCTCAAATATCAAGACATCCTCGGATGTTCGAGTTTGATGCGAGTTTTCGGATAAACAAAGCGTGTGAACAGATTCAAGCTCATTGTAACACGATCGAGAAAATTGAAAGCCCAAATTTCACAATTAAAGGGTGAAAAGAACAATGTGATTGGCTCCCAAATGCCTCCTCCTTTAGATTCTCGGTATTCTCAAACTTTTCATCTTCAAAACTTGGTTAATGCTTTACAAAAGGAAAGCGAGGGTTTTCTTGAAGAAAATGAAAAGTTAAACAACACTTTAAAGAGTTATATGATTCAATGAAAGTCACTCGTGACAAGAACAACGAAAAATAACGTCTTTACAAAAGGAAATTGAGAATCGAGGAGTCGGGAAAAGGAAGCGCCACTTGTCTTTAATGAGAATGTTGCATCAAAGTCATCCTCGATTGCAAATATCTTGTGATTATTAAATACATTCCTCCTCATCTTAGGAATAATGAACTTGTGTTTCATAACTATTTTGCTCACCTTAAGGATAGTCTAGAATGTCTCCGTGAGATTGTGGAAGAGGATTTCATAAATAAGCCTCTTGATAGAGAAATTAGGTTTGCTTGCATTCAGGCCAAACGATCTCAGGAGCTGCTAGAATGTTTAATAGCAACATGTCCTAAATCCTTAGGTGCGAAAGGAAAAGCTGTGATGCCTTGTTCTATGCCTAGTGCCAAGCATACAAACCATTCTATGCCCAGTCTTAAGAAAGTGAACACTAATGTGCCTTCAAGTAGTTCAGATCCCTGCACTTCTAGTTCAGGAATGCAAAAAGTAGCAAAACCAACTAATGTTCCAATTCCTCTACGGGGGTAAGTGACACCAAAGCAAGCGGGTCAAAGCCTCAAGGCAACACAAAGAATGATAGGACCTTGCATGCTAGGAATGTTCGGTGGAAGAGAGTAGAAGATCACCTTAGGGAGAATTTGAATAAGGCGAATCGTGTTGATTCTAGTGTTAGCTCTAAGCGTCTTGTAATTAATGCTAATTTCGCTACTTTTGGCAAAACATGTAATGATGATTGCGTGGTTTACATTACTAATCTTGAATGTGGTGTGAATGATTTGTCTAATGTTGTTAAATGCCCGATTAAAATTGTTAATGTTAAAATTCAAGCTAAGAAGGCTAAAAGGCAAAAGCGAAAGAAAGTTAGAAAACAATGGAAACCCGGGAAGGAAATTTAGTAATATAGGTTATCAATGGATACCTCTTGGCCGTAAGATTAATGAGTTGTGCCCTAAATTTGCTAAGTCAATGCTCACTAGAAAATGGATGCCTCTTGGTAGAACTATTCCTTAAGAAGTGAACATACTTTGAATAGGTCAAATACGGACACTAGCTTTGCATCTATTTCGATGAGTCCATTGCTTCTACTTCGATGTGGGTGTTCCAATCATTATTACTAACCAAATGGAACCCATTCTTGCATGGGGATCCCAATTATCGATTATCCATTCTTGTGCATGTTCAAGCTGCGGATCGTTCAAATCGTTACGTGGTACACGGACTCAGTTGTTCCAAGCATATATTTGGAGACGGTCACGGCTCATGAACCGTGAGTAAATTCATCGGGGCTGTGAGATTCGGAAGCGATCATTTTGGTGCTATTATGGGTTATGGAGATTACGTGGTTGGAGATAGTGTGATTTCTAGGGTATATTATGTTGAAGGTCTTGGACATAATCTATTTTACGTCGGACAATTTTGTGACTCGGATTTAGAAGTGGCCTTGAGAAAACATACTTGCTTTGTTAGAGAACTTGATGGTGTGGAACTTCTCGGAGGAACTCGTGGTTCAAACCTATACACCATCTCTATCGAAGATATGATGAAATCTTCACCCATCGCTTTTTGTCAAAGGCTTCCAAAACTAAGTCATGGCTATGGCACCGTCGTCTCAATCACTTGAACTTTGGTACCATAAACAATCTTTCGAGAAAGGACTTAGTAAGAGGATTACCCAGTTAAAGTATGAAAAAGATCATCTTTGTTCGACTTGCCAATTGGGAAAAAGCACAAAATATGCCCACAAACCAAAACCCACAAACTCGATAATGGAAGTTCTTCATACCCTTCATATGGATGCATGCGGACCAATGAGAGTGCAAGCGATAAATGGGAAGAAATACATTCTAGTAGTTGTTGATGACTACTCTCGATTTACTTGGGTAAAGTTTTTGAGGACAAAGGATGAAACTCGGATGTCATCATCAAACTTATCAAACGACTTGAGTTCGACTCAACAATATTGTTAGAATTGTTCGAGCAGACAATGGCACGAGTTTGTTAACAAAGACTTAATTGAGTTTTATGAAAGTGTTGGAATCGGTCATCAAAGAAGTGTTCCACGAACTCCTCAACGAGCGGTGTAGTTGAAAGGCGAAATCGAACTCTTGTGGAAGCCGCAAGAACAATGCTAATTTATTCAAAGGTTCCAATGTTTCTATGGGTGAAGCCATTGCCCTTGCTTGCTACACCCAAAATCGTTCCTTATTCACACCTCTCATGGAAAAACTCCATATGAACTTGTCCATAAGCGAAAACTGATCTATCCTACCTTCGTGTGTTTGGTGCTTTATGTTACCCAACTAATGACGGTCAAGATTTAGGTAAACTAAAAGCTAAAGCGGACATTGGAGTATTTGTAGGTTATGCACCAAGCAGAAAAGGATACCGAATCTACAACAAGAGAACCGAAATATCATGGAAACAATTCACGTTACGTTCGATGGTGACCGGTCAAATGGCTCCGGGACAATCCATTTCGGACCCGCATTTCAACCTTCATCAAGTAGTCCTATCGGTTCTACTCTTGTTTCTAATCCTCACCAACAACTCCTTATGTACCTCCTTGAGAAGATGATTTGAAGAAATTATTTGATCCAATGTTTGATGAACACTATGAGCCAAGTGCTAATGATATGTCAATTCCATCAACGGAGGTTTCTATCCCTGTCAATGAAGTTAACCCTTGGTTTCAATGTCATTAAGTCAAGAAGCGCTGCTGCGATCACTCTGTCTCATCAACAAATCATCAATCATCGAGTGTACACAATGGAAATGTTTTTTATTACGAGATGATGAAAACCCTTTGCTCCTCCGAAGATGAACCCTTTGAAAACATATTTGCTCACGAATCATCATCGAACCATCTTCTTCGGGAGATATCGACTCTGCTACTTGGTTCCTCAACAACAACCACATGAACACCTTAGAAAATGGACACATGATCATCCATTGGACAACATCATTGGAAACCTTTCTCGTCCGGTATCCACACGGAAACAACTTGCAACCGATGCCTTATGGTGCTTCTTCAACTCCGTACTCTCTAAGATCGAACCAAAAGGCGTGAAAGCGCCATGAATGAAGGCAATTTGGTTCAATGCCATGCAAGAAGAAATTCATGAGTTTGATCGACTAGATGTATGGGAATTAGTACTGCTCCAGTTGTGCAATGATCATTGCTCTAAAGTGGATCTTCAAAGTAAAACTTGATGAGCATGGTGATGTTTTAAAGAACAAGGCTCGATTGGTTGCAAAAGGATACCGTCAAGAGGAGGTATTGACTTTGAAGAATCATTTGCTCTGTTGCTCGTATCGAGGCAATCGAATCTTCTTGGCTAATCTTGCAAGTAAGAACATGGTAGTCTATCGGATGGATGTAAAGGCGGCTTTTCTTAACGGAGATCTTAAAGAAGTCGTATCGTCGACCAACTGAAGGCTTTGTGAATCGAGCATCCTACTCACGTCTATCGTTTGAAGAAGGCTCTTTACGGTTTGAAGCAAGCTCAAGGGCTTGGTATGATCGCTATCAAAGTTTCTTCTATCTCTGGATTGACAAAGGAGCGATTGATCCGACATTGTTCACGAGCGTCGAGCAAACATTTAATTCACGTTCAAATATATGTTGATGATATTATTTTGCCTCGTGACCCCAATGAATGTGACCGTTTTCAAATGAAATGGGTTCCAAATTTCAAATGTCAATGATGGGACAAATGTCATTTTCTTGGGATTACAAATTTCACAAAGTCCGGAGGCATTTTATAAATCAATCTAAATATGCAAATGAGATTTTAAAGAAATTTGGATTTGATTCTTGTGACCTGTTGACACTCCCATGATAGGCGTACTAAAGCGGATGAGGACCACTCGGGGATCATGGTAGACCAAACGAAATATCGTAGTATGATTGGATCACGATGTACCTCACGGCCGATGAACCGGACATTACATTCATTGTTTGCATGTGTGCTAGATATCGAGGCTAAGCCTACCAAAAGCACCTTGAAGCGGTTAAGCGGGTCTTCGGTATCTCAAGGAACCATCAATATGGGACTTTGGTACCGAAGGACACCGGTATGTCACTAACGACCTATGCGAGATCTTGATCATGCGGGATGTCAAGATACACGCGTCGAAATGCGTGCGGAGGTGCTCGGTTTTGGGTGATAAGCTTGTGGTGGTCTTCAAAGAAACAAATGAGTACTTCTATTTCCTCTACAGAGGTGAATACATAGCCATGTCATCTTGTTGTGCTCAAATCCTATGGATGAGATCCCAATTATCGACTATGGCTTTGAATTCAACAAAATTCCTCTGTCTTGTGATAATAAAAGTGCTATTGCTCTTTCATGCAACAACGTTCAACACTCAAGAGCAAAGCACATCGACATTCGACATCATTTCATCGGGAGCAAGTAGAAAGCGGTGTGGTGGAACTCTATTTTGTGAGGCGAATACCAATTAGCAGACATCTTCACCAAAGCTCTTCCTAGAGAACGTTTTGAGTTTATCCTCCACGACTTGGTCTAAAGAGTCTTCAACGGAAACACTCAAACGTCTTCAAGAGGAAGGCGAGGAGTAAAGGTCTTTCTTCATCCATCTCTTGTAAATACTTATTTGAAAAGCAAAATACAAAATTACAAAATCTACAAAAGCAAATAGAAAAATATAAAACTTTCAAAATCCATAAAAATTTGAAAATCTTGAAAAATTTTAAAAATATTGTCTTTTTGTCATCTTTTTTCTCGATTCGATAATATCTACGGTCTTTGTCTTTGTCATTCAAAGAATGACACGGGACTTTAGATGTTGTTCGAATGTTATTAAAAAAATAAAAAAAAAAAAAAAAATATTTTTGGGAGAAAGTGAAACAATGGTTTATTGTCATTTCGAGCGATAACCCGTTTTTCAAAGAAAAACGAGCAATGCTTTTTCTTGTTTTCAAATCTCATGCTCGATTCTATAAACAATTACTTACTATCCAATGAAAACTAATTGCTTTGAAAAATAACTCGGACTCTATTTTTGAAAATCATACGGACTTAACGTTTGTCAAAATATCTATCTCTCAATCAACAACTTATGTCATTGATTGAGGGAGAATGATTTCAATTAAATCAAAAGGTTATTCGTCATACAATTGTTTTCAAAAGATAATCATGCATGTTTAATCAATGGAGTTTAAAGTCTCATAATCCGATCCTTATCGGTTAAAATGTTTTCATAATCAAGTCACAATTCTCCTCAAAAGCTTTCAAAATCAATTTAAATCTCTGAGATCACAAATCTCAAATGATTTGAAAATTGTGATCGGGGAGAATTTGTGATTTAAATTGGTTTAAAGCGATGATTCGATAAATGGTTTCACAAGTGTTTTGCAAGCTTTCCTCCCACATGTGCCAAACGATTTCAAATTTTCCATGCACATGTTGAGGGGAGCATCCTTTAAAACCACAAAGAATTGAAGCGTGATTGATTTGTCTCTAAGTGCGGGTTCCTTCTAATATGTGCAAAACTCTTTGAAACCTCGAGGCACATATTAAGGGGAGCAAACTTATGAAAACCTCATCCTTCCTCAATATGCTTTATATACTTGATTTGATCGGGAAGTGATGTTGATATCTTTTAGAAAATGGTAATCAAAGAAGTTAATTCTTCCTCTTGCCTCCGTGTGCTAAAGCGATTTCAAATACATGATGCACATGTTGAGGGGAGCTCTTTTCTAAAAATATCAAAAACAATTCAGTACAAAATGCTTTGATAATATATCACAAGTATCGGATTGATTTTCAAATGGTTTTCAATTGGTTCCAACGGCGGATGAACAATACCAAATAGACCGACCAAATTTACTTTATGTATGGTGATATAAGGATGGTTAGGTTAGGTATTCGTTCCCACGATCCGCGAACCGGAGGGATCTACCGAGGACAATCCACTAGATAGTGTAGAGTCCTTAGGTATGATGAAAAAAGGAGAAAAGTGAGATATGGGAAGAGTGCGGATGAGATAGAGCTAGGCTGGAATAAACCCAACAAGGTTCTAGTTATGAAATCTCGGTAAGCTTGAAGAGGTTGAAGAATGAAAAAGAATTGAATGTGAAAAGGGTGAAAAGAAATAGCCCTCCAATAATTCAACCTTAGGGCGATAACGGGTTCAATACATATACTCTTGGTGTTTACTAAGGTAACATCGGTATTGAAGACAAGACGTCATGGACCCGATGACGCCTTGCACTACAACTTCCCAAACCACTCAAGTTCCTCTTAAAGGGCTTGTTTCATTCTCACGGGAACCGACATTATCTATCGACTTTCTCTTAGAGTTTGTTGATATTGAAGAAGGAGACCCTCTCCTAGTCTCGGCATAGGAAACCAAATGTGCACAATTGAGTCTAGAGCCACGAGATCATCAAATAAATCTCATTAGGACACTGTCAATGAAGACTCTCTGTTTCACACAATGTGGAAAGAGATTATATCTTATGAGTCCTCGCATTATCCTTGTGGTATTGCGGAACATCGAGTGATATGCAAACATATTCACAATGAAGATGGAAAGCCTTACGGAGCCAACATCAAACAAGCTCACGGTGGGTGGCATGTGAGATCTATCCAATAGATCAACCATGTGACAATGGCGAGAAACAATGGGGCGATTCAATCTTTTGAATCAATCACGGTTCGAGTTATGGATTGACGAATACCTTTGAAAAACCGGTCTTTGTGCTTAAAACTCTTTTCTTTAGCACATCGATTGTGTACTAACATTTCAAAATAAAAGGTGTTTATGATTGATAATTGATTTTCATTAAAACCTTCGTTGTATTGCAAAAACAATTTCTATTGAGCGATACGATTGTTTTCAAATCTCTTTTCATCAATCGGTGAATCTCAATTATTTGGTTCACTCACTCCGTGTTGTCTTCTTTGAGGCGTTCGGTTTGAGAACGACTAGAGCATTGCGAAACCACATCAAGGAAATTCTTGAATTATACACGATCACAGGCGATGCTTGTCTTGATCAAGCGGGGAACCGTGGGCGTGTACCTCAATTCAACGAAAGTGATCAAAGACACTTTCGTGCACTTTATTGCTAATTGTTGTATGCGAGTGCGCCCGGCGTTTGCGGTGATCGAGAATGAAGCGGTCAATCCATAGCCGCATGCTCACTCAACACATTCATTTCTAAAGAAATCATGATGAAGTGCATCAACGACTACGATATTTTCACTCCATGCTTACGCTTCTGCTCTGCGCAAATATCATGAATCAACTAAAGCTTCGCTACTCGATAAGAAGAAATCATGATCCGAATGTGAGCATGTCGGTCCAAATGTCACAACATCACATAATACCAACACCACAATGGAAGAGTCGAGATTTATGTTGGTGATGATCTCAATCTTGGCTCAAAACTCATTATCACGTGGATCGGTTTAAGACCTCCACTTGGATTAACCAAACATGCAAAATGAAGAATCAATGACTACGAGCTTGAGCAAAGAACATTAACAAGAATCCAAGAACAATCTTATTGTAATATCTGTTTGTATTCAATGTAATTTTGAGGTGACCTCCTTGGGGAGATTGTTAGGATTTAGTAAATCCGGTTATTAAAAGTCGGTCACCTCAAGTATATGTAATCGTTAGAAAGCTCGTAGTCGTAGATTATTTAATGTTTAGTAGTATTTAGTTAAGTAACACCGTGGAGGACAGACGGGTCTTTACCCAGCTGTATGCACGATCCACGACCCGTAGGTGGCGATTTGTGTAAGACTATAAATACTCTCTACCTCCCAAGGTAGAGAGTTGGAGCTCATAATAATACTTTCATTTTCTCTCACTAAGTTCCCAAACCTCTAACTCTTTCTCTCTAAAACCTTCATATTAAAGGCGCCTACTTGTGATCATGATATGATGTGTTTGTGAAATCCAATATGTTACAAGATGTATGAGTCTACAAAAGTGAAATAGACAATTTCATTCCTAGGGATACTGAAGAGCCTATGAAGGAGAAAGTGGTGGAGGAAGTGAAACAGGTGAAAAGGAGCATGAAGTAAAAGAAAGGGTGAAGGAAGAGGTCCAATAGGAGACTTCAACTATTGGTGTTAAGAGAATTGGGTTCAGGAGAAAGACCAAAGGGAGAAAGAAGAGAAAAGCAGACAAGTCCAAAGCATATGAGCAGTCTGACAAAGAACAAGAAGGACCAGGTACTAGTGAAAAAGTTGATGAGCACGAAGATGAACATATTGATCCACAGGACAGAGAAAGAGTGCAAGAGTTTACATTTTTGACTAAGTACTGGACCTAAGGTTGTCAATGAAACTCCTTTGGGGGTTAAACATCCTGTGGTTGATGTTATTTCAGGAGTCAGAGATGGAAGTGAGGCATACTGGGATGTCAAGAGAGCCAATGGTCAGGTTCAAAGATTCATCAGGTTCAGTATTCGGATAGGCAGGATCTTGTAGCTATCTGGAGGATATTTAAGGAAAAGCACAGTCTTGATCCTTAGATGGTATATGATGCAGTTATCTGGAACTATCTGAAGGTTATGTTTGAGCCAACTCATGAGGATCAGGAATGGTTACAGTTGAGGAACAACACAGTTCAGAGGTGGGATTTATACCAGATTTGTGGTGTGCATGCTCTTTTTGCTCATGGTTTGGTAATCTACATGCTGGGGGAGAAAGACTATCCTCAACTTATAGCCAACAAAGAGATTATAAGAAAGATGCTTGTTCCTAAGATGCCGAGAACTCAAAGACATTACTTTGATGATGATCAAGCTTACAAGTTAATCAGAAAGTATGAAAAGGTTCTCTACCCTAAGCAAAAGTAGTGTATTTGGAAGTCCTGGTGGTTGTTTATGCTGAAAGGAAACTTGATGATTTGAGGAGAAAATATCAAGTTTAGGGGAGGATTGTTGGGTTTTATGGATACTACTGCTTTTGGGAGAATCAACTGCTTATAGGGTTCTTGATAAAATGGTCTAAGTGTTATATGCTGCTTGTGTTACTGAAACTGCTGCTGGTGTATTCTACCTACTGCTAGGTGGTGCTGGAAAGAATCATGAGAAATACACTAAGTGGTAATCGTCTGGACTTGGAGAAACTCTCGCTAGAGTAAAGTTTTTCTTTGAAGACCAAGTGCTTCCAGAGTATATGTATCTACTGCAAGTTTTGTTTAACCACTGTTGGAGTCTTAGTTTGTTTTGTATTTATGGAATGTCGTGTTCTTATAATGTAGTATTAGATAAGTATAGAAAAGATACGATTGTATAGGAAGTGATTGTAACCTAGTAGGACTCCTTAACATATAAAAGGAGATCCTAGGTCATTTGTTTTATATATAAGTTTAAGGTGGCTTCAAGGTTGTAAACCCTAGTGATATCAAAATCACTCGTATTATTAATCTAATAATATTGAAGCTTTTGATTGTGAATTCATTGTGTTCTTCTTATTCTATAAGTGTTATATTCCGCGTGATACTTAAAGGATCAAACCGTTTCTTATACAGAAGCTATCAAAGATCTATATTTACAAGGTGAACTGGGATCAACAAATCATTATCATGTTTTTATTTTTCCAGCGAAATAAAGAAGAATAATTTAATAAATCCATTTCCATATTGTATGCAACGATCATGTTTACATATGAAGTTTGTTTCACATGTTTTCACTTAATTTTAATCGTGATTACCGTATACAAGGTAATCTCGCCAGTTGATGCATACTAACTGATAATTACACAATATATTAAAGTGGTTTTATTTACCGGTCATTAGAATTATGTGAAACCAATTGATGCATAACTATACACGCATATCTATTCAACTAAAACTGATATTAAACACTAACCAAGAATAATACAAAGTTATCAAATATGACTATCTATTTTGATACAAAATCAGTTATGAACAATTAATTACAATATTGATTAACCATACAAATTTTAATACTATTTTAATAATCTCTTATCAAAACAAATCGTGGTCTTAAACTCATTCAACATGAGCGAATTGCCTCATCATTACTTGTGTTTGAAAATTGAATGCCTGATTATTCTTTTAAGGAATCTCGATCCGGAAATGGA
This sequence comes from Chrysanthemum lavandulifolium, assembly GCA_022545495.1. Classification (NCBI taxonomy): domain Eukaryota; kingdom Viridiplantae; phylum Streptophyta; class Magnoliopsida; order Asterales; family Asteraceae; genus Chrysanthemum; species Chrysanthemum lavandulifolium. Next base: position 173,152,732 of record CM040246.1, read on the forward strand.
TTATGTAATGGAACGAGGTTGATATGTGAACGTTTGATACTAAAGTCATCAATGCTAAGATTGTTGTCGACACCACCGAGTTAGAGCTGCTCTTGCCAAAATTCCTCTTGCCCATCCGAAGAAGACATGTTCCTTTCAAACTAAAGAGAACACAATTCCGCGTGCGGCTTAGTTTTATGACGGCTATCAATAAAGCTCGGCCAAACAATTCCAAATGTGGGTGTTTATTTGTCCGACTATATTTTCTCGTATTACCAAATTTTATGTTCTTTGTTTAGAGGATATCACGTAAAACTACAAAGGTATTAGTGAAGCAGGTCAAAAGAGTTCGGTCAAGGAGGTGTCTACACCTCAAATGTCGCTCACCAAGAAGTTTTACGACGATTAACGTCGTTGTTAGTTAGATCTTATAATTGATGTAATGTTTTCTTGTTCACTAAATATTTTTATATCTTGTTTGATACACGTTAAATTTTTTTCACAGAGTTGAATTATCGCGTTTTACAACCGTCATAATTACATTTTGATATTTCCACGTTCTATTTTAAACGTTATACGAAACACATACCACAATATTACATATCGTTAATTTTCTACTACTAGAAACAGCTGTCGCTAAGTCCGAGTACTCAGCTAGTTATGATATATGTCTAAAAAATTAAAAATACATATAGTTTAGTTTCATGCATCTCTAATTTATGATTAAATTTCTCATTGATTTCTGCTCGTTTGACTCGATTGTAACCTAGTTATGATATACGTCTAAAAAATTAAAAATACATGAAGTTTAGTTTCATGCATCTCTAAATTATGATTAAATTTCTCATTGATTTCTGCTCGTTTGACTCGATTGTCTAGCATTAAAATGAAGTACTCACTAATATTCAATCATTTAACCATAAACCTAAATAAACCTAATTCTATCACCTACTTAAACCCAGTGCCACTAATCCAAACACATTAACCAACAATCACGGCCAATACTCCACCTCAAAACCAACGGTCAGATTACAAAATTCACCATGACCCACAAACCAACGGCCAAAACCCAACATCATATCATCCAAAACCTCATCACAACCGTCCAATTATTCGAATATTCTTCCGGCATATCCGCTATTAACTCCGCTACAAGTCACTCTCATCTTTTCAATAAATTTTCCCTCCATCTTCACTTATTTTATTTCACTTTTTGTTATGGAATCCACTTTTTTTATATAAATAATCTATACAATCTTATCGGAATCAATCTTGTCTAGATTCCAAAATAGTTATTCTGGTAATCATGTCTGAAGAACTCTCACTAGAGCAAGAAAAGTATATTGATGAGCTTAAATTGTTTAAGATTAAAGGAAGAGATAAACGAGGTGGTAAAATCGTTAGAGTTATTGGAAAATACTTTCCAGGTATCAACTTTTTATCTGTTGGCTATGTTATTTGTTTTTTTTAGTTCATAAGGTCGAGCTCTAGCTTGTTTTTCAAACTCGAGATCGTTGTTCTATATTTGAAACTCGAGCTCATTTATTAATAAATGTACTATCGTTGATATGTAAATATACATATGCATGGTGATAGTTTATTTTTGGCAATATTTTGATCCTTGGGCTCGATTTAAAAGTCAAGTGAGTAACTCACTAGTTAACTAGATTCAATGTTGACGTGCTCAATTTGATTTATTTTGAAACTATATTTTTGTTACAGCGACTACTTTGAGCGTTAACTTGCTAAACAAATATTTAGAGAAACGGGTGTTTCCTAAACTTGAGGAGAGGCGTTTTGCTATTGTTTATATCCACACCGATGTTTGTAAGAGCGAAAACTTCCCTGGAATATCAGCCTTGCGATCAGTTTACGATTCGATTCCGATAAGCGTTAAACAAAACCTCGATACGGTCTATTTTGTTCATCCAGATCTGCAGTCCAAAATTTTCCTAGCCACTTTTGGCCGATTTATGTTCACAGGAGGGTACGTATTTTATTTTCTTGTATTCTACTCAAGAAGGGAATGAGAACAAAATTTTAATCAAATGCATTTACAGAAATAATAAGTACTACCCTGCAAAGATCCATGGGTGGGGTGGGACACGTACACCCTGTTTCTGTCCCTAATTATACTGTACCTTGCTGGTTATCATTTTTTTGCAAGAATTTAGTTTGAAAACGAACTTAGGCGCTCGTGTATATGCAGGTTGTATGAGAAGTTGAAGTATGTGAGTAGATTAGATTATTTATGGGACCAGATTAGGAGAAACGAGATGGAAATACCGGAATTTGTGCGTGATCATGATGAGGATCTCGAGTACCGCCCGATGATGGATTATGGTTTGGAGAGTGACCATGCTAGAGTTTATGGTGCGCCCGCAGTTGATTCCTCCGTGGCAACCTACTCAATGAGGTGTATTTCGTAGGAATGTTGAAAGAATGAAATGACGCCGTCCTCGAAGTCTATAGGCACTGAGCGTTCTACCATTTGTTCTATAGAAGTGTATTAGTGTTATGTGGATATAAGACGAATGGCGTGAGTTTGTGTGTGCCCTTGTGTGAGAGCTTTGATTATGAAGTCACCAATAACTGTCAGGAATGCGTTATATCACATCTGGGATTTGCATTTCTTTTTTCACCAAGAAATTTGCATGCTAACTCTTTCCTTTTTTCGAAAAGCAGTGATAATGTAAATTACGATGCTAACAAGGTCGCGGGTCAATGAGGTGTTTTTTTAGGGCATGGGAGTGAAGAAATGACTTTTATTTCTATGAGTAATTGTTTTGTTGGTAGGTTGATAATTGAAAATGGGTATTAACCTTTCAAAACTAAGCAGTATTTTAACCCACGAAGGGTGATGGGTTTACAAACTAATTCCAATATGCTTACCCATAGGCCATAGTCATTACAATATACGAACCATACGCCCCCAAAATCTTTACGTGACACGGGATTGCAACTCGTGGCTATATGTGATCGGTTACGTCACTCCTAGCACTACTACACAAACTGGTTTTTCCCACAAACATTTTCCCACAGAAACGAAACTGTGTGAAATTTCACACGGAATACCAACAAATTACACACCAAATTGTTGACTAAATTTCGTGTGAAATATATCATAATTTCCATGATTTTCTCTCTTACACACTAAATTGTTGACCAGTTTTGTGGAAATCATCATAAATTCCCATGATTTGTGACCATATTCACACTATTAGTGTTTATTAGACGTCTGTGGGAAACTTCAACAGATATTTCACACATATTAGCCACGGTCAAAAGTATGTGGCAAATTTTTGCTCCATTACTCACTTAATTTCACGGTCTTTTTATAAAGTAACTATTTAACGGTGTGAAATCGGTGGTACTTTCCCAAAGATTACCTACCATTTAATTAATCATGGAAATCGTGTAATACCCACGGATTTCTCACGAAAATATCATTTTATGTTTTGCCTACTTACACATTCCACATTACTTAGTATGTTTCCATAGTGTTTGTGGTTTCATATTATATGTGTTTTTCTATTAATGAAACTATTTATGCCAGTATCACAAGTGTATGTGTATGTTTAAGTATAACCCCGTTGTATATGCGTGGATATCTACACGTATATGTTACATATATTTGTTTATGGTCTTCATTGTATCTATAGATGTTTTATATCTAGGTATATGGACGTGTATATGTGTGAACGTGCAACTATATCAAAAAGTTAATGACTAACTAGATTTGTATATGTGTGAGCGTGTAACAATATATCAAAAGTAAAAGAAAACGATTATGTCCGTGGGAAATATGTGTATTTTCCCACGATTACCTACCATTTAATAAATCCGTGGGAAATATGTGTAAATACCACGGATTTTCCATGAAAAATAGCGTTTTGTATTTTGTCTACTTACACATTCTCACATTATTTAATATGTCTTCATATGTGTTTGTAATTTCATATTATATGTGTTTGTCAATTAATGTAACTATTTATGTCAGTATCACAAGTGCATGCGTAGGTTTATAAATTACCTTTTTGTGTAACAAACTATTATATGTGTGTGGATATCTGCACATATATTATGTGTATGCTTGTTTATGACCTTCACTGTATCTATAGATGGTTTGTATCTATGTATATCGATGTGTATATGAGTGAACGTGTAACTATATTAAATAAAGTAAAAGAAAACGATTATGTCCGTGGAAAATATGTGTGTATTTTCCCAGATTACTACCATTTAATAAATCCGTGGAAATATATGTGTAAATACCACGGATTTCCCACGTAAAAATAAGCTTTTGTATTTTGTCTACTTACACATTCTCACATTATTTAATATGTCTTCATATGTGTTTGTAATTTCATATTATATGTGTTTGTCAATTAATGTAACTATTTATGTCAGTATCACAAGTGCATGCGTAGGTTTAGAAATTACCTTTTTGTGTAACAAACTATTATATGTGTGTGGATATCTGCACATATATTATTTGTATGCTTGTTTATGCCAGTACCACAAGTAGGGCTGAGCACCGAAGGTTCAAAACCGAACCGGACCGATGAAACCGACCGAACCGACAAAAAACGAACCGGACCGATAGCCCGTAATGTCACAAAGCTAGATGTCGAGTGTAGGATCGTTTCTATGGTTGATATGGTGAATCGGGAGGTCTAGAAAGATGGAAGAACACCATCTTCAAGTTAGAGAGAGAAGGGAAATACAATGTGTTTATTAGAGAAGGGAAATACTATGTGTTTACATCTATTACAATTTGACATATCTAGTCCATGTGTTTTGGCTAACAAAGATAGATAATGTAATCCCGTCAATGTCGTATCATTTACGTGTTAGGAGCGATTCCAACAATCTTCCCCCAATGGTTGTCGTTCTGGGAACATCATAACAACATAACTCACTTAGTATTGCATCCAAGTTGGTAAAAACCCCCGATGTACACCACACTACTTCTCCTTCTTCGGTCTTAAGCACAATTCCCTTCGTAATCCAATTACAGAAGAGGAAATACCAATTTCTCCCTCCTGATGGTTGCGAGCTATTGGAATCATCATAATGTTGCGTACATGCCGTATTACCTTTTTCTTGATGCAATATTAAAGCCTTAGCTTGATCAAAATTCCGTGAGAATATGTCGCAAAAATACTCTCAATACGTCTCTCAAACCAACCGTAAAACAAACCTCTTATGAATTCACCGGCTAATTGTAATGACCACATATGGAGAAAACCCGATACGACTAACTTGAAAAGGAAGCAAACATCCCAACTTTGTGACTTACTGCTTGTTCTAAATTCTTGAACAATCCACAACGCCGTGTGACACTGAGTGCTAAAACTTCCTCAAAGTGATAGTTATACACTCTGAGCACTACAACGTAACTCCTTACATCAGTTATAACCAGATTGTCAAATTCATAATGTGTCCAGACAAGTTATCTTGAGACATGCAACCAACCAACCAACGTCTCAAAGATAATGAAGTTCACCAGTGAGACGTCACTTCAATTTCTCGTCAATAATACCGTACAAAAACCCCGTGATCATTTTTTCAGATCTTCGCTCAAGCCGTGAATTATGTATCCCTCCGTGAAAATTATCAATACCAAAAATACCAACAATATTATCAAAAATGTTTAATCTAAAAACTTAGATGAACATTTTTATAGACCAAAGATGCGCTCGAACCTTCAGCCCATAACATAAAAATCGTCCATACCAACCCTTTTTATTTCAGCCCACTAGAGTTATCAGCCACTGATCCAAATCAAAAAGCCCGATCCAATCCAATACAGTCCATAGCTAGAATACTAACAACCTAATAAGAGTTACTAGTCATAACCCTAAAACACCCAGATGAGATAAACTAACCGCCTCCCTCGCCTAATTCCTCTCTTGTAACACAGCAACCAACAAAATAAATTATATCTCCTTTCAATCTATGGCACTCACGTTACCAACACAAATCAAACCTTTCATATTTAAGAAGATAGTTTTATAGTTATATTTGTAACAAATCAATTCTCTTGCACGTTTTCGAATCAAGAAGGTGATTAAGAAGCTTCAAGATCCTTTGGAGGGTCACGGGTAGGTGTCTACTTGTTATCGAATGTTGTTTTCGTTTTATATATGGTCCTTGAACGAATTTAAAGAAAGAAGATAATTTTATAGTTATATTTCTTCTCTTTAGTGTTCGGATTGTTATAATGAAGCGAGGCTTAAAAAAAATTGATCTGTGATGAAATTTTTTCGTGGTTTAGAGCACTAATTTGGTTACAAGCAGTAGTAGTTTAAGGTTTAGAGCACTAATTTATTCGTGGCTTAAAAAAAATTGATCTGTGATGAAAAAAATTGATCTAATTTTGTGTATCATTAGGTTCTTTTATTTTGGTTACAAGCACTAATTTGGTTTTGTAACTTTGTGAACACAGGTCGGAGAGCTACTTATGGCTAAGATGGGAGAAATATAAAGATCATAGAAGAGAGGCAACAAAAACAGGGTTGTGGCCAAAAGAGAGAAATAGATTACTTCTCATTTATTTTAGTAGTAGTTTAAGGTTAAAATTGATGAATTGAATATGTTTGTAAGTGTTGTGGCCAAAAGATAGAAATAGATTACGCCCAATTTTTTAGTAGTAGTTTAAGGTCAAAATTGATGAATTGAATATATTTGTAAATTTATGTGTTTTGATGGAATCTAATATTTTAGATTATGACTACATGTTCTTTACAAATGTCATTTTAGTTAATGGATTTGTTTATTTTTGTGATCTATTAATGGTTTTTATTGTTTTAGATATTAGTTTTTTTGTATATACCGGTTCAAAAATTTTATAATAATACAAATATCACGGAATTTAGCTACGTGTTTCTCACGAATTAATCACAAAATTCTCACCGAATTTTTGGGGAAAATTTATTTTTCTGTGGGAAATCTGTGATAAAACCGTAAGAAATTTTAGTGTGAAAATCGTTGGAAAATTGTGGCAAAAAAACCACGGATATGAGTAAATTCTAGTGTGAAAATTGTCGGAAAACTGTGGCAAAAAAACCACGGATTTGAGTGGAAAATGACTACTAAAAATTGTGGGAAATTTCGTGAGAAACTGGCGAAATTTAGTGTGAAAATCATTGGAAATCCGTGTCAAAAAAACCACGGATATGTGTGAAAATGGCTACTAGAAATCGTGGGAAATTTCGTGAGAAATCATGGAAATTAAACCCACGGATTATCCACAATGATATTCGTGGGAAATAGTCAACGTCCGTGGGAAAATCAGAGAAAATATTTACCCACGGGGTTTTTACACACGGAACAATTCCGTGTGAAATTCGTGGAAAAAGGCCCTTTCCCACGAGATTTCCCACTGATTTTGCCGTAGGAAAAACCTGTTTGTGTAGTAGTGTAGTTAAACTTTTAGGAATGCAACGACTATTAAAAATTTATTGGCATGTTTGTTGTCACATACTTGTCTCGACAAAGGTTTTTGGTACAACATTTAGTCTCGACTAAGTCAGTTTTTCCCAAACACTCATCGAACTAGGCAACCAAAGAAAGCTTTAAAGAAAAGAAGAGAAATGGGAAAATACTTTGTAATACTAGAGAGAATTGTAGCTCCTAATCCATGGCAATTTAAGTAAAACAAAGTATTTAAAGAAGTGCAAAAGTATACCTTTTTTATGTATAATTCTTATTTGAATGAATCAAAGAATTACAACCTTATAGATATACACTTAATTGAATGACAATAAAATTTTCCTCTTTAATCAAGCAACCTCAAACAAATGTTAGAGTTTGCAAATGAACTCTATGTCTCTTATCTATCAACAGGGGCGGATCTACTTGGTAACAATGGGGGGCAAGTGCCCCCCATGGCTAGCCGAAAAAGTCGCGATTTTAATGTAATTTTTTTAAAACTTTGACCTTTTTTCGAAAGTGCCCCCTACTCAAAATTCACATTGCCCCCCACCCACATACTAAAACCCAACATTCAACACTCTAAAGCTTTATAAATCCATCATTTTAAAGTAAAAATACTCGATTTATTATTACGATCCTCGTTTTTTTTTTCCGCATTCTATTGTTTTTGTCAAAAAAAAATTTTTTGCCCCCCACATCTTCATTTCCTGGTTCCGCCACTGTCTATCATGGACATTCTCTTATTTAATGTAGTATTAAATGTAGAAGAAATTCCGACTAATATTCTTTTTATATAAGAGACAAACGAGGATGTCACGTGAGGGTAATTGTGACGTGTTAAACATTTACTAGTGAAGTACGTATTTCATTAAATGTTTTTATTCTTGGAAACACAACAACATTGCTTTTGAGGGATCAGATATCTAAGAGATTTTTGAGTTATACTCTGTCGGAAGGATCAGATAGCTGATAAGATCATCAGGGCACTATCGATCTCTGATGTTCATTGTCCTTCACATTCTAGTTCTTATACATACTAGCTGACTCCGTATAAGCTAGCGAGTATATCTTCAACTCATCGTTGATTCCTTGACCATGTCTCTTACATAAACCTTGTAGAGGTTGCTCGCTGATTTCTTCACCAGCGAGTCTTCCTATACTTAGACTAATTTATTTTTAAATCTATTCAGATTTCATTGGCCACTGAATTGACCCAACAATCTCCCTATATTTGAATATAAATTATACTAAGTTAAATTATTGTAAGTGAGTGTACAACTTTTCATTACTGATAAATTTTCAGAGACATGATAACAAAAATATGAAGTTTTTATTCAAATGAGTTGCATTGATACAAATAACATAAGTCCCAGTCCTCTAAATTCTTCATTATCCTCTGTACCTCATCACATTTATCCATGCTCTCAATCTCTATGTTCATCCTAGCAAATAAGTCTTTAGTCAATTGAGAGTTCATCTTAAAGGAGTCTGATCACATAAGTTGTTGATGAAAGATGAAACTCTTTTTCTCTCTGAAAGCATAGTTGATTAAATTGGTTGGGAAAAAATATTTCAAACTTAGGTTCAAGAATTACCTGCCCATCCTACCCAACTACTCCCTCTGGAGGGTTAGGGTTCCTTTCACCACCAGCCACCTGAAGCGGGTGTCGCTAAGCAAGTATTACAATCCCTAGGCAATGTACCTAATCGTTGTAGTGTAGTATAGACAAAATCGGAGGATTGATTTTTCTCTAGAGAAATTGTGAGGTAGACTCGTAAAGGATGACAAAATGATGTAAAAGATGAGTGAAGATTCTTTTTGGTATTTTATAAAGGAGGTTTTGGAGATTTGGATTTTAAACTAATATTAACATAAAAACGAGAAAATTGAATGATAAGAAAAGTAAATTGGTGAAAACTTATATGTTGGAAAATGTATTTACTTAAGATGCATTACTTTCTCTTGTTACCTAGTTGTCTCTACTGAATCTGTCACGGCTTAATTGGTGATATGAATGATATGTCTAAATTAGTGTAGTGCCTTGATCCAGCTCCTACATCATGTAATATCTAACCCTGTGTCTTTGTCTAGCTTCTATAACTAACTATTATGCACTCTAGCCTGTTAATGCCTCGCAATCAAACATCGCCCTACGAGTCGCTTTGTGTTGCACATAAAATTGATCAAAGAACCCTAGGCAATTCTGACATGCCAATAATCTTATCAAATTCTAAGGCAACGCGAAATGTCAGAAGATGATACTGTGGAATCAAGGTGTGGTAAGAAAAAGGTGTGAAGGAGGGAGTTTCAAAATCAGGGGTTGCTTGGTAGCGGGTTGTGCTTGAACGAGGCCCTGCATTTGAAACTAACTCAGCAAGTGTTAACAAGTTGTTTTGGATGAACCTGAACCAAAAAGGGGGGAGAGTAACACGGGTCTGAGTATGAAATTCACTCGAGTCCCTGAGCTCTTGAAACCTTGAGAACTTAAATTGTGAACCCGAGCCACTAATAAAGGGGGGGGGAGTTTAAATAGTTTTACCATTTTAGTTTCGTTTTTTAACAAATTTTTACTTTTTGAAAATCTTTTTGATTTGAGGTTATATGAAATCGATCAACAATATATGAACGCTATAATATAAATGACAATGAAAGTATGAAAGTAAAGAGAGTAAAGAGAAAGAACGATCAAACCAGTACGCAGAGATTCTGATGGTTCGCCACTCTGAAGCTCACTCTTATCTACTCCACTCTCGAGTATCACACTCGAGTTCAAAACACTAGCACCTTTCGAGCATATTGACCTTTTTGGGCAAAACTTCAAATCATCATAACTTTTGAACCAGTAACTTTGTTTTAAGCGTAACTTTGTATTAAGTTAACGGCACTTGCAAGCCCCAAAATGATCCAAAAGAAGTTATTGATGATTTTATATTTTAGGCATCAAAATTTAGAAAATCGAATTTCTTGTAACTAGGAAAAGAAAACAAATAAACAACATTTCGCTAAACGTTCCTTATCAAGATTCACCAAATAACAACGGCTAGTATCGGGTTTTTTTCTTGGATTTTTATGCGATATTGCTTATTTGGGATTGAATCGACATTTTACGGGTGTACTTATTTATCTTTGAGTCACGGTTGTGTGTCTCACAATAACTTGTCTGGGCATTTATCTAATATGCACCTGATACTTTATAAAGTATAGGTTTTAAGTCATATAGCTGGGGATATTACTTCCTTCTCAAGATTGATTATATTGGGTTGTCTCCATAAAGTGGTAATTACTAGCTAGTTGGAATTTGAAGAGGTCACGTATAGGTTGAAGAGAAAAGATAAGATTGCAAAGAAGAGTATGTATCGACATATACTCATGGGGTATTGAGCTATATACATTGCATCAAGATTGATTTTACAAGATGTACACTACATTGTGTTGATTGTGATTACTCACAACCATCAGGAGGGAGAAGCAGTGTACATGGGTATTATTGTTTCTTCCGTGATTTGGTTAATTGAGGGAACTGAGCTTATAATGTCTACTTGTAACTTAGATGCATTCTATGTGAGTTATATTGATATGATGCTCCCGAACAAAACCATTGTACTACATCTACGATCTACTTTCTCCATCGCGTGTTAGAAAACTTAAGATATTTGATGAAAGAGTGTTGTCAATTCAGGAGGGAGTTGATAAAGATAATGGATATCTAGTTAGGAGGGAGTAATAACCTAACTAGATCATCACAACACATGTTGATGTATAAGAATTTCAGAGTTGAAAACGATCAAAGCCTTCAGTATTAATGATCAAAACCGAGTTCGTCGAAAGAGAGAACTTCAAGCCATCATCAATATCTTGATTGCAGAGACTCTGTGCTTCAACGACATTGTTTATTATTGTTATTTACTTTGTCTATGTATTTATAGGTCTCATTGTAACTATTCACGTGTCCACCCTCATGACTCTCCATGAATAGTGTGGAAAAGTGTGTTTAATATTCATAGTTACCAAACTAATCTATTAATCTTTCTTTCTCCACCCTCTCTCTACTTTCTCTTACTAGAAACCAACATGGGTTTCGACTACTTCTCTTCCTCTAGACCTCCCGAAAAGGTGATCTTGAACCATTTACACCTAACTTAACAAAATCATCAATGCATTTTTTTTATAAGCAGAAATAATCAATTGAACTATCAAAAATATAAATTATAATGTACATTATCATCTAGTCACTAACCTTTAACCATAATGATTTCAACTGAAGCAATTACCTTCAATTGAATGAAATAGGGTTCTTTGTGAAATTGAGGGAAAATAGTTTGGTGAAAATTAAGGTTGAAGTGTTAGTGCATATAAACATAGTTAATATTTTGACCAAAAAATTTTAAAAGTCAATCGAAGTTAAACACATAGTGAAAATCCGAGTTGGACGAGGTCTCTCCAACGTGGCATCCATGTTATAAAAAAATGACACGTCATCATAAATTTAAAATAAATCGGTAACCAGTTACCAAATTAGTAACATTTGAACGATTTTTAAAGTATTGATCACCTAACTTGGTAATAAAGTGATCATACTACATGGCTTTGTAAAGTAAGGAAAGTGAATTTAACATTTTTTTTTCTAACCTGGGTTTTGATTTCTAGAGGTTGAATGTTCCACAATAACTTTTTGACCTTTCACTTCTAATAAAGATAAGTTATAATTATGTTGAAGGTTATATTCGTACATCACAAATGATGTAAATAGCAAACACAACTTAAAAACAAGGTGGATTTTGTTTGATGACGTTGACAAAGAAACAAGTCAACTCCCGGTAATAAGTTTTGGGAGTAACCCCAATCACATTTTTTGAACAATCAGTACTTTATTGAACATACCCGCATTGTTCAATAGTCTAATACTCCCTTTGTCCTTAAATAATTTTTTTTTTTTTGACTTTAATTTATTTTATTTATATTATATAATACTTGATCGAAAATATATGAATATATTGAATTTTAAATATATTTTTATTGGTATAATTTTTATCAAATATTCATATACGTGAAATAATTTAAAGTCAATGTTAAAAAATACGACTTTAAAAAGTCGATAGTGGACGTTTATTTACGACGGAAGGAGTAAAATAATATGAAAATTTAGTAACTTAGATGAACATTTACATAAAGTTGAGTAACATATTTGTATATTAACCGTAAACTAAAAATTTGGTTCAGAGAGAATGACGATCGACTAAGGCGATCGATTCTTATCGATCGTCCTTTGTGGCCATTGGATCTCGATCGATTGAGTCTGTTCGGAGGAGGAAGTGATCACATCTTGATCGACTTACATTTTTTTTTTTTTTTTTTTTTTTATATTAAATAAAGGTATTTTGTGGGGTATGTTTTTTATAGTGTGAGGTCGCGTTCTTTGGGGACGCAATCGCGCGAAAATCGTTGGAGAGAAAAGCGGCGTGGCGGAGAAAATGGGAAGGATTGAGTCCATTCTGGAATCACTAAAGATGAGATTTTCTAGTCTTCTATACTTAAACTAATTTTGTGTTTAAATCTAATCACATATCAATTAATACTAAACTGGCCAACGTTTTAATTCAATTGGAGAATTGAATCAGTTTTAAAATTTTAATCCATTATATATTAATGGTAAAAAAACGAGGGTATACTTTATAAATTTAGCTAGGATTTTAGTGTTGGACAACCTAGCCAAATACTGATATTTTCCGTTTGAATGACATCAAGGTCTACTCGCACTCATGGGTTTCTGCTAAAAAATATGATCTTGCAAGCCTAATTAGTTTGACTCGATTTGTTATCCAAACTATTCTTGTATTAGATTAAGCTGAAGTTATTAACTTCTCTCTAGCGTCGCTGGTTCTATTAAATTGTTAATAAAATTAAAAAAAGAAAAATGAAAAAGATAACAGGGACCTTGGGTAAAAATGTGAGACCATTAGACTTTTGGGTCTGACATATGCTGCCCTACACCAGATGCGGATTTTAAAAACACGATATTCCTCATCTTCAAAATAAGGTTAGCTTACTGTTGGATTACATAATTCGTTAAGTCTTATTCATCACAATTTTTAATGGTGAAACTCTAACAAACTCTAATCTCATAAGTCGGGTTTAAGCTTACTAATCATCTAATACTCCCTTGCAGTTTGAGCGGCGAAACCACGAATGCTCGAACTGGAGTAGTAAACTAGAAAAGTAAGAAAAAACCATTAACATAATAAAATATAACTTTAGTCGATTCGTAACAAAACCGTATCAACGGTCGACTTGAGTCAACTGGTACCAACGGTCGGCTAAGTCGACTGGTAACACAACCGTACCAACGCGCGACTTTAAGGACTGGTACGAACGGCCAACTTTAATCGACTGGTAACAAAGCCGTACGAACGATCGAGTAACAAACAAAACATAAAACCACTATAATTTTTTTTTATTTTTATTTTTATTTTTTTTAATTTGGGATAAAAATCGAAAGAAACACTTGCTCTTTTGAATTGATTTTTATACTACAAACACATTGATGTTTGATAATAAATAAATAACCCACAAACAAAAAAGCTAAAAATAGAAGAACGATCAGATACTTGCAGTTGAGAGAGTGAAGCAAACTTTGAAACAAGCAAATGCATCCCTGCTTTTGGAGGCTGCATCTTCTAAACGGATCCACATGGATTCACGCTTTTTGTTGCTTTCCTTTTGTTTGAGTTCATCGTTTTGGTATTTAGTCATTGATAAATTTAGGGTTTACCTAAAAAAAAATTTAGGGTTTAAGTGACGGCTATTTTGTATGATTGGGTTTGACGGGGCGGCTTAGGGGGAGGCGACTTAATATAGCGACTTAGGTCATATCAGACCTACTCTGATACCGTGTTAAATTACATAATTTCCAGCAGGTGTTAAGTCTTATTCATCATAATTTATAATGGTGAAACTCTAACAAACCCTAAACCTACAAGTCGGGCTTAGGCTTACTAATCCTCTAATACTTACACGAGTGTGCTGTTAAATCGATCATATGTTAGTATATAAATCTCAACTAAATGACTCGTGACGGTCACCACAAGATGAAAGCCACCTTTTAAAATTCTAATGAAATAATACTTGGTTTTACCTTTTAAACGGTGATTTTACACAACATGGTTGAACAAAATAAGTTTTGGTTCTAATATATTCATAGCACAGATCCTTTTATATAATCCAACGATACATTATGACGAAGTCATCAACTAATCCTGTTTCCCAGTTTTATTACATTCAGCAATTGCTTTTTACCTGTAAAAACTAGTGAAATTATTTATTGAGATGACGGCATCTTGGTCATTTTAATAAATACCAAACAAGCCGGGTGTGTCAATTATGCGCAAATGAAAGTCTTGCCAAACTGCTAAAGTTCATTGGTGTCACGAATTCTGGTCCATCGGCATAAGCCAAGGTAAGTGCTGCTTGTCGGGCGGCAGCCTGAGTTGGGTGAAACGCATCCCAAAATAAGTATTCGTCACGATTTATGCAAAGGTTTGATCCCGATTCACACCCATTTTCTGCGTTAAATGGCCCATCGCCACAGCAAGCTGTTTCCACGACTTGAAACCCTAAAACATTGTTACCAAATTCTTTCATGTGCATGTTCATATGTGTAAGCTGCTGTTACTGAAGGCTAACATGTCACAAATAAGTGTCTTACCACTTGCACGAGAATTGTCGATGATACTAAGGACGAGAATTGTCGATGATACTAAGGACGGTGTTATATGTTGAGTTTATGATATATAAAATACAATAAAACATAAAGACATCAAGAGTACATGCGGAAGACTTAAAGATCATAACAAATAAATAATTAAGCGAAAATATGCGTAACGCACCTCTTGCTAATGTCGATCTCTAGAGCAAACCAAAGAAGTGGTTTAATGAGTTGTCCTCACTGCTCTACAACTCAAACCAAATGGTGTAAGAATAATGTCTTACAACCACGTTCTTACACACGAATTAACCAACGAATCAGCGATTGCTAGATCTAACACAAGTCCTCGTTTAAGAAAACAAAACCAAACTCCCTTACAAATGGGGTGTTCGGCCGAAAATGGGACAAGAGAGAGAGAGAGAGATCAGGGTTAATTCAATGCATGAGTGTATGAAACCCTGAACCTAACCTCTTTATATAGTAGATGGAATACTTTGGGAACAAGTTAGGGATTGGGTTGGGACAACCCATTGTGGCCGACCATAGGACAAGCCACAAGAAAACCCATAACTTTTTCTTTCAAGATTTTCCATTACTAGTCCTTCCTTTTCATTTAACGGTCGTTAGTCATTTTCCGTTAAATACTAAGCGATCGTGAACTCGACTTAATGTGCAATAATTAATCGTAAACATAAACATTAATTATTAACTTTAATTCTCATTCGCTAATGTGTGCAATCCCGTGGTCACGAGTTCGAATCCGGACATTCACATGTTTGTAAATATATACATTTCCAACGACTCCCACTTGGATATGTTTACAAAGCGTGAAATGACATTGGTTGGCGTCTAGCAACACGCCAATGCCCCGTGACAACTCGTGTATGGTTTCTGGAGAAAAACCAAGTTTGATGATTCATCATCATATTCATCCTTTGTTTCTAATACCATGTTAATAAGAATATGGATCTTACTCATTTCTTAATTAACTATTCATTTCTCGCTTTATATGATTTATTAAGATTACCAATTCTTCTGAACAGAAGACCTTGGGTATGGCCATACAAACATCTTAACAATCATTAACAAAGCATCGGGCGGGGAAGCTTTCAATATTATGATGAAAGAGACTATCGGAGAAGGTCACGATCAGTGGAATCTGTTAAGGAAAATGAGTTAGGGGATGCATATAATCCTTAAATTGCTAGCAGAAATATGTAACGAGAGAAAACACAAGGAACACTTTTGAATTTTTTGAAACTATGAAAACTAAATGGTAAGTAGCAGGTATAGAAACAGATTTTTACAAGAAAAAAAAGTTGCCACTTTTAGTCCCTGTACTTGTGAGAATGTCTAGCAACTCGCTAGCAAAGTAAATTAACATGTCGCTAAGACTTTACTAGCCAAGTCGCTAACCCACATTATACTTGCCAAGTCGCTAACTCTGTTAAAGGTAAGTTGTTATCTTTCATAATATGTATTATAGACACTATCAGTTCATGAACTTATCAGAGTGCAACCAATAGTATTATACTTCAAAATAAATTTGAAGGAAACAAATCCCATTTTGACTACAAGTAGTATTCATAAATTTCGCAACACTTCTGAAAACAACCCCTATAACTACCAGTTACGTGTAGCGTTAGATTGCTTCACAAAAATGCACTACATCCATGACATATCTCTTGTATCTCAAGTCAGAGGATAAATATCCATGATATACTTAATGACAAAGATCCATAAAGTATCATCATGCGGGTGGGATAAGTCCTATACTCAATTCATTGAATATCATCTGAAATTAGTCATGCTACGCATCAATATACTTTCAAGTATATTCTAACTAATACTCAGATTTGTCTTAATTCAATATCATTCCCATGTTATTGATTGACAACGGACTATTTAGAATAACTTAAGTTATTCAAGGATTTAAACATGCAAATACAGGACACAATATTATAAATGAAATTAAACGTATACCGTACTTTAATTCATTATAAATAATAATTGTTTAACATCCTTTATCCAAATACTAAATAGATCAATGCATGATAATTCTCAGTTAATGAATTTTGCCACAAGTCATGCAACTCATACTTGTTGACAAGGCATAATTTCAACTAACTTTGATCTACTTATTTCAAAAATTCAATAATTGAATTTCTTGTATATGTTTACACATATCTTGATATTGTCATATCATTCCATAAGGTGCGTGATAACCTGAACCACCTTTATATGACAATCATCTTTCAAAACTTTTAAAGTTTTAAAGTATTCTTCATTCTTTAATGTATAATGCAACTATGCTCTTAGTTCAAGATAACTAGTCAACATGGTCATTATCAAGGATACCATGACTAGAATTGAGTGTCATCTCAATTATACCAAAGATCATTGTGTACAATAATATGCTCTTTAAACATCGTAAACTTGAGCGGTTATAGTGTAATGTTGGTGCCTACCAAACTCAAGTTTGTTGGCAATGACAATTATGAAATAATTGCCATATTTTCGTCCATAGAATCTAGGAGCATATCCGACTGTGGAATGTGATTCTAAATCCAAACATATTCCTTTTAAAATATTTATTACACTAACAACTTTCAATGTTGTCAAATCATCTTGTAACCAAGCATGACATAACAATCTTATACACAACATGATGTACATGATGAATCTTCAAGTTAAACTTTAAGATCTCATTCATATTATATCTTGTTAAAGATATGTATTTATCATGTTTTATTAGACTCATTTATTTTACCGCATATGTTTATAAACATATATTCCAAGGTTGTATGTTTTATTTCCAAATCTTACAAACAAAGTTTCATTCCCAATTAAAACTTAATTTAGGTGGAATGTAGTTGCCCATACAACATATAAGATTTAAGAAAATAATACTCCCACTAGCTTTCAGGAATACTTATGAGCTATCTTATTTTAATTTATTAAATCAAATATTGATTTAATATTAAACATAAGAATCATCTCATAGATGCATGCATATATCCATTCATGTATTCTTGCGGTTTGTACATATTCAAAGATTATTTGAATTCATAAACTACTTTGTATTACTTATCGTCCTCGCAAAAGTAATTCCACAACAAAGAGTTTTGATATTCATTGTCAAAATTTCATATCAATGAAAATAAGTATGACAATTATAATCTTTATACTTTTATTTAATGTATCTAGAAAAGAATATTCAATCATAGTTAATTGCTTAAATATGATTAATATTATTATCACTAGACATGCATTAAATATGTGTACAATATTGTCCATATAATTTCTACATAAAGATTTAAACCACTAGGGTTTCCATCATTTGAAGAAAATCATCTTCATTTAGATAAACCAAGTATCTAAAATTGATTATATTTATGGACAGCATCTCAACATTCATAGTATGATTAAATTACCACAATTCTACATTTGGTAAATTCATCATCATGATTAACAGGCTTACCATGATCCTGTAACTCATAATCCTCAGCATATTAAATATCTGAGATATCCTTACGGATCTATGAATGAAAATACCATCATTTTGAGGTCTATCATTTACATGTTTAGCCTCATCATGATATTTGCTAGTGCATTTTAGAAGATTATGTATTTTTGTAATTCAATCTTTCAAGATCTAAACAAAACTCCCACTTGCCTTTAAAAATTTAAAGATTACCTTTAAATAGTTTATCAAGTAAAGCAACAATATATTGTTCTCATTTTGGGATATTACAAAACAATGACAATTTCGACATTACTTTGTTACAACTCATTATACAAGTAGTTTAACAAATTCAGAACTTCATTTATAAGACTTAATGTGATTCATCACATTCCATAAACAAATGGTGTCTTATCAATCTTCTAGGTTGGAGTCTTATTGAGTATATTCAATCTATACTCAATGTTCTAACCTTGATAACATGTGGAAGAAACTATAGTTATCTTGAATCAAACATGCCAATAGATTTTGATTCTTCTAACTGAACATACCAAAAAACTATGGTATTTCATTAGAATTAATATTGTAAGATAATCTAACAATATTTAAGATAACCATCTACTCTTTGGCTTATCTATTTACCAACAAAGTAAAACTTAATGGTACAATAGAATTACCAAGTCAATTGCATTATAACTCAAGTATTTTTGACCAAGTCAAAAGACAAAACAGTTATAATCCCACTATACGTTATAAGTCTTTGATCAACTCATTGACTTCATGCATATGTATTAAAACATAGCAAGTTAACGTCTTACTTTATATTGTAAGTCTTGTATTAAAAGACTTCATGTTTGTGACTTTACAAAATCATAAACATTTGTAATTAAAGTAATTATGAACACCACCTCAGGTTTCAATTAATATTTCAAGTTAATCTTTACTACATATATTTAAGTCATTCAACGAATACTTAAATTCAAAGTAGTATTAGATTACTTCATTTAATTATGTCATTCCATGAAAAATTCAACGTAAGAAACTGCAAAATCATCCATGCTCGTTCTCACGACACGTGGATATTTTACCTTGGGCTATAATCTAGTTCACGTTCTCAAGTAACATAAATTGTAACTACAAGTGTTTCTTAAATATTGAATGACATAAATTTTGAAAATAAAGTAGTCTTTGTTATCATCTTGACACATGTTCTTAATAAGGCAATCATACATATTTAAATGTATAATTCCTATTGAACGTTACTCTCTTACCTTGCGGTCAAGAGAATCATATTTATATGTGTTGTACCTGCACACAATAAAGATTTCTCCCACTTGTGCATGGAACAACACGATACACGCTCGCTTATTTGATTAATATGATTTGTGTCATAGATATAACAAGTAGACGAGGACTATATTGATTAGTAAGGAAACGCATGACAATCCTTGAAACCATAAGTGCCTACAATTGGAAAGTAATTATCTTTGAAGATAATGCGGATTACTACAGGAAATAAGGCTTGTAGCTCCCATCGAATTAGAAATCATTAAAACAACTTCTTATTCAAGAATGCAACACAAATGCTCCAATCGAATCGACAACATTGTAAGTGTTGCATAACTAGTGAAACCAACTTGCTTGCTTTTACTTTCCTAGCCTTTAAAGAACCATACGTAATCATTACTAAGGTACTAAAGGTGTATTCTACTCAACGAATGATGGGTTATCCATCAATGTTATTAACTCAAAAAATTGGGTATGCAATTTCTTCCTTAATAGGTCTACCATTCCCATACTGGTATGTAGTACCTTTAAAGGCTAAAGCAAAACAACTAGATAAAATATGCTAGTTTGCCTTTTACCAATTTTCGCGGTAATTAGTCTAGCTTCTAATTTAGTAACTCATATACATGTTTTCCAGTTAACAAACATTCATGTTGTTACAAAGGATTCATTCACCAAATGAGGGTAATGAAATCTTTATGGAAAATAAGATGTGCAATTCATTGCTAAGAGTTACATTAGAATTTAGACAATTCAAATGTTCCTATTATACCTTTCTCATTCATGAAAAGGAATAGGATTGAGTCTCATGCTTCTCCCATGGAAAAGAGACTTCGTTTGTCTTATCGGTAAATTATTCTCGATCAAACATTTGTTTGAAAGCAGAGTGGATCAATTTACTGATCAAAGACTAAACCTCGTTTACGGTTAAATGTTGCATTTATACATTCAAAAGAATTACAAAATTCAATTTTAGTATTTTCGATAATTAACCTTTTCAAGAAAATTAAATACCCATGGTTCATAAACATATAACCATTTAATTTTCACTAAAAACTAGGATCCAAATTGTCATAATTTCAGCACGTCAGTTGATCTGCTAGTAATGAACCTTATACAAAGTGGTAGAGCTGTTGCTCAATTGCCAATTTCAATTTCAATTCCTAGATTTATGGGATTTACATATAGCCAATTTCAATTGCCATGTAAACATGTTTTATCCCATCTTATGCCTTGAGTTGCCAGTTCTCACTACAAAACTCAATTAAGTTGTCCAACTTAAGAAACTGCAAAATCGTCCATGCCCGTTCTCACGACACGTGGACATTTTACCCTTTGATTACGATCTAAGTCACGATCTCACGCAAATAAAAGGTAATCTTAGGTGTTTCGTTTCGTTGGATGGCATATAACTTAAATTAAAGGGTAATAATTTTGATGTCAAATCAAATATGTACAAAGATGTCATGCATTCATCTTCGTAATATAGGTTTTATTAAAACATTTATAACTTGTTTTAATGTATAAGCTTTTCATCATCAAACTTTAATTGAGGTATCGATTCACCAATCAAGGAATTTAGTGTTAATTATCATCCATTATACCGTACTTTTGCATAAGTGTAAACACTTAGTGTTTCGGATAATTACCACCAAGTGGCGCATGGAATTAAAACTAATTCTCCTTAAGATGAGCTTGCACATTTAATGGCTTACTAAGTAGCTCCATTCGAACTTACAGAGGCGTAGGACTGTGCACGCGCTAAAGCACAACCTTAGACATCCTTTCGGTGTATTGCATGCACTTCTTTTAATAACCCTTTATAGTTCATTCTCATGGGTGAGCTGTTCACTCATTTGTACCAAAGTCATCAATCAATTAAACGATTATGATTACTATTCTTAAAATACATGTTTCACCATTGTTTAGGTCGGTTTATTTTATTGTAAAAATACCCTTGTTACACATAACAAACAAGCAAGTATTTGTAAAATAAATAAATAAACAATAAATGCATAACAAATAAAAGTCATGCATATCAAATAGCCACATGCAAACGTTTTTGATAAATCCTATTAAATTAATAATAATTGAGGTCTTCCCCAATTTTAGATCTATCATAATTTAGTGTATATCACTTAAACAAGAAAGACATACAATAGAAGCAGATCCATGATAAAACATGCATATAATTATCATGGACATAAAATTACACTTAACAATTAATGCAATTAAAACAGAGTTACGCATATACACATAAAGTTGCAAGCATCTTAGGGTTACTAATCCAATTAAAACTTTAGTTTACAAAACCCTAATTAGGGTACCAAAATAAACGCCCCCCTTAAAAAATTAGGGTTTAGGTTTAGCAAACCCTAGATCTATGCATACAAAAAATAACACAACATGTTTATTTTATTTATGTGTTTCAGTAATTAATTACTTGTTATACAAGGCTCTGATACCACTGTTGAGTTTATGATATATAAAATACAATAAAACATAAAGACATCAAGAGTACACAGCGGAAGACTTAAAGATCATAACAAATAAATAATTAACTGAAAATATGCGTAACGTACCTCTTGCGAATGTCAGATCTCTAGAGTAAACCAAAGAAGTGTTTAATGAGTTGTCCCTTACCGTTCTACAACTCAAACCAAATGGTGTAAGAATAATGTCTTACAACAACGTTCTTGTACACACGAATTAACCAACCAATCAAGCGATTGCTAGATCTAACACAAGTCCTCGTTTAAGAAAAACGAAACCAAACTCCCTTACAAATGGGGTGTTCGGCCAAAATGGGACAAGAGAGAGAGAGAGAGATCTAGGGTTAATTGATGCACATGTATGAAACCCTATAACCTAACCTCTTTATATAGTAGATGGAATACTTTGGGAACAAGTTAGGGATTGGGTTGGGACAACCCATTGTGGCCGCCATAGGACAAGCCCACAAGAAAACCCATAACTTTTTCTTTCAAGATTTTCCATTACTAGTCCTTCCTTTTCATTTAACGGTCGTTAGTCATTTTCCGTTAAATACTAAACGATCGTTAACCGGACTTAATGTGCAATAATTAATCGTAAACATAAACATTAATTATTAACTTTAATTCTCATTCGCTAATGTGTGCAATCCCGTGGTCACGAGTTCGAATCCGGACATTCACATGTTTGTAAATATATACATTTCCAACATTATAGGTGTTCCCGAGCGAGTAAAAGACTCCTAGATTTGCTGAGCTGAAATTTCGCAAGAGGGACTGAGTTGACGAATGAAAAGCTTGTGCTAGTCCGTTCATGGCTTCCACACAACCACCATTGCCTCCCATCTTTGTCAGGTTAAGGTAGCGTTCCTTTGGACAACAACCAAGTGGGGGAACACCTATAATTGCAAATTTTCTAGCTCCAAGATCATACAAGTTCTGCTAAAGTTTATTTAGAGAATAACATGAAAGTTAGCTTAATCAAGTCTACTGATAAATTTCTCACGCATGTTAGC
The DNA here is from genome assembly GCA_022545495.1 of Chrysanthemum lavandulifolium. Taxonomy (NCBI): domain Eukaryota; kingdom Viridiplantae; phylum Streptophyta; class Magnoliopsida; order Asterales; family Asteraceae; genus Chrysanthemum; species Chrysanthemum lavandulifolium. The sequence continues at coordinate 173,176,112 of CM040246.1, forward strand.
TTAATCAAGTCTACTGATAAATTTCTTTGCGTGAGAAATGCATCTGTTACCCCAATTCACAATTTTAATCTGCATAGATGTTTTTTAATTGAATCAACACAAATTCGTGATTCAAATTAACAAAATATAGGTTTGATTTACACTTATAAATCTTAAAAATGTAAAATTATGAAACATGTAACAAATTTAGTTGATTGGATTCTTTTCTGTTAATTTGATTGGATAGTTGTATTGAATCATCTGAAAACACATATTTTGCTTTTAAAAATTGTGAATCAGAAAACGCATTTATTACGATTCTCACGCTAAGAAAATCTTCATTTGTTCCTAATTTGACCGTATTATAATTCAAAGTCTCGCTTTCTAAGTTGGTCACTTGTCACTATTTGTTTTGTGGGTAGAAGAATTTAGTTCTTTTTGTGTCTTTTCTTTCAAATTCATCATTTTAGGGTCTTATGTGACATTTTCGCCTTTGGTAAAAAAAAAATTCTACTAGTTAAGAGGGGCAAAAATGTCAAAAAATTTCGTAAAATACCAAAAAAAGACGAATTTGAAATAAAAGTACCTACAAAAGCAAAAAAATTTGTTCGCTTACCACAAAAGCAAATGATGAAAAGTATAATAAACTTAATTGAAAATAGTTTCCAGTTATATTAGGTACTTATAATTGTGTTATTTTATAATGATTTCAACAGGTTTTCGGTAGGTTTAAAATTATAGATGAAACAGAGGTAAATGTAAAAATGTTAAGATGCTTTCACTCGATATACGTAAGAAAAAGTTGGTAAATTTTGAAGTCTCTCTATCTAGGCTTACACTGAACTTGGAAAATATTACCAAATCATCCTGAAAAATATACATGTAAACCATTGCATTTTCCGAAAAATGAATTGAAACCATCAAATTTTAGTAAGAATACGTTTAGTCTCATCAACTTTTTATATGTATAGGTTCCTTGGTCAACATAGTCAATTTAGCTCCACAAGAAATCTTAAGCTGATTAATAATCTGTTTACTTTCTCTACAAAATAAAATGACCTGTAAATGGATGGCATAGGTGGTGGTGAGATTGGCAATGAGTTGCTCGGGGTCTGTTTGATTTTGAAGAAGTGTCATTTGCTTCTCGAATAAGTCATTGCTTCCGACACTAATGATGTAAACTGACATCTTTAGAATGAGTTCAGCTGTTCCTGTCCCCAAAAACTCAGAAATGTTTCTGCGAAGGGTTGCAAATTGTTGGATCTGCTCCCCTAGAGGTAAAACCCGTCCCTGTTAAGTATCACATAAGGTGACAATATCAGGTATATAAGAAGGGTAGACCCGAAACTAAATATGTTTAAAAATTAGTCAAATGAATCAATGTGCAAGAATGGGTGAGATTCTCAAATATTGTTGGATTGCCTTATATAAATAGCATATTTTCACTTGGATAATAAAATTTGTAACTTTTCACAATAATTTTCTTAAGAGTATGACTCCATTAGAAGAAAGTTGGAGAAAGTTACGTATTGATGATGCCCAGTGTCATCTAAAATACCAGATCCTCCGGAAGCAAAGTTTGCGCCATGGAATATATCTTTCAGGAAAGTGCCCGGATGATCAAGGAGCGTGAGAAATGGAAGCGGACTAAAAGTAGAATCAGTCATGTACCAAGCTGAAAACATCCATATATAAACCAGTTAAACCACCATTTGACTTACCATGCTCATGATCCTATAAAAAGAGAAAGTCTTGTGACCCAATACTTGTGGACGTATAGTCGGACTGGGCGGGAATGGGTCGAGCCGTGACAATGACCACTCTACGCCTAAACCCTAATCCATGCCCTATTAATACATGGTGGATCTCTTCTTGAGGACATGATATATGTGACGATAACATGACGAGTTACTCTAACCCTAACTCATCACATCACACCGATACTAACTTGACCGTCGGAGGTGGACCCGGGGCTACGGCCTCGGGTCCACTCCTAACGAGTTCTCTTTGTTGACAGGTCTACTTAGGGCTCGAGAAGGCGACGAGCGGCCAAGGAGAGTCGTCGAATCCGGCCAGCGCCAGGTTATGTATCAACAAGTTGGCGCCATCCATGGGACCACGAATAAACTATGTTTCGTGTTCTCATATTACCAAAAGGTAAATCAATTTCTAAAGTCGGTAACTCTAAAACCTTTGCATTACGCCATGCGTTAAACTTGCTTTACCATCATGTGAATTTAATATCACATCTAGATACATATCTCATCTAAAGCACCCTTGTATTTAATAATGATGGCATGCACTTTTACCCGTGTTAGGCCGTGCATTAATTCGCCGCGCGATCGGACCTATTTTATCTTTTAGCCGCGAATTAATTCGCGCAGATCTCGCTTTTTACGGTTGGTATGCTGTTCGCGCTTGTTTGTGCGATCGAACAACGCGATCACGATAAATCTACCCGCGTTAGGCGTGCGTTCGGACATCTTCGCTGATTAGCTACGAGCGCGAACAAACACCACGATGCTAGTCAATCGCCATGAGCGCACTGGACAAAGGCCGTGGTCATGTTATGTTCATCTGCGATCATCCACAAACGTTCGAGTCTATGCGGTCACGATATATCCATCTGCGTCTATTAGTCGCGGTCACGGTATGTCCATCCGGTTTTAAAAAAAAAAAACAATTAATTATTTATGTAGCTTGTAAAACCTCGCGATAGGGGTAATTCGCACTGCCACTTCTCTTATGTGTTAAGTTCACATCCTATGTGCTATATATTGCTTTACTTCATTAGGTTTTATATGTTTCGATTCGTGGCATATACTTTTAATATTTGCATTAAGTGTTTTACGCGAGCATAACTAAGTTTCTTGCTCCTACACAAGTAGCACCATCAAACTTGGGGCTACCGGGTATATAATACCACTTGTTTTTCGTCACGCGTCACGCAGCATATTTGGAAGCAGATCGTATGTAAGAGGTATTGCAAGCCGGTACAAAGGCGGATTTAAATATTCGCACCATCTTGCCGCAGGGAGGCGTCCTCTGTCGGTTGTAAAGACGGATGTAATGCGCGCGAAGCACGTCTTCGTCGCACCTCTTTGTCGCAAGACAAAGCCGCCTCGCTACTGAAGCATGTCTTCGTCGCACCATCTTGCGTCACTTCTTTGGTACAAAAGGTACGCCTTACCCGAGGATGCGAGATACGGGATCCACTTTCACCATTGTGAGACTTTCACAATCGCAATATTCTTATTACCCCAACTATAGAACTACGTGTTCTTCTTACGGGGTCTTCTTTGTCACCTTGTGGTGGGAAACCTAGTATATCGCTAAGCAGAGACGGACGCCATGGGCCAAGTGCGACCGTCGCATTTGGGTGCAGAAGATGGTCCGTCCCATGTGCACACTTGAGTTTGCGCACATGGGCCATGCCGTCATGATTGATTAGGCCACGCGACCATGAATAGAACTTAAGTCTAGCATAACATAGCCATGTACTATCTCATACTAGACTTGGGGGCTTGTGGACGTATAGTCCAGAGTGGGCAGAGAATGGGTCGGGCCCGTGCAGACAATGCCCACTCTACGCCTAAACCCTAATCCATGCCTTATTAATACATGGTGGATCTCCTTCTTGAGGACATGATATATGTGATGATAACATGACGGAGTTACTCTAACCCTAACTCATCACATCACACCGACATTAACTTGACCGTCGGAGGTGGACCCGGGGCTACGGCCTCGGGTCCACTCCTAAGTTCTCTTTGTTCTGTGTCTACTTAGGGCTCGAGAAGGCGACGAGCGGCCAAAGGAGAGTCGTCGAATCCAATTCAGCGCCCGATTATGTATCAACAATACTATACTTTGCTGATGTTCTTTAAAAACAAAAAACCTTTGCTGATATAGAATTAAGGATGGAGCAATATGTATAAGAGTGATAGTATCATGGATCTCCGTACCAATTAAATCGGCACTGTTGAGCCCATTACTAAACCTTCCTGTGGCAATAGAACCAGGATAATCGATGCCATAATAAGGGTGATCAGCCCTCGCTCTACTATCTTTGAAGTGGTTATTGGTTCCAACGTCCAGTAACGAATCTCCAAAAAGGAAATATGCTCTTCGGCTCCCCTTTCCCATGGTCATCTTCGGCATGGTAACAAAAATTACTACACATAGCACCATTATAACTCTATTTCCACGCTTCATCATTGGAACTGTTTTTCTTTTCGTCATAAATATGCAGAAACTCGATCCAGTGATTGATACTTAAGGTTTGGCATAAGGTTTATATAGTAAGAAATAGAATCATGTAGATGATGACATGTTAAAATGTCACTTTCTTAATTACCTGGATATTCTAGTGCCGTTTGCGCCAAATTTTATGTCATTATCTTGGAATACTTGTTTTTGGTTGGTTTCATATATACTTTCATGGAACTTATATAATGCTAAAATATGTTTCGTTCATGCTCATGCTTGGCTAACTTTTTATTAGAATCAATTAACAAGAACTGAGGCATCTTGAATCAGGACGATTCTGTTAAAAACCGTCAGGGTCCCTTACTAAGTATATACTATCCATTAATTTAATATAACAAAAATTGACGTAACACAAGATAACTATAGTTTTAGATATTAAAAAAAACCTACAACAATGTAATCACACCAGACAACATAGGTAGACTGATATGTGTGTTTAGGAGAAACTGTCAAGATCCATCCCGATGAGAGATTAGTCTAGAAGATAAAGAGATCACATGAGACGTACATTAGTGTTACGTTTATGGACAAATTTAATACATATATGACCACATTCGAACTCGAGACCACGGAATTGCACACTATATGTATGAGAGTTGATGTTCAAATCATTAATGAAAATGTTACGTTTAATTATTAAATGCACAATAACGACTAACGAGCGTTATGTAATTAATGGAAATTGACTAAAGATCGTTAAGTATTAAAGAGAAGGATTAATAATGAAAATAGAGGACAACAAGGTTCAGGAATCCTTGAGGGATTGAGTCCCTTGAGGAATCCTAACCTAAGTTTCTCTCTAAGTTTTCATAGTATATATACAAGGCCTAGAATTCATTCTTAGGTAACCTTGTATCACATTAGCAAACTCTAAACTTCTCATTCCTTCTTCTTGTGTTCCATTCAGCCGTACACCCTAAACTATTAGGGTTTGGGTTTGATTGCAACACATAAGTGTTTGGTGTTATTATTGTGTTTACAAAAATAGCATTCACATCAAATCGATATAAGTACGTGTATACAAGAATGTGGTGCAAACACACTATTGTTTGCTTCTTTGTGTGAATCGAAAAAGGGTAAGGGTCGATTCACATAAACCACACAAACCCTAATTAGGGTTTTAATCTTGCTTTGATTCGTGATTGCTTGGAGTTGCTAAAAGGTACGCATACGTTTATTAATCGGTTAGTTAATTACAAATATATGTTTAAGTCTTCCGTTACATGCTTTGATGTTTACATGTTATAATTATGCTATGTCGTGTTATATAATTCCAATGGTGGCATCATGTCGTTATATTATGTAATTAATTAGCGAAACACATAAAAAGCGAATATTGTATTGTGTTTGTATTGTATGTCGATTCTTGGGCTTAGAAAAATTGGAAACCCTATTTTTTTAAAGGGCTAATTGCCCTAATTTTATTAGTATTTTTTTTTTAGGTTTTGTTTTGTAATTGGATTAGAAACCACGGATTGCATGCAAAGTTTATGTGTTAATTAATGAGTATGTGTTATGTCATTAATTGTATACGATCTTGCAACTACACAATAATTTGATATCTTTGATGAAAACATGCAAGTTTTGTCATGGATTATTGTTTATTCTGCATTAACTGTTAAGTGTGTACACGTGTAATTTTTGATAAATCTTAAATTGGGGAAGACCTCATTTATACATTAATGAATCAATTATGTGCAATATGGTATATATTTAGCTATGACTTACGCAACCGATTAAATCGATGTATGTGGCTCACTTTGTACATAGATGAAAACAAGTGAAAGTTTAGTTAAATATACACATTATTAAAACCTAGAATTGATTATTAATAGGTTTTATCAAATAAGTTTGCATGTGGCTACGTGTTTACACACATTAATTGTTAAGTTATGTACGCATTGTTTTAGTTGTTTATTTTTATTTTGCTTGTTTGTTTATTTTTGTTTGACAAGTTGTAAGCAAAGGTAACTTTTGAATAGAAAATGAACCGACTAGACAATTGTGAAACATGATTTGTTTTAAGAAATAAATCCAAAACTTTTAGTTGATTGATGTGATTTTGTACCAAAGAGTTAGAAAGGCTCATCCATTTTGACAAACTATAAGAGATGTATAAGGAGGGTACGCATTAAACTGTGACCTGAAAGAAAAAGGTTTTTAATACGCTTCGCGCTGACCAGCTTCTCTGCTTTTTTGTGCGTCAAAATGGAGCTACCTACGACTATTTAAATGTACAAAAACATCTTAAGGGTAAATTGACCTTAATGTCACGATCCACTTTTTGTGGTAATTATTTGAATAACTTGGGTCTTATGACTCATGCAGTAGTACGGTATAGTGGACAATAATTAAAGGTGATTCTTTGATTGGTTTACGCAATACCTCAATTGAAACTTTGTTGATTTAATATTAGTAAAGAAACTAATGAGTAAAAGTTTTTTTTTATTGGTACCTATGATACAAGATGAATGCATGACATCTTTGTACATATTTGATTTGACACCAAAAATTAAAATTACCACCCTTTAAAATTTAAGTTATATGTCATTCAATGAAACGGGAACACCTAAGGTTACCCTTTACGTTACGTTTGACGAAGCTAGATTATAATCAAAGGGTAAATCTCCACTTGCCTTGAGAACAGGCGTGGATGTATTTGCATTCTCATAAGATAACTTAATTAAGTTGATAGTGAGAACTAGTAACTCAAGGAATACGATGGGGATAAAACATACTACATTGCAACTGGAGTTGGCAGATATGTAAATCCCATAATGTTATAGGAGTTGCTATCTTTAGATTGGCAATTGAGGTTCGACTCGTACCTTGTTGAATACTTTCATTACTAGCAGATCAACTGATGTGATTAAATTATGTCAATTTGGATCCTAGTTTTCAGGGAAAATTAAATGGTTATATATTTATTTACCATGGGTATTTAATTTTCTTGAAAAGTTGAATTATCGAAAGTACTAACTTTTGACTTTTTACGTAGAATGACTCAACCCAAAACACTAATATGAATAACATGAGTTATGCTTTTAAGCAAATACTTGAGAGAGAAAAGTTGGTGGCGAAAATTTCAATGATTGGTATCATTCATTGAGAATTCTCCTGCGAATGGCAAAAGACTTGAATATGTTAGTAAGCCTCTTCTGTTGCTCCTGGTAGTGCACCTCTTGTAGAGCATGGACCTTATGCCATTTAGTAAGATAAGCACAATGAAGTTTTGTGTCTTATGCTTGTGGGTATGAACACTCAATTACAAAAGAAATTTGAGAATTTTGGTCCTATGGACATGCTCAATGAACTCAGACGTATGTTTGAGAAACTAGCTACTGTAAAGTTATATGATCTGATTGATTCTATACATAGCTACTGTAAAGTTACTCAGACGTATGTTTGGGAAGTTACCTTGATACGCTGTATTGAACCAATCCGATATGTCGTATCGGCCGTATACGATCCTTGCCGAGAAATCAAGTGAAGATTAGAAGCTTAATGAAGAAGTCAAGATTACATGACGACACTCGAAGATGCTTTCGTATTTTGGCCGTAAAATCTTCATCCGGACTCCGTTTTAGTCCGTTCAAGCGGCCACGGAAAGAGAAAAATGAGATCTATATGTTCATGAAGGAGATACGGCATATTGAGTATTTAGACATGCCGTATTGGCCGATACTCTGTATCGAACTTGAGATCGCCATATCGGGTCGGTTTCAAACTTGAGGCTACGTTTACTTATAAATATGGCATATTAAACCCTTCCGATCGCCCGTCTGACCACGATTTCAAAAACTATAAATAGAAGACTTATTAACGAATTAGGGTATCATTATGGACCCTAAAGGTTATTCTCGAGCGATCAAAACCTCTCCAAACAATTATAAGATCCATATTGAAGACCCAATCATCTTTGAAGAGCATCTTTAATCATTGTTATATTAGTTAATCACTTGGTTAGCATATCGTATTTACTATGTTTCATACTTTATGCGTTTTGATTATGTTTATGTACCTTGCTACTGAATTATGGGCTAACACCCTTATGTGTTAGCCAAGTTTATGATTATTTGATGTTTTGATTTATTACTAATTCGATTGGTAGCTAAGTCTTCATTTTGATAACCTCTAGTTTAACATGGCTTGCTTGCACCGCCATACGCCTCCCACAATTAATTCATTAACATCGTTTGAATTGTTATTGTAATTCCAAAAGGGATAAATAATATAAATTAAGTAATCATTAAGCATCTTTATGCGAGTTCCGATTAATTGTGACATGATTAGTCAGTCAAGAAGACTTAAGATGGAATCTAGACTCTAGGGGAACTATAGGTAGGATAGACCATGCCTAGTCGTGAGCATCATCGCTACAGGTCTTAGACTTACCAAAACTTGATATACAAATCTTATATGACTGAACTTGGTTAATACGTTCTTCTTATCTTTAGTGTTTTCTTACTTTTATTGTTTGTTCTATTTGTTTAATTAATTTAATATAAAACCAAATTAGTGCCAGTCTCTTAGACTGAACCCCCATTGCGTTAGTATTAAGTTAATCTAGTAGAGTAGAATACCTTTAGAATTAGTATATTAGAAATCCGCTCTTAGTGATCGACACCCTATTTACCAACTAACCTACCATCGATCGGGTAACTGCCTGTTAGTGCTTATTATGGGTAAAGTTGACATAAAATAAATATTAAAACTTGATAACAATAATTACCTATACTAAACGACACATTAAGTTTTTGGCGCTGTTGCCAGGGATTGAATTTATCTTTTTGCTAGTTTTATTGGTATTTTTCTGTTTTTAGTTTGTTTTAGTTTGTTTGGTTTATTTGTTTGATTGTTTGTTTGCAGTCTGTGTTTTTGTCTCAGAAAGGCAATACGGCATATTCTGGTCTGTGAATACGGCGTATCTGTCTGATTTCTATATGACATATTCTGGTCTGTGAATACGGCGTATTGACGTTTTGTGGCCAACTTTTTTTTAGTTTATGTGATTTTTAGTCTTTAACTATTCTGAAAAATCTGTTACAGGAAGCTAATACGGCATATCCATTTTCTGTTGGATACGTAGTATTAACTTGTGTCGTATCTACGTATACATTGTTTGATGGATCGCGATGGATCTTCTGTGACCCAAAATAATATTTCTCGTCTTCGTTTTTATGGTTTAGTTAGTTTTATCATTTTTATTTTGTCTGCTTTGTTGTTCTTCTTGGTTGTTTTCTTTTCAAGAAATCATGGTTATTGAGAAAAACAATGATGAAATGACTTGGAAGAATATATGTCTCAAACTCGAGAAGGTTATGGTTTAGGTATCGTTAGGCTGAGGTTCGAGAAAGAAACCAAGTTTGAACTGAAAGAGCACTTTCTAAATGAGCTACGCGATAGTGCTTTCAGTGGTGCGGAAAATGAAGACGCTAACGAGCATATTGAAAAATTGCTCAGCGTCGTTGGTTTATTTCACATTCCTCATGTGGGAAAAGACCATCTCATGTTGCGAGTATTCCTGATTTAACTCACCTGACAAGCATATCGATGGGCTAAGGCTATTCCCACCAGAAGTATCACTACATGGGCTGATCTGAAGGCTAAATTTTTGAACAGGTATTGTCCACCCTTAAAGACTGCAAAGAAAGTAGAAGAAATCAACAACTTTAAGCAGAGACCGGATGAAATGCTTTATTTTGCATGGGACATGTTTAAAGAATTACTTTTTAATTTTCCTCAAAATTATTTAACTGAAATGCAGATTGTGATTGCTTATATAAGGGTTTGGATGTGGTTACTAGGAAGATGTTAGATTCTCATGGTCTAATTCCTAAAATGAGTGCTAAATACGCCATAAATGCTATACAAGAAAGGGCTGACCACTATGAAAAGTGGTATGATGGGGCCTTCAAAAGACATACAGGTGATGATGATTATGAAAATTTAGCTACAATTACTGTTGAAATAACCTTGGCAGGGAAATAAAAACGAAGAGTGAAAGGGTATATGCCATCGATAATTGCTATAAGGGATGCAATAGACCTCACTCACCTTATTCACCAACTCTACCACCACAAATAGAGGTCTATGACTTCGAAGAAACTGTTTCTAAATTTATAAATGATGGTGAACTATCAACACATGAGATGGAAGACACAAGTTATCAAGAGGCACTTAAGAAGCATAATGAAGACACTATGGATTCGGTAAAACGTATTGACGAACATTGCCGTAATATAATAAGCATACTTAGTTTCATACCAAAAGAAAAGAGTGTGGTGGAAAGATGTGATGAGTTTGATGTTATTTCATTTGATGATGTACAACCACAACATAATGAAATAAGTAGTTCTGGAGTTAAGCATGATGAAAAGGAAACATCGGATAACCTTCTTGTGGATTCTTAGAAAGAAAATAGGAATTTAAATCTTAAGTACTCAGAAAGGTTAACACGGTTTTGGGCATGTATCCGCGTTGCCCACCCATCCCTTTCCCTAGGCCAAAATCGGTAGTTGAAGAGTATCACTGGAAAAGCTATGGAATATATCATAATGAAAGTTATCCACCACCCGTCCCTTTCCCTAGACGATTCAAGGTAAGTGAACCATATCACCCACCCGCCCCTTTCCATGGAAGATTGAAGGTGAAGAACAAAAAGAAACCATACAAGAAGAAAAAAAAAGAAGATGAAATCTCAAAATCTAAGGGTGAAAGAATAAAACCACAACCTCATGTGGAATCTATGACACAAATTGGTAACACCCTTGACTCTTCTTTTATTTTAGTTACTAATAATATTGCTAGTGCTTCTAAATAGGTTGCAGAGACGAATGATGATGTGGTGGAACCTATTACCTTACAACCTATAATAGACATAACACCATATGATGACACACATGAAGCACCTGTTATCTACCTAGTCTTGGTTGTACTTCCAAAAGAATTCGGTGAAGATCTATTGGACACTACCATGGTTGAATGAAATGTTGATTATGATCTTATTAAGGATGTAGAGGAACACGACCAATTAATCGCCAAAGACTCTTTCTCATCTTCTTTGGAAGATAAGGGACACCTAACCACCGACAAGATAAGTGAAGGGCAATTAAAACATCCTCAACATCTTGGTCTCTCACATGGAATGTTCAAGACATCCAATTCATCATCCAAATTAGGAAAGGTAATGAGTGGAGATCACTACTGTGACACACGGTAATTTTCCTATTATTATTAAATAATAAATGATGATTTATTATTACTAAGCATATTTAATTAAGCATACATTAGCTTACATGACCATTTCGAGTAGATAACTCGCTTTCTTGAGTGTCTAGATCAAAGAATGGTGATATTATAGTTTTGAAATTTTCCTAATGATTTAATTTTATAACGAGAGGTTATCTCGTTATGCCAAGCACCAGCATACCGACTCTACGATAAGGGCAAAATAAGATTTAATAAAATACCGGTATGTAAAACTCGAATTTATAACACGTGCTCAAAATGTGTTCATAAAACATCAACTAATAAAAATTTAACAAACCTTAGTACCGTGATAAAAATATAACTCGGTGGATACGAAATATCAAACACAACATAACACTACATATACAATTAACAAATAAAACCACAAATTCTACACTTTAACTAATAATACATCCCACATAATTATATAAGAAATTTCTTTTTTTTCTTCTCTCCTCATGTCATCTCCACTCACGACAAAAATAAAAAGGTAAGAGAAAAATCAGATTTCTACTTCTTCTCCCTTTTACTGTAAATCGACCAAGTCAAAATCCCCAAAGGAGATATCCAACATCTACCTTTCCATCTCTTTATACTCTCACTCACCAAATCCATGAATCAATTTGTCTCAAATCACTTTTCCTTGATGTTTTGCTGCTGCCATGCGCGTAGGTACAACCAAGTCAAAAGAAAAAGCAATGGAAGAAGCATCTATCACTATCCTCTCTTCTAGGGTTAAATTTTCGAGACTTCCTAGGTTGAATAGATTGGAATGAGAGCCTTAGCTTAAAATGGCTTCACACCAAGACTCAAGAAGAAAAGGAGAGTTAAGGTATCCTAATATTCCATCTATTTACTAGTTGAAAATGGAAGAAGCACCCAAATCAGTTTCACCAACATTCTTGCAAAATTAGGGTTTCGTGAAAGTTAGGGCTTTCAAAAATTAAGTTGGGGGTTTTGTAATTCAAGGTTAGTATACATTGATTCCAACATCAATTTGGTGAAATCAAGAGAGATTCGTGGTCAGTTGGTGTTTTCCCCAACTTGGTTCATATCCACTCGACTTTAAAATATTGTAAGGATGAAATTCTTGTTTGTGTTCGAATTTTCTTGTTGTATATTAAATTCGAATTCCATGTATAACACATTCATGTCCATATTTTTGAATGGTAAGAAAATGGTAACATAAGGATTTGTGTTTGATAAATCATTTGACTTGGGTATATATGATGTGTCATTATTTTGATTTTTGGAAAAGTTTTGTTTTGAAATCTTGATCTTCTTGGTGAGAACCAAAAAGAGATAAAAGACTACCTTAAAAGCTAAAAACTAAATTGGTATAAACTAGAAACATAATGTCCTAGATGGTTTAGCTAGCTAGACTTTTGTCCATAGACTTGTTTTGGCAGTCGATTGTGGGATAGACCCTCAACGAGGGTGTAAGTCGTTCCTATGGATGGTTAAACCATCAACTGTCATAGTCCGTAAGGGTGTAAAGATATCGAGGCCTAGTCAGGTTAAGTTGTACTCGGCTAGCACAAACGACTTTACTCCATTCTTGATTTTGAGTCCTTAAAAATATGCGTGAAAATGTAGACTAGTTGTGTTTTCCACACCCTCGAGTCCTTGTACTAGCCGAATAAGTTAAGGCCTTGGTACAAAAGTTCTTTAAAATTCTTGTCAATCTGAAAAGTATTTTGGTATACTTGTAGTCATGCGGAAAAATCGAGTAAAGTGTTAAGCATAAGTAGTGTTTGTAATGTGGAAGTCAAGATTTAGTTGTCAAAATGGGTGTAGAGCACATTGGATGTATCACTCGTAGTGTGAGTTCAACTCCGAGTCGAAGTTCATCTGCTTGGTGTTCCACTATCCCTCGACTTTAACCTTGGAAGTGAGATATAAATTCCCACATAACTCATTTGATTATCTCATGGGCTGCAGCCCATGTATTTGCTAAAAGGGTGCGTTGGTATATCTTTGGGCCGAAGCCCATTCGAACCCAACAAGTACCATCTGGGCCACAGCCCACTCGAGGAATGAGCCCTTGTACCCTCTATCAAATACTTTGTATCCATGTGTCGTAAAGAATAAATGATCGTAGTAAATTCCGACAACCAAGTTTAAAAAACTTAGAATGTTTCCGTAGCCGTACCATCCCTAGCCAAATCGGCATCTTGCCATATTATTTGTTGTCATCTTGATAATATTACTAATACTCATTAAAACTCAAAATTTGAACATTTCCACTTAAACATTTCAAATAGGTTTAGTGAATTATCATCAATCACTTATTCATATGCTAATAAAATGGCCTTTTTAATTAACAACTCGATATATAAAAGTTTACACGAGTAACTTGTCAAATTTCGACATGCATATAATAACTAGCTATATGACCACTTCAAATGGGAGCATTTTATGCTAAAACTATTTTAATCAATTTGATGAAACAAACATGTGTTATCGTAGATGAAGTTATATACGCGTACATTATTATTAGTAAACTAATAGAAACTAAATACATGACATATGTTATACACATCGATAACTTTTCATTAATGAAAAACTTATTCATTTCGATGCATTAGGATTAATCTTACTTTTAAAATAAGAAAACCTTATGAATAATTGAAAAACAAGGTTCGGTTTTGATAATGATATTATACTATACTCTAATTATTTTAAGGACACCTTAACAATCCTAAATAAAAAAGATGAACTAAAATTCTGCCCTACTTACTTAGGTCGCGTGTCGGTGCACCTCCACAACACACATTAAATTCCACCTTTGGACTACTTATTGCTGATGTGAGTTTATAGCTCTACTTTTACTTGATAAAAATTTTTATACATTTTGGGGTGAGAAAATATGCAAATATTTTTATGGACCTAAACTATTACATGATTTCTATTACGTGGTTTAGCCTAAGCCCTTAAGTCCCTAGAAATGCCCCATTCATGAGCCGTCAGTTCCCATTGGGAAGCGCGAATGTTATAAATAGATCTATTGATGGTGACTCCTCCGTTCGATTGGCCATACTTAGGCCAAGGCTAAACGTATACCATGTCGGAATCGAGTGTAGAGGGACAAACACTCGCATTGGGCCCCATAAATTGTATGCCTCCATTTTGCATACAGAAACTATCGTAGCTTCGGTTGCATGAACTTAGTGCTAGCGTAATAGACTTTCATTCATATGTCATTATATTCGTTGTAATGCTCATATATTATTTTTTGGTCCATACTTACCATTTTTATCATAAACCTATGAACTCACCAGCTTTTTGCTGACTTTTAGCATATTTTTCTCAGGTGTTTGATTTGATATCCTGATGCAAGGCAGGGAGTGGCAATGGTCGTAGTTTCTTTAAAAGAAGTGTTTTAACACATATAGATGTTTTATAATTTGGGACCACAAAACTTATGGGCCGTGCCTTTTGTTACACTCGTATCCCGTCAAGGTATTATTAAATGGAAGTATTAAACTTTTTGTTAGTATGTATATGAATGCTTCTAAAATATTGTAGCTAGTAAGAAAGATTAAGAACTATTGTGGCCAAAATATAGAATCCTAGAATAGAGAGACTAATGTTGTCATTTGGCCTAAGTAGAATAAATATAAAAGGGAAAAATTAGTCTCATTTGAGATTTATCCAGGTTTAAAGAGGTTACCTCAAGGTGAAGTAAGGGTTTGAGAAGAAAAGAAGAAGGTATCAAGATCATCTTCAATTGAATTAATTTAGGGCTATTGTGGTGATTATTAAGGTCAAGAGACCTTCAATTTCATATCCCTAATCAAGTAAGCAATTTCCCTAATCTTTGTAATTAGGTTCTTGAATTCTAGAAGTTTAAAGTAGTTACAGAAGATGCCCAATTCATTGAAATTAATAGTTATAGTCTTTAATTAAGTATAATTGTTATCTAGGAAGCTTAAGGAAGTGGTGGCCCTACTTGATAGAAGTCCTTGAAATAATCGAAGGTAATTATAGTGGTTAATGTTATATCATGTTGAAATATGAATAATTAATTATGTTATAGTTGTTGGAGCTTGTTATAGTTTAGCTTGGATCCATAGCTTTGTATGTCAAGTAGTGTAAATACCAATTATAAGGTATGTGTTTATGTTATAGATGCTCCATGAATTCTTATGTGTTGTTAAAGTTTTAATTGCAATTGACCCATTTACTTACTAAGCATTCACTTATGTTATAGTTGATGATATTTTGTAGGTCCTAGCAAGGAGGATAAAGGTAAGACACAAGTGTAGAATGGATTTTGCTTGAGCTCCTAGTTGAGCTTGTCTTTTGGAACCAAGGTGTTAAAGTTGGAAGCCCCGAAGAGTCAAGTCGTTTTGGTATACTTTTAAGTGTCTTGGTTTTCTTCCGTTAGTAGTTTTCCTTACGTTTATGTTCTCTAAAACGTTAAGTCAATGTGTCAAGTTCTTGTATCTATGGGTCATGGAGTTAAAAATGATGTTTGGCGTAAAGTCAATTACTTGTTTTGAAGGTTAAAGTGTTGGGATTATTAGTGATAATTGCTCTTACATGAGTTACAAGTTGTTTACAGGTTTTGTGGTAATGTTCAAAGTGTTATGTAGCTTTTATTGGGTCTAAGTGCAGTAAATCTGCACAAAATGTTCAGGTCTGGGCTCCTGATGGCGTCGCATTTAGAACCTGACGCCGTCTGGTTTAAAACCTTCTGAGCCGTCACAATTTCAGACGGCGTCGCATTTCAAAGGGCGATGGCGTCACGATTATAACCTGACGCCGTCGCGTTTTCATAGAAACCTTCTGAGCCGTCACGCTTGAGTCTCAGACGGCGTCGCATTTCAAAGGGCGATGGCGTCACGTTTATAACCTGACGCCGGCGCGTTAAAAAAAAACTTCCAGATTTTCCTTCTTTCTTTTGTCGTCCAAGTCATTAATAAAAGTTTCAAAATTTCTGTTTTGGGGGCGTAACAACTTGGTATCAGAGCCTTGGTCTAAGAGATTTAGGATCTTTACCTTAGAATTTCCTAGACTTAGGCCGCGTAAATTGTGTTAGTAATAGATATACTACGTGTACACTTCCTTGATGATTTTAAGAAGTACATATGTTACATGTTTTTATAACCACGCTTGGCCACCGTGGTTATAAGAAGATGGCATATATATTACCTAAGATCGTTAAGGCTTTGTGCGGTGGTGGTTAGGAGTGAGTTGTGAAAGAGTTATATGATTTTATAAGTTATAGGTGACTCGCTTAATCGAATGTTTGTTATATGTTACTGATAAAGAAGAAATGAATACTCCCCATCAAAAGGAAGCCATAAAGGCTACTACCTCTAAACATGCCGAATCTTCGGCAAGTGACCCAACCAAGAATGATATGACCTCGGAAAATTCCTCTTCTTCTAGTTCGGAGGGTCCTACCTTAGAAGGGTTTTCTGATGAACAAGTAAAAGCTTTAGATATGTTAATGAGGAGAAGGATAGGAAAGGCGCTAGAAAGATCCATGCCGTATGTTGTCAAGGAGACCACTCTAAATATTCAAGAGGTAATGCGGAACTTAGAAGAGAAGAAGGTCATGGTAGGGTTACTAGGAATGATAAATTATCTTATCGTGATTTCACGGCATGTGACGTACCTAAATTCACGGGGACCCTTGATCCTATAGCTTGTAATAGATGGCTCATCGCTGTTGAAGGTGCCTTTCGCACAAGTAGGTGTGAAGAGGCAAAGAAGGTTGTCTATGCCATCAATTTTCTTCGTGATAGTGCTAGGACTTGGTGGGAAGGGAAAGTGTGTGAAAAAGGTGAGGCTTGGTTGGATTTATGTTCGTGAAGAGAGTTCAAGGAACTATTTACTTCGGAGTATGCACTAGGCGGAGGAGATTGACAAAATTCGGGAAGAATTTCAGAATCTAGTACAAACAAATGAAACGGTGAATGAGTTATGGAAGAAATTTAATGACATGGTCCCTTATTGCTCCGAGTACCATAATAATGAGAAGCTCAAAGTAGATAGGTTCCAAAGGATGCTTAAGGATGAAATCCGTGAAGTAACCTCACCATTTAAGTGTAGTACTTTGGAAGATCTTCTAAGCTGGGTTCGTGTGAGAGAAGCGGATTTGATGAGAAAGAAGAGCAAAGAAGATAAGGATGTTAAGAGAAAACAAGTGTTCGGAGATAGAGAAGGTAAAAAGCCAAGGTTTGATTTAGGTAGCAGGGCCGGAGGAAATCAAGGCAAGACACAATGTAAGAAGTGTCACAAACTTCATTATGATGAGTGTAGACTCAATATGCCGGGATGTTACAAGTGCGATTCTTTAAATCACATGAGTAAAGAATGCCCGAAGCCAATGGTTATATGTTATGGGTGTAATCAAGTTGGGCACAAGTTGAATCAATGTCCAGGTCGAAAAACAAATGATGCTAAGATTGTGAAGACGGTCAAAAAAGAAAAACTTGAAATTCCAAACCGAAGGCACGAGTTTACCAAATGGGAGTGGAGGAAGTAAAGTCGGGACCTGATGTCATTACAGGTATAATTTTTGTTAATTTCATTCCCGCTCGAGTCCTCTATGATTCGGGAGCTAGTGTATCTTTTGTGTCATTAGAATTTAGTAAGCAATTAACATCTCCACTATCTAAACTCTCCAAACCCCTTGAAGTAGAAATAGCCAATAGTAAGGTGGTAGTTGTGATTAATGTGTTTCGTGGTGTAGAGTTGGAATTAGATAATAGTATATTTAAGATCGACCTAATTCCTATAGTGCTTGGAGAATTTGATGTCATCATAGGCATGGATTGGCTTAGTAATCACAATGCCGCCATTTTATGTAATCAAAAGATGGTACGAGTTATGAATCCAAATGGTCGAGAAGTAGTAATATATAGAGATAAAAGAAAAGGAGAATTTAAGTTATGCTCAGTAATGAAGGCTAGGAGATACTTATCACGGGGTTGTTGCGCGTTTTTGGCTCATGTGGTAGATACGAGTATTAAGAAGGCAAGTATTGATAATGTTCCCATTGTTAATGAATTTCGAGATGTTTTTCTAGAGGAATTGCCGGGTGTTCCACCCGAAAGACAAGTAGAATTTCGTATTGACCTTATTCCGGGTGCCAAACCGATAGCGAAGACCCCTTACCGTTTAGCCCCTTCTGAAATGAAAGAATTGATGAGCCAACTTCAAGAATTGTTAGATAAGGGAGAATGTGTACCCTTTGCCAAGAATCGATGATCTTTTTGACCAACTTCAAGGCGCTAAATGGTTTTCCAAGATTGATCTACATTCGGGTTATCATCAATTGAAGGTTCGAGAAGAAGATATTCCTAAGACATCTTTTAGGACACGATACATACATTATGAATTTACAGTTATGCCTTTTGGACTTACGAATGCACCTGAAGTTTTTATGGACCTAATGAATCAGGTGTGTAGGCCAATGTTGGATAAGTATGTAATTGTATTTATTGACGATATTCTTGTTTACTCAAAGAATAAGGAAGAGCATACGGTTCATCTACGAGAGATTCTTGAAACTTTAATAAAAGAAAAGTTGTATGCAAAATTTACGAAATGTGAATTTTGGTTACAAGAAGTTCAATTCCTTGGTCATGTTGTTAATCCGGAAGGTATTAAGGTTGACCCATCAAAAAATAGAAGCAGTGATGAATTGGCGAGCTCCGAGAAATGTGGGAGAGATACGAAGTTTTCTAGGATTGGCAGGGTATTATCGGAGATTTATACAAGACTTTTCTAAGATTGCATCCTCATTAACTAGACTTACCAAGAAGAATGTCCCTTTTGAGTGGGGGAAGGAACAAGATGATGCTTTTTCTACTTTACGAAAGAAGTTATGTGAAGCACCGATTTTAGTATTAGGAAGGAACAAAGATATGGTTATATATTGTGATGCATCATACTCCGGTCTTGGTTGTGTCCTTATGCAAAGAGGCAAGGTAATTGCCTATGCCTCAAGACAGTTGAAGAAGCATGAGAAAGATTACCCGACTCACGATTTGGAATTGCAGAAGATGGTTCTTGCCCTAAAATTATGGAGGCATTATCTCTGGTGTGAAATTTTGATTTACACCGATCATCGAAGTCTTGATGTTCCTTGACAAAAGGATCCGAACATGAGGCAACGAAGATGGCTAGACTTATTAAAAGACTACAATTATGTGATCCGGTATCACCCAGGAAAGGAAAATGTTGTAGCCGATGCATTAAGTCGAAAAGGTCAAGATGAAGTTACTAAAATCCATTCCTTGCAAATGATTATTACGACTGACTTTTTCGACAAGATTAAGTTAGCCCAAAAGGAAGCCTTGAAAGAAGAAAATTGGGAAGGAGAGCGTATTACTTCCCATGTCCCTCATTTTGAAGAAGATAGTCGCGGACTTAAAACACGGTATGGGAGAATTTATATACCTTTCCGTAGTGATGTTAAGTTGTTGCTCCTAGACGAAGCACATAAGTCAAAATATTCCATTCACCCGGGGGCTAACAAGATGTATCATGACTTGAGAAAAGATTATTGGTGGCCGGGTGTGCGAAATATGTTGAAAAATGCCTAACTTGTTTGAAGGTTAAAGCCGAGCACCAAAAATCTTATGGTAAAGTACAGCCGTTAGAAGTACCAATTTGGAAATGGGAAAAGATTACGATGGACTTCGTTACAAAGTTACCAAGAACGACCAAAAAGCATGACGCGATTTGGGTAATAGTAGACCGTCTAACGAAAGTGCACATTTCATTCCCATTAGAGAAGATATGCCCGTTCACAAGTTAGCAAAGATATATGTGAAGGAAATAATTGCACGCCATGGGGTACCCATTTCTATAATCTCCGACAGAGACGGAAGGTTCACTTCAGCATTTTGGCGAAGCTTCCAAGAAGAATTAGGTACAAGATTATACATGAGTACAGCGTTCCACCCGCAAACGGGTGGACAAAGTGAGAGAACGATTCAAACACTAGAAAACATGTTAAGGGCTTGTGTATTTGACTTTGGGGGAAATTAGGACGATCATTTACCTTTAGTCGAATTTTCCTATAATAATAGTTACCATGCTAGCATTGAAATGCCACCTTATGAGATGCTTTATGGTAGGAAATGTAGAACTCCGGTGTGTTGGGATGAAATGGGAAAAAGAGAGTTAGCTAGTACGGATATAAAACTAGCAACAACCGAGAAAATCGAGACGATTAGAGAAAGACTTAAAGCGGCCCAAGATTGATGGAAGAGTTATGCCGATAATCGAAGGAGACCAATTGAATTCGAAGTTGGAGACTATGTTATGCTTAAGGTTTCCCCTTGGAAGGGTGTTCTTAGGTTCAAACATAAAGGAAAGTTAGGGCCAAGATTCATTGGACCCTTCAAGATCATAGAAGGTGTTGGCGAAGTAGCTTATGTATTGGATCTCCCCGATGAGATGAAAGGAATTCACAATACATTCCATGTATCTTACCTAAGGAAATGTTTAGCGGATGAAGCTAGCGTAATTACATTGGATGATGTTAAGGTAGATCCAAAATTAACGTCGCAAGAAGAGCCGGAGGCAATACTTGGGAGAAACACAAGGCAACTAAGAAATAAAGAGATTCCATTAGTGAAGGTGCAATGGAAGGATCAAAAGGGTACAACTATTAGATGGGAACCTGAGGAAAGAATGAAGAGCAAGTATCCTTAACTTTTCCAAACATGATTTCGGGGACGAAATCAAATAGTAGGAGGGGTGAATTGTTACACCCGTATCCCGTCAAGGTATTGTTAAATGGAAGTAATAAAATTTTTGTTAGAATGTATATGAATGCTTCTTAAATATTGTAGCTAGTAAGAAAGATTAAGAACTATTGTGGCCAAAATATAAAATCCTAGAATAGAGGGACTAATGTTATCATTTGGCCTAAGTAGAATAAATATAAAAGGGAAAAATTAGTCTCATTTGAGATTTATCCAGGTTTAAAGAGGTTACCTCAAGGTGAAGTAAGGGTTTGAGAAGAAAAGAAGAAGGTATCAAGATCATCTTCAATTGAATTAATTTAGGGCTATTGTGGTGATTATTAAGGTCAAGAGACCTTCAATTTCATATCCCTTATCAAGTAAGCAATTTCCCTAATCTTTGTAATTAGGGTCTTGAATTCTAGAAGTTTAAAGTAGTTATAGAAGATGCCCAATTCATTGAAATTAATAGTTATAGTCTTTAATTAAGTATAATTGTTGTCTAGGAAGCTTAAGGAAGTGGTGGCTCTACTTGATAGAAGTCCTTGAAATAATTGAAGGTAAGTATAGTGGGTTAATGTTATATCATGTTGAAATATGAATAATTGATTATGTTATAGTTGTTGGAGCTTGTTATAGTTTAGCTTGGATCCATAGCTTTGTATGTCAAGTAGTGTAAATACCAATTATAAGGTATGTGTTTATGTTATAGATGCTCCATGAATTCTTATGTGTTGTTAAAGTTTTAATTGCATTTTACCCATTTACTTACTAAGCATTCTCTTATGTTATAGTTGATGACATTTTGTAGGTCCTAGCAAGGAGGATAAAGGTAAGACACAAGTGTAGAATGGATTTTGCTTGAGCTCCTAGTTGAGCTTGTCTTTTGGAACCAAGGTGTTAAAGTTGGAAGCCCCAAAGAGTCAAGTCGTTTTGGTATACTTTCAAGTGTCTTGGTCTTCTTTCCGTTAGTAGTTGTCCTTACGTTTATGTTCTCTAAAACGTTAAGTCAATGTGTCAAGTTCTTGTATCTATATGTCATGGAGTTAAAAATGATGTTTGGCGTAAAGTCAATTATTTGTTTTAAAGGTTAAAGTGTTGGGATTATTAGTGATAATTGCTCTTACATGAGTTACAAGTTGTTTACAGGTTTTGTGGTAATGTTCAAAGTGTTATGTAGCTTTTATTGGGTCTAAGTGCAGTAAATCTGCACAAAATGTGCAGGTCTGGGCTCCTGATGGCGTCGCATTTAGAACCTGACGCCGTCTGGTTTAAAACCTTCTGAGCCGTCACAATTTCAGATGGTGTCGCATTTCAAAGGGCGATGGCGTCACGATTATAACCTGACGCCGTCGCGCTTTCATAGAAACCTTCTGAGCCATCACGCTTGAGTCTCAGACGGCGTCACATTTCAAAGGGCGATGGCGTCACGTTTATAACCTGACGCCGTCGCGTTAAAAAAAACTTCCAGATTTTCCTTCTTTCTTTTGTCGTCCAAGTCATTAATAAAAGTTTCAAAATTTCTGTTTTGGGGGCTTAACACCTTTTTATTTGAACAGTGATTGTAAAAAAATGTTTTAAAACAATTTATGAATTTAAACGGAGTATGTATTCCGTTCTTTATTACTTGTGTTATGATCTCCGATTTAGTAGCACTCCATGACCCGAATGTTTTCAAAAATTAGGTACATATAAACTCTAAACTATAACTACTTTTTTCAAAAACATCATTCTACGACCGCCAGTTGCCCGCTTGCCTTACTTGCCGTTTTACTTATAATTCATTTAAATATGATTGCATGTTATATTTCCTATTTACTTAATCACTCTCCTATATTTAATATAAGTATTTTCCATATACTTACACATATGCACCGTCTTGTCATAGACCATGCCTTCACCTGCCATTCACCTTGATGTCCAAGAGGACGTCTTACTTGCTGATCACTCATTTGCTGTTTATCAGTTTCCATTCATGCCTACAGACCCGTAAATTTAAGCTGTACGATCAGTTCAATAAGACACTACACCTACTTCATCCATACCCACCCTCACCATTGCTCCATCTGCCTTACTGACCCACAAGCGCAAAGCCCGCATGTCGGTTAGAGTGCCTGGATATCATGAGCGATATTCGTTCTTACCTGTATCACCTCCCCAGAGGACCCACACTGCTTATATGGGTCCATCTACCACCCCATTATCACTATCATCATCATCATCTACCCACTCACCACCTCGTCAGAGGCTCAAGAGAGCCAGTGACTCATATTCAAAGGAAGAAGAGCCTGAGGAAGAGCCAGCAGAGCCAGCAGAGCCTATACCAGCTGAAGGTATTCCTAGGTATACGGGTACAGATATGGAGATGGATACATAGATAGGACAAGACTAGGGGTTCATGCCACAAGATGGCAAGCAGATTGTTGAGGAGGTTCAGAGTATGTACGAGGTGGGCAGAGCTCACGAGTTGCCCAAGTAGTGGGAGAGGATATGGATATCGATTTACCGATAGGGTTAGGGCAGAGGGCTGCGATGCTCCGCAGTCGAGAGGTTGGTAATGAGGTTGTGTGGAGAGATGTTGATTGTTTGATCAGTACTATACGACACATTGCGAGTCCAGAGTACACTCAATCGTCTCCATCATTTATACCATCTTCTTTGGATATGGAGTGTCTTGCTCTCTACTGTTCAGGTTGAGACATTTGTGACACCAGAACCGGGTGATGAACAGCCCGTGCCAGATCTGCCAGTGTCCTCAGATGGTGAGGAATTGACTCCCACTGAGAGGGTACTCATCCAGCTAGACTCCCATGAGAACTTACTTGAGTCCTTACGGATCGCCTAGAAAGGATTGAGCCAAGACATTTACGGGCCTATGAGCGGCATGTTGAGACCCTTGATCGTACCATGGATGTTTTGTTTGAGAGCATTGAGATGGAGAGATGAGAGCGGATTCGATTGAGTTTTGGTTTGAGTCTCATTGTGAGGAGATTCGGGAGCTAGATAGCGGGGTTCGGGATTTTGGCAGAGGACAAGCCAAACTACGACGGGCTAGAAGAGTTAGAGAGGACCCAATGGATAGCCCGGGACACCGCTAGAGTGAGTGGCGAGAGGACCTCGGTTGTAGAGTCTATGTTAGCCGCCCGGATGAGGCATATTGAGAGTTTGGAGGCTACCCAATGAGAGCTTATTGCTAGTATTGAGCGTTTGCGTGTTGAGCGCGATCATTCTTAGATCTTTGTTGTATGTTGTAGTACACTAAACCGAGTTGTCGACGAGTTAGTGTTAGATGTGACTCTTGTATTTCAAAGATGTATTTTGTGAACTCAGAACCAAAATCTTTATCTATGACAAGCTCGATTCCCTATCCAATTTGTTAATACAAATATCGCCATTAAACGTTATTTATATTTTGATCTTTACTTAAGTTTTGTTAACGACAAAAGTAAATTTAATTTTATAAAGCTTAAAGCTTGTCAAGTTTAATAGATATTAAAACAAGCTTTTCAAATAATATCTTCATCACTTAAGCATTTACATTGTGATTAATCATATCTTGATATGACTCTAAACCATAATGTATGATAGTAGTTTTAGTATGTTTTGGTTTCTTAAAAACTAAACATTACATATGTATTTACATATTTCTAAAATTAGAAAAACAAACACATGACATCATGTGATGAATCATTGAAATCATTGGAAGATTTCACTAGATACTTTGTGTAGATTTAGGCTCTACATACCTTACACAATCTTGCATAGATATGGTTGACTTTGGCAAGATTTTGAGATCTTCTTTGTCAAACCTCGGCGGCACCATAATTTAACAGTGGAACCCTTTTAAGGGTTCCGTGGTCCGTGGTGCTTGCTTGAGTGTTTTAGCTATAAATAGAAAATCCAAACCAAGTAGTTTTCATCCCTTTCTATCATACTCTCATACATTCCTTCTCTAACCTTTCAAACTTAGATTCATATCATATTAGTGATCTCTTTTGTAGCAAAGAAGATCAAGTCACATTCAAGCTTCAACGAAGTTGGAAGTCTTGTTTGTTTGTTGTATGATCTTGTGTTGATTCATACTTCATTGTTGTACCAAACCATCATAATCTTGTGAGTGTGAGTGGTTAGTATTTTAGTCCTTAAAATACATTGTGTGTGGGAGTGGTTGTACCCTTGAAAAGAACTCGACATTTAGCTTAGTGTCGGAAATAGTGTGTAAGCGAAGTGTAAAGGTTTTCTCCGCCAAATGAAAGGAGCTTGTTGACTAGTGAAGTTAAACTCGAGTGTGAGACTCGGGAGTGGAGTAGGGCAAGGAAAAAGAGTCCTTGTAGACCGAACCACTATAAACAACTTGTTGTGGTTTGATTGTTTCTTTCCTTATCTACTCTTTATATATTGTTTGCATATTTCACTAACATACATAAGATCAATATCAATTGATCTTTCAAGAAGTTTCAAACAAAGTTTTTAATGTTAAACTATTCAAACCCCCTTATAGTTTTCCACAATTGGTATCGAGCCTCGTTGCTCAAGAATTTCTAAAATATATTGTATTTTATAAACTTGAAACGATCCATGGATTCCGAAAACTTTAAAGAAGGGCAATCTATGCAAAGACCACCACTCTTTGAAACCAATGGATTTATCTATTGGAAAACCGTTTGAAACATATGTAAAATCAAAAGATATAGATCTTTGGTTTGTTATTGTTAAAGGGATTTTAGTTCTACAACAAAAGATATTTCTGTTGATGAACAAAAGAAATTAATTGCTAAAAATAATGAAGCTAAAATGATGCTTTATAATGCTTTGCCTAGAAAAGAATATGAAATAATTTTTATGTGTGAAACCGCCAAAGATATTTGGGAATCTTTGATTGTTACACATCAAGGAAATTCACAAGTCAAAATTTAACAAATTTGATCTTCTTGTTCAACAATATGAACAATTTGTTATCCCTGAAGATGAAACCATTGATTGTGGCTTTGCTCGCTTTAATACTATTATTACATCACTTAAAGAACTTGATGAATCTTTTCGTAGTAAGAACTTTGTCGGAAATTTCTTAGAGCACTCCATCCAAGTGGAGAGCTAAAGTGACGTCGATTGAAGAATCAAAGATCTCTCAAAATGTCACTAGGCGAGCTAATCGGAAATCTTAAAGTACACGAAATGGTGATGGAGAAAGATTGGAAATCATCAAAGGAAAAAGAGAAAATAAAATCCGTTACTCTAAAAGCAAGAACGGAATCAAGTGATGATGACGAATCTTGCTCCGGTAGTGAAGATGAAGAGTATGCCAAGGCCGTTAGAGATTTCAAAAGTTCTTTAGAAGAAGAGGAAAGTTTGTAAGACAACCTCGAGAAGAAAAGAAGCCATTCGAAAAGATTGGGATGACAAAAGGGTAAAGGTGTGTTGGATCTTACATATTGTGTTGATGATGATTCGGGTGACCTTGGTTGGTGATGAATCAAGTATGCCATGGTTTAGAGAGAAAGAGATGAGAGGGTGTTCTTGTTAGAGAGTTGTAATACAAATGCAAGGTTAGATTAATGAGAAGCACCACCCTTCCAAGGATGGAAGGGTATTTATAGTTACAAATGATACGCCCTCATTGGTGCATGGATCAGGCATACAGGTGGATAAAGACCCGTCCTTCCTCCATCGTGTTACACTAAACTAAACTACACTACAAACTAACTAATTAACTACTAAATAACGTAAATAACGACACATCTACGAGCTAACATATGCTAGACCATAATTGGGGTGACCGACACTTTAACATGGAATTTCCAATTCTAACAATCTCCCCTAAGGAGGTCACCCCATGAAATAAATTTTGCATCCTAGCATTCTATCTTTGTCTTTAGTTCGAGCTCAGACTTCTATTCTTCAAGTTCCATAATCTTTGTGCTTTAGTAGCGATTCTTCAAAGTCCGCATTGATTTGTACTTTTAGTGGAGGCCTTTAATCGATCCACATCTTTGATGATCTTGAGCTTTCATTGAGATCATCACCACATGAAATCTCGGATCACCCTTTGTAGTGTTGCCTTCATGTGATGTTGTGACTTTCGGACCGACATGCTCACACTACGGATCATGACATCTTTTCATCGAGTAGCGAAAGCTTGTCTTGGTTTAAGATATTTGCGTGACATAGCGAAGCATAGTATAAAAATATCTCGAGCCGGGTTATGTAGATAGGCACTTGTCATGATTTCTTCAAATTAAGTGTGGATCTTTGTGAGCATGCGGCTTTGGATTGACTTCTCAATTCGATCACCGCAACCGTCAAATGTACCGCAAACAATAGTTAGCAATAAAACACACGAAAGTGTCTTTGATCACTTTCATTGAATTGAGGTACACGCCCACGGTTCCCGTTGATCGAAGACAAGCACCGCACGTGATCGGTATAATTCGAAGAATCTCCTTGACAGGTTTCGCGATGCTCTAGCCGCTCTCAAACCGGAACGTCTCAAAGAAGACAACACAGTGAGTGAACCAAATAATTGAGATTTCTCGATTGATGAAAAATTATTTGAAACACAATCGCGTATTGCTTGAAGAAAGAATTTTGCAATACGACGAAGGTTTTATGAGAAAGATCAATTTTCAATCAAAATACTTTTGTATTTGAAAAGAGTACACATTCGATGTGCTAGAGAAAAGAAGAAATTTGCACATTGAACGGTTTTCCAAAAGTATTTTTTTCAATCGAGATACTTTTGTGTTTTGAAAACATGAGTACAAATTCGACGTGCTAGAGAAAGAAGGTTTGCACATCGAATGGTTTTTCCAAAAGTATTCGTCAATTCCAATCTCGGACCAAGGTTGATTCAAGAGTGAATCGCCCCATCGTTCGGGCCCAGCTTGTCACAAGCTTGATCTTTAGAAAATATCTCACATGTCACCCACCAAGAGCTTGTTTGATGTTGGCTCTAGAAGGATTTCCATCTTGATTGTGAATATTAACATATCACTCGGATGTTCGGCAAAATCACAAGGATGATGCGAGGACTCTTAATATATATTCTTACTTTCCACATTGTGTGAAACAACAAGTCTTCATTAATTTTGTGTCCTAATGAGATATTGTGGATTATCTCTTGGCTCTAGACTCAATTGTGCACATTTGGTTCCTATGCGGAGACTAGGGAGAGGGTCTCCTTCTTTAATATCAACAATCTCTAAGAGAAAGGCGACAGTTATGTAGGTTCCCGTGAGAATGAAACAAGGCCTTTTAAGAGGAACTTGAGTAGCTTGGGAAGTTAGGTGCGGTCGTCCTTTGGGTCCATGACGCCTTGTCTTCAATACCAGTGTTACCTTAGTAACAACCAAGAGTATATGTATTGAACCGGTTTACGCTCTAAGGTTGAATTATTGGAGGCTATTTCTTTTCACCCTTTTCACATTCATTT
Source organism: Chrysanthemum lavandulifolium (assembly GCA_022545495.1). NCBI lineage: Eukaryota > Viridiplantae > Streptophyta > Magnoliopsida > Asterales > Asteraceae > Chrysanthemum > Chrysanthemum lavandulifolium. Next base: position 173,204,753 of record CM040246.1, read on the forward strand.
CTTTTTCATTCTTTAACCCTTCAGTGCTTACGAGACTTCATTACTAGAACCTTGTTGGGTTTATTCCAGTTCTAGCTCTATCTCGATCCGCACTCTTCCCACATTCTCATTTTCTCCTTTTTCATCATACCTAAGGACTTTACACAATCTAGTGGATTGTCTCGGTAGATCCCTCCGGTTTAGGCGGGATCGTGGGAACAAATACCTAACCTAACCATCCTTATAATTCCATGCCTAAAGTAAATTGGTCGGTCTTTTGGTATTGTTCTTTCCTTCCATGAAACCAATTGAAAATCATTTGGAAAATCAATCAAGGTACTTGTGATATAATATCAAAGCATTTTGTACCTTAATTGTTTTTGATCTTTAAAAATGCTCCCCTCAACATGTGCATATGATTTTGAAATTGTTTAGCACATGGAGGCAAGAGTTCCTTGAAATAATTTCTTGATCACAATTTCCTTAGAAAAAGCCATTTGATTTTCTTTGGTAAATTCTCCCCTCAATATGTGCGTAGAATATTTGAAATCATTTTATCACATAGAGGAAAGAGTTCTTTGAAGTACATCCACGATCACAAAAGCCATTAAGAAACCATTTAGAAAATCAATCAAGGTACTTTATGTTGAAACATAGAAATCTTTGTACCTTGAAAGTTAATTTTCTTATTGAAATGCTCCCCTCAATATGTGCTTCGAGATTCGAAAGCGTTTAGCACATATGAGAGAAGCACTGCACTTTGAATCAAATCGATCATCATTTATCAAATTTCATTATTAAATCACAAATTCTCCCCGATCAAAAATATCAAACCCTTTGAGATTTTGGATCCCAAGTGATTTAATAAGGTTTAGAAAACATGGGAGAATATGTGTCCGATTTAAAAGCTCTTCGGTTTATGGTTAAATGCTCCTCAACAATCATGTGCATTATGTATTTCAAAATCGTTTGGCACATGGAGGCGGGAGTGCCTTTAAAGGACTAAAACAGATTTGAGATTTAAATCATGATCTCTCCCGATCAAAATATCAAACAATTTGAGATTTGTGATCCCAATTGATTGAAATCTTTATAAAATTTGGGAAAGACGTGGCTTGATTTAATTTGGAAAAATGATGGATAAGGAACAATTTTTCGATATTAAAGATTGTTAGTGTCACGTATGATAGTTTTAAGAGATCTTTAAGTAAAATAAAACAATTTCACAATCAAACAAGAATGAGAAAAATTTCATTTTGAAAGATCTTTGAGTTTTAAAGAAAATCATACCATGACATAACATTAAATCTTTAGATCACCACTTATTTTGTACAAACCGAACTTTTTGTGAAGAAATATCGATTGAAAATATTTTATTTTAAATCACTCTCCCTCAATCGATGACCGTAGTCGATGATTGAGTGACTTAAGTTTAGATAAAATGAAGTCCGGTGATTTTCAAAATTAAGTCCAATTTATTTTCAAAACCAATATTTTCCATTTTTAAAACAATATTATTTAAAAATTGTTTAAAAATGATATCATCACTATTATCCCGCAGAAAGATACGTTAGGTGGTTAAGTCGCTTTTGTTGTTGTTCTTGAGGGTTTGAAGAAAACCATCTGGCGATGCAATGAGACCTCTTACGTTGCATTTTATCATGCCAACTCTCTATAGAGGTCAAATTAAGCTCCATTTCTTCATTTGTCAACCCAAGATATAGTTACCCTTTCCTTTCGCATCCAATCATACGAATTTGTGGGATCCGGATCGGGAACATTCTTATAATCCATGATATCTCGCATACGTTAGTGAACACACATACAAATATATGGTGGTCGACATCACCCAAACAACAATCGACTAATAAAAGTCAATCCAACATATCAATCGGATCATACAAAGGCATGAGAATTATATGTTTATCAAACTATAGTAATCTAATTCTAACACTCATATCCTAAATTCCTAGTCCTTCGACATAGGCAAATATCATTTTAGTTAAGCATGAGGATAATTAGAAAAGCCGATAGATGATATAAATTTGAAAACATTCTCCCTCAATCAATGACTCATTCTCGAAAAGTTTTAAAAGCTATCAAGTCATTGATTGGGTTTTGCAAATTTATGAAAATACCAAATCGATTGATTTTAAACAACTAATTTTCCACCATTTTGTTAAAACAAATATTTTTCAAGAATTTTAGAAGGAAAAATATTTGAGTAGGAACAATGATCCTTCGACATACTTTCCTCAATTTGTTTTAGGATAAGTACTAATTTTGTGAAAATCGTTAAGCGTAGCACTTTCCTTTTGAAAAACGGGTTGCTATCGAAATAATAGCAAGCCATGGTTTAACACGTTTACATCATCAAGTAAGCGTAAGCCATTTGATTTGTGACATGTTTTGAAAAGAAATATTTACACCTTCGTTCGGACTTCATCTATGGTCCCGTGCCATTGTTGAATGACATTTCTAAGACCGTAGATGTTATCGATACTGAAGACATGTCTTTGAAAAATAATATTTTGGTCTTTTTCAAATTTTCGATTTTTATTGTTTTTTGTTGGTTCTATATTTTGTATTTTCTTTTGTTGGTTTTATATTTTGTATTTTGTTTTTCTAATAAATATTTACAGATAGAGTAGATGATATAGTTTAAGAAGATGATGATACGAGTACCGAGATATCGAGCGACCTCGTTGTAGAAGATAGAAGTCATCATCTCTTAAACATTCACCACCAAAGCTTCCAAGGCTCTTGAATCAAGAGAGAAATTGAGCCATTTGAAAGTGAGACTTTGGTAGCTTCCCCCAAACCGTAAGTCTTCTTATTGAGCGATTCTAAGCTTTCTTTCAAGCTTTCCTTAGCCGATGCACAAAGAAGCACACCATATCATCGATCTTGCCGCTCCATATAAGAATGATCATCGTAAGTCTCCGTTCGGGTTATATCATCAAATAGAATAGCAAAGAATCATCCCACACTTGAATAATCTTCTCAAATTCCTTTTCCAATCAAGTCAAAAGCAATCCATTCCAAAAGGTGTCAAGAGAACAATTCCATCAAGTAGTTGAATTGATGCATTCACCTCTAGGTAAAAGCTCAAGAACCCGAATACACATATACCCAAAGACAGAGAAACTTATAACATCAAGTAGCAGATTAAGTCCAATAGCCAAAGAATAACCCCGATGTATACTTTTCTCCCATCAAGAAAGTGTATGAAGCTCAAGAACCCGGCACCAATGCCCAAAGAGAGAATAACCGATAACATTGAAGAAGCAGGCCGAATCATCGATTATCTCTGCGGATGTCAACTCCGAATAAGTGATTATATCTACGAATCATCGATTAAGCACTCAAGTGAAACAATTTGGCGTCCCCAATGTACACAATCTCTCTCCTCGATGATTTCGATAGCATCGAAATCATCACACACTTGTGTACCTCTTTATCACCGTAAACTAACTCTTCCATCTCCTCCCCACATAGTCGGAATAAGAACGCTAAACGCCATGAGTCAAACCTTGAATGTCTGCGGTAATGACATTTGTCTTCCCGGATATCTTCAATCACTTAGAAGTATTAAGTTCATCAAGTTTACTCGCTTAGATACGTCTCCTTCCCCTTGTTTGGTTTTGATGCTTGTAATCGAAACACATTATACGCCGTATACTAGAAATCTTTTGAGAAGAACATCATTAGCTCGGATGTATCCGTGAGTTCAACTTGTCAAGAATGTGAGCAAGTCTAATTGGGGATTAACTTTGATTTCACTCTCCTCCAATTAGTGCTCTCCCTAAACCGACAATATTTATGATGAATGCTTGGATTAAGAAGAAGTCTTTAGATTGTTAAATGCAACTCGTCTTTAGTCTTCTAACATGTAGCGTAAAATGTAGAACCGATCAGACTCGACCTTCTTCAAGATTGTCCAATTGGGGAATAGAAATTTAACATCTTCTTCTCACCAAATGCATTCCCGTTAACTTATATATAGCAAACCCTTAACTCAAATCCTCCCAATCAAACAAGAATGAAAGATGTTCATCAAGGAAATCAACCCCAAGAATCGAAGCACTTTGTCGTTAAAATCATCGGTCGTGAGAAGATGTCAACCAACGCTCTTAGAAGAAACTCTATGTAAAGATGACCCGAGAAGAAGTTCGGTTCTTACTTGAGTTAGGAGCCGTATGACCATATATTCTCAAATATAACTCAACATGTAGAATTATCATACTTCTTCTCCCTCAAGAATTGCATACGGAGATGCCATTCTTGATTAAACAAGTGAATATCTTTATAATGTAGTCTCTTCACACTTCTCCCTCATAGGTTGCAAATGATGTCGCCATCGCCATTTTAATTGAGCAAGTGGAATAGGAGAACTAGCAACGATAGTCCGGTTCACTTGATAACCGAAGCGCATGGAAAAGTATGAATCATGTTGATGAGAATGGTCATAATAAGAAGATTTCTCTTCTTTAGAAGATAATGCGCACCAAGCGTACATTTCTTTTCTTTAGCGAACGAGGCTTGGATTGTTGTGTTCAAACGTCATAATCTCTATTTTCATCATCTTTTGGTAAAACTTGTAATCACCCCATTATCATTCAAGAGGCTCTTTGTTGTGACGGTGATGGAGAAAACCCAATATGATGAATTTGACCTCAAGTAAACTAACCCGAACTCGTGACTTAAACTTGCACATATGTAACAAAAGCAAGGTCGAGACTTCATCCTCCATTGAATCTCTAAGTACTCTATACTCTTCATCCAACCGACCATCAAGCATAAGACGACATCACCTCTTGAAAATCCATAATTGAATGTGACATCGAGCACTACAACATAACTCCTTAAAGTGATAGTTATTTTGTGGTGTACGAGCCCAATTCCCCAAGTGGTAAAGAAAAGGAAAAAGTCACCCAACAATAACTAGATTTCCATGTCTTCGTTTTTGATAATAAGCTCGAACAAGGATCATGAAGAATCTTCATCCAACCATCCCCGATACCTTCATATACTAAGTACACTCGCCGTGATATTTCACTTCAACCTCAAATAAATAATAGTGAATTAACCCCGTTGTCACATCTTTTGGTTAAAAGCTCAAATCTAGCCTCCTTTGATGTTTTAAGTGAACTACGATAATGGTTTTCATCCCGACCATGGTTAGAAGCACATAACCTCGTAGAACCATGTAATAACCAAACTACCATGACGAATATCCAAACAATCACCCCATTTGTGAAGTACACCTTTATCCCTTCTTTGAAGTAGAAACCGTAGCTCAGGTCGATAAGATCCGAAATACACTTTCATTTCTCCGAATGGTTTAATCATCACGTGATTTTACAATTCTATGGTTTAAACCGAGAAATAGATTCTTTCACGAGATTTTACAAAACTAAGAATAAACCGTAAGATAGATCCAAAATGTACTTTACAATTACGGGATGTTTCCATTGTCACGGATTTTACAAGTCTATGATTTAAACCGAGAAATAGATTCTTTCGGATTTTACAAAATCAAGACTAAACCGTAAACAATGTCGCCTTGAAAGTGTTATGACAAATTAGGTTTTCGTGAATATCTGCTTTAGGGAACATGCAACGGTTCTTCAACGATTCATTCACTATCATCAACAATTGTTCACCCATATGTAGAATACTTACAAACCATACAAAGTAGAGTAGTATACACTACTTTACCCCGAAGGTTTACCGTAGAACATCAAAGTACACGCTTTCTCCCCATGATGGTTTCAACTTTCGGAAGCATCATAACGTATGACCATTTTCACGAGAATTTCTTATCATAAGCAAACATCTTGAAAAATTATGACCGACCGACGATTCTTTGAAAGATTTTGCTTAGATCGTGAAGTATCATTGACGCTTACGTGGCGTCGAATATCCCAAGAGAATTCAGAACGAACCTCCTTTGATTCACCGCTAATAATAATGACAACATATGGAGATAACGTCACTTCAATTTCGTATCAATAATACCGTATAAAAACCCGTAGTCATTTTTTCATTATTAATTCAAGCCGTGAATTTGTATCCTCCGTGAAAATTAATACCAACATACCACTCATTAACCAAATATTAATTACAAATTTTGACTAACATTAATCATTAAGCCAAAAATTCGTAAATAATATTTGATGAAAGGCCACCCAACATTAATTTTTAGTCCACGACAAACTAATGCAATAAACATGGCCCAATGGTCAAACAACTCAAGTCCATTCCATGTAAACACAACTATCCGGTTATAGGCCCCGTTAAGCAACATCCCACTTGAAATACTTATCCAAATCCACACAATTGAAATAATCAATACCGGGCCCGGTTGAAATTATTGACCCAATCCACACAACATTTGTTAAACGGTTATAAGCCTTGACATGCCCTAATTATTCTCACAATAATCTAACCCTAACACACATTCATCAAATAATCCGCCCCCATCACTTTACGCTTTCTCCCACCTCATTTGATACTAAAACACTCCTCATCTCGATTCATAACATCCCTTATATCATCAATGAATCTCTCAAACATAAACAAACACACCGATCCTTATCTCTTCACGATTTTGTTTTAATCCGAATCTAGAGACTAATTAAAAAGCTTCAAGATCCAAATGGGTCTCGGTAGGTTTGTGTTAAATGTTTGATGTTTGTTGTTATTTTATTTTAACAAGGTTGAAGATAGTGCGTAACTTAATTGTTATGAAACTATCTTCTTTTTAATATATTAATTGAAGCATAGTCTTCAACAAAATCTATGATGAATGTTTTGTATAAAACCTTCAATGGTTGGATAGAACTTTGAATCAACACGAAATGAATCAGATTTATTGATGTTTCCTTTCGATTCGAGTCTTAGTTAGTCTTTGATGAGTGTTGAGGAGTGACGAGAGGGTTATGGTAGAGTTTAGATTCGGATTTGTTGATGTTGGTTTTTCGGATCATTAAAATTTTTATGGATGAGATGATGGTATGGTAAATGGTATATTTAATTTGGTAAAGTGGTCTTGTCTTAACAGCCATTTCTTCTTCTACCTTTCGTCAAGTCGCTTCAAGTCACAAGTCGCTACTTGGCACAAGTCGCTACTTGACACAAGTCGCTACTTTACAAAAGTCGCTACTTTACACAAGTCGCTTTTGACATTCAATAATGACAAATCGCTACATATTAGACTTATGACAAGTCGTTCTTTGCAGCTTGACTCAATAGTCAACTCGCTTTGAATACAATGAATCTAGACAACTTGTCAAGACAAGTCGCTTTTAACTTTTTGCTCCGCGATTTATTCCACCATTTTCCACCATCTTCATACAAACCCAAAAGCGCTAATGAGTTGCTTCGGATGACCCTTTTTGACCATGTAAGATTATTGATTTGACGATTGACCATAAAGATTTCATAGATATGGTAAAAAACGTCACTTAAATTAAACAAAACTGACTTGGACACAAAGTTAACACAAGATGATTTCATAATGATAATAGACCATAGGACATTTTTGTTTTGAACAATAAAGGATACACAACATGTTTAAAACTGTTTTACCTCAAGACACGGAAAAATATTCCGACCAAGAAAAGTACAAAAACAGTCAAAACATATATCAAGACCACCATAAATCGATAACACAATAACTATGGCTCTGGTACCAATTGTTGGATCTTACATATTGTGTTGATGATGATTCGGGTGGCCTTGGTTGGTGATGAATCAAGTATGCCATGGTTTAGAGAGAGAAAGAGATGAGAGGGTGTTCTTGTTAGAGAGTTGTAATACAAAATGCAAGGTTAGATTAATGAGAGCACCACCCTTCCAAGGATGGAAGGGTATTTATAGTTACAAATGATACGCCCTCTTGACGGCCGTGGATCGAGCATACTGGTGGGTAAAGACCGTCCTTCCTCCACGGTGTTACACTAAACTAAACTACGCTACAAACTAACTAATTAACTACTAAATAACGACATATCTACGAGCTAACATATGCTAGACCATAATTGGGGTGACCGACACTTTAACATGGAATTTCCAATTCCTAACAAGGTGAAAGAAAGTGCTTTAGATGCGGTGATGCAAGTCATCTAATAGGAGATTTTCCCAAGCCACTTAAAAGCAAAACTCAACAAGCTTTTGTAAGTGGTGCTTGGAGTGATAGTGAAGATGATGAAGAGTCAAGCAAAGAGGAGATCGCTCTAACGGCACATGAGTCAAACGAGGTACATTCCGACTCATCTTATTCCTCTATTGATGATGACACTTTGCAAAAACAATACAATCAATTGTGTGAGCTAAGTCTAAAAATCATAACTAAAAATAAATTTTTAAAGACTAAAAAGGAATTTTTAAGAAATGAAGTCTGTGAGTTAAAAGAAAAGGCAAAACGATTAGAAAAGAGAAAAGCAAATGACGATGGTTGCAAATCATGTCAAGAGCTTAATCTTGAAATAGAAAAACTAAAGCTCACACAAGATGTTCTAATCGAACATAATTCTAAATTTAAAAGGTTTAACAAAAACATTACTTGTGCCGATGAAATAGTTGGAATTCAAAAAACACCAGGAAACATGAATGGGCTAGGATTTAATGAGGTATTAATTCCAAAGAGTCAAAACAAAGCGGTCGAAAAAGACAAACAAAGCTGTCAAAATTGTCATGCAAGACAACATGCACTGACGGACCCAAAATAAGGGCTCATCCATTGTAAAAATGGTGCCTGGGACCGCAGCAGATGTAATGCTTGTGATACGGATCGAGCGAATTTGTCAAAGTAACAAAGAAAACCAAGGATAGTGTTAAACTAAAACCCGTTATTACATCAGAGTAGGAGTTGCTAAAATGAATTTAGATAAAAACTACTCAACAACGACATAAAACACCTTTGCCAAACGCCTTTCCTAAGAGCAACCACAACATACAACCCAACTATCAACATAACGGTTGGAATCAAAACTTCCTAGACCATATCAAACTCAGATTACATGTCATGGAACTCTTACCCATCATTTCCATACATGAATCAAGTAAATGGTATGTTTAATCCAAACGGACCCATGAGATATTGGGGACCAAACGCTGAGTTATTTGTGTCTTAGGTATGCTTGAAAGTTGGATTGAAACCTGATGAGTGGATAAAAGATAGTGGATGCTCACGACACATGACGGGCAACAAAAGTCTCTTCTCAACATACCAAGAGTATGACGGAGGTAATGTCACTTTTGGTAGCAATCTCAAAAGCAAAATTATTGGCAAAGGTACGATCGTTCATAACTCCCTAACTATTGAAATGTTGCTCATGTTAATAGGTTAGGATTTAATCTACTTAGTATTAGCCAATTATGTGATAAAAAGTATAAAGTACTATTTGAATAAAATGGTAGTAAAATACTAAAAGATGGTATCACTATAGCTAAAGGGATTAGGAAAAATAACATATACGTCATGAAAGTAGATAAAACATCTAATGACAAACTTTGTCTAACTACATTAGATGATAGCTCAACTCTTTGGCATAGACGCTTAGGTCACGCTAATATGAGACTTATACAAAACCTATCTTCAAAAGAGCTAGTTAGGAATTTACCAAAACTTAAATATGACCAACATTTTTGCGACTCTTGCAAAATTGGTAAACAAACCCATATTAGTCATAAGTCTAAAAATATGGTGTCCACATTTAAGTGTCTAGAACTTTTGCATATGGACTTGTTTGGTCCATCGGCTATAAGAAGCTATGGAGGCAACTTATACACTTTGGTCATAGTAGATGATTACCAAGGTTTACTTGGACGTTGTTTTGAAAACCAAAATGAAGCCTTTGATAAATTTGAAATTTTAGCAAGAAAATTCAAAATCAACTAGGTGTTAAAATTGTGTCGATCCGAACGGATCATGGTCGTGAATTTGACAATGAAACACAATTTGGAAACTTTTGTGATACAAATGGTATAACACATAACTTTTCGCTCCTCGAACACCTCAATCAAATGGAGTTGTAGAACGAAAATTGAACAATTCAAGAAATGAGTAGAACAATGCTTAATGAACAAAACATTCCTCAAAAGTTTTGGTGTAACGCTGACACTTCTACATATATTTTAAATAGAGTCTTAATACGTCATTTCTTAAACAAAATACCATATGAGCTTTATAAAGGTAAAAAGCCAACTTTAGGATATTTTAGAGTTTTTGGATGTAAATGCTTCATTCTTAATACTAAAGATTATCTCACCAAGTTTGACCCAAAGTCTTATGAAGGTGTATTCCTTGGTTATTATCAAACTAGTAAAGCTTACATTGTCTCAAACAAAGAAACAATGAGAGTCGAGGAATCGTTGAACATAACATTCGACGAAAGTCCACCTCCCTCTAAGATATCACCTTTGGTAGATGATGACTTAGTTGAAAGTCAACTTGTAGAAAGTCAAGAAATAATTGAAAATGACAAGGAAGATGAACCATTAAATAATGAGATTATAAACATCAAAAGTCATCCTTTAGAAAAAGTCATAGGACAACTAAATCAAAGAACCTTAAGATCACAAGCCCAAAATCAAAGTAATCATTTTTGTTTTGTGTCTACCATCGAACCGAAAAACATAAATGAAGCAATAAAAGATGAATCTTGGGTAATTGCTATGCAAGAAGAGTAAACCAATTCGTTAGAAATGATGTTTAGAAATTAGTTCCAACCTAAAGATCAAACTATAATTGGAACGAAATGGGTTTTTTCAAAATAAAATGGATGAAAATGGTGTAGTGTCTAAAAACAAAGCTAGGCTTGTCGCACAAGGTTATAATCAACAAGAGGGGATTGATTATGATGAAACTTATGCACCGGTAGCCAGGCTCGAGTCTATTAGAACCTTACTTGCATATGCATGTGCTTATGACTTTAAATTATTTCAAATGGATGTTAAGAGTGCGTTTCTTAATGGGGTTATTAACGAAGAAGTTTATGTTGCTCAACCTCCCGGTTTTACCGACTTTGAGAAACCACATCATGTCTTCAAACTCAAGAAAGCATTATACGGTCTTAAGCAAGAACCAAAAGCTTAGTACGATAGACTTAAGACTTTTCTTGTTGAAAAAAAATACACCATGGGATTAGTAGATAATACTCTTTTTACCAAGAAAAAGGAGTCACACATTATCATTGTTCAAATATACGTTGATGACATCATATTCGGATCAACTTGTCAAGAGCTATGTGATGATTTCTCTAAAATCATGCACGATGAGTTTGAAATGAGTATGATGGGAGAATTATACTTCTTTCTAGGACTCCAAATTAAACAACTAGAAGATGGCATATTCTTTAACCAATCTAAATATATAAAAGATATGCTTAAGAAATTTGGTCTTGAAGATTCAAAACCAACTAAGACACCCATGTCTTCGGACACTAAACTCACCAAGGATGAGGAAGGTGAATCGGTAGATAACACTAAATATAGAGGAATGATCAGTAGCTTACTCTATCTCACGGCTAGTAGACCCGACATTATGTTTAGTGTTTGTCTATGCGCCGCTTTCCGTAAAATCCAAAGGTATCGCACTTAGAAGCCTTGAAAAGGATATTTAGATACATTAAGGAACGACATGTTTAGGATTATGGTATCCCAAAGGAACGGTGTAGAAACTATAGTATATGCCGACTCGGATCATGCCGGTGACTATGTTGATAGAAAAGTACAAGTGGTATTTGCACTTTGTCGACATTGTCTCACCTCATGGTTTGCAAAGAAGAAAACGACTTTAGCTATCTCAACTATTGAAGTTTAATATGTCTCGCCGGTAAAGCATGTCAACAAGCTCTTTGGATGAAGCAAGCTCTCGGACTACTGAATTCATCTCAACGATATTGTTATATTTTATGACAACAAAGGAGCTATTGATCTCAGCAAAAATCCCGTCCAACATGCTCGTACAAAGCATATTGAAATCCGTCATCACTTTCTTCGTGACAATGTTCAAAAAGGGAACATCTCAATTGAGAAACTGTCCTCCGAGACAACATTGCCGACATTCTAACCAAGCCTCTCAAACGAGAACCATTTAATCTTCTTAGACTTGGTTTGGGGTTAATGGAACCAAACATGTAGGTAAAACATAGTCTAAACCTTAGAACAAACAAAACAAAACTAATTTGTTTTGAACCTGCTACTGTTCCCATGACACCAAACGACAACAAAGGCGGAACCAATTTTTTGTTGCCGTCTGGTCCGTGGTGACTACAGTTGCAAAAATACTACCTACAAAACATCTTCTTCCTCACAACCTACTTTACCAAAACGTGTAAACATTAGACCTAACTCATTATTGACATTTTCTCATTCATAAATCACTGAAGATAACATCATTGTAAGTATCCTAACTATATTTTATCTCTTAATTCTGAGTCTAGGATTCTAATTTGTGCACAAAATCATTACATGGGGTTTGTGTATATTCTTGTACAAAACATGGATTCAATTTGCAAATTGGATAACTAGTCATTGAAATTAGGTACTACATTATCATATTGCATAAACAAATCATGTATCCCACTAATCAAAAGATAATAAATATAAGGTTTTATTCAAATAACCAAACACCCCATGTCAAATTTTTTTTTGAAAAGCTTCTCACTTGTAGGAAAACAATATTTCATTGTTAATACAAATAGAAACGTTAAATTTTCATCACTTGCATGCTCTTGAATACTAAAGGTATTGCATAACTAATATGCATTCCCTGTATATTCAGATGAAGCCACATTGAATTAGGAGCGTTTGTTATCTCATGCCGCTTTTCCAAACACCCCACAAAAAACCATTTTATGCATAAAATGAGTCGAGATAACCGCAACTCCAAATCGCTTTCACATAGGCACACACTAGAATCAAAACGTTAAGTTTATTCTCATTTTTAACATGTAAATTCTGCTCATAGGAATAACCATGGTAGCCGCAAGATTCTATGATCACAAGGATACCGTTAACTACATTCCCAAACATCACAAAACCAAAGGAATTTCTAAGGAACAAGTCGAAATCTTTAAGAGTCTAGTAACAAGGTACTTCCATGAGGGTAGAACCATTCACTCCTCTTTTGTCGACAATACCAATCTCCGTCAAGAACTAGCCGCTATTCAATTCGATTGTCTCCTTGACATCGATGAACCTATTTGTCCTAGGTTTGTGTTAGAGTTCTGTGCTAGTTTCACCGGTTTCATTGATGAAGAAGATGAGTTTATCCTTAGGTTTAAGTGTTATACCCCTTTATCACATATACCTTATCACTATAATAAGCAAACCCAACACAAACCAAACACAAATACGTTATGCGTATGAATAAGAAAGATTAAGATAAGATACTTGGTGACTTGAATATGAATTCGTGTATGTTTAGAGAGGTAGAGAGAAGAAAGATGAAAACAATAAGATGTATATTGCTTCAAGGAAAAACACACACACACACACTCAAGCACACCCCTCAAATGACATACTTGAGGGGTATTTATAGTAAGAGAGGATGATGCCCTAAGGCTTGGCCATGGGCCTTGAGATGGACTTGGATTGGGCTTGGGTTACACGAACTAGACAAGGCTAGCTTATCTTAACTAATGCCCAATTAGCTTAACCCAATCCACGAGCCCGTTGACTATTCTATCACGATATCTAACACACATTACAAAGTTCCTAATCGTGAATGACCATCACTTCTAATAAAAATAATAAGGCTAACAATCTCCCCTATGGGTGGTCATTCAAAAGATGCTCTACTTGAATAGGTCTTTAATCTTTTGAGCTTGAACTTTGTGAGTAGATATAGAATAGTCTTGATTTTTGTTCCTTCATGCTTTGTGATCGATAATGGTTGTTCGCCGTTGTCAACTTCGTTGGTTAGGTGTCTCCACGCCTTTCTCCACCATGCTCACACTTCTATTTGACTTTGAGTTTCCAATGATGAAGTTCTAGTCTTTAAACTTTGTTGATTCTTTGACATTGACGAAGAATCATCTTTAACTTTGAGTAGCCTTTGATTTTGATGAGAACTTCCATGTGTTGTTGGTATGAGCATGTAGAGAATCAGACGATCCATTCGCTCCCGAGCTTCCATAAGAAGAAAACATAAAACATGTTAGTAATAAGCGGATTCCGCACTTACAAGTTTGAATTTCGAGGGTGTTATCAAGATAGTGTGAAAACACGCCTCTAATTTTCACGAGGCCGCTCTCGAACCTGGAGTCCCACAAGTGAGATAACGCGATATACAAGTACACCTATAGCTCGGATGAGTCACCGAGGTACAATCAAGCATCACCCCACGATCAGACCGCTTGAGACACACTAAGCGTAATCCACGGAGAATTACCAAGTGACTGCCGCCGTGGTCGCTTGATGTTGACCCCGGCAGAATTTCCATTCAATCATCAAGATCACAAATGTGAAACTTCTCATAAATGTTCGCAGATTGCTAAGATCTGCGTAGGACTCTATAATATATCACTTGTGCCCTTAATGATGAACAACAAGCGATGTCATGTCAAGTGTTCCTATGAGATCTTTTGATGAATCTCGTGGCTCTAGACTCAATAGTGCATTTTGGTTTTCCGAGCGGAGACTAGGGGGGTCTCCTTCTTCAATACCAACGATCTCTAAGAGAAAGTCAATAGATTATGTAGGGTTCCAGTGAGAATGAAACAAACTTTTGAGAGGAATTGAGTGGCTAGAAGGTTTAGTGCGCAGCGCCATCGGGTCCATGACGCCTTTGTCTTCAATACCAGTGTCATCTAAGTGACATCCAAGAGCATATGTATTGAACCCGGTTTCGCCTCTAAGGTTGAATATGGAGGGCTATTTCTTTTCACCCTTTTCATTACTTTTCTTTTAATTCTTCAACCCTTCTTTCTCCTTTCTCACTTTGCTCCTTTTTCAATCATACCTAAGGACTTCTAGTTCTAAACTATTGGTGATGTCCTTGGGTAGATCCCTCCTCGGGCGGATCATAGGACTAATTTCCTATTCTTAGTCACCTTATAACTCCATAACCGTCCTATTGTTGCCATAAACCATTTTTCTTGAAAATCTCTAGTGTTTATGATAGAAAACATGTTTGAGACACTCGAGAGTTTTATATTTTCGTAAACACCCCTTCACATGTGCTTATAAGTTTTGATGTAAATCTGCACACGTAGGGTAGAGTTTGCACTTTTGAATTGATCGACTTTAAATGAACTAGACCGATTCGAGACACGCTTACATCACTAGATAACTAGCTTGAAATTATTACCCGTCCCGGTCAAGTCCATAGAAAGTTTCGAGATGGTACATTTTCTCGTCAATTCATTGGTTACATCTGAGTCGAGCTCTTTTTGAGATTTAAACACCGATCATTAAACTTTTTGACACATTTTAATCACGTTTCTCCCCCTCAAAAATAGCATATCCATGATGTTTTTGAAACAAAATGATTAAAAGATATATTTTTCAAAAGCATTTGAGAGAAACCGATTTAGCATGAATTTTGGAACAATTTTGTTTAATACTCCCCTTAACGAAAGCATATTTTCATACGTAAAATTTGGAATCAATTAAGGGTTTAGAGGAGTTATCTTGGTACCAAATGTGAGAGATTTTAAAAATCTTTTGAAGAGTTTCAATCAATGGTACTCAAGATGATGATTTTAAAATCTTTGAAGATATTTAGAAAAAAATTATCTTCATTTGTTTTAGGATAAGTGCTCGATATTTATGAAAATCGATTTTGCGTAGCACTTTCCTTTCTTTAAAGATCGGGTTGCAAGCGGAAATACTTACAAGCCATTGTGTTTTTAGGAAAAGTGCTTGAAAAAAATATATTTAAAACATTTGATTTGATAAGCACTTTCCTTTCTTTGAAGCGCGGGTCCTAAACTGATGTGTCCAGAAGCCATTAATTTGAAGTTCGGGTTTCGTACTGAAGTATACGAAAGCCATCATTAAGAAATTTTGAGAAACGACATGTTTTAGAAAACAAATTAAAGAACTCTCGCTCAAGCATCCGTACATGCCCGTATCATTGTTGAATGACATTTCTAGAAACGCATGTAATATCGATTATACGAGAGACATGTCGAGAAGAATATTTTTGTATTTTTGATTTTCTATTGTTTTGTATTTTTGAAGATTTTCTATTTTTGTATTTTGCTTTTGTTGGTTTTATAAAAGAAATGGAAAATCAAAATAGAAGATAGAGAGAATGATGAAGAAGAGTTTACGTAATTGGAACCTCTCGATGAGTCGGGTTCGTAGATATTTGATTCACCGCAACCAAAGAAGAAGAGTTTTCACAAATAACAAATGTTAGAAGTACAAGATTCCTCACGGTGAGGGTGATCACTATCAACGGTTGTAGTGGATCCGACTTCCTTATCCGAATGATTGTCACTACTATCCGTGTTGGTGCAAGTATCAAAATCTTTCCTGTGGGAATCCATCTAAGACCTATTTTGTTGAAAACTTTGCCCGTGGGAATCCACCTAAGGTAAGATCTAGGAGTTATTTTCTTATCGATGCAAATGAAGACTCATTTTTGAAAAATCACGTCTCAAGAGATCCACCTATTAGGTTTCCTTTGATGTTCATCTTGTCAACGGGTTTGTTTCTATTCGGTGTCTTAGTGGATTGTGCCTTGGCACGAGAATTATCTTTCTTGAGATATTGTGAGACACATGCCTCATGATTAGTCGAAAAGACACATTTTTACATGTAGTATGCATAAATTCAATATTCTTGTTTAAAACAAGCAACTTTAACTTTGTCACTACGCCTTGTGGACATTGATTCTTGTTCGAAAAAGACTTAGGATTCCTAGTGTTGTTTTCTAAGGGCATAGCATTTTCTTTTTGCAACTACTCTTAGATGTAAGCCAATCCCTAGTCTTTTGTAGAGTGTTCCTAGGTAATGGTTTACTACTACTAGCAAAGGTTTTGAAATCTTGTAGAATTCATCACCCTAGATGTTGCACCTAAAATTCGCCTTTTCGAGTCTCGTGCTTTTTCCTGGCTTCTTCTAGATAGTGATTGTTTACCATGTCGTTAGAACCAATGATTCTTTAATCGGATTTGCGGTCACATTCCGTGTACTATTCCTAGAAGTGCCATGTGTAACCACTTTTTCTTTATCAAAACCGGTTTTTCAAAACCTTGGATAATTCGATTTTGATAGGCAAAGTCTCAGGAGCGACTGCTTTTGACAAATCAATTTTCTCATTGACTTTTGATGAGGCATAGAAATAGACATTTTGGTTTGAAAACCGTTTGGGAACATTTGCCTTCTCCTCACCAATGGTTTTCCAAACTTAGTATCCATGCAGCCTTTCCTTTAAGACTTTCCACCGAACTCTCAAAAGATCATTTTGCTCTTGCATGTCCTTGTAGGCACGCCATACGACAGCTTTGTCATACTTGCATTTCTCGATTTTCGATCAAGTTGTTTGAAATAGGACACGCTTTTTCAAGTTTTTCAAGTTTTTCAAGAGCTTTTTCATATTTTGAAACAATTATGAGGTCTCATATCGAGTCTTTCATGATCTTCAATGTAATATGTTTGTAAAATAATTGACATGATATCGGTAGTCATCACATCTTCAAGAGAGAATCATTCAAAGTTTCCAAAATTTGATGTGTTCAACACCGCCATTAGCTTGCTTTACTGTGGATTTATGGTCCTTGACAAAGTCACTGCTTTTAAAAGTGCTTGTTCAACATAAATTACCCTTGCACCGATGGCATTCACCGAGGGCAATTTCAGCTTCAAAAACTTTTTGTTCAATATCAAAACTAGAAGACCGATGTTGGTTGTATTATGGGTTTTAGATTTAACACTCCTTGAAGATACCCAATTCTAGTTTTAACGTCATCTAAAATGCTTCTAGAATCACTTGTGTTAAAAGGATTGTTTGAAGACATTTGTTCGATTTTCGAAAGAGATTTTGAGACAACTACGTGAGTTGAGACCGGTTTTGAAACCGGTTTTGAAACGGTGTTGACACTATGTTTGAAACACTTGTGTGGTGGAAAACATTGATTGTTCTTTTTGATTAACAAAAGTAATTCCATTAATTTTGTTCCATTTGTTATAATCAATTGGTTTAAGATCTGGATTCTTTTGTTTCATTTTTGATCTACTCTCCTCAGATAGTTCCAAAGTTTCAAGAGAATCACGAACAATTATGGGTTCATGCAAAGGTTTTCCATTGTTCAA
This sequence comes from Chrysanthemum lavandulifolium, assembly GCA_022545495.1. NCBI lineage: Eukaryota > Viridiplantae > Streptophyta > Magnoliopsida > Asterales > Asteraceae > Chrysanthemum > Chrysanthemum lavandulifolium. Next base: position 173,223,008 of record CM040246.1, read on the forward strand.
CACATTCTGAGATTTCTGAGCTTTTTTGAGAAAATAGGGAGGTGAGTTACCAAGAGCCATTTTCTGTGTCGTATGAAATATCGGATTTACTTGATTAGAAAGCATCTTGTTTGTCTTAGCGGAATGACCCGTTGTAAGAAGTAAATTATCCAATTTTTGATAGTTTCATTTTATCCGTAATTTCATCAAGAAGAGAATCTTCTCGCTTTGAAAATCAAGAATCAACTGCTTCTTCTCTTTTCAAGATCGTAAACAAAGTGCTTTTTGTTTAGAAAGTTGGTTGTTTAGATCGTAAATTTCCTTGTTTAAAGATTTTATTTTCAAGTTCGATTCACATCAAGTGTGTCATACTTGAGTTGCAATTGTTTTTCTTAAAATGTAATCTCGATAACCAATTTCTAATTCGATATTTTGTTTGTATGAAATTCATAGGCTCTGCGTTCTCTTTGTAACTCTCAAGCTCATGGTCAATTTCGATTCGCGGCCTTAACCTCGAATTGACCGACTAACTTTCTCAATTTCAATACCACAAGTATTAAGTAATGATTCAAAATAAGCACGGGTTTCCTCATCATTAGCACCATTTTGTGCAACTTGACCTCCATTAGATCCATATATGGAGTTTCGAGTTAACATTGCTATTAACTTGCTCTCCTACATATGTGTCATAATAAGGTTCGGAGACACGTAATGTGGCTTCTCATGAGTAAACGAATGTGGTACCTCATTGAGTGAATTTGTGTCGAGATGGAGTTGTGTCATAAGTACCACTTGATGTTGTGTCCCGCCGGATGATCAGATGACGGATGTTGCAAAATCGTTTGCTTTATCTCGCCTGCCCCGGATACCGTAATTCAATTCCTCAGTCAACTCTATTCCGATTCTTCTTTCTCGCTATCATCCGCATGTACCGAGCTTTTAGCTGATATCCTTGGTTTGACATCGCATTTTGAATATCCCAAGCATGGCTTTGGGGTTCGAAGTAGCATTCTCGAGCGTAAGTCATAAAGCATTTTGATTCCCATTTTGATATCCCATATTCGATTCACAATCGACCCCTTGATGTCCAACATACCGCCTCGCATATTGCATCCGATTCCCATTTGTATGCCCGTAGTAAATCCATTCGATTCCCAATAACATCAACCATGTGTCCTTCTTGACTCATATGCATAGATGGTTGAGCAAACCGCGATTAAACTCGAAACCATGTATTGGCGAATCCAAAGAATAGCATTTGTGAAAGCGCTTTGAGACGATCTTTGTCATTGCCATTGATGAAGGTATGTGATGATAAAGTTGATGTAGGATCGATTCAACGATAAAGGAGTTGTGGTTGATGAAGATTAAGCTCGCTTGAGGTGTTTCGAAAGTCGACTCAGAACTCGGTTCTTAAAAAATTTACCAAAATTTGAAATTTATTATAAAATCAATTCTAAGGTCGTATGAAAATTTGAGTTATGACAATTTTGACGCCAAATTTGACCGAAAATTTGAATTTAGGCCCAAAATTTGAATTTTGACCAAAATTTTCACAGTTAAACCAAAATTTGAATCTCGTAAAATTGAACGCTTAGTCTCCTCAAAATTTAATTTTTACTCAAGTTTTCCCGCCAAAAACTTTGAATTTAGGCCCAAAAATTTGAATTTTTTTTTTTTTTTTTTTTTTTTTTTTTTTATGCGTAGAAAGAGCTTAGGCGAGAAACACAAGTTACGAGTAGAAACTTAGGCGTAGGATCTTATGCGAGGATCTTAGGCGAGGATCTTATGCGAGGTTTAAAGTTACGAGTAGAAAAGTTATGCGAAGATTTAGCTTATGCGTAAGAAAAACTTAGGCGTAAGAAAATGCTTATGCAAGAAGTATTCTACGCTGTAAGTCGAAACTTATGCGTAAGATTAGGGTTTTGCCTAAAAATCCTTTACACTATCACAAAGTAAGAGATATCCAAAGTCTAAGTGTTCCACACACTTATCCAAGTGAGGAAGCATCGAGTAACAATTATAGCACGAAGATTCTTCACCAAAAGTTACGAGTAGAAAACTATGTGTAGTTGACTTTCTTACGAGTAGAACTAGGGTTTGACCTACTGTAAAAAATTTCCAATGATTCAACCAATTTCTCTTGCACGTATATCCTTAAAAACACTCGAATAACCCAAAATGTTGACCTTTTCACCCAAAGTGCTTAGAAAAGTTACTTAGTAGAAATGACCAATGAACCAAAAACGAGCTTAAAATGAAGAAAACACGTAAAGCTTCAAACTTTTGCAAAACTGAAACTTTAGCACCAAATATACCTTAAACCACAAGAATCTTGAATTTTTGAGTGCAAAAATTAAAGCTTTATGCGTATCAAAGATGTAAAACGTGAGCTTAACGCGTATCTTACCAAAACTTCAAAAACAAACACAAACACTCCTAAACCATTGTTAGGCGATTGATACCAATTGTTATACCCCTTTATCACATATACCTTATCACTATAATAAGCAAACCCAACACAAACCAAACATAAATACGTTATGCGTATGAATAAGAAAGATTAAGATAAGATACTTGGTGACTTGAATATGAATTCGTGTATGTTTAGAGAGGTAGAGAGAAGAAAGATGAAAACAATAAGATGTATATTGCTTCAAGGAAAAACACACACACACACACTCAAGCACACCCCTCAAATGACATACTTGAGGGTATTTATAGTAAGAGAGGATGATGCCCTAAGGCTTGGCCATGGGCCTTGAGATGGACTTGGATTGGGCTTGGGTTACACGAACTAGACAAGGCTAGCTTATCTTAACTAATGCCCAATTAGCTTAGCCCAATCCACGAGCCCGTTGACTATTCTATCACGATATCTAACACACATTACAAAGTTCCTAATCGTGAATGACCATCACTTAATAAAATCATCCTAACATATCCTTAGGTTTAAGATCAATAAAAATGACTACACCATCTCCCTAACACAATTTGCTCAAGTGTTAGGAATTCCAACCGAGGGAACTCGGATAAGTGGTCACCACCATCCTTGATGCAATCAAACAACCGCTTCTTCCCTACCAAACTCCTTTAGCGGATAAAGATGTCATCCGTGAGCACCTATTTACCCCTGGGGTGATACAACCCGTGTCACCCAAAAGGAAAGGAGGGAACCGAGATCCATATGGAATGGTGCTAAATGAACTTAAGCCCTAATTTAAGAAATGGGAGGAACTACTTAGAGCCAACGCTATTAGCACCATAGGAATAGGATCATACCAACGCTGCCTTTTGTCACATGCTCTACAACTTGTCCACCACAACCATTCAACTTAGCTTACTACATTGCTAGAGAATGATTGATATTCCAACTCAAGGATCGATTGCTCTTCCTTAGGGATGCTTTCACCCGCCTCTATAGAGCCTTTGCACCAATTCCACCAAGCCCAAAAGGGTTGCAACTTCACTATGAGCTCATCCTCACATCTTTTGCGCCTTGAGTGACGAAACAGTGGCTAAGACAAAAGGCAAAAGAGCAAAACCTCCAACTCCATCATCATCATCATCAAATAGCTCCGAGGATGGTCTTCCAAATTCTTGCCTTCCTACTCATGAGTATTCTGCCTTGGTATGATGATGAACAAGATTTACAAGAAGTTGGACAAGTGAGGGTCATTTTAAGGAGTTTTTGGAACAAGACATTAACTTTAATGTTTGATACAATTTGGTTGATTTTTATTTGTAGGATGATAATATAACTTAAAACAATGATGTATGCTAACAATTCATGCAGGGGGATAGCACAAGTGTGTTATCAAATTTTACCCATTTTTACTTTAATATGAAAATCATTAGCCCTTGGTCAAAGGCTATGCTCCACTATGTTTGTGTATGTGTTATTTACTTTTCCTAACTAGAAATAATTAATGTCACATGTTTTGAGCAAAATTCTGTGTTTTGAAAAGTCCCCACCCTTCAAAAACATGTCTCAGAACTTTTCTGTGTTCGATGATCGACGGCACCAAACATTTGGTACCGCTCGTTATGGAATTTGGTACCTGCATCAGACAGCGGACCAAAGCACCATTTTTTGTTCTACCTGTAAAATTTTTTGCGTGGATCCTGTGTAATTTTCTCGAATTTCGCTTATTTTGACATTCCAAATTACCATACATTGCTTGTAAGTTAATCTTGACTAGTTATTACCCATATTAGAACTATTATAACATACTTAGGCATATAGGAAACTGCTTCCACCAAAATTCAAAATTTGAAAATCCACCCAATGAGCCCTTTTAGATAAAGGAAGGAACCAAAATTTGGTTCCTTGTAACCGGGTAACTGATTGTTAGGATCTCATAATCATTAGAACACATTTATTGCAAATCTTGGTCTCTTCACTCCATCCTTCTTGTATGGATTGACTTGGGTGATATGACTAGCATTAAACCCACTTCAAAATCATTAGAAACCTCATCTCTTCTATGGTTTAACATCAAATCAAACACACTTCTCCATAATTCTCCATTCCTATAAATTAAGAGGTTTTACCATGATCATCTTCACACCTTCTCAATACTCACCATCTACTAGCAAAAGCTTGTCAAATGACAAAACTTCACCATCAACCAAGCTCTTTCAAGAAAACCGCTAGGGCTAGCGTAAGACCTTGTTGCTTTGTCAACTTGAGCTCTTCCTCCCAGTCATCTCCACTAACCATCTCATCCCATGGGATGACACAAACCTTACTTTAGGTACTCCTACACCACCTCCACAATCACCCATTACCATCACTACTCCACCACCAACAAAGACTCCAAGCTCACCACCACCGGCTCCCGTCCAAACATCAAAAACACCATGACCTCCGAAATCTCCAACACTCATCCCATTGGAGTTATTTTCTACACCACCTACTTCTCCAAATCCTTTCTTGGAGGACTTGGAAGATTTGACTCCTAGGCCCAATCATCCACCACCACTACCATCATTTGGTATTATTGAGCGGATTGCTCATGAGTCTCCAAGACCATCATTTGACCCAAACGCCTGCTAGGGCCTAGACCTCTTCTCTTCCACCCTATCCACAAGGATATCCATGGTCCTGTATGGGATCAACCATCTACATCAATGTCTCCTCACATATAGACATCGAGGAGTCCATGAAGATCATCCCACAAGAGAGGAGATTCAAGCCGAACTCCAACATCTCCACCAATTTTCAAACATGGTGGATTTCATGTAAGTGATGCTATGCAAATGCAAAGTGCTTTGCTAGCCTCCATAATCACCACACCAAACACCAACACCAACACCAACACCTCCACTGCTCCACCACCACAAAATCATCAACCATACTACCTTACTAGGCATGGTTGCTCCAATGTGAGCAAACCGCCCAAACAACCGAACGGACCCGGTGATGGTCTATGAGTTCCAAGAGGAAATGAGGTTCATCCTCAATCACATCCGAGCGCCTAAATGCTCTCGATCATCCACCACCTCAATAGAGGGTCATAGATTATTTCTTTTAAGCATTTTTTATTTTCTAGATTTTTCTTGTATTTTTTTTGATAATTTCTTTTAAGATTTTATCATTGTATTAAACAATTCATTGTGTTCTCCTTTCATGATTCTTAAAATCATGAAAATATTTAACGAATGAATGGTGTTTCTTATATTGTTTTTGCTTATTACATAGTGTTTGGAAATGCTTGTGATGATGCTTATTACTAACATTTTTTTTGTAGCTTTTCACAATCCATGTATCTTCTCTTGGCACCCAATTTAGGGGAGCATTCGTCTGGGAGATAATGGCTCGGCTCATTACACATTCCGCCGCATATTCTTTTTGTTGAGACAAAAGGGAGAAATATATAGAGCTGGTGATATTTGACTTTCTAAAAGTCAACGCATATATTGACTTCTCGAAAAGTCAACATGATACTCATTGGTAATATTTAACTTTCTAAAAAGTCAATCGCACACTTTGACTTTCGTAAAAGTCAACATCATGCTTCAACTAGTGAAGACTTTGAATTTCTCAAAAGTCAACATCATGTCTATATTGGACATACTTGCATTATCATTATTCTTTCAAGTTCTAAACTAATATTTTATAACTCTTGTACAATCTTTTACATCTTTTATAAAATAATTTATGTTTTGTCCTCAACAAAATCGGGAGATTGTTAATACAAATATCATCATTAAACGTTATTTATATTTTTGATCTTTACCTAAGTTTTGTTAACGACAAAAGTAAATTTAATTTTTATAAAGCTTAAAGCTTGTCAAGTTTAATAGATATTAAAACAAGCTTTTCCAAATAATATCTTCATCACTCAAGCATTTACATTGTGATTAATCATATCTTGATATGACTCTAAACCATAATGTATGATAGTATTTTTAAGAATGTTTTGGTTTCTTAAAAACTAAACATTACATATGTATTTACATATTTCTAAAATTAGAAAACAAACACATGACATCATGATGCATCATTGAAATCATTGGAAGATTTCACTAGATACTTTGTGTAGATTTAGGCTTTACATATCTTACACAATCTTGCATAGATATGAGTTGACTTTGGCAAGATTTTGAGATCTTGCCGCACGACCTCGCCGCACCATAATTTAACACGGCGGAACCCTTTAAGGGTTTCGTGGTCCGGTGCTTTCGAGTGTTTGGCTATAAATAGCAAAGCCAAACCAAGTAGTTTTTCATCCCTTTCTATCATACTCTCATACATTCCTTCTCTCTAACCTTTCTAACTCCGCTTCATATCATATTAGTGATCTCTTTGTAGCAAAGAAGATCAAGTCACATTCAAGCTTCAATCTAGAAGTTGGAAGTCTTGTTTGTTTGTTGTTATATGATCTTGTGTTGATTCATACTTCATTGTTGTACCAAACCATCATAATCTTGTGAGTGAGTGGTTAGTATTTTAGTCCTTAAAATACATTGTGTGTGGGAGTGGTTGTACCCTTGAAAAGAACTCGACATTTAGCTTAGTGTCGGAAATAGTGTGTGTTTAAGTGTAAAGGTTTTCTCCGCCAAAGGAAAGGAGCTTGTTGACTAGTGAAGTTAAACTCGAGTGTGAGACTCGGGAGTGGAGTAGGTAAGGAAAAAGAGTCCTAGTAGATCGAACCACTATAAACAACTTGTTGTGGTTTGATTGTTTCTTTCCTTATCTACTCTTTATATATTGTTTGAATATTTCACTAACATACATAAGATCAATATCAATTGATCTTTCAATAAGTTTCAAAACAAAGTTTTTTAATCGGTAAACTATTCAACCCCCCTTCTAGTTTTCCACACAATTGTCCTTCCTTTCATAATTTATTCATGTGTTCTATCTATAATGTTTACGCTACTACATGATACTTACCTTGTTTAAAGGTCTTATATTTCATCACCTTTCTTAATGCAGAAGAATGCCTCCGAAAAGAAGGTCAAACAGGGCCAACCGTGGTGGAGCTGCTAATGCTCGTATCTCAGTTAGGGTCACTCGCAACCGTACTACAAACACAGCTACCCCAGCAAGGGTCACACATGACCAAACTGCTGATGTCCCTACTCCGGCTAAGGCTACACCAAATCAACCCGCCATGAATCAAGCAATGATAGACCAATTGGTCAATGAGTGAGTGAATGCAGCCCTGGCTGCGGCAAATCACTCATCCACTGAAGTTGGAACCTCAAGACCAACCACACATAACCGTGGCTGTAATTACCAAAAATTTCGCAAAACCATGACTGGAGGTTTTAGTAGAAGTGAAGGAGTTGTTGGTTTGACCAGGTGGATTGAGAAACTTGAGACTGTGTTTCAAATCTGTAACTGTGAAGAAGAAGCCAAGGTTAAGTACGCATCTTTTACTTTCACGAATGCTACTCTAACCTGGTAGAACAACTACTTGAAGTCTGCAAGCATTGATGTTGCTTATGCCATGCCTTGGGAAAACTTCAATGAAATGGTACTCCGAAAGTATTGCCCATGCAACGAGATAAAGAAGTTGGAACATGAGTTTTGGAACCTCAAGGTTGTGGCACTAACATGGTCGCCACAATCACGCTTTTCAAGAATTGGCCTATCGTGTCCCGAGATGGTTGGGATCAAACTGGTCGTTGGAAAGGTACATCGGGGGATTGCCCCCATCTATCAAAGGAAATGTCACAACTTCCAAAGCTGCTGATCTTCATGAGACTATAGAAGTGGCCAACAAGGTTATCAATCAAGTGATTTAGGATACCTCGGAAAAGGTGGTTGATAACAAGAGAAAGTGCCCGAAGTAACTACAACAACAACGGAAATCACAGCAACAACAGTGGAAACCACAAAAACAACCAGAACAAAAGGCAAACTATTGCCAGAGCTTATGCCGCTGGAACTGGAGATAGGAAACCGTATGCAGGGACTGCACCACTATGCAACAGATGCAAACTGCACCACAAGGGTCAATGTACAGTCAAATGCCACAATTGCTAGAAGATCGGACATTTGACTGTGGATCGCAGTCCAAACCCTCGCAACAAGCAAGACAACACCACCAAGACCCTAAGGCTGCTATAACTTGCTTTGATGTGGTGAAAAAGGGCATTATAAGAATGAATGTCGAAAACCCAGGAACCAAGGTAACGGAGGTAATCAGGGTAATCAAGGTAAGCAAAGCAACCAGGGAAATTTCACAATCCAAGGGAATTCTGGACATCAAAGTGCTCAAGGAAATGGTAGAGGAGCTCGCGGAAGAGTCTATGCAGTGGCCAAAGTGGAAGCTCAGGAGGACCCGAATGTCGTGACGAGAACGTTCCTTATAAATAACCGTTATGCATCCATATTGTTTGATACAGGGGCGGATAGGAGTTTTGTTTCAAATACATTCAGTCCACTACTCGATATTGCCCCGACTACTTTAGACAATGCATATGATAACGCCACACGCTGCTCGGGGTCAAGGAAACTTCCTTTATTCGAGAAGTTTTATAACACCCAGGCAAAGGAACCTAATCGTTGTAGTGTAGTAATTAGGTAAGCCACGGTATTGATATCGCTCTCTAGGGGAATAGGAATGCTAGTGAGAAGTTACTACGCTAAGGTCGAGGTCGAGGAAGATTATTTTTATCTTTTATGTTTTTTAGAAAATGAAAAGGTACGAATCTCGGGTATTGATTTGGGGGTTGGTATTGCTACCGATTACTCTACTATTATCTAATTATCTAAGCTAAGGTTGTGATAGTCTATGTCTAATTGATGTGTACTCGTATGATAGTTTAAAGATGTGTTTACTTAGGTTTTACTACCCTTAATTATCTCCTATTGATGGTTGATTTGTCACGTCCTTATTCCTAGTTGCGTTGTGATTCTAAGGCTATAGGCGTGCTTATTTCCTAACTCTTTGAAATTACCAAAGGGTCTTGTTTACAAATCCTCTAGTGATTTATGACGCCTACTCTACGGTTTGTTCTTGAATACTTTATCCTACAATTACCTAGATAATTATATTCTAAAGTTCACAAAGAAATGTCAAGCATTAGTACACAAACTAATAATCTAGCGCACTCTAGATCATTAGTCAACTAAGATAAGTATCAACCAATCAATATTCAATAATTAAGTTTCATATTCCCTAAGCAAACACACAAATAAATTAGCTTGACATGGAGAACATGCAAGCATACACACAAATAATCAAAGACATAATTGAATTAATGAAGTAAATACTTATCTTGATGTATAATAGGGTTTAGAACCCCAAAATATCGCACAAGAAAGCTTTGGTCTGGTTTTAGGTTTTACTCCAAAAGACTACCCACAAAACCGAAAAATTCGGATTCTATATATAAGATTACATCTCGCGACGGCGCCACCTTATGTTTCATGACGCCGTGTCGCCGCCATTAGGGTTTCGCCTTGGCCACGTAAACCTTACGACGGCCACCTTATGACCGTGACGACGTCCCCTTCGCCTCGACGCCTGCCTTGGCTACATCTAGGCAGCCCGAGTAACGACGGCCTACTCCTTTAGAACCCGACGTCGTCCCTTGAAAACATGCAATTTCGCCTCGACCCGTCAGCAAATTTCCTTCCGACGGCGTCGCAGAGCATGCAGTGACGCCTGACGCCTTTATGTTTCAAGACTTTGAGTGTCTCGATTCGACTTTGGCCATTTTCTTCAGATATTCGCGCCTTTTCGTCAAATAAGCATCATTCCAAAGATTTTGCCTTCAAGAGACCTAAAAGTGAAAAGGAACGATATTAAGCAATAACGGATATGTATGATCGAATAAGGGCTTAAATGACCCCTTAAAAGGTACCTTTAAAACCTTATCAAATATCCCTACACTTGGTATTTGCTTGTCTCAGCAAATGTGCTTTTAGCCAATTAATTTATAAGTTAGGGGTCATGAAGCATTCATTCAAAACGGTCCACAACACATATAAGCCCCAAGAAAAGTCATAACAAGCACGGAATTACATACTAGCACCTCACATGGGGTGTTTGGATACTACATCTCTCTCGGGTGTATATATGAAATATAACAAATCGGAAATGGAAGATAAACACTCATTAACCGGTCCTAGTACATAGATTACCATAGGCTTGAGAATAGATCAAACCTCCGTCGCTTGCGAAGCACCTAGGAAAGACTATCAAAGAGGTCTTTAAAGGGTTGTAATGTTAGCTTACGGTAGGAAATGAAGGGTTTGGTGGGATAGGCTATTTAGTGGTGGATAGTCAAAATCTCTATGTTGCAAGTATACGAAGAATGGCGCTGCTAAGCCAAGACTCGACACTCTAAAACTCTAGGCAACGAAAATAAACAAACATAATTTAAAAGATAGATGTAGGATGGTAGCCCGTATGGTTTTTTTTTTTTCTAATTTTTTTTTTTTTTTTTTTGTGCATACACTTTACTCTACCATCCTCTACGGTACATCAAAATGATAGGGATTTATAGACACATCCCTACACTTGAGTTTTATTACTCTAACACTAATTTGACCCGAATTGAAAAGATCAAAACACTTGAGTACATTATTATGCAAACAAAGGAATTTGAGTTTAACGTTCTCTTCCTATATTTCATAAACTTTAACTTTTCCCATGAATCCCAATCATCCCAAAATCAGATACAAAGGATATGACTCGACTTAGCAACTCATGCAAGCAACCGATAATTGAACTAAGGGTTTTGGGTGATAACATAAATTTGCACTAAAAGTGAGTGCAATAAAGGTAGGCTAAGGCGATTTGGGTGTATATTTGGGGTGGGGTGTAAACAATGCTCTTCATTGATATCCCTAAGAAACCGAAACATCACGAGAACCGCGAAAAGGATAGGCTCGAGGGGTTAACTAGGGGTATCGGTACTAAAGATGAGTACAAAAGAAAGGGTGTGGGGAATTACTCAACCGATATGGAAGAAGTAATTATATTACAGGTATCAAACAAGGGTTTATCCTAATGCCTCTTATCATTTAGTTATTCCTAACTACACAAGTGTAGTCTCACTAGCGATCTCGGAATGCATCACAAAACAAGTTCTAGAATCTAATATACTACCGGTTCACACTCTAAGCATTAAAGATGAATGCTTTAATTCCTACTAATCTAAGGGCGATCCTCACATTTTGGTGGAATTTAGGTGGTAAAGGGTTTTTGTGCTAGTCATGCAACTTCCTATCCATGAGACGCTTTTGTTAAGACTAATGGCCCACTTATATGTCATGAAAAATTTTAAATTTGGCTAAAATTACCCTAACCTACATTTTCTCATGGTTTATTACACAAATACACTTGGACAAAGCAAATAGTCAAGGATAAGCATAGTTTCAAAGTTCCCGCTTTATTTTCCTCCCTACACTTAAACCGAACATTGTCCCAATGTTCCCGAAAGTATCAAAGTTATGATAATAGAAGGTAATTAAAACGAAGAAACTAATACTCCCTCGATTAGCTCGGTAGGATCCGTAAAAGTGGTGGTTAAATCTTTTCCAAGAAGAGTTTTTTGCGTGAAAGACTCCTTCCAAACTTGTGTAACTTCTTCTGACAAACTAAACGCACACTAGAAGAAAACAAACGAAACCTTCACGTAAAATCAATGTAATAATATACATAAGACTCGATTTAAACTAGGATATAATGCTTGTGGAATGGATGTCACGTAATTTGTTTTGAAAGTTAAGATCGGAAAATTCCAAAATTTTACAAGTAGCTCGTAAAACGAGAAAAGTAAGTCGATGTTTTATTCCTTCCCGACGCGTCAGTTGCAATCTGACGCCGTCAGTTATCCCGACAAAACCGGTGCGATTTTACGGAAAAATTCGGAAAATTTGCATCTTTAGAATCTGGAAAAACTTATGCAAAACATCCATTATGACTCGATACAAGCATTTGACTCGAACAAACAAACATATATATCTTTTAGTTAATTGTTATTCTCATGTTCACGTTTCTTATGAAAACGTGTGTAATCCTCCCTACACTTATCCTTTATGTAAAATACCTTTATATGTAATTAAGACGAGGTTAAAACAAAATAAAGCATTTTTACAAATTCAAACATGAGGACAAACAATTAATAAAGATATATGACACTAACAAGCAAACAATTAAGCATGGGTTGCCTCCCACGTAAGCGCTTTTCTTTATTTAAGAGTCTTGTAGCTAGACTGTAGTCCTACTCCTACGTTTTGCATCACCGTCCTCTTGACGGTCTCTATCGGGGGTTCCATGTTGTAGAAGTGTCCCATGATACTCCTTTCTAAGAGTTCACCCTCTCCCCACTCGGTCCTATATTTCGGTCCTAAATTCAAACAATCTTTATAGAACCCGAAAAGCTTAGCCATAACATAATCTACTCCCTTTCCCTATCCTCATCATTCTCGTAATAGACCGAGCAGTTTAAGTTCCTTTTCATCATTGAGAGTGATGAAAACTTCTCAATCTTAAAGCGGCATTTGGTAGGCTACGTCGTTGGTCTCATCCTTGAATCGCACTACTCCTAACGATGGGTCATAGGTCATCCCGGTGCTTTCTGAAAGGTTTTCCTAGAATAACGTGGGACAAGCTAGGTCTATGGTCGCTAATATCTTCCACAATTATGAAGTCCGTAGGAATGTGAAACTACCTACATAGACGGGCAATCCCTTAACTCTACCAAGAAAATTACACTTATCACTAGGATTATCGAGGTCTTGCCTAGTTGGGATAGGCTTCTTCATTATCCAATTGTAATAGGTGCTAGTCATTATGTTAATTGGGATTTACGATCAATGTAAGCCTTTGCCACAAAAGGTGTCCTATGCAACGGTATGTTAAGATTCCAAGGGTTCCCAAACTTGATTCTAGGGCTTTTCCTAACATACATGTGATTTGAGGTCACGACTAAGTGAGGTGGCGGGATAATTCCTCTTCCGTAGGAAATTTGTTGAAATAGTCATTGTCTACTTCATCTTCTTCCTCGGTGTTTCATCTTCAACAAATGTTTGGTCTTCTTCGTCATCTGTTTCATCCGGTTCCACTAAGGCGATGGCATTGACGAATGGACGTGCTTAATAAGCTTGCTTGGATCCTTAATTTCTACACCGAGGCTCGGGAGTCGAGATAGCACTAACCTTCCTATCACTATTTATGGCTTTCAACAAAGTTGTCTATCTTCCTATCCATCTCGCTTGTTGATGGTTAAAGTGGTCCGAGAGCTTAGCCATTTGGGTTTCTTGGGACGCAACTATGTTTTGCAACATCCCTTCAATACTGCTGGTTAGGACCGTTAGGTGGGGCCACGAAATCATTGGAGGTGAATTCTTTGGTTTGTCCCCGTGAAAGTCGGGCTTGTTTTTCCATGCCTCCGGGTTTCATTGAAATTCCTAGGTCCAGGCGTTGTAGGAATCTTCCTCCCGCTCCATTATTACGCGAGGATGTGATTCAACGGAAGCATGTTCGGGGATAGGGTGCTAGTCTTGGCGTGTTATGAGGATCACAAAACGGCTCGCACGAAGAGGAAACTTTGTTTATATGGCGCGAGGACTTAGGATTCTCGTAGGAACTCATGAGGAATTTGACTTGATTTTCAAGTTCGATCATCCTACGGTCGGGAGGAGGTAAGGAGATTGCCTTGACGGTTTGGGAAGTTCACGGGGTCATCCCAACTTTCGCTGTCATAGAGGGCAAGGTCCTCTATTATTTCCCATGATTCTTCCGCGGTGAGATCACTAAGTTTTCCACCGCCGCTTGGTCAATGGATCGCTTAGTGGGAAAGTTGACATGATCATAAAAGATTTGGACTTGGAGCCAAAGATCAATGCCGTGATGAGGGACTTTATGAAGTAAGTCCTTGAATCGGGTCCATGCTTCAGAGAGATTCACCTTGACGTTGTTGGAACATCAAGATGTCATTCCTAAGCTTAGTGGTTCTCCCGTGGGAAAAATTGAGCAAGGAAGCGAAGTAAGATCATCCCAACTTGAGATAGAGCCGGGAAGTCGCTCAAGCCAATTACTAGCTTGGTCCCGTAGAGAGAATTGGAAGAGACGCAAGCGTGGTCTCCCGAGTAGTAGCATCAAGGTCGATGGAATCGACAATTTTGAGGAAATCCCTCGATGTCGATTTGGATCTTCGAACGAAGTCCATGGAATGCACATCCGTTTGCACCAACCGGATGGTGTCGGATCGCAGGCCGTAGTTTGGGCTTGGTCGGGAAGCTCAATGGTGTTCCTATAACCTAGGTGGTTTGGTCTCGAGTACTCACCAAGAGTACGGGCTCTCGCTGGTCGTTTGGTGGTGGGTTGATGAGTGGTGGTTGGTTGTCACCTTCCATGGTGAAAAGTGATGGGTGTTACGAACAAAGATCACGAAGAGGGGATAGACTAGAGAAAGCTAAAAATGAGAAAAATTTACTTGATAGGAATCAAGCAAAGAAACCTAAACGAGGTGGACTATTAACTAGCTATTCTATTCCCGCAGTGGCGCCAAAACTTGATAACGCCACACGCGTCGTTCGGGGTCAAGGAAACTTCCTTTTCTTGAGCAAGTTTTATAACACCCCAGGCAAATGAACCTAATCGCTGTAGTGTAGTAATTAGGTAAGCCACGGTATTGATATCGCTCTCTAGGGAATAGGAATGCTAGTGAGAAGTTACTACGCTAAGGTTGAGGTTGAGGAAGATTATTTTTATCTTTTATGTTTTTAGAAAATGAAAAGGTACGAATCTCGGTATTCGATTTGGGGGTTGGTATTGCTACCGATTACTCTACTATTATCTAATTATCTAAGCTAAGGTTGTGATAGTCTATGTCTAATTGATGTGTACTCGTATGATAGTTTAAAGATGTGTTTACTTAGGTTTTACTACTCCTTAATTATCTCCTATTGATGGTTGATTTGTCACGCCCTTATTCCTAGTTGCGTTGTGATTCTAAGGCTATAGGGCGTGCTTATTTCCTAACTCTTTGAAATTACCAAAGGGTCTTGTTTACAAATCCTCTAGTGATTTATAGACGCCTACTCTACGGTTGTCCTTGAATACTTTATCCTACAATTACCTAGATAATTATATTCTAAAGTTCACAAAGAAATGTCAAGCATTAAGTACACAACGAATAATCTAGCGACTCTAGATCATTAGTCAACTAAGATAAGTATCAACCAATCAATATTCAATAATTAAGTTTCATATTCCTAAGCAAACACACAAATAAATTAGCGGGACATGGAGAAC
This sequence comes from Chrysanthemum lavandulifolium, assembly GCA_022545495.1. Classification (NCBI taxonomy): domain Eukaryota; kingdom Viridiplantae; phylum Streptophyta; class Magnoliopsida; order Asterales; family Asteraceae; genus Chrysanthemum; species Chrysanthemum lavandulifolium. Next base: position 173,238,718 of record CM040246.1, read on the forward strand.
ATGCAAGCATACACACAAATAATCAAAGACATAATTGAATTAATGAAGTAAATACTTATCTTGATGTATAATAGGGTTTAGAACCTAAAATACCGCACAAGAAAGCCTTGGTTCGGTTTTAGGTTTTTACCCAAAAGACTACCCACAAAACCGAAAAATTTGATTCTATATATAAGATTACATCTCGCGCGACGGCCACCTTATGTTTCGTGACGCCGCCGTGTCGCCGTCATTAGGGTTTCGCCTTGGCCACGTAAACCTTACGACGGCGCCACCTATGACCGTGGACGCCGCCCCTTCGCCTCGACGCCGTCTTGGCTACATCTAGGCCGTCCCGAGTAACGACGGCCTACCTTTAGAACCCGACGTCATCCCTTGAAAACATGCAATTTCGCCTCGACCCGTCATAAAATTCCTTCCCGACGGCGTCGCAGATATGCAGGGACGCTGCCCGCCTTATGTTTTCGCAGCTTTGAGTGTCTCGATTCGACTTTGGCCATTTTCTTCGTATATTCGCCTTTTCGTCAAATAAGCATCATTCAAAGATTTTGCCTTCAAGAGACCTAAAAGTGAAAAGGAACGATATTAACAATAACGGATATGAAGTGATCGAATAAGGGCTTAAATGACCCCAAAAAGGTACCTTTTAAAACCTTATCAAATATCCCTACACTTGGTATTTGCTTGTCCTCAAGCAAATGTGCTTTAGCCAATTAATTTATAAGTTGGGGTCATGAAGCATTCATTCAAAACGGTCCACAACACATATAAGCCCCAAAAAAGTCATAACAAGCACGGAATTACATACTAGCACCTCACATGGGGTGTTTGGATACTACATCTCTCGGGTGTATATATGAAATATAACAAATCGGAAATGGAAGATAAACACTCATTAACCGGTCCTAGTACATAGATTACCATAGGCTTGAGAATAGATCAAACCTCCGCTTTGGCGAAGCACCTAGGAAAGACTATCAAAGAGGTCTTTTAAAGGGTTGTAATGTTAGGCTACGGTAGGAAATGAAGGGTTTGGTGGGATAGGCTATTTAGTGGTGGATAGTCAAAATCTCTATGTTGCAAGTATATGAAGAATGGCGTTGCTAAGCCAAGACTCGACACTCTAAAACTCTAGGCAACGAAAATAAACAAACATAATTTAAAGATAGATGTAGGATGGTAGCCGTATGGTTTTTTTTTTTTTTGAATTTTTTTTTTTTTTTTTTTGTGCATACACTTTACTCTACCATCTTCTACGGTACATCAAAATGATAGGGATTTATAGACACATCCCTACACTTGAGTTTTTATTACTCTAACACTAATTTGACCCGAATTGAAAAGATCAAAACACTTGGAGTACATTATTATGCAAACAAAGGGAATTTGAGTTTAACGTTCTCTTCCTATATTTCATAAACTTTAACTTTTCCCATGAATCCCAATCATCCCAAAAGCAGTATACAAAGGATATGACTCGACTTAGCAACTCATGCAAGCAACCAGATAATTGAACTAAGGGTTTTGGGTGATAACATAAATTTGCACTAAAAGTGAGTGCAATAAAGGTAGGCTAAGGCGATTTGGGTGTATATTTGGGGGTGGGGTGTAAACAATGCTCTTCATTGATATCCCGAAAAACCGAAACATCACGAGAACCGCGAAAAGGATAGGCTCTGAGGGGTTAACTAGGGGTATCGTGTACTAAAGATGAGTACAGCGCAAAGGGTGTGGGGGAATTACTCAACCGATATGGAAGAAGTAATTATATTACAGGTATCAAACAAGGGTTTATCCTAATGCCTCTTATCATTTAGTTATTCCTAACTACACAAGTGTAGTCTCACTAGCGATCTCGGAATGCATCACAAAACAAGTTCTAGAATCTAATATACTACCGGGTTCACACTCTAAGCATTAAAGATGAATGCTTTAATTCCTACTAATCTAAGGCGATCCTCACATTTTGGTGGAATTTAGGTGGTAAAGGGTTTTTGTGCTAGTCATGCAACTTCCTATCCATGAGACGCTTTTGTTAAGACTAATGGCCCACTCTTATATGTCATGAAAAATTTTAAATTTGGCTAAAATTACCCTAACCTACATTTTCTCATGGTTTATTACACAAATACACTTGGACAAAGCAAATAGTCAAGGATAAGCATAGTTTCAAAGTTCCCGCTTTATTTTCCTCCCTACACTTAAACCGAACATTGTCCCCAATGTTCCCAAAGTATCAAAGTTATGATAATAGAAGGTAATTAAAACGAAAGAAACTAATACTCCCTGATTAGCTCGGTAGGATCCGTAAAAAGTGGTGGTTAAATCTTTTCCAAGAAGAGTTTTTGCGTGAAAGACTCCTTCCAAACTTGTGTAACTTCTTGACAAACTAAACCGCACACTAGAAGAAAACAAACGAAACCTTCAGCGTAAAATCGCGGTAATAATATACATAAGACTCGATTTAAACTAGGATATAATGCTTGTGGAATGGATGTCTCGTAATTTGTTTTGAAAGTTAAGATCCGGAAAATTCCAAAATTTTACAAGTAGCTCGAAAACGAGAAAAGTAAGTCGATGTTTTATTCCTTCCCGACGTCAGTTGCAATCTCGACGCCAGTTATCCTCGACAAAAAGCGGTCTGCGATTTTCGGAAAAAATTCGGAAAATTTGCATCTTTAGAATCTCGAAAAACTTATGCAAAAACATCCATTATGACTCGATACAAGCATTTGACTCGAACAAACAACATATATATCTTTTAGTTAATTGTTATTCTCATGTTCACGTTTATGAAAACGTGTGTAATCCTCCTACACTTATCCTTTATGTAAAATACCTTTATATGTAATTAAGACGAGGTTAAAAACAAAATAAAGCATTTTACAAATTCAAACATGAGGACAAACAATTAATAAAAGATATATGACACTAACAAGCAAACAATTAAGCATGGGTTGCCTCCAGCGCTTTTCTTTATTTAAGAGTCTTGTAGCTAGACTCGTAGTCCTACTCCCACGTTTTGCATCACCGTCCTCTTGACGGTCTCTATCGGGGGTTCCATGTTGTAGAAGTGTCCCATGATACTCCTTTCTAAGAGTTCACCCTCTCCCACTCGGTCCTATATTTCGGTCCTAAATTCAAACAATCTTTATAGAACCCGAAAAGCTTAGCCATAACATAATCTACTCCCTTTTCCCTATCCTCATCATTCTGTAATAGACCGACAGTTTAAGTTCCTTTTCATCATTGGAGAGTGATGAAAACTTCTCAATCTTAAACGGCATTTGGTAGGCTACGTCGGTCTCATCCTTGAATCGCACTACTCCTAACGATGGGTCATAGGTCATCCGGTGCTTTCTACGAAAGGTTTTCCTAGAATAACGTGGGACAAGCTAGGTATTACATGGCCGTGCTAATATCTTCCACAATTATGAAGTCCGTAGGGAATGTGAAACTACCTACATGAGCGGGCAATCCCTTAACTCTACCAAGAAAATTACACTTATCACTAGGATTATCGAGGTCTTGCCTAGTTGGGATAGGCTTCTTCATTATCCAATTGTAATAGGTGCTAGTCATTATGTTAATTGGGGATTTACGATCAATGTAAGCCTTTGCCACAAAAGGTGTCCTATGCAACGTGGTATGTTAAGATTCCAAGGGTTCCCAAACTTGATTCTAGGGCTTTTCCTAACATACATGTGACGGAGGTCACGCACTAAGTGAGGGTGGCGGGATAATTCCTCTTCCGTAGGAAATTTGTTGAAATAGTCATTGTCTACTTCATCTTCTTCCTCGGGTGTTTCATCTTCAACAAATGTTTGGTCTTCTTAGTCATCTGTTTCATCCGGTTCCACTCAAGGCGATGGCATTGACGAATTGGACGTGTTAATAAGCTTGCTTGGATCCTTAATTTCTACACTGGAGGCTCGGGAGTCGAGATAGCACTAACCTTCCTATCACTATTTATGGCTTTCAACAGTTGTCTATCTTCCTATCCATCTCGGCTTGTTGATGGTTAAAGTGGTCCGAAAGCTTAGCCATTTGGGTTTCTTGGGACGCAACTATGTTTTGCAACATCCTTCAATACTCATTGGTTAGGACCGTTAGGTGGGGCCACGAGAAATCATTGGAGGTGAATTCTTTGGTTTGTCCCCGTAAAAGTCGGGCTTGTTTTTCCATGCCTCCGGGTTTCATTGAAATTCCTAGGTCCAGGCGTTGTAGGGAATCTTCCTCCCGTTCCATTATTACGCGAGGATGCGTATTCAACGGAAGCATGTTCGGGGATAGGGTGCTAGTCTTGCGCTGTTATGAGGATCACAAACGGCTCGCATGCGAAGAGGAAACTTTGTTTATATGGGCGAGGACTTAGGATTCTCGTAGGAACTCATGAGGAATTTGACTTGATCTTCAAGTTCGATCATCCTACGGTCGGGAGGAGGTAAGGAGATTGCCTTGACGGTTTTGGGAAGTTCACGGGGGTCATCCCAACTTTCGTTGTCATAGAGGGCAAGGTCCTCTATTATTTCCCATGATTCTTCCGCGGTGAGATCACTAAGTTTTCCACCGGCCGCTTGGTCAATGGATCGCTTAGTGGGAAAGTTGACATGATCATAAAAGATTTGGACTTGGAGCCAAAGATCAATGCCGTGATGAGGGACTTTATGAAGTAAGTCCTTGAATCGGGTCCATGCTTCATAGAGATTCACCTTGGCGTTGTTGGAACATCAAGATGTCATTCCTAAGCTTAGTGGTTCTCCCGTGGGAAAAATTGAGCAAGGAAGCGAGAAGTAAGATCATCCCAACTTGAGATAGAGCCCGCGGGAAGTCGCTCAAGCCAATTACTAGCTTGGTCCCGTAGAGAGAATTGGAAGAGACGCAGCAGCGTGGTCTCCCAGTAGTAGCATCAAGGTCGATGGAATCGACAATTTTGAGAAATCCTCGAGATCTTGATTTGGATCTTCGAACGAAGTCCATGGAATGCACATCCGTTTGCACCAACCGGATGGTGTCGGATCGCAGGCCGTAGTTTGGGCTTGGTCGGAAGCTCAATGGTGTTCCTATAACCTAGGTGGTTTGGTCTCGGTACTCACCAAGAGTACGGGCTCTTGGTCGTTTGGTGGTGGGTTGATGAGTGGTGGTTGGTTGTCACCTTCCATGGTGAAAAGTGATGGGTGTTACGAACAAAGATCACGAAGAAGGGATAGACTAAGAAAGCTAAAAATGAGAAAAATTTACTTGATAGGAATCAAGCAAAGAAACCTAAGCGAGGGTGGACTATTAACTAGCTATTCTATTCCCCGCCGCGCCAAAAACTTGATAACGCCACACGCGTCGTTCGGGGTCAAGGAAACTTCCTTTCTTGAGCAAGTTTATAACACCCTAGGCGGTGAACCTAATCGTTGTAGTGTAGTAATTAGGGTAAGCCACCGGTATTGATATCGTTCTCTGGGAATAGGAATGCTAGTGAGAAGTTACTACGCTAAGGTTGAGGTTGAGGAAGATTATTTTTATCTTTTATGTTTTTAGAAAATGAAAAGGTACGAATCTCGGGTATAGGATTTGGGGGTTGGTATTGCTACCGATTACTCTACTATTATCTAATTATCTAAGCTAAGGTTGTGATAGTCTATGTCTAATTGATGTGTACTGTATGATAGTTTAAAGATGTGTTTACTTAGGTTTACTACTCCTTAATTATCTCCTATTGATGGTTGATTTGTCACGTCCTTATTCCTAGTTGCGTTGTGATTCTAAGGCTATAGGGCGTGCTTATTTCCTAACTCTTTGAAATTACCAAAGGGTCTTGTTTACAAATCCTCTAGTGATTTATAGGCGCCTACTCTGGTTGTCCTTGAATACTTTATCCTACAATTACCTAGATAATTATATTCTAAAGTTCACAAAGAAATGTCAAGCATTAGTACACAACGAATAATCTAGCGCACTCTAGATCATTAGTCAACTAAGATAAGTATCAACCAATCAATATTCAATAATTAAGTTTCATATTCCCTAAGCAAACACACAAATAAATTAGGGACATGGAGAACATGCAAGCATACACAAATAATCAAAGACATAATTGAATTAATGAAGTAAATACTTATCTTGATGTATAATAGGGTTTAGAACCCTAAAATACTGCAAGAAAGCCTTGGTTCGGTTTTAGGTTTTACTCCAAAGACTACCCACAAAAGCGAAAAATTCGGATTCTATATATAAGATTACATACTGCGACGGCGTCACCTTATGTTTCGTGACGCCGTGCGTGTCGCCGTCATTAGGGTTTCGTCTTGGCCACGTAAACCTTACGACGGCGTCACCTTATGACCGTGACGCCGTCTTCGTTTCGACGGCTGCCTTGGCTACATCTAGGCCGTGCGAGTAACGACGGCCTACTCCTTTAGAACTCGACGCCGCCCCTTGAAAACATGCAATTTCCCGACCCGTCATAAAATTCCTTCCCGACGCGTCGCCAGAGATATGCATGGCCGCCGCCTTATGTTTAATAGACTTTGAGTGTCTCGATTCGACTTTGGCCATTTTCTTCAGATATTCGCCTTTTCGTCCAAATAAGCATCATTCCGAGCATTTTGCCTTCAGAGACCTAAAAAGTGAAAAGAAACGATATTAAGCAATAACGGATCTGAGATGATCGAATAAGGGCTTAAATGACCCTTAAAAGGTACCTTTTAAAACCTTATCAGCATACAATGTAGAACTGGCTAACGGTAACATAGAAAGGGTAGACACTATCATAAGAGGTTGCACCCTAAATATGTTAAACCACCCATTCAACATCGATCTCATGCTGGTAGAATTGGGTAGTTTTGATGTTATCATAGGGATGGATTGGTTATCAAAATACCATGCCGCCATCATTTGTGACGAGAAGCTCGTCCGACTACCCTATGGAAATGAATTCCTGACCATAGAAGGAGACATAAGTGATAGAAGAAGTGCGTCAAGGTTAAACATCATCTCCTGCACTAAGGCGTTGAAGTGCATCGAAAAAGGATGTCACCTCTTTCTAGTACAAGTCACTGAGAAGAAAGATAAGGAACCAGAAGAAAAACGTCTGAAGGACGTGCCAATTGTGAGAAATTTTCCGGAATTCCTCCCTGAAGACTTTCCAGGACTTTCGCCAGCCTGATAGGTTGAATTCCAAATCGATTTAGTGCCTGGTGCCGCACCGGTGGCACGAGCACCTTATCGATTAGCTCCCATTGAACTACAGGAGCTATCAAACCAGTTGTCGGAACTTTTAGAAAAAGGGTTCATCAGGCCGAGTTCTTCGCCATGGGGAGCACCGGTTCTGTTCATCAAGAAGAAGGATGGAACTTTTAGAATGTACATCGACTACCGTGAGTTGTATAAGCTGACCATTAAGAAACGTTACCCACTCCCAAGAATTGACAATTTGTTCGATAAACTCCAAGGTTCAAGTGCTTACATAAAAATCGATCTAAGGTCCAGATACCATCAACTTAGAGTTCGAGAAGCGGACATTCCCAAAACCGCCTTTAGGACTCGTTATAGACATTACGAATTCCAAGTCATGCCTTTTGGACTGACCAATGCACCAGCTGTATTCATGGATCTTATGAATCGAGTGTGCAAGACGTATCTAGACAAATTCGTAATTGTCTTCATCGAAGATATTATGATTTATTCAAAGAGTGTGAAAGAGCACGAGGAACACCTTAGATTGATCTTGGAATTATTGAAGAAGGAGGAATTGTATGCTAAGTTCTCGAAGGGTGAATTTTGGATATCAATAGTGCAATTCTTGGGTCATGTAATCGACAACCAGGGTATTCATGTAGATCCCACAAAGATTGAGTCAATAAAGTATTGGGCGACACCTACGGAAATATGCCAATTCTTAGGACTCGCTGGATACTACAGAAGGTTTATCGAAGGCTTCTCAAAGATAGCGAAGTCTTTGACAAAATTGACCTAGAAGAACGTCAAGTTCGACTGTGGGGAAATGGAAGAAGAAGCTTTTCAACTCCTTAAGGAAAATTTGTGTAGTGCACTTATCTTGGCCCTACCTAAGGGTAGTGAAGACTTTGTCGTTTATTGCGATGCCTCACACAAGGGTCTAGGAGCTTTGTTAATGCAAATAGAGAAAATAATAGCATACGCTTCTCGGCAGTTAAAGACCCATGAGAAAAACTACACAACACACGACTTGGAATTAGGATCGGTCGTGTTCGCACTAAGACTTTGGAGACATTATTTGTATGGCACAAAGTGTACTGTGTACAACGACCACAAAAGCCTACAACATATTTTGGACAAAAAAGAACTGAACATGAGACAACGCCGATGGTTGGAATTGCTCAGCGACTACGACTGTGAACTTCGTTACCACCCAGGTAAAGCAAATGTAGTTGCTGATGCTCTCAGTAGGAAGGAGCGACCAAAACCCCTTAGAGTCAGATCTTTGGGTATGACAATTAGTTCACCTCTTCCATCCAAGATTCTTGAAGCACAATTAGAAGCACTCAAAGAAGAGAATCGCCCAAATGAGAACCTTTACGGAATGCCAGAGAGTGAAAATGGAATCATAAAGAGGTCAGATGGAATTTTATGCTTTAAGGACCGAAGTTGGATTCCATGTTATGAGGGAGTTTGTGATATCGTCATGCATGAATCCCACAAATCTAAGTATTCCATACACCTGGGATCAGACAAGATGTACTTAAATTTGAAGAAATTGTACTGGTGGCCGAACATGAAGGCCGACATTGCAACATATGTTATTCAGTGTTTAACCTGCTCGAAAGTCAAGGCCGAACACCAGAGACCCTCAGGTCTACTGGTACAACCTGAAATTCCTAAATGGAAATGGGAATGCATAATGATGGACTTTATTACCAAGCTACCAAAGACCTCCAATGGTTATGACACTATTTGGGTAATAGTTGATCGCCTCACAAAATCCGCTCATTTTCTACCAATTAAAGAAAATGACAGCATAGACAAACTTGCACGATTGTAATTGAAGGAAATCGTTGCACGTCATGGTGTCCCAATTTCCATCATCTCAGATAGAGATAGCCGTTTCACGTCGAACTTCTAAAAATCACTCCAAGACGCTTTGGGATCTAATCTTGACATGAGTACTGCATACCATCCCCAAACTAATGGACAAAGCGAGATAACCATTCAAACTCTGGAGGATATGCTAAGAGCATGTGTGATAGATTTTGAAAATGGCTGGGATAAACACTTGCCATTAGCTGAATTCTCTTACAACAACAGCTATCACACAAGCATCAAGGCTGCACCATATGAAGCACTCTACGGTCGAAAGTGCAGATCGCCCATGTGTTGGGCCGAAGTCGGAGAAAGCCAACTTACTGGTCCGGAGCTAATTCAAGAGACTACTGAGGAAATAGTGCTAATCAAGAACCAACTACAAGTAACTCGCGATCGTCAAAAGAGCTACGCAGACAAAAGGCGAAAACCACTTGAGTTTCAAATGGGAGATAAAGTCATGCTGAAAGTCTCGCCATGGAAGGGGGTAATTCATTTTGGTAAATGTGGAAAGTTGAATCCTCGTTACATAGGACCTTTCAAAATCCTCGTAAGAATCGGGCCGGTAGCCTACCGAATCGAATTACCACAACAACTCAACTCTGTGCATAACGTGTTTCACGTATGCAACTTGAAAAAATGTCTTTCTGACGAAACTCTTGCTATACCATTGGAAGAAATCCAAATCGACGAAAGGTTGAACCTTGTCGAGGAACCCATTGAGATCATGGATAAAATCAAACGGATCAAGCAAAGCTGAATCCTTGTTGTTAAGGCCTGTTGGAACTCTCAGAGAGGTCTAGAATACACGTGGGAACGAGAAGATGAATTCAAGCGTAAATACCCACATCTTTTCTCAACTTCAGCAAGTAACTCTAACTGAAAACCGAGGACGGTTTTTCTTTTAAGACGGGGAGGTTGTGACACACGGTAATTTTCCTATTATTATCAAATAATAAATGATGATTTATTATTACTAAGCATATTTAATTAAGCATACATTAGCTTACATGACCATTTCGAGTAGATAACTCGCACACTGTAGTGTACTGATCAAAGAATGGTGATTTTATAGTTTTGAAATTTTCCTAATGATTTAATATTATAACTAGAGCTTATCTCGTTATGCCAAGCACCACCGCGTATCGACTATATGATAAGGGCAAAATAAGATTTAATAAAATACCCGGTATGTAAAACTTGAATTTATAACACGTGCTCAAAAATGTGTTCATAAAACATCAACTAATAAAAATTTAACAAACCATAGTACCGTGATCAAAAATATAACTCAACGGGATACGAAATACCAAACACAACATAACACTACCTATACAATTAACAAATAAAACCACCAATTCTACACTTTAACTAATAATACATCCCACATAATTATATAAGATATTTCTTTTTTTTTTCTTCTTCTCTCCTTGTGTCATCTCCACTCATGACAAAAATAAAAAGGAAAGAGAAAAATCAAATTTCTACTTCTTCTCCTTTTTCCTGTAAATCGAACAAGTCAAAAACCCCAAAGGAGATATTCATCATCTACCTTTCCATCTCTTCATACTCTCCCTCACCATATCCATGAATCAATTTGTATCAAATCACTTTTCCTTGATGTTTTGCTGCTGCCATGCCCGTGGGTACAACCAAGTCAACGGAAAAAGCAAGTGAAGAAGCATCTATGACTATCCTCTCTTCTAGGGTCAAATTTTCGAGACCTCCTAGGTTGAATAGATTGGAATGAGAGCCTTAGCTTAAAATGGGTTCACACCAAGACTCAAGAAGAAAATGAGAGTCAAGGCACTACAAGAATATGATGGAATACCCATGACAATTACCTACACTCATCCTTTTGAGGGCATTTACCCACCTAATACCCACTTGTTACCCACGATCAGTGACTTACAAAGTCGATATTATTTTCCCTCGAATTTCCCACGGATTTACCTACACAAATAGCCACAAAAATATATTTGGTGTGCAAAATGTGGGTAAATAATTGGCACTAAAATATTTCTCACGAATTACACACATCGTTAGTTATTGGGGGAATGTATGTGGGTAATTTAGTGGGTAATAATTACCCACTAATTCTTTCCCAGGCATTACCCATAAAAAAAAACACTTAACGTGGGTAAAGGGGTAGGTAGTGTTGTGGGTAAGTTTTTGTTACCACAGATTACAAGCATCCAATTTGGTCATGGGTAAAAAATTGCATGGTTGGTTTGTGGGAAGTATCTTAGCTATATATACTTTGTTGGTATTTTAGGGGAAAAATATTGTCGCTAAGGTATTTATAAAGATATATGTAATTATGATTTTAATTTAGATATATATGCAATTATTTATTTTTTGAAGGGAATATATGCAATTCCATTTAATATTAAAAACCTAATACCTTGTGCTTAAAAAAGGCGTTAGTTTTTATCTTGTATTAAGGTATTTTTTTGGGTGCAATTATCTTATATTAATATTAAACGGAATGTTTCAAACTACCCCCGTTAGAAACATGACGTCCTCGTCATGAACTAACATAATCCATACCTAGTAGATGCATGATTTGCATGCCCATCGCACCCGAGAGGTTATTGATATAATATCAATGGTAATAATATGTTCTACATTGGTGTGAGAAAAGGAATTTGAGTAAATAAAAGTTTAAAGATGTGGGCGAATGATACCTTCCACTTTGATTTTCACTCTTTAGTTGAAACATTAAGGTATTTGGTTGTGCCGGGAGTGTAAACGACTCGAGATTTTTGTTAGTTACATGGGATCAGATGGATAAAAGTTTAAAATGAGTCGAGCTTTAATAAGGTCAAGCCTAGTTTGGAGCTTATTTATTAAGGCCCAAAAGTTGAGCTTCATAACTATAGATTGATCAATCTCACTATTAATATACTTCTTAGATTTAGAAATTTTACGTATATATAAGAAATTAATAAATGAGTCGAGCTCAATCTTTGTGAATAACTATCGAGTAGGGTTCTAGTATTAAAAATAAAGTTCGAGATGAGTCACGGTTGAGCTTTGACTTTTCTAAATTAAGTGAGTCAATCTAAAGACCGGACGACCTCGAATCGTTCACAACTTTAGACTAAGTAAAGTATTTTTCGTTTGTTTATGTAAGATTTTGTTTGTTTCATTAAGATTTTTTATTCTTAATCTTACTAATAAGATGACATATGTCTGATTGGGTATGAATAAAAAAAAACAACCGACACAAAGCGTGACCGCCTCTCACTCAGCAAGATGTAAAAGGCTAGCAAGATTTTATTTTCATAAATTAAAAAGAAACATATCTTGTATGACATTCTCCAATAAGTATGAGTTGTTTGTATTATTAATTTCTAATAATTTAATAAAGATGGAGTAAATATAGATGTGACACATTTTAAATTTCAAATGCAGTTTAAAAACTGTATGATGGAGCATTAAAAAAAAGTGATGGCAGTTTTCAAAATTTTAATTGTTATGTTGAGGGCGGGAATAAAATTTGTGTTTCCCTCTTCTGATCCACATTGCAACTGTTCCTTCACAACTATACGTATATCCTCCAAATTATAGTGTTACAATATTAAGAATAAAAAATATGTTTTTTATATTGTCAAAACAAAGACACGTTTGCTCTAATAGTTTATGTCTTTACGATGCGTGTTTTGGGATGTCAATGTTGGAAATTTTGTTTTAATTTTGTTGTTCTTTTCCCATGAGTTGCTATCTTTTTAATACATGTGTGATTGTTGGTTATTTGAATTTGTTTTCACCGATGTACAATAACTATGGGAATTTGGTGATTGGATGCAAACTATTTGATGAAATGCGCGAGAGAAAACAAGGTAACAATTAGATTTTCATATCATTTTTGTAGCATACTAGCATATAGAAATCAACGATGGCGTAAAAGAAAAGTGGTTATAAACCGGAAAGCATAGATCTCAAATTCTTGTAAATTTATTTCTGGTGATGTTTCTCTGAGCATGTGATTTACAGTATAATTTTTGTTCTTGGCAAGTGTGGTGCTTTGTTTATGTATTCTTTGTTCCTTTTCCATCTTTGGTCCTCTCTTTGAAGGCTAGTGATACCCACTAAAGTTACTTGCCATATTTGCATATTGACTTGCTCCTTTTCGTAATGGTGACAATTATAGATATACATATTACAGGTTCAAACAAACTGCAAAAATAGAGCACAAATAAGAAGGTATTGATACCCACTAAAGTGATCTATTTTACTGATTGTGCCTTAAGTTTTACATATGTGCAATATATATATCATCATAATTTATCTGTCTTTTCACCTCATCAGATGCTATTTTGGGTGGAGGTAAAGCGATAAGAAAAGGTTCTTCTATGGGTTCTTGATCTTTTAAAGTGAAAGATATATAAGGTAGACTCTCATGGTCTCAAATCTATATATCATGTACTAACCTTGGGATATATCTTTGATGTTTGGATAGATTGTTTTGGATTTTTAAATATGCGTAGCTAAGTAGCTAGTCAGATATGGTATTTACAAAGATACATATGAGGAATGTTAAGTTTGAGAATTATACGATGTTGGATGCTAGTTTTAACTTAAAATATTATTTGAGCAGTGGATCGTGTGCTTACCACCATCTACTCGATCAACTTATATACTGTTTGAAAATCAACATTCGCGAAACCTTTTTACAAACCTCTCACGTTTTTATAATCATTTGGGAAAGCTGATTTTCTATGTTCTATCTGTAGGGTATGACGGAAACTGTTAGTCTGAAGTGAAGGCCAACATAACACAACATAAAAGGAGAAACGACATTGTTTTTCACCACCACACTCAATAAGGAAGCCACTGCAATGGATTTGGATTGATGCCTTGCGATTATATCTCAACATTGTAGAATATAAAAGTTACTCATATATGTGTATGGTGAATTCTAGCAAGAGTAATTATTTTTAATAGTGGATAACCTAGTTTTTATATTATACTTAAGTGCAATATGTTAATTTAATGCAACTTTATTTTTGTATTTATTTATGGGTTTCTATTTGTATACATACCTGTATGAAATGCATCGGATTGAAATATGTTGTTTGCTAATTTCCCATGGAGTTTACCGAATGTTCTTTCGTGGGAAACCATAATTGATGACCCAAAAATTTGCTCGATATTACCCACCAAATTATACCATGGTTAAATTTACCCAGAGATTACCCACAACTTATCTATGGGCATTTTCATGGTGAGTTAGATTATCCCATGAAATTTTACCCACAATTCATAACGCAATCACCCACCTAAATGACGTGGGTAAATTTACCCACATAGTGAAAATGTCATGGGCAAACAATTAGCCTTGGAGGTTTTACCCATCTTCATATAGTCATGGGTAATCCGGGGGGATTAGCTAATTACCCATGAATTTTGCTTGTGGCTATCCGACAGGATTCTTGTAGTGAGGTATCCTAATATTCCATCTATTTACTAGTCGAAAATGGAAGAAGCACCCAAATCAGTTTCACCAACATTGTTGCAAAATTAGGGTTTTGTGAAAGTTAGGGCTTTCAAAAATTAAGTTGGGGGTTTTGTAATTCAAGGTGAGTATACACCGATTCCAACATCAATTTGATGAAATCAAGAGAGATTCGTAGTCAATTGGTGTTTTCCCCAACTTGGTTCATATCCACTCGACTTCAAAATATTGTAAGGATGAAATTCTTGTTTGTGTTCTAATTTTCTTGTTGTATATTAAATTCGAAATCCATGTATAACACATTCATGTCCATATTTTCATATATATTTTGAATGGTAAGAAAATGGTAAATAACGATTTGTGTTTGATAAATCATTTGACTTGGATATATATGATGTGTCGTTATTTTGATTTTTGGAAAAAGTTTTGTTTTTGAAATCTTGATCTTACGGCTGAGATACCGAAAAAGAGATAAATCACTACCTTAAAAGCTAAAAACTAAATTGTTGTAAACTAGAAAAATAATGTCCTAGATGGTTTAGCTAGCTCGACTTTTGTCCATAAGACTTGTCTTGGCAGTCGATTGTGGGATAGACCCTCAACGAGGGTGTAAGTCGTTCCTACGGATGGTTAAACCATCAACTGTCATAGTCTGTAAGGGTGTAAAGATGTCGATGCCTAGTCAAGTTGACTTGCACTAGACTAGCACAAACGAATTTACTCCATTCTTGATTTTGAGTCTTTAAAAATATGCGTGAGAATGTAGACTAGTTGTGTTTTCCACACCCTCGAGTCCTTGTACTAGCCGAATAAGTTAAGGCCTTGGTACAAAAGTTCCTTACAATTCTTTTCAATCTGAAAAGTGTTTTGGTATACTTGTAGTCATGAGGAAAAATCGAGTAAAGTGTTAAGCATAAGCAGTGTTTGTGATGTGGAAGTCAAGATTTAGTTGTCAAAATGGGTGTAGAGCACATTCGACGTATCACTCGTAGTGTGAGTTCAACTCCGAGTCGAAGTCCATCTGCTTAGTGTTCCAGTATCCCTCGACTTTAACCTTGGCAGTGCGATATAAATTCCTACATACCTCATTTTATTATCTCATGGGCCGCAGCCCATGTATTTGCTAAAAGGGTGCGTTGGTATATCTTGTTAGGAATTAGAAAATTCCATAGTGAAGTGTCGGTCACCCCAAATATTATCTAGCATAAGTTAGCTCGAAGACATATCGTTAGTTACGTTATTTATCTGTTTATTAGTTAGTTATTAGTTTAGTTTAGCGTAGTGTAACACCGTGGAGGAAGGATGGTCTTTACCCACCGTATCCACGATCCACAGCCGATAGGAGGTCGTTGAGTCAGTATAAATACCCTTCCATGGATGGAAGGGGTGGTGCTTTCAATCTAATATTCTACTATTTGTGAAGAAACTCTCTACCAAGAAAACACCCAACTCTCTAACTTTCTCTCTCTAATGGCTAACATGTATTTTGATCTCCCAAGACCACCCGAATCATCAAACACAATAAAATAACGATCCTACAATTGGTACCAGAGCCAAGGTTGTTGTGTCTTGATGATTTTTTATGGTCTCGAAACTGTTTTTCAACATGCTTTGATACTTTTGTGGTTTTGAGTCTTATTTGCTTATTTGAAACTGGTTTAGATACGTTTTTGTGGTTATAATACGTTCCTTGGGTAAACTGTTCTTTACTGGTTAAAATATGTGTCCAAAACTATTCTTTGATACGTTTTTTGAGGTCGGATCTTTGGGTAAACTGTTCTTAACTGTTTAATACATGTGTCCAAGTCATTTTTGTCCAAGTTCTGGCTATGTATGCTTTGTCCAATATTTGAATATCTAGTCATTTTTATGGTCTTAATGGGTCAAAAGGTGCATCCTTTGTGCGCTCGGGTAAACTTGAACATGGCTCGGAAAACCTTTTGATATTCATGCTAGCGAGTTGGTCATGTGTTTCTTGCTAGCGACTTGTCAATGTATCATGTCCAGATTCACCGGTTCTCAGAAGCGACTTGGATATCGTTGACTTTTTGAAAGTCAACAATGAAAGTTATATCAAAAGCTAACTAGCGACTTGCTTTGGAAAACTGCTAGCGACTTGACTCTTTAAAACGGTAGCGACTTGTTATTGAACAAGACGTAGCGAGTTGGCATAGCGACTTGGCTAGCGACTTGGCTTAGCGAATTGGCTAGCGACTTGGCCTAGCGAATTGGCTTAGCGAATTGACTAGCGACTTGACTCATGACTCAACTAGCGACTTGACATGGACAGAAAGGAAGAAGAAGAAGAGTACATCAATTGACCACGACCACATCAATTACCAAACAACAAGTACATGATAACCTGATTCATATCCGATTCATATCCCAGTCTCAAACACGTGACTTATAACAAATGGTTATTCAACAAGATAATTAATAGATCTCAGAGTATCGTGTGTTTATTTGATTCATATCCGACCACTAAATGATTTTTCACACGAGTTAAACATCACAGATCCTTATCTTTAATAATATACGATTCGTTAAAGATAGTACAAGAAAACCATATGATCTCTTCTTCTCTCTTGAGTCGTTTATTTGTCCCAAAACTGAAACTTTCTACCGAAAATAAAATGTCTCAAACAAACAATATTGATCTCAAATTATCATCTCGTGATTTTCATAGTTATATCAAACGAATTATCACTCGAGATAACGATTCATCATTGATCCATAAGTCTTGATAATATACGATTATAAAGAATCAAGGTTATAACATGTTCGTTATTCCTTGTTTCTTTGTTTCGTGTAACTATATCTACTACCAACACGTTAAATTAATCAAGAAACAACCTACCCGACACCTTGTTATGTTCGTAAGGCCTTCTCATTCATCTCACCATCCCTGTGGCAGTCACATAACTAGTTCAAGCCATCCCTGTGGCGAACTTGGCTTGTTCATTGGAGGCGTCAATATTGGATTGATATGTAAGTAAGTTCGAAAATGGAGGCGGATTTTTTACATATTAGGGTTTGTGTGATAAAGGAAGAGGCGCGAATATTGTCGATTATGTGATTAGGGTTAGGTATGTGTGAATTTTCACTCTCTTATAAGCGGATGGTATAAGTCTTGTGGATCGGGTTCGGTTTCAAACTGGGCGTGTTATAGTACTTTGGGCGTGTAGTATGTTGATAATAGTGTGCTATAGTACTTGGGCCATGTAGAATTGGTTCGATGGGCTTTAATGATTGAATAAGTTGTTTGAGCAAGCTTCGCTTTAGTAACTTGATAAATGGATCCGTGAATTATTATGAAACAGGCTTAATTAATTTGGATAAATATAATTGAGTCGTTTATTTTATCGGGATTTGGATGAATATAATCATTTGTATAAAATGAAATGGATCGGTGTTATTATTTGTATTTGTTAGACCGTTTGTAATCCCATTGGACTTGAGCTATTTGTTTTGGATCGGATGATAAGTCGAATGTTGATGTTGGAGTGTTTAAAGAATGATGTTGTTGAATAATATTGCATGTTCCCTAAAACAGATATTCACCGAAACCAATGTTGTCATTACACATTCAAGTCGACATTGTTTACGGTTTTGTCTTGATTTTGTAAAATCCATGAAAGAACCTATTTCTCGGTTTAAATCATAGACTTGTAAAATCCGTGACAATGGAAACATCACGGTATTAGTAAAGTGCATTTCGGAACTATCATACGGTTTATTCTTGGTTTTGTAAAATCCATGAAGAAACTATTTCTCGGTTTAAACTATAGAATTGTAAAATCCGTGATGATGGAACCATTTTGGAGAAAGGAAAGCGTATCTCGGGTCTTGATGTTGGTGTTACGGGTTCTATTTGAAGAAGGATAAAGAGTGTACTTCATAATTGGATGTGTGTTTGGATATTCGTCATGGCAGTTTGGTTATTACATGGTTTTACGGGGTTATGTGCTTTTGACCATGGTCGGGATGAAACTATTATCAAAGTTCGTTTAAATGTCAAAGAAGGCTAGAGTTGAGCTTTTAACCAAAAGATGTGACAACGGGGTTAATTCATTATTATTTATTTGAGGTTGAAGTGAAATATCACGGGCGAGTGTACTTAGTATCTGAAGATATCGGGGATGGTTGGATGAAGATTCTTCAAGATCCTTGTTCGAGCTTATTATCAAAAACGAAGATTTGGAAATCTAGTTATTGTTGGGTGACTTTTACCTCTTCTTTTACCACTTGGGGGAATTGGGCTCTTATCACCTCAAAATAACTATCACTTAAAGGAGTTACGTTGTAGTGCTCAGTGTCACATTCAATTGTGGATTTTCAAGAGGTAATGTCGTCTTATACTTGATGGTTGGTTGGTTGAAGAGTATAGAGTACTTAGAGATTCAAATGGGCATGAAGTCTCGTCACGCTCTTTGTTACATATGTGCAAGTTTAAGTCACGAGTTCGGGTTAGTTTACTTGAGGTCAAATTCATCATATTGGGTTATCTCCATCATTGTCACTACAAAAAGCCTCTTGAATGATAATGGGTTGATTACATGTTTTGCCAAGAGATGATGAAAAAGAGAGATTATGACGTATGCATCACATCGGATCAGCCTCGTACTCTAAAGAAAAGAAAAGTGTACGTCTCGGTGCACTTTATCTTTGAAAGAAGAGAAATCTTCTTATGGCGTACATTCACATCGATTCGGGCCTCGTACTCCAAAGAAAAGAAATGTATGCGTTTGATCGCATTATCTTCCGAAGAAGAGAAATCTTCTTATGACGTATGAACACATCGGTTCATGCCTCGTACTCTAAAGAAAAGAAATGTATGCGCTTGATGCGCATTATCTTGGAAGAAGAAATCTTCTTATTATGACCATTCTCATCAACATGCTTCATGCTTTTTCCATGGGCTTCAATCTTCAAGTGAACCGGGCTACCATTGACTGTTTTCTTATTCCACTTGCTCAACTATAATGACGATGGCGACATCATGAGCTAATTTTGCGGGGGAGAAGTGTGAATTGAATACATTTGGTTGATATTCACTTACTTAATCAAGAATGGCATCTCCGTATGCAATTCTTGAGGGGGAGAAGAAGTGTGAATTTTTTGCATGGTTGATTGATATTAGAGAACAAATGTTCAAACGGCTCCTAACTCATGTAAGAACCGAGCTTCTTCTTATCGGGTCATTGTTACATGGAGTTTCTTCTAAAGCCGTTGGTTGACATCTTCACACAGGTGATGAGTTTAAAGACAAGTGCTTCGGTTAATGCTTCACGTGCACATCAACATGATGATTACGAACAACCTTACATTCTTGTTTGATGTGATTGTTTGCTTGGTGTTACCATTTTGTGTGTTCATTGCGGGTGATTGCTAATTTCCTTGATGAACATCTTTCTGTTCTTGTTTGATTGGGAGGGATTTTAGTTAAGGGATTTGCAAGATGTAAGTTAATTGGGATCTTTGTTTGGTGGGATGCTTTTGGTGTGAGTTGAAGATGTTAATTATCTATTCCCCATTGGACAATCTTGAAGAAGGTCGAGTCTGATCATTCTACATTTCTTGCTATATGTTAGAAGACCAAAGGCGAGTTTCATTTAATGATCTAAAGACTTCTTCTTAATCGGCCATTTATCAAAAGATTGTCGGTCTAGGGAGAGCACTAATTGGGGAATGTGATATGTCAAATTTAATCCCAATTAGACTTGCTCACATTATTGACATGTTGATTCTCACAAAGACTTCAAGCGATCTTCTCAACAAATTTCAAGTATTTGGGCATTCAAAGAGTTCTTGATTACAAGTATCAAAACCGAGAAAGGGAAGGAGTCAAGCATCTAAAGCGAGTAAACTTGATATACTTAATACTTCTAAGAAATTGAAGATATCCGGGAAGACAAATGTTATTACATGAGAGAAACTCAAGGTTTGACTCATGGTGAGTAAACTTGATGAACTTAATTATTCTAAGTGGTTGAAGATATCCGGGAAAACAAATGTCATGACCGAGAGAAACTCAAGGTTTTACTCATCAAGGCGTTTAGTGTCGATATTTCATCTACGTGGGGAAGTAATGTTAGAAAGTTTACGAAGATAAAGAGGTACACTAGTGTGTGGTAATTTCGATGGTATCGCAATGATCGGGGAGAGATTGTGTACATTGGGGATGCTCATTGTTTCACTTGAGTGCTTAATCGGTGATTCGGAGATATAATCACTTATTAGGAGTTGACATCCGCAGAGATTGTCATCCGAGAGATAATCGGTGACTTGGCCGCTTCTTCAATGTTTTCGATTATTCATTCCTTGTGTATTGGTATACCGGATACTTGAGCTTCATACACGATCATTAGGGAAGAAAAATGTGAACATGGGAAGGTGTTTTCATTCCCTCATGATGTGTATTCGGAGAGCCCTTGGATATTGGTGTACTTGGGTTCTTGAGCTTCATACACGATCATCGGGGAAGAAAAATGTGAACATGGGAGGTGTTTTCATTCCCTCATGATGTGTATTTGGGAGAGTTCTTGAGCATTATACAAAGAGGTCGACTGCATCATTTCAACTACTTGGGGAATTGTTCTCTAGACACCTTTTGGAATGGATCGCTTGAATTGATGAAAAGAAATTTGAGAAGATTATTTATTCGTGAGATGATACGTTCTTGTTGTTCGTCTTGATGATATAACCCCGAGCGGAGGATGTCGATTATCGTTCTTAAAAGGAGCGGTGGGTTTATGATAATGGTGTGCTTATCGTGCACTGGCTAAGGCAAGCTTGAAAGAAAGCTTGAATCGCTCACCTAATGGATCTTGGTTTGGGGAAGGCGCGAGTCTCACTTTCGGATGGTTCAATTTATTTCAATTCAAGAGCCCTTGGAAGCTTTGGTGGTGAATGTTTAAAGAGATGATGACTTCTTTCTTCTACAACGGGGCTATTCGATATCCTTATCTCGGTACTCGTATCATCATCTTTCTTTAACTATATCATCTATTCTATCTTTGTATATATTTATTAAAAACCAAATACAAAAATAGAAAACCAACAAAAGAAAATAGAAAAATATAAAACCTTCAAAACCCATAAAAATCGAGAAAATTTCAAAAATACAAAAATATGTTTTCACATGACATGTCTTACGTATCGATAACATCTACGGTCTTAGAAATGTCATTCAATAATGGCACGGGACCATAGATGAAGTTCGAGCAGGAGGTGTAAATATTCTTTTCAAAACATGTCTCAAAATATGGCTTCTGATTACTTGATTGTAACCCGCGCTTAAAACAATGGCTTGCGATTATTTGGTTGTGACCGTGCTTAAAACTATGGCTTGCTATCATTTGAGATAGCAACCCGCTCTTCAAGAAAGGAAAGTCTTTGCGCTAAACCAATTTTCAAATATTTGGGCACTTATCCTAAAACAATTTGAGGAAAGTATGTCGAAGGGCTAGCTTGTTCCTACACAAATGTTTTCCGTCTAAAATTCTTGAGAAAAATATTTGTTGTTTTCAAAATTGTGGAAAATGAGTTGCTTGAAAATCAATCGGTTTGAGTTTTAGTAAAATTTGGAAACTCAATCAATGACTTGACACTTTTAAAATCTTTTATAAAATGAGTTATTGGTTGAGGGAAGAATGTTTTCAAATCTATATCTTCTAACGAGCTTTTTTAATTATCCTAATATGCTTAATTAAAAATGATGTTAACCTATGTTGAAGGACTAGGTGCCTAGGATATGATTGTTAGGTTTAGATGACTAAAGTTTGATGAACGCATTTTTCTCATACCTTATATGATCTGATTGATATGTTGGTTAGACTTTTATTAGTCGATTGCTGTTTGGGTGATGTCGACCACCATATATATGTTTGTGTTCACTAACGTATACAGGTATATTGGTATATAAGAATGTTCCCGATCCGGATCCCACAATTGAAGATGATTGGATGCCGAAAGGAAAGGGTAATTATTTCTTGGGTTGACAAATGAAGAAACGGAGCTTAATTGGACTTCTATGAGAGTTGGCATAAATGCAGCGTAAGAGGTCTCACCGCATCGCAGATGGTTTTCTTCTAAGTGATTGAAGAAGCGAGCTTAATTTGACCTCGGTTGGCATTCAAATGCAACGTAAGAAGAAGTCTCACGCATCGGTTGGTTTTCTTCAAACCCTCTGACAACAAAAGCGGAAGCTTCTCATCCACCTAACGTATCTTTGTGCAGGATACCATTTTTAAACAATTTTGATAATATTTGATTAAATTGTTTTGAAAATGGAAAAATATTGTTTTGAAAATAAATTGAACTAAAATTTTGAAAATCACCGGTCTTCTTTTTATCAAAACCTTAGTCACTCAATTATTGACTTCTGTCATGGATTGAGGGGGAGAGTGATTTAAAATAAAATATTCTCAAACGATATTTCTTCATAAAAGGTCCGTCTGTACAACAATTAGTGGTGATCTAAAGATTTAATGTTATGTCATGGTATGATTTTCTTTAATACTCAAAGATCTTACAAAATGAAATTTTTACATTCTTGTTTGATTGTGAAATTGTTTTATTTTACTTAAAGGTCTCTTAAAACAAATCATACGACACTAACAATCTTTAATGTCTAAATCTGTTCTATCTGTCATCTTTCAAAATTAAATCTTGCCACGTCTTTCCCTAAAATTTTCTAAATAATTTAAATCTTTTGGGATTACAAATCTCAAATGGTTTGAAATTTTGATCATGGGAGAGATCGTGATTTAAATCTCAAATATGTTTTAATGGAATTGGTTTTAGTCCTTCAAAGGCACTCCCGCCTCCATGTGCCAAACGATTTCAAATACACAATGCACATGTTGAGGAGGAGGATTTATCAAAACCGGATGAGTATTTAAACAAGGCCACATTTTCTCCCATGTTTTCTAAACCTAATTAAATCACTTGGGATCCAAAATCTCAAAGGGTTTGATATTTTTGATCGGGGAGAATTTGTGATTTAATAATGAAATTTGATAAAGGTGATCGTTTTGATTTAATTGTGCCGTTGCTCGCTCATATGTGCTAAGCGCTTTCGAATCTTGAAGCACATATTGAGGGGGAGCAAATAAACTATCGAGGTATGAAAGCTTTTTAAAGTGATTTATAAAGTACCTTGATTGAGTTTTCAAATGGTTTCTTAATGGCTCTTGTGATTGTGGATGTGCTTCAAATTAAATCTTGCCTCTATGTGATAAAATTATTTCAAATATCCTATGCACATATTGAGGAGGAGAATTTTACCAAGAAAATCAAATGGCTTTTTCGTATGAAAATAGTGATCAAAGAAAATATTTCAAAGTCCTCTTGCCTCCATGTGCTAAACAATTTCTAAATCATATGCACATGTTGAGGGGGAGGTTTTCTAAAATGATCAAAACTATTAAGGTACAAAATGCTTTGATCTCGTATCACAAGTACCTTGATTGTGTTTCCAAATGATTTTTCAATTGGTTTCATGAAGGAAAGAACAATACCAAAAGACCGACCAATTTACTTTATGCATGGTGTTATAAGGATGGTTAGGTTAGGTATTCGTTCCCACGATCCATGAGCAGGAGGGATCTACCGAGACAATCCACTAGATAGTGTAGAGTCCTTAGGTATATTGAAAAAGGAGAAAAATGAGAATATGGGAAGAGTGCGGATTGAGGCAGAGCTAGTCTTGGAATAAACCCAACAAGGTACTAGTAATGAAGTCTCGGTAAGCTTGAAGGGTTGAAGAATGAAAAGAAATGAATATGAAAAGGGTGAAAAGAAATAGCCTCAATAATTCAACCTTAGGGCGATGTAACGGGTTCAAATTCATATACTCTGGTGTTTACCAAGGTAACATCGGTATTGAAGACAAGGCGTCATGGACCCGGTGGCGACTTGCACTAAAACTTCCCAAGCTACTCAAGTTCCTCTTAAAAGGGCTTGTTTCATTCTCACGGGAACCTACATAATCTATCGACTTTCTCTTAGAGATTGTTGATATTGAAGAAGGAGACCCTCTCCTAGTCTCAGCACGGGAACCAAATGAGCACTATTGAGTCTAGAGCCAAGAGATCATCCACAATATCTCATTAGGACACTAAATTATTGAAGACTTCTTTGTTTCACACAATGTGGAAAGTAAGTATATATTGAGAGTCCTCGCATTATCCTTGTGGTTTTGCGAACATCGAGTGGTATGTAAAGTATTCACGATGAAGATGGAAATCCTTCTAGAGCCAACATCAAACGAGCTCTTGGTGGGTAACATGTGAGATCTTCTCGTAAGATCAAGCTTGTGACAATTGGATAGAAACAATGGGCGATTCACTCTTGAATCAACCTTGGTCGAGATTGGAATTGACGAATGCTTTTGGAAAACCGTTCGATGTGCAAACCTTCTTTTCTCTAGCACGTCGAATGTGTATTCATTTTCAAACTCAAAAGTATATCGATTGAAAAATACTTTTAGAAAAACCGTTCGATGTGCGAATCTCTTCTTTTGCTAGCGCGTCAAATGTGTACTCATTCTCTAATACAAAAGTATTTTGATTGAAAATTGATCTTTCTCATAAACCTTCGTTGTATTGCAAAACTCTTTCTTCAAGCAATACACGATTGTTTTCAAATCATTTTCATCAATCGGTGAATCTCAATTATTTGGTTCACTCGCTCCGTGTTGTCTTCTTTGAGGCGTTCGGTTTGAAAACACTAGAAACGGTGTGAAACCTGTCAAGGAGATTCCTCGGAATCCTACACGATCACGAGCGGTGCTTGTCTCGATCAGCGGGAACCGTGGGCGTGTACCTCAATTCAGCGAAAGTGATCAAAGACACTTTCGTGTGTTTTATTGCTAGCTGTTGTTTGCGGTACATTTGGACGGTTGCGGTGATCGAATTGAGGAGTCAATCCAAAGCCGCATGCTCACGACATCCACACTTAATTGAAGAAATCATGGTGGTGCATATCTACAAAACACGGCTCGATATTTTTATACTATGTTTCTCTACCACTGCGCAAATATCATGAGCCGGTAAAGCTTCCGCTACTACGATGAAAGATGTCATGATCCAAAAGTGTGAGCATGTCGGTCCGAAAGTCACAACATCACATGATGGAAACACAATAAAGGGTAATCGAGATTTACTATGGTGATGATCTCAAAAGCTCAAAGATCATCAAAGATGTGGATCGGTTCAAAGACCTCCACTTAAAGTACAAATCTATCGACTTTGAAGAATCGCTACAAAAGCACAAAGATTGCGAAGTGAAGAATTCAAGTCTCGAGCTCAAGAACAATGTCAAAGAAAGAATGCTAGGATGCAAAATGTATTTCATGGGGTGACCTCCTTGGGGAGATTGTTAGGAATTGGAAATTCCATGTTAAAGTGTCGGTCACCCCAATTATAGTCTAGCATATGTTAGCTCGTAGATTTGTAGTTATTTACGTTATGTAGTAGTTCATTAGTTAATTTGTAGCGTAGAATAGTGTAGTGCAACACCGTGGAGGAAGGACGGGTCTTTACCAGCTGTATGCACGATCCACGGTCCGATGGGAGGGGCGGTAGGTTTGTAACTATAAATACCCTTCCATCCAAGGAAGGGGTGGTGCTTCAATCTAATATTCTACATTTTGTGAAGTAACTCTCTACCAAGAAAACACCCAACTCTCTAACTTTCTCTCTAATGGCAAACATGTATTTTGATCTCCCAAGACCACCGAATCATCAAACACAATAATATTTGGATCCTATCTTTATTACTTGTGTTATGATCTCCGATTTAGTAGCACCCCATTACCCGAATGTTTACTTGTGAACCGATTTGAGGGTGTTACAACTATCCACAAAGGTACCCTTTTACTTCTCGTTTCATCCTACTATAGCAAATATACGCTATTATAGTGTTTATTGCTATTATTACCGTACTTGATTTCAAGTGGGGAAGAACACCTATTATATTGTAAATAAGGGTGGAGTCGGGGCTCATGAATCTATAAAAAAAATGGGATGGGGAAACCCATGCTTATATTTTAATTTATGTCAAATTAATTTTCGTAAGTCGTCCCGGGCCTTCGATCACGGGGTATCCATACCCTATGGATACGGCGTATCGACCATCTGGAAAACTAGTCTTTTATTTTTCGTACTTGAAATTTCTTCCTGATGCTTCAATACGGCGTATCTAGGTTTAAGGATACGACGATCGGCTCGCCGCAACGTAATACAATTCTTTTTGTTTTTCGTTTTTTTTTCTAACCGATGATTAACGAGATGTTCTTGAGTTTCTTTTTACGTGGTCTCTATATTTTTACAGTGCGGACAATTGGAGGTATTGATGAACTCCCGCATTACATATGCTCGCATTCTTACCTTGGAGGATCGAACCGAGAAAATACATGGGTAGTTTTCTGTTCTAATTCTTTATATTTCATGTATTTAAATTTTAACTCATACAACGAGGACATTATATATCTTAAGTGGGGGGATGGAGAATTAAAACGCACTTGTCCTTAATTTTTCAAAAATATGCCTAATTTATGCTCAAATTTAAATATTTTTAGCATGTTTTTGATAAATCAAAAGTTGCATGACCCGCACACATAACCCTTAATTCCATATTGTGAGGATTTAGCCTTATCCGTTTCCCAATAAACACCCAAAATTCCATAAAAAATATGAGTGTGTCGGTGACTTGTAGTAAACTTTAGAACTTTGTTTAGTATACTGTTCGAGACCACCATAATGAGTATTATTTATATAATCGGAGTGACTTATCTAACTAGGTAAATTTCTAGGATATGTTATATTTTATTAACTAACTATACTTGTTAGTTAACCCTCGTATAAAACTTTTTTGTTACTCTCATTTTTAGAGTAAGATACCTCTAGAACCCTTAGAGCTATTCCTTTCATTTCTTACACCCAGTATATGTTTCGTTACACCTATATACCTTAGCCTACCCTGTATGTTAAGTTCGTGGTTGGTTACTTTTGTAAAGTATGTATTTCCTTTGTTTTTGTGTATGTTTCTTATCATGGTTAGGTCGGAAATTACACATCGCAATGGGTGTGTGTCTTGTCTACATCTTTGTCAGGAATTGCACATTGCAATGAGAATGTGATAGTAGTAGTTGTATATTTTCGTGTGTTTGGTACTATCACTATTATTTATATATCTGAAGTATGGAGTTATGATGGAAAGTTATCCAGATGTATTATGATAGTGAAAGTTATGAAATTTTACACCATTAGAAGTTTGTTTATGTTTGCAAAAAAAAAAAAAAAAGAGTGAAGAGTATGAGATGGAGAGAGATGGAGATCATCGAGTTAAAAAGCTTAACCAAAGCTATATTATGCGCTAATCGATTATTCGTTGGTATGTGTTATAAACCAACGATGTAGGTTATGTATTAGTGGAGATATCACCACTATTTGTTTTACAATATTTATGGATTGCAAGGGACTTGGTCGTTATGGGAACGTCAACTAAGGTTTAATCTTTGATTGAGTCATCATTGAGTCTAATTCATGTCTACCTATTAAAGCGTGATTCTACCTAAAGCGTGAGTTAGTCTATGATTTGTGTCTTTTTCAAGAGAAGGTCAGGAAGTAATTAACCACATTGTTTTATTTTTATATGGACTTAATCTATTTGTTTTGTGATTTTATAACAACAATTATATGTTTCCCTTATCTTTACCATTTTGTATGGCTTAGTGAGAATGTAAAATGCATAAATAAGGTAGTGACCATCTAAGTTTTTGAGGAATTAAATGAGGACGCCAGTGATCTGGTGTGTGTTTTGGTGACCATCCGTTATGCAAATAATGTGCCAGCGATCCAAGATACACATTAGTGACCGTCCATTAATCAATGAATCAAGGATTCACGCCAGCGATCTATTGAGTTTGTGTAGGAGATGTTTGAATAAAAGCTATGTACAACCTTATCATGATTAACCCAATTTACCGCTTTAGAATTATTACTTCGTAGCTTTAGTGGTGGAGATGTGTATCCTTGCCAAGCATATGATAGAATACTCATCACGACCGAGTAATTAAGCGTATTACTTAAATGTTACCACATAGATTACTTGAGTGGTTTGAGTGATTTCATTTTCCTATTTGGTGAGGTGTTTGGTTGTGCAATTGAGACCAAATGAACGAATGCTTAATTATAAAAATCCTAGACAACTATTTAGGATATATTTTCATAAAACTATTTAGGATATATTTTCATAAGTTTAACCTAAGGTTTACTTGAGGATAAGTAAAGTTCAAGTGGGGGGTGTTGATGATATAAAATAATGACATAGTATTAGCATCATTTATCCTATTTAGATTTCTTGTTTTGTATTATTTTATATAAGAATTGATAATTAATCGCTTACTTTTGTAGTTCTCAGTTATAAACAAGCAATTGGTGAAAGTTAGCTATTTTGGACGGAAATTGGAGCAAAATGGATCAAGTTAGAAAAGTCTATTGAATCGAAGACTCATCGCCGTATCATTCTTGATAGATCGCCGTATACCAAAACTTAGACGAATATGAAGACCATTGTCGACTTTAAAGCATTACCGTATGGATTTATACCATCGCCGTATATGAAACCTTAGTCAACGAAGAAAACCTAACTTGTTCTACTCAAGATCGCCATATAACAACAATAACATCGTCATATTTACCTTGAAGACTTCACAAGATTTCCAAGATAAGAAGACAAGATCGCCATATGAAGATTCGTGATGCGTCGTATCACTATGGCGATGAACTAATATTCGGAATATAATAATCTTGGACCCCACGGAAGTTACCTTGATCGCGTGATCGAACCAATCGATACCTCGTATCGGCCGTCTACAATCCTTGCCGAGAAATCAAGTGAAGATTATAAACTTAATGAATAAGTCAAGATTACATGACGACACTCGAAGATGTTTTCGTATTTTGGCGGTAAAATCTTCATCCGGACTCCGTTTAGTCCGTTCAAGCGGTCACGGAAGAAAAATGAGATCTATATGTTACTAAAGGATATACGGCATATTGAGTATTTAGATATGCCGTATTGGCTGATACTCCATATCGAACTTCATACGCCATATTGTGTCGGTTTCAAACTTGGAGGCTATGTTTACTTATCGGTACATCGTATTAAACCCTTCTGATACGTTGTATTGACCCCGATTTCAGAAACTATAAATAGAAGACTCATTAACAAACTAGGGTATCATTGGGGACCTTAAGGGTCATTATCAAGCGATCAAAACCCTCTCTAAATAGTAGAATATCCATACTGAAGACCCAATCATCCTTGAAGAGCGTCTCTAATCATTGTTATATTACTTAATCATTCAGTTAGCATATCGTATTTACTATGTTTCATACTTTATGCGTTTTGATTATGTTTATGTACCTTGCTACTAAGATTATGGGCTAACACCTTTATATGTTAGCCAAGTTTATGATTATTTGATGTTTTGGTTTATTTCTAATTCTATTGGCGACTTAGTATGCATTTTATTACCTCTAGTTTAACGTGGCTTGCTTGCGCCGCCATACACCTCCACGATTACTTCATTAACATCGTTTGCATAGTTAATGTAACCTCAAAGGGATAAATAATATAAACTAAGTAATCATTAAGCAACTTTATGCGGGTTCCAATTAATTGTGACAGGATTATTCAGTCAAGAAGACTTAAAATGGAATCTAGACTCTAGGGGAACTAGAGGTAGGATAGACCGCTCCTAGTCGTGAGCACCATCACTACAGGTCTTAGACTTATCAAAACTTAATATACAAATCTTATATGACTAAACTTGATTAATACGTTCTTCTTATCTTTAGTGTTTTCTTACTTTTATTGTTTGTTCTATTTGTTTATTTAATTTAATATAAAACCAACTACTGCCAGTGTCTCAGACTGACCCCCCATTTGTGTTAGTATTAACTTAATTTAGTAGAGTAAAATACCTTTAGAATTAGTATATTAGAAATCTACTCTTAGTGATCGACACCTTTCTTACCAACTAACCTACCATCAACCGAGTAACTGCCCGTTAGTGTTTGTTATAGGTAAAGTCGGCATAAAATAAATATTAAAACTTTATAACAATAATTACCTATACTAAAAAACACTTCAGCAATTCTTACTCTAATCATGTGTCCAATGAAAATAATTATGTGTATATCATTAGCACTAAGAGAATAAAGTCGACTTGGATTCTACTTATCTTTGCATACGTCTCCTTGCCCACATTGGCTAGAAATGCATGGAAAAGTTGCAACATGATGGGCTTTTGCAAAATATCAATAGAAATTATTTGATAAGTGCGAATCTTACATATCTGGGAAGATGACAATGAAACCTTTTTTACATCAAGAGAAAAGGGATTCAGATCTACTTGTTTGACACATACCGATGTGTGTGGACCTCTTAGACATGTGTCAAGGAAATGTGCTAGCTACTTCTTAACCTTTACAGATGATTTTAGTCATTATGGTTATGTTTATTTACTTAAACATAAACATGAAGTCTTTGAAACATTCAAGGTTTTCAAGAATGAAGTAGAATTACAACTCGGGAAGAAGATTAAGGCTCTTCGATCCGATAGAGGTATATTAGCCAAGAGTATAACGATTATCTTGCTGAGTGTGGTATTGTCCAGCAACTTATATCTCCATATACTCCAGATATGGTGCGATCAGTGTTTAAAGGACAAATCGTACACTGCTAGATATGGTGCGATCAGTGTTTAATCTTACAACTCTTCCCTTATCCTTTTGGGATTATGTTCTTGAAACTGTTGTTCGCATTTTAAATATGGTTCCAAAAAATAAGGTTGATAAGACTCCATATGAATTATGGAATGGAGAAGCTCCCAACTTTTCTTACTTAAAGGTGCGAGGTTGTGAGGCGTTTGTTAAATGTAACATACGATAAACTACAACAAAGATCTGTGAAGTGTATCTTCATAGGATACCTAAAGGAAACGATGGGTTACCACTTTTACTTCCTTCCTTAGAATAAAGTCATTATGGCTAGGTATGGAGATTTCCTTGAAAGGATTCACATATCTCAAGAATTCAGCGAGAGAGTTTATGATTTGGAAGATGATCATGAAGATAAATCACCTTCTGAAAACACTAGCCAACTTCTAGCGGAGCCTAAAAGTCTGGGTACTCCACCTGAAGTTATTCCCATTTGTAGGTCTGAAAGGACTATACGTGCACCTGAACGTCTGTGTCTTAACGTAGAATTTGAGGAAAATATGTTAGAGGATCTTGGTGAACCCGCTAACTATAAGGTTGCCATGGCTGATCTTGAAAAGGATAAATGACAAGCTGCAATGAATGGGAAAATGCAATCCATGAAAGATAATGAAGTCTGGATTGAAGTAGACCTTCCTCCTAACGCTAAAGTTGTTGGAATTAAGTGGCTCTTCAAGAAGAAAACTGACATGGATGGCAATGTACACATCTATAAGGCTCGTCTGGTAGCTAACGGCTTTACTCAACCCTACGGGATTGACTACGAGGAGACCTTTTCTCTTGTAGCAGATATAAGAGCTATTAGGATTCTCATAGCCATAACAGCATACTTTGATTATGAGATTTGGCAAATGGTTGTCAAAACCGCCTTCTTAAATGGTCACCTAGATGAAGACATCTATATGACGCAGTCTGAGGGGTTTGTGAATCCACAATTTCCTGAGCGAGTATGCAAGCTTTAAAGATCCATTTATGGATTGAAGCAAGCATCAAGGCAATGGAATAAAAGGTTTGATGAAGAAATCAAAAGTTTTGGATTTACTCATAATCTTGATGAGCCATGTTTATACCATAAGGCTAGTGGGATTAATGTTACTTTTCTTATCCTATATGTCGATGACATATTAATCATGGGAAGTCATATACCAAGTTTAAATGAGGTGAAGTCCTATCTTGGTAAATGTTTTTCTATGAAGGATTTAGGGGAAGCAGCATACATCCTTGGAATCAAGATCTACAGAGATAGGTCTAGGCGGTTGATTGGTTTGAGACAAATTGCTTACATTGATAAAATATTGAAGAGATTCAATATGAAAAATTCCAAGAAAGGATATTTGCCAATGCAAGTACATCATGACTTAAGTGGCAAAGCATGTGCTTCATCACTTGCAGAGGTGGCACGCATGAAAAGAGTCCATTATGTTTCGGCTGTGGGATCTACTATGTATGCGGTAAGATTCTCAAGACCTGATGTGGCATTTGCTCAAAATATCACCAGTCGATATCAATAGAATCCAAGTGAACTCCATTGGACTATTGTTAAACATATTCTCAAGTACTTAAGGGCTACAAGAGATATGTTTTTAGTGTATGGGGCAAATCTAGAAGCAGACTTGATGTTAGAGGTTATTGCGAAGCGTCCTGGTTATGCGATAAAGATGATACGAAGTCTCAAACGGGTTATGTCTTTGTCATTAATGGGGGAACTGTGGATTGGAAGAGCAAGAACCAGAGTATGATTGCGATGTCTGCCTTAGAAGCTGAGTACATAGCTGCTTCAGAAGTTGCAATTGACGCTGTTTAGATTAGGAAGTTCATTTTAGGGCATGGAGTTATGCCCTCAATTACATTCGCCAATGAACCCGAGTCATGAAAGGCGCTAGCAACTTTCCTAGACAATATCACTATGTTAGAGAACACGTCGAGATAGCTGAAATCGAGCTACTTAAAGTTCACACAGATGATAATCTAGTTGATCCCTTAATGAAGGCTTTACGTGGTGAAAAGCTTAATCAACATGCTGATAGCATTAGACTTTATTTAGCTAGTAGTTTCATGCCCATTTATGATTAGTATTTGGATAAAGGTTATTGTAAAAAATTATTATTTTAATGAAATAAAATATTGGTTATGTTTATTTTTCATTTATAATGTTGTATCTTATAATTTCATGTTTAAATTCGTGAATAGTCTATGTTATTCTAAACAGTCCATTGTAGATAAATGATATGGGAATATCATTGAATTAAGACAAATATGATTTTTGGTTAAAATATACATAATTATATTGATGCGTTGACAAGCCAAATTCACATGATATTCAATGGATTGAATATAAGACTTATCTCAACCACATGATTGTACTTTATGGATCTTGTCATTAAGTAAATCATGGATAGTTATCCTGAGAATTGAGATACTAGAGAAGCTGTCATGGATGCGGTGCATTTCTATAAAGCAATTTACCGCTATATGTATGGCTCGGTAGTTATAAGGATTATTTTTAGAAGTATTGCAAAATTCATGGGTGTTGTTTATAGTCAAGAAACAATTTGTTCCTTCAAATTCGTTTTGAAGATTAATACTGTTGGGACCCTCGTAGAGTCTACAAGATGTTTGCGTGGCCACGCCCAAGATCAATCTGGAATACGTTCAGAAGATTTGGTAATCTTGCTCAATCATATATAACGAGAAACATAATAGTAAAATAAAGGAATGACTAAGATCTATATCATTATTTAACGTGGTATTAGAAAAAAAGGATAAGTATGATGATGATTCATCAAAAAGTTTTCCAGGAAACCATACTCGAATTGTATTTAGGCATTAGCGTGTTGCTAGATGCTAACCAATGTCACTACACTATTAAGATTAGTCCAGGTGGGAGCTGTTAGGTTTACGGACAAATTTAATACGTGTATGATCGGATTCGAACTCGAGACCACGAGATTGCATACTTTCGTTGAGAGTTGATGCTCAAATAAATAATGTAAAATGTTACGTTTAATTATTAAATGCACAATAACGACTAACGATCGTTAAGTAACTAATAGAAATTGACTAACGATCATTAAATATTAAAGAGAAGGACTAATAATGAAAATAGAGGACAAGAAGGCTCCAAAATCCCCTTGAGGGATTGAAACCGCTCGGTTAGGGGTTGGGAATACCCAATCCTAACCTAACTTGCACTCTAAGTTTTCATAGTATATATACAAGGCATATAATTCATTCTTGGGTAACCTTGTATCACATTAGAAAACCCTTCTCCTTCCTCCTTCTTTTGTTCCATTCGGCCGTACACCCTAAACCATTAGGGTTTCGGGTTTGATTGCAACACATAAGTTTTTGGTGTTGTTATTGTGTTTACAAGAACTATCATTCATATCAAATTGACATCGATGTGTGTATAAGAGCGTGGTGCAAACACACTATTGTTTGCTTCTTTGTTTGAATTGAAAAGCGGTAAGGTCGATTCACATAAACCACACAAACCCTAATTAGGGTTTTAATCTTGCTTTGATTTGTGATTGCTTGGAGTTGCTAAAAGGTACGCATCGTTTATTATTCAATTAGTTAATTACAAATATATGTTTAAGTCTTCTGCTGCATGCTTTGATGTTTACATGTTCTATTTATGCTATGTCATGTTATATAATTCCAACAATTAGTTATTATGGATATGATTGATTGATAGCTTTTTTGACCGGGCAAGTTACAAAGCATTGATCAAATACCATGCACTTGATACATATAATATCTTAAAACTTTTTGGATGCTGCCAAATACTAAGCCTTCAAGGTAATTGGCAATTCAAAAATGATGTAATTTTTAGATGAATTAAAGCTGATCCATTGAAATTCATAGAGGATATGCAAATTCTATACTTTCTATGGACTACTAGCTGGTGCTTTGATTATATTATCTTAATCCCAATAATCTTGGGTTTGGAAATAAATGACTTCAACTTACACGCTTGCAATAACTTTTAAAAAGGATTCGTCACTAGTACAATCACCACAATCCTCTACGACTTATTTTTAAACAGTACCTACGACATGTCGTAGGCATTAACTCCACCCGACGACATGTCGTAGGCACCAACTTGTCGATATTTCCCCGTCACTATTTACCATCCCGACGGTAATGTGGGACTCACATGCTTTTTCAGTCAAATATTTTGATGTTATGCACAATTGGTCCCGACGGCATGTCGTGGGCACCATATTGCTAATTAACCATTTGATTAGTTAAGTCTAATTATGCTTCTAAATATACCTATGACATGTAGTTGGTACATAATTGCAAAGGTCAACGATGGTCAATGTTATGTTTTTGTTGCCAACGACATGTTGTAGGGAAAATACTTCTCGACGGCATGTCGTAGGGAACATAAAAAGCATGTTTGTTTTCCATTTAACTTCCCGACGACATGTCGTATGAAAAATAAAAACCATGTTGGTTTTTCCTTCAACTTCTCGACGACATGTCGTAGGGATTTTATTATGTAGTTGCAAAGCAGCCTCCACGGTGCGGAAAAATCTTTACCAAAACCTTTAACAACCAAAACCAACATGTCGAAACACAAATTATAACGGCTAAAACGGCTTAAACACTTATATATAATCGCTAAACACCCTCAAAATACACTAAAACATTATAAAGTATACAAAATCGGTGTTATAATCTCTAAACCTAGCTGCCATATCCACAAATGTTGCAATATCCGCAATGTTCAAGTCACCAAATTAAAAGGTTAAACTGCACAATAACAAGATACGGGTCGCCAAAATATACTTTCAGTGATAAGTCTAACACAAACTAACCCATATACCTCTACCACCCCTCGTCATCATCCATATCATTGCTACCATCCTTATCATCATCACTCGCGCCTATGCCACTCCCGCCTACGCCACTCCCGCCCGCGCCACACCCGCTGCTTGAGCCTACGTCACCTTGATAAGCCATCTGACTCATTAACTCGGCCCATTGCAGTTAGTCGGAATACATCCATCAATTGAGTAAGTCGCTTCTTAACTTCCTTAACCTTCATTGCAACTTCAAGACTCATCTTTTAAACAAGAATCTTCTTGTCTTTATCGGCCATTATCGCATCGATCCGGGCCCACTTTACATACCTAAAATGAAATAATAAAACTTAAAAGCGGCCATTGAAATACATATGATGAGTCATGAGTGCATGCTCATAAAATAAAGTTATGAGGGCATAAAATGGATAAGCACACATCATACATTTTATTGACATGACACTATAATTTTGTTTTCAATTCTTTATGACACATGTGCAAACTTATAGAAGTACTGCTAATGGTAGGAAAAGAACTACGGTCCAATTCAAATTGTCCAAACAAGATTTTCACAATTAAATTAGAGGTGGCAAGATAGCACATTACCGGTTGCTTAAAATTAAAGAGCAAAAACGTTTGACGACGACATGTCGTCAGGATACCAAAATTTAATAAAAAAAATTAAAAAGAGGTACATTGCCTATGTCTCGGCTGTCTCGGATCTCGCTCTCGATCTAGGCTCTCACTCTCGGCTCTCATAAATAAACAATTACATTACATTACATTTCATAACAAAATCAAAAAATCAACAATTGTTAACAAAATCAAAAATTAAAAATACCTTCGTTAAACAAGAAAAAGTGGGGAAGAAGAAGATGAAGAATTAAACAAGAGAGGGGTTGAGGAAAGAATTAAATATGAGAAGAAGAAGAGGAAAAGTGCAGTGGTGCTCGTGTGGTGGTTTCTTTGTGGTGGTGCGCGACGAGAAGGTGGAGACGGTGGAGCTGGAGGTGTAGTGGTGGTGGAGACGGTGGTCTTTGGTGCTCTAGTGGTGGTGGAGACGGTGGTGCTGGAGCTGCTTCTAATCGACGACAATGGAGACTAGTGTTGATATAATTTTTTTTATTAAGTGTTAGACCAGATATGGTTTTGTGCTTTTTTAATATACCAATGACATTTCCCTACGACATGTCGTAGGTAAAATAAAAAAGTTTGTCGTTTTCTGATTTGGCGGGGTAATGAAAATTTTGGGGAGGATTATGAATATTTTTATGGAAATAAATCCTTACGACTTGTCGTAGGTATTTAAAATTTTTATTTAGTTTAAAATTTTTTATTTAATATATAATTAAAATTAAAATTAAATACTTTTATAAAATTAACTAATTTAGTTTAATATAAATACTTTTATTTAATATATAATTAAAACTTGATACTTTTAATGAAAATAAGTAATTTAATTTAAACTTAATACTTTTATAAAAGTAATTAATTTAATATATAGTTAAAATTCAAAATTAAATAATTTTTTATGAAATTAAATAATTTTATAAATTAAAAAAAAAATTAGCATAATATTTTTATTTAATAGGCTATGGATCTATATAACATGTTAAATGGATGAGTCGATATCTTATGGATATACATAACATGTTAAACGGATGACTCGAGTTGTTATAGATATTCATAACATGTTAAACAGACGAGTCCATATGTTATGGATATACATAACATGTTAAATGGATGACTAGATATGTTATGGATATACATGTTGGAATCACTCCTAAACAGTATTTCAAGTATTTATATTTCATATGTAATAGGTAGCTTTATTATGGCCTTTATGTTTGTTTAAGGTCAAGCTTATG
This sequence comes from Chrysanthemum lavandulifolium, assembly GCA_022545495.1. Lineage (NCBI taxonomy): Eukaryota > Viridiplantae > Streptophyta > Magnoliopsida > Asterales > Asteraceae > Chrysanthemum > Chrysanthemum lavandulifolium. The sequence continues at coordinate 173,276,702 of CM040246.1, forward strand.
TAGAAGGCCCATAAGCTTAGGCCCAAGCCCAATAAGGAATAGGGAAGGAGAGGGAGTGTTGCCCTAGCTCCTTGCCTATATAAACAATATAATAACCCTCACTGAGGTTGGTTGTTCAAGTTATTCTTTCACTCATGCCTCACGCCTAAACCGTATTATTACTATCGTGTATGTGTGTTTGTATCTTGTTCATCCGCCTTCATCTCTTTCTATATAACTTGTGTTTGTAAAACTAGTGACCTAATGATGGTATCAATCGCCAAATAGTTGGGTGTACTCGTTTGTTTTGAAGTTTTTGGTTTTGGGTCTTCTGGCGTAAGGTTAACGCATTCTTTAGCTCTTTTAAAAACTTGTTTTTACACTTTTTAATCCAAGATTCTTGTACTTTCAACGTTTTAAGGTGTTAAAATACTTGTTTTGGCAAAAGTTTCAAACTTTATCGTGGATCATTGTTTTGAACTAGTTTTTAATCGTGGGTGTATTTCTACGCATAGCTGTTTTGAGTGCTTTGGATCATCAAGTTTCACACTTTTGTGTTATTTTGGTGTTATTGAGCTATTTCATCACACAAAAGCGGTTTAGAAACATCTTTGGGCAAAATCAAAATTACGAGTAATCCTACGCGTATCAAACCTAAAATTACGCGTAAGATTTTTCTTGGTTTGATCTTCATTTTCTGGTTTATTCCGTGTTTTCTTACTTGGATAAGTCCGAAAATCGTCGACTTTGGATATCTTTTGCCTTTGTGATAGTGTAAAAGATCATTTGAGCAAAACCCTAAACTTACGCATAAGCATAAGCTTACTCGTAGAAATCCTCGCATAAGATTCACTTCTGGCGTAAACTAAGTTCTACGCATAAGGTAATCCCTCGCCTACGTTTCTCGCCTAACTTTTGTCTACGCATAACTTTAGTGTTTTCCTACTTACGCGTAAGCTAAAACCTCTGCGTAACTCCTCATTATTACGCGTAACTTTTGGTGTTTTACGCATAAGTGCTACTTGGTTCTTGTCTTTTCTCGCCTAGGACACTTCATCAACAAAGGTTCATTCGACTACAAAGATCCATTTTACTACACAAGTTTATCATCATGTCTCAACCACCATACTCTAACTATTTCCTCGCACTTATAATCATCAACAACAACAACAATTAACTCCACAACATCAACAATGGAATCAACAACAATTTAATCGACAACATACTCCACAACTTGGTGCAATTCCACAACCACAAATGGTTCAACCACCACCAAGCCTTCAAGTTCAAACCTACACAAATGATTTCAATCAACATCCATCAAGGAACACTATGAAGGAACCCACTTGGTTTGCAAAGATGTGTGAAGCTTTAAGCGACCAACAATCAATTCATGAATTTGGATCATGATAGACCTCCAATGGGTGATAAGGTTCTTTAGGTTTTGTGATCCGAAGAAGCCACATGGAAAGTTTTAAAGAAGGTTATCTTAGAAGGTCCATTTGAGATGCCTCTTGTCATTGTGCCGGAGATCCAGCTGCATTCCACCAAGAGATGAACAAACCAACATTGCTCTTTGTTGCGAGATCTAAATGCTCTGAACTTCTACACTATGAAGGCGATGAACTTGCAATGGAATACATCCTCTTAGGATTACCAAACCCAATTCTTCGTAGTGTTGATGCTCAAAAGGCTGCACAAAAGATGTGGGATCATATTCGTCTTCTTATGGAAGGATCAGTACTCAATCGGGAGGATTTGGAATCCAAAATTTACTTGGCTTATGAACACTTCATGATTGAACACGGAGACACTAGAGTCCTATCATCATCGATTTTCGGACATCATCAATGATTTGGATAAACACAACATCATCATGCCAAGAATTGCGGTGAATACAAAGTTCCCGAGTTGTCTTGGTCACGAATGGGAGAAGTATGTCATTTTTCTCCGTCAAGCGAAGAATATGCATCATTCTACTTATGGATTGTTGTACGATTACTTGAAGCCTCAAGAAAAGGAAGTTGATCGGAAAGGATTCTCCGTGCTCATGATCACAACCGGATAATCAACAACTTGCCTTGTATGCTCAACATAATTATCCTCTCAACCGGCAACTCAACCAAGCGCTTCAAACACACCTTCACAAAGCAACAACCTCAACAAAATCAATTGGTTCCATCTGACAACAATGCTCAAGCATATGTCGGTGAAGCGACTAAGGAAATCGATCCATTCGAGCATTGCAACAAGGATTTGTGATGATTGCTAATGCTTTTGGCGTTACACCAACAAATCCAACAATCGTATTCGTTCCTCATCTAACACACGGACTCAAGTTGTTGTGAACAATGGGCGTGTTGAAGTTGAGAATCGTGATTATGGTCGTTAGATGGGCGGTGGTCAAGGGTTTAATCTTGTGGGTAGGAATAACAACGAGCTCAAGTGGTGGAGCAGGAAATGCTCGGATGCGGTTAAATAGTCTTAGATGCTACAAAGCGCAATGAGAAGGGACACACAGCTAATGCATGCCCAAAGCCAAGGACTAGGGGCGGTGCTTATTTCAAAGAGGCTTTACTTTTGGCTCTTAAGGATGAAGTCGGTGGATCTCTCACGGACAAAAACAGAGCTTTATGGCGATCTGAGACTCGGATGATGATATGGAGGACTTGCAGCCAATGCGGTATTATGTTGATGGCTAATATGCAAGAGTTACACATGAGTAAACAGGCCCTAGATGTATGACGATGGCTTGTCTCGGTGCCAACAAACCATCATCATATCGAACTAATATCTCCATCAATATTTGAATCGTAGCGGCTCGGAATGTTCAAAATGAGTCATCTACATCTCATTCGGCGATTTTCAAATAGACCCGTAGTTACATTTGACGATCTAGATGACCTTATGGTTTCCCTTGATAATCAAATTGACTCCGTGGTTATATGACGATCTACATAATGATCATGTTGTGACTCACGTTGAACAAGATGAACCTTTGCCCCATCCGAGATCTTGTTACATTGCCAAGACCAACAATCCCAAATTCTTTGAATGTGTTGCATTAAATCGATCCTTAAAAAGTAAAATACCTTTGTTAACCAAGGTTTTGAATGCTTACAAATGCAACTCAACTTTTCAAAACTCAAGAAAACCGTGAAAAAGGTTTTGAAGCCGTTTTGCAAAATCTCATCAAAGCGAAAAATATTTAGAGACGGATCGTGATCTAGCCTCGAAGAATGCTTTGTTATGCAATTAGAACAACTGAAACACGAACATAAAAAGCAAATTAACGCTCTCACCTTGGAAAATCAAAAACTAAGGCGAGTTGTTAAATTGTCAAAACAGTTCTCCGCATAGAAAAAGCATTCAACGAATCGGGTAGATGACCTTCTTGAAGAAATTCTCAACTTGCAAAACAAACTTAAAGAGTTTAAAAGCATTGTTTACAAACATGGTGAATCGATGCTGACTATTGAAAGTTTACCTTAAACCCAATCCAAAGGATATGGAAAAATCTAGCGATTACAAACCAAAGCTTTCACTAAAACATTCAAACCAACTCACAAGTTTCGGTGCGAGAATACAAAATTGATAATACTATCATGAGTGTTGTTGAATATCATCGTCAAGAGGAATTAGATCACGAGAAGGCGAGTCGATCAAAATTAAAAATGTTGTTTACAACAAACCTTTTAATTATAAAAGCGCGGTCACTTTCGTCACACCAACGGATTCTTCTAACACACCAAGGGTTATCATCAAAACACACGAGTCTTCAATGTTAATCCCAAAGCGAATTTGCACAAACTTATGGTCCTTTACCTTCCATTAGTGAAGTAAACTCAAAACACGAAAATCGAAAAATTCTTGATATTTTGACATTTTCATGGTGACCTCAAAATTTTACAACATGAGATAGAATATCGCTCACGAAATCAAAGTTGAACATTTTCAATCGCCTCTGGCGCGAGAACAAAGAGACATTTTCGAGGAAAAATCTTTTACCTAATGTTAAAAACTTGAAAAGTTGTGCAATTGCACAGGAAAAGTTTTCATAAGGAACTTGGGGTAATGAAAACGTTTTGAGAAAGCGAAACATCTATTTCTAATACTAAGCGTAAAAAGAAACTCTTGAGAAAGATGTTGATCGACTCTTGGAAGATGTTATACGTCTTGATATCCATAATGTTGTGTTATTCTATTCTTTGCCATATGCATCGATTATATCTCTGCGATATTGTTGAAAATGTTGTAGCTGTTGAGAACACCGATAATGTGCTTCGGATCGAGTCTTTAAAAGGCGAAAATAAACGATTACTCAATGAAATTTACAATGCACAACGTCGTCTTCATTGGTGTGAAAAAGATATTCACAATCATCAACTTAGTTTTCAAAGAAAATCGCTCGAGTTGAGTGCAAAATCTTCGATCCTAAAATTGAGCAGCTGGATGATCAAAGCGTGTCTTTGAAAAGTCAAATCTCAAAATATGAACAAGAACTTTCAAAAGTGAAGCAGAATATGGTGTCATATTTGATTTACTCAATAAGACTCGTCATGAAGCATCTAACGAACTTGATCACTATCTTACTCACACTAGAGAAGTCATGAACTTTCTTTGGTAATATTAGTTCGAAAATCAAGATTTGATTCACACTATCTCTAAGTTACGGAAATGTTAGGAAATTATGAACAACTTCCGCCTCTTGTGATTAAGAGATTAGCACCGATCACGCTTAGTAATCGTGAACCTAGAATCCCTACTTGCCAAATCACAAGTTGCTAATGTGTTTCCCTCTCTGAAAGCAGAATAGTTGCATCTTTCCAAGCGTCCGCACTTCACTGACCTAGGAGCACTCAATCGGCGAATAGGAAGTTGCGACCTAAGAAAAGATAAATAAGGAATACTAAAGTAGAAGAACACCCTAGGACTACGAATAAAACTCATGTTGCTTCCACTATAGATGTTACGTCGCAAATGTAATAGAAATAGTGATGTGAATGCTAAACCGTTAAGTACTTTTGATATTCGATCCGATGCACCTTGTGTTATTTGTCGAAAGAGTATGAATTCGATTGTCATGACAAATGTGTTGCTAAAGCTATAATCTCTCGATTACGGAATCCTAAGAATCGGAATACCTCTAGGCCCACTAATCATTCTAATTACGTGCTTGGTAAACCACCTTCTTTAGATTCTAAGGCAACCATTACTATATGATGGCTCACTTCACCTCCCTAAGAATGTAGTACCACCTAGTGCATTCACTAAGACTAAAGCAAAGAGTAGTTATAGATGGCGAAATGGATATACAACACACTAGGATTTAAATGGATGCCTAAACTTATTAATGTGTGTATATCTAATATACACCTGAGAACCCTCTAACATTTGGGTTCCACATCTACTTCTATTCCATCATGTGTCGTCATGTGTAATCCGGTGATCTGATCATTCTCTGGATTATTGATAGCGGATGTTCCCGGACACATGACGAGCAATCTTAAGCGTTATCAAACTTTATTGCAAAGTTCATTGGCTTTGTCGGGTTCGGGAGCGATCCTCTGCGACTATCATGGGCTCGGAGATTATGTCAATGGGAACATCGAAATCGGCGGGGTTTACTATGTGGAAGGCCTCGGTCACAATCTGTTTCGATGGGTCAATTTTGTGATGGAGATTTGGAGGTTGCTTCGGGGAAAACTTGCTTCATTCGTGATCTACAAGGAAATGACCTTATGTCAGCTCGCGTAATTCTAGTCTCACACTATCTCTATGCAAGACATGGTTGCTTCCTCTCCCATCCGCTTACTTTCAAGGCAACATTTACAAAATCACGGCTATGGCGTCGTCGTCTCACATCTAAACTTTCAAACCATCACCAACCTTGCTCGACACAAACTAGTTGAAGGACTCCGCGATTCCGGTATTCAAAAGATCACCTTTGTTCGACATGTGAACAAGGAAAAGCACTCGTGCTCATTTTCCTTCAAAGGTGGAACGACTCTCGACATGTGCTTCATCTTCTTCACATGGTTGTGTGGCCCGATCGGCGTGCAAGCGATCAATGGCAAGCGCTACATCTTAGTAATTGTTGATGACTACTCGCGTTGGACTTGGGTCTACTTTCTTGAAGCAAAGACCAAGCTCGCAAATGATCATCACCTTTCTCACAAAAACTGAGTTCGACTCCGCAACACCGTCGGGATAATCGAAACAGACAAAGGCCGAATTTGTTAACAAAACCCTTCGTGAATTCTGAGAAAGTAGAATTGACATCAAACATCTATTGCACGTACACACGAACAAAAGCGGAGTTGTTGAAAGCGAAACCGAGCGTTAGTGGGCTGCAGAACAATGTTAATCAATGCTAAACTTCAGATTACTTATAGGCGTAAGTCATATCTCGCATGCTATACTCAAAACCATTCTATGATCACAAAGCGCCACAACAAAACACCTTCGAGCTTATCCACAACTACTGACCGAGACCTCAAACACTTTCATGTATTTGGATCCTTTGCTATCAAATAATGATCGTGATGATTTTGGAAAGCTCAAAGCCAAAGCGATATTGGAGTCTTTATTGGATCTTGTGACAATTCAAAAGGTTTAGAATCGGAATCGTCGAACTAAGGAGGTAATGGAAACGATTCATGCTCATTTTGATGAACTCACGAAATGGCTTACGAGTATATGACTTAGAACCGGTCACAACCGTTTAAACTTCCTCAACCCCATCATCACCGGTGAAAGCCCTCGACTAACTCGTCAACAAATGGAAGGCTATTTGCTCCTACGTTACTGTGGCGACATTGATGAATGTGCTCGGTGTATCCATTGTTCCATTGCTGGCGATAATAATCCTATACGATACACTGCTACAACAACTCATTGTTGAAGATGCACCTACACCAGTTGACTCCAACTGTGATTGAACCTGCTAGCTTCCAACAATGATGAACCGGTGATGATATTACGGATGAAGTACCCCACTGCGATTTTGATCCAAATGCATTCTTTAACCCGTTTGCTAATGAAATTTGCTACACGGATGTCGCGAATCTTCAACAAACCATTTGAACCCTCGAATCGCACAATGTATACCAACATCAACCCTCAACACCGATGGACAAAAGACCATCCTCGGCTAACATTATTGGCAGCCGAATCAACCGATCGTTCACGAGACAACGTCTTCGCACGAGATGGTGAACATTGCATTTATGCACTCGCATCGCTAATCTGAGCCTAAAACATTAAAGGCGCAATGACAAAGACAAGCGGATTAAATCCATGCGGGAAGAACTCAACCAATTCAAAGCGTCTTGAAGTATGGGGCTGGTTGAAAGACCAACGAGGTCTCGTCATTGGTCTAAAATGGTTGGAAAAACAAATTGGATCTTTGAAGGGCGTCATCGAAACAAGTCACGTCTAGTTGCTAAGGGTTATCGTCGGGAAGAGAATAGATTTTGAAGAATCTTTTGCTCCGGTTGCTCGTCTTGAGGTCATTCGGATATTTCTCGCATTCGCAGCTCATATGAATATGACGGTCTATCGGATGGATGTCAAAGCGGCGTTTCTCAATGGACAACTTAAAAGCAGTCTATGTCGACCAACCGGATGGATTCGTTGATCCCGAGTTCGAACCATGTCTACAAACCGAACAAAGCTCTTTATGGTCTCAAACAAGCCCCCGGGCATGAGTACGATAAGCTATCATCTTTCCTCATTGCTAATAATTTCACCAAAGGCTCGGTTGACCCAACTCTTTTTATACAATATCACGGGCACATATCTTAATCGTTCAAATTTACGTGGATGACATCATTTTGGGTCTACACATAAAAAGTTTTCAATCGCTTTTGCAAAACTAATGAAGACAAATTTTGAAATGTCCATGATGGGTGAACTTACGTTCTTTCTAGGATGCAAGTTCATCAATCACCCGTAGTATTTTCTTGAGTCGATCCAAATATGCCCTTGAATTGTTAAACAAATTTGGAATGAAAACACATGACACTTATGCCACACCAATGGCTCATAAGAAGCTAGATCTTTGATTTACATGAGAAATTAGTTGACCCTACCAAATACCAAGTATTATTGGGTCTCTCATGTATCTAACAACTAAGCGAGACTGATATTGTCTTGCTGGTTTATCTATGCTCCGTTATCGATCGCGACCAATCGAAACCCACCTCTCGAGGCTAAAAGAATCCTCCGATACATCAAGGGAACCATTAACTTGGGATCCGGTATCCGAAGGATTACGGTTTTGAACTAATCGCTTTTGAGACGTTGACCACGCGGGATGCTTAGACTCGAGGAAAAGTACCTCGGGAGCTCTACAATTTCTGGTGATAAGCTGGTGTCTTGGCAATCAAAGAAGCGGATTGTACATCAACGTCATCAACCGAGCGAATATGTAGCCATGTCAGCGTGTTGTGCTCAAGTCATTTGGATGAGAACCTGACTCAAAGACTATGGTTACGTGTTGATGAATCGATGTCTTTGCGACAATCGAGTGCCATTGCGATCTCGTGCAACTCGGTTTAGCTTTTCGAAATCAAAGCACATCGATCTTCGCTATCATTTCATCAAGGACCACGTGGAGCAGTGCAGTTGAATTATACTTTGTGGAGTCTGAATACCAATTGGCGGATCTTCTCACCAAAGCCTTGCCACCCGCTAGGTTTAATGAGTTGGTCCACGGATTGGTATGCGGTGTTTGACTCAAGAGGAATTGGATGACCTCTTAAAGCAGTCTTAAAACACATCAAACACCAAAACATCTTTTGTAAATAAATTTTCAAAACAAAATACAAAAATATAAAATCTTATAAAACAACAAAATATTCTTCTTATCTCTAATCTTTCAACATGGCAAGTACATGTCCTCCTTCAACACTATAATCTCTCAAAATTCGGTATTTTTACGATCAAGTGTTGAGGAGAAAATTTTCATAAGCTGTTTCATAACATGGTGTACTTGCATGTTTTCATATCTCGGTTGTTTCATTTTACAATGGTGGTGAATATTACGGTTGAATGACACTCCTCGGACTTAAATTAATAACCTTTCACTATTTTCTCAAGTCGAGGGGGTGTCGTCATGTTTCTTTCCTAAAATCTTTGTTTGGTAACCAAATGGAAGTTAAAAGGTGAAGAATTTGCTAAAGATCAAATGGGTGGCCGGAGGATCAAGTGGTCTTGCCCATTCCTCTCCAAATCTGATGCGGTTAATGAACCGATAAAGGAGTGGTGCCACCACTCTTGTGCAACAACAAAAGCACAGAGGATACTATTGTGTATGATTTTGAGAAGCTGAGGCCCGAGAAAGATAAAGATGTTGCTTCTGACGATGTGCTTACGGATAGTCCTACACGCTCGCGAAGGAAACTTACGAACCACCAAAGGACCGGAATCTCCTCACATCTCATCATCATCGGATTCTTCGTCTCATTCATCACAACCACCATCTAAGAAGTCAACCAAATCATCATCCAAATCCGTGAAGAAACCACCTAAATCTTGGATTTGAGACTCATGAAAAAATTGTGAAAGTCCAACAAGTCGAGAAGAAGGACATACTTACTGAGCCGAATTGGTTTCTTGACCAAATTCGATACTTAAATGAGCGAGAAAGACAAGATCACGAAAGAAAGGGAGTTTGTTGAAGTTCATGAAGAATCATCGTAAAGAGGCTGAGCGAAATGATCGAAGGTTACACTAACAAGTACCTTCGGGATATCGTTCCTAAAGTCCAAAAGGCGGAGAAGACAAGCAAGAGATCATACCCACAAGTTTCTTCTCGACCTTGTCCCGGTGTGACTAAGTATTTTCAGACAACTCACCCCTAACATCGTCGCATTGGTTAAACATACAATGGCCAAAGTGATCTCTACGAATCGAGTTAATCGCTAAACTAGTGATGCAAATGTCAAAGCGATCCGGGCGTTTACTTCGGATGAAGCTAAATTTTTCGAAGGTCTACTTGCTTTTCAACTCGGATCATCATGCAAGAGTCGGCCGATCAACTAACGGCCAGAGATGGCGATGATAAGGATAAAGACTCGCACCAAAAGCGTCGAGTAGTCGGTGAATCTTCTTGATGCCACCTCGGTCTTCTATTGATAAACCTCGGGACGATTCGAGTTACCACCCGACTCAAAAACGGTGATTACTTTGGTATCACGGGTGGTGACGATGAAGAGGTCCTTGAGCTAACAACAACCCACCTCTCCCGAACAAGAATGAAACCGGCATCATCATCCAAGCCTTGAAAAGAAGAAGAAGACGGCTTCATCATGACGTCGTATCATGGCTAGATGACGATAAAGCGAAGAATTTGAATGGTTTGCTACACTTGTTAACAACCTCCCTATCTGAAGAAGGTCAAAAATTGGTGAGCGGTAGTACCTTGGAGCATGCAAGATTTTGCAAGAAAGGTTCCGTGTGAAGAAGATGGCGAAATCGAGTTGAAGCGCATCAAGAATGGCGCATTCCTACTCTTGAAAAACAGCTCGGAAAGTGCAATCGAGGTTGAATATCACCTTGACAACATTGCTCGAGCCATGTCTAACAATATGGATTGGCTCAACCCGAAGCAAACATCGACTTCACAAGCGGGACAATCCTCCATATTACATCGAATGGTCTCGACCTCTACCTACCATTGTGCCAACTGATCGACCTAAGTTCCTTTCGGACATTTTTCAACAAAGACTTAGATTTTCTTCAACACGATGGCGATGGTTCAAGGAAATCGCTACATCTCGACACTTCCATTCCTGTTGCAATATAATCGATTGTATAGCCATCGAGGGCGTCTACCCACATGTTCTCCGAGCAAAGTGGTAGCATATGACCAGATGCAATGTATGGGATTCACCATTGGCGGGCGCAGAAGAATCTACTACAGTTGCTTGGTCGAGAAGTCTCAACATGGGTGTTCGATTACTAAAAGTATCGTGGCCATCCAACATGTTGGTCTATCGTCTAAATGGGACTACACTTTTCTCGAAGATTGTGGTCAAAAGACAAGACGAAAGGGACTATGCATTCTCTGAAGTCGACTTTGAGAATTTGAACATCAACGATATTGAAGACATGTACCTTGCCAAGTTCAAGGTCGCATGAGACAATTTCAAGCTGAAGTACAACGTGAATTCATCAAGTCATGCTGCTCATCTTCATCGACGCATAGTCATCAAAGAGCGTGTTGAAGATCTTGACTTGGTTGAATCATATCGAAGCGTGTCAACCTCACTCCTCTAACGCTTGATCTTCCCGACATCACCATTAACTCAATATCGCTCATCGAAGAAACCATTCGGAGTTGTTTACCGTAGTGAACTTCAAAGCTGCTTAATGGCGTGTAGTGAACTTCAGTGGGGATCATACCTTGAAGGCGGTTAGGGATGGATTGGCGTCTGAGTTGAAGGATATACATCGAAAATTGGGTCTTCTAAGTATTGGAATTCTCGGAAAGGAGGGATGTGAGAAGGATCATCACCATGATCGATGAGCGGTTGTTCGAGAGGATCGATTCGAGCGTTGGAAAGTTTTGTTGGTGGTCGACCGGGATCAACATCACCGGCTATCAGCATACATTCGTACTCACAGGAACATCACGCAATTCTTGGTACTCCTTGATTTGGTTCTTTCATATAATTTTGGATGATTGATTATATATGTCGATGGCTTGTGCACACATAACGATGTACAACCCGTAATTGTCAAGAAAGGACCACGTGGTGCGCCTCGATTGCCACAATCCTTATAAAAGGAGCGAAAGCTTCTTATTTTTGAGTAAAACCTATCAAACCTTTCATTTTTCAGGTTTTGCTCAAAACACAAGTACTTCCATATGATTTAAAAAAAAAAAAAAAAAAAACTCAACCGTTTATATCACTAGTTGAGGGAGTATTTGATGAAAACTTTGTTCACAAATTGTTCACAATGGTCACTCTTCCCATAACACTCGAAATGGTCATATTTATTGTCAACCGTTCATAAATAACATTCTTTATGCCATTTTTGAGGGAGAAAATTGTGTGATAAGAAATATGTTGTACAAAATGCAAATGAATCATGTACCTCGAGACTTAACCAACGAATTGGCCGGTACTAAGCTGTTTGTAACTCGAAAAGACTTGTCTGGACGGGTAATAATTTCAAGCTAGTTCGCTAGTAATGTAAGCGTGTCTCATGAAGGACTTGTCCAAGTAGAAAGTACCATTCGAGAAACTCTTGATAGACATGAACTACGGCGGGTATGACAACCTTTGAGATTTGTCTACACCTTCAAGGTAGTTATTAGAGCTAGTTGTCACCTAAAAGGCGACAATGCAACTCTTTAACTATACAGCGTAACCGTGTCTCGCGAGGATTGTCTATCTTGGTGGATCAATTCAAAAGTGCCGCTCTTTCCTCATTTGTGCATTTAACCGTTAAAACTATTAAGCACATGTGGAGGGGGTATTTATGCAAAACTTCATCTCTCACGATGGTTCAAACATGTTTTTCATTTACAAACCCTTTGAGAGATATTTTCACATACGATGGTTTTAATGGCAACATAGGTTAGTCATGGAGTTATAAGGTGACTAAGGTTAGGAATAACCGTCCTATGATCACTTGAGCGGAGGATCTACCCAAGGATACTATCATTAGTTAGTGTTAGAAGTCCTTAGGAATGATTATAAAAGGAGAAAATGAGAATCGGAGAAAGAAGGGTTGAAGAATCAAAAGAAATGTAAAGTAAAGGGTGAAAAGAAATAGCCCTCAGTTATTCAACTTAGGCGGACACGGGTTCAATTCATATACTCTTGGTGTCACTTAGTGACACCGGTATTGAAGATTAAAAGTCGTCATGGACGATTGGCGCATGCACTAAACCTTCTTAGCCACTCAAGTTTCTCTCAGCGAGCTTGTTTCATTCTCACGGGGAACCTAGCAAACTATTGGCTTTCTCTTAGAGATCATTGGTATTGAAGAAGGAGACCCTCTCCTAGTCTCGCTCGGAAAACCAAAATGCACTATTGAGTCTAGAGCCACGAGATTCATCAAAGATCTCTTAGGAACACTTGACATTTTATCACTTGACGATCAACAAATAAGATTATCGGTGGTTCATATCGAGTCCTTCACGGATCTTAGCAATCATCGAGAACATTTATGAGAGGTTCACATATGTGATCTCGGTGATTGAATGGAAACTCTGCCGGGGTCAACATGGAACGACACGGCGGTGAGTCGCTTCGGTAACTCCCGTGGATTACGGAGTGTGTCTCAAAGCAGTCTGATCGTGAGGTGATGCTTGGTGTACCTCAATGACTCATCGAACTATAGATGTACTTGGTACATCGCGTTATCTCACTTGTGGGACTCCGGTTCGAAGCGGCCTTTGTAAGAATTAGAGTTGTGTTTTCACACTATCTCATTAACACTCTCGAAGTTCAAACTTGTAAGTGCGGAAACGCTTATTACTAACCGTTTGAAATGTTTTCTTCTTATGGAAGCTACGAGGCGGAATGATCGTCTTGATTCTTCTCATGCTCACGCCAACATCATCACTAATGGAAGTTCTATTCATGACAACACAACCGTCGAGAATGATTCTTCGTCAAACCAAAGAATCTACAAAGTAAAACTTAAAGAACTTCATCGCATTGAATTCCAGCGTCAAAGGCGTGTGAGCATGTTGAAGAATGGCGTGGAACCTTTGGAGCGTGAAGCGAGAACTGAGCGCATCGATGCGGACAACAACATACTATCACTTTCACCACAAGAACAATGATCAAAGAACAAAGTTAAAGATGGCGTCGAGCATAAGCGTTCAAAGATAACTATCTCTCTACCTTTGGGAGATTGTTCGAATCAAGGAAATTCCTCTCACAAGAAATAAGAATGTCGGAAGGCGTCACGGCTACTATTACATCAACGCCTTCACGTTTACATTCATATATACTTGAGGGGAGATTGTTGGAATCACTCCTAAATGATATTTCAAGTATTTATATTTCATATGTAATAGGTAGCTTTATTATGGCCTTTATGTTTGTTTAAGGTCAAGCTTATGTAGAAGGCCCATAAGCTTAGGCCCAAGCCCAATAAGGAATAGGGAAGGAGAGGGAGTGTTGCCCTAGCTCCTTGCCTATATAAACAATGTAATAACCCTCACTTGAGGGTTGGTTGTTCAAGTTATTCTTTCACTCATGCCTCACGCCTAAACCGTATTATTACTATCGTGTATGTGTGTTTGTATCTTGTTCATCCGCCTTCATCTCTTTCTATATAACTTGTGTTTGTAAAACTAGTAACCTAACAATACATAACATGTTAAACGGGTGAGTCGAGTTGTTATGGATATGCATAACATGTTAAACGGATGAGTCTATATGTTATGGATATACATAACATGTTAAACGGATGAGTCGAGATGTTATAGATATCCATAACATGTTAAATGGATGAGTCGAGTTGTTATGGATATCCATGACACGTTAAACGGATAAGTCGAGATGTTATGAATATACATAACATGTTAAACGGATGAGTCGAGTTGTTATGTATACGCATAACATGTTAAATGGATGAGTCGATATGTTATAGATATACATAACATGTTAAACGGATGAGTCATGATGTTATGGATATCCATGACATGTTAAACGGATAATGGATGATTCGAGTTGTTATGGATATGCATAACATGTTAAATGGACGAGTCGATATTTTATAGATATACATAACATGTTAAACGGATGAGTCAAGATGTTATGAATATTTATGACATGTTAAACGATGAGTCGAGATGTTTCGGATATACATAACATGTTAAACGGGTGAGTCGAAATGTTATGGATATCCATGACATGTTAAGCGGATGAGTTGAGTTATTACGGATATGTGTAACATGTTAAATGGATGAGTCGAGGTGTTATGGATATTCATAACATGTTAAGCGGATGAGTAGATATGTTATGGATATACATAAAATGTTAAACGGATGAGGCGATATGTTATGGATATAAATAACATGTTAAGCGGATGAGTCGAGTTGTTATGGATATGCAGATAACCAACAGTTTATTTCACTATTTCTCTATTTGTCTGAAAATCCAGTCAACTTCCCACCAAAATTTCCCACCAAAACTTCTCACCAAAACTTTTTACCAAAAGCTCTATTTTTTACCATATATAACAGTTAGCAGATCTGTTCTTATCCTCACACCCACAAACATACACGCTGTTATTATGAAGATGGCGGAAGTTTTGTGAGAATCGCATCGACCTCGCACATCTGGTAAACTATACTATGCGTGTCCTTTATCAAAGGTGAACAATTACATACTTTTTTTGTGTATTATATAAATAATTTGGTTAGTTGTTAAAAATAATTGTTTTACTCTTTAATGACCTAGGACAAAGGATTATGGATGCGATTTTTTGTGGAAGGAGGAGCGGCTCCTTTTAATGTCCGATTCTCACGGAGCTTCAACGCATCTAACTCATTCCACAGGACCATCAAGAACTCAAATTACTCTCCGGGACCTTCAACATCGAGTCCTCGAAATGCAGTGCTTAAACTGCATCAAATTGAATCACATGGTAATGGAACTCGAGAAAATACTAGAAATGTATAGGCATCCTCAGAACCACGCAGTTCAATCAGTTGCCCTATTTCACGAACTTTATAATGACATGTACAATCTTAGGTTGGAGTAATTTGTATGCTTTAATGTTTAAACTTTTATCGATCTATAATGTAATTAAATGCGCTTTAATGTTTGAACTTTTATCGATATGCAATGTAATTCGTACGCTTTATTAATGTTGGACTTTTATCGACTTTTCATCGATTTGTAATAAAATCGTTTGTGCAATTTATTTATTTTCACTATATCTCCAAGATACATACAACTTTCACTACTAGAAAACAGGGCAACACTGACGGTCAAATCCGTCATTAATCCATCGGTAACAGTCGTTACCGACGGTTTACTCACGGAAAATTTACGTCGGTAATATCGCCGTCGGTAATTTTGGTGACGGACTTTACTAACGGATTTAAAAAATCACCAACGGAATTTTCCGTTATTAATCTGTTGTTGATTACCAACAGGTTACCGTTTAGATTAACGACGGATTTTATTGACGGACTCCCGACATGTATACTAACAGATACCGGTCAGGAAAATGCCGACAGACTAACAGACAATCATCACCAATAGATGAATTCATGTGAAAACAATAGCAAATCTATGGAAAATTTTTATTTAATTCTACTAATTTATAATATTTCATTTAATTACAAAATCAGAATCCAAAAATTATAATCCATCAATATAACCTATTAAAAAGACTAACAGATTATCTAAAACGCAAACTTGCAAAACAAATAAATCATGATCAGAAAACGGGTGTATTCCATTGAAACATATATACAGTTACAAATATAGTCAACCGACCATTTACGACCCAATTTATTTCATAACATTACAAGATCTATATTTTATAATCTTCTATGATCTTTATAATCCATTCTCTTTGCCACAAGCCCACAATGACCGGTTTTCCTACACATGTACAACAAAATACAAAACCCAAAAAGTTCATATAACAATCAAAAGGCAAATGAATACAATATTCTAAAGTATTTAGATATAAAAATAACACTATAATATATAACAAAATCACAACAAAAATTAGTAGATCTAACACAAAAAAAACAATAACTTTATAGATCTACATACTTGACACTTTGACATTGAGATCTAACATAAAAAATTAAATAAAGTAAGTATGATGGGAAAGAGATAGTTTGTTTACCATGGTTGTTGCGTATGAAGTTGACACCGAGATCCAACATAAAAAGAAAAAAAAAGAAAGTATGCTGGGAAAGAGATGATTAGTTTTCAGTGGTTGTGGTATGAAGTTTAAGAAAGAGATAGAAGATTAGGTAGTAGAAGAGATATTTTTTTATGACAGAGACGTGTGTGGTTATATGATACAAAGGGTGAAGAGATAAATTTATTTTTGTTGTGGTAAAGTTTGATTTCATCTTACCCATTAAAGTGGACATGTTGGCAATCCTTGTGATGTGATCCAAGGGTCAAAATGCCTCACATGTAAACATAATAGATTTATAAGCTAAGTGAATTGATAATGTAAACTGTTCAAAAAATTGATAATGTAAGCGTTAGGTCAATGCTAATGGTAACCACAAATATTGTGGTCATGCGTCACATTAGCGTTAACGTCGCGTCGAACTTTCTCTTTCCAAGACTACACCCAACCATAACTTGCTAGTGGTGACTGATGACGACCGTAACTTTAAAAAAAAGAGAAAAAAACAAAACAAAAAAAAAAAAAAAAAAAAGAAAAAAAAAACTACTAAAATTTCATTCATAATTAAAAACATTACAATAACAATTCAACTAAAAAAAATTACAATAACAATGCAAATAAAAAAACATTATGATAAAAACTAAAATAATTTAAACTAATAGTCTAAACTGTAGCGCTCCTTAAAACAATCAGAGAAGTAGTTGTATTCATTTTTCATAATAATCATTTACTCTTGAAAGTCAAAGTAAAGAAGAAGTTGACACACAAACCAAATGAAAGTTATGGTTGGGTAGCCAACCGAAAGATTGAAACAGTTAGAGTGAAACTCGGTTGCATCCGGTTGAGCTAAGGGGGGAGACTCGGTTGAGGGGTCGGTTGGTTGGGGTGCAACCCCTCTCATTAGCATCAGCCTTATGTTTTCTATTTTGCAACTTAACTGTAGGATCGTAAATATAGATGATTTATGTGGTTCGGGAGGTCGAGATTGATGATTAAAGATGATATACATGTATTAGTTAAAAATTTTAGTGGGAAAAAACAGTTTGTGTAGTAGTGTATTTCTATTACACGTCTTAAACTATTAACTCTCATAATGAAATCCATCAAAGAATACTAAATGATGCATATATATATATATATATATATATATATATATATATATTATATATATACTTATGTGATTACATCATTAAAAAAGGTGTAGCATATTAAAATATGTAGAACAGTAAATCTGTCGGTAATCCGATGGTGATAATAAGAGATAACAAATGGATAACTTTATGTCACTAATCCGTTGGTAATTAATGACGGATTACCAACGGATCTTCGACCGTTATTGATCCGTCAGTAATTAACGACGGATTACCAGCGGATCTTCCTCCGTCAGCCATTGATTTTCTTGACGGAATGCCGACGGTATCTCGCATCCGTCGTTAGTCCGTCAGAGATCCGTCGGTACTTGGTGACCAATTACTAACGGAATTTTGTATGTCGGTAATCCGTCAGAAATCTGTTGGTATTCCGTCGGCAACATTCTTTGTCGGTAATTTGTTAGTAATTCTGTTGGTAATCTATGACGGATTTGTTTCCGTCAGCAAATCCGTCATTGTTGCCCTGTTTTCTAGTAGTGTTTTTATCTCATATTTTATGCTGTTTTTATTAGTAAAAATCGTTTGAACATTTATATGTGCAACTTTTTATCGATTTGTAATGAAATCGTTTGTACGAGTTATTGTCACTATATCTCACAGATACGTATAACTTTTAATCTCATATTTAATAGTAACACGAAACTAAAACTAATAGCCCAAAATTTTGTGTGCTTTTATTACCTACGGCATGTCGTAGGAAAATAAAAGGCGGGAAAAAATACCGTCAAAAGTCTTAATATATACCTACGACATGGCGTCGGTATTTAACAAACCACATTCCTAATTAAAACTAACCAAACACTAATCTCCCTAAAAGAGTATGTTTTTTATGCCGACGACATGTCGTCGGCATTTTGTTTGGTAAAAAATTCAACGCATTGAACCTTGGCCAAGCTAATTTTTTGTCGTTTAGTGTTTTGTCCTGACAACATTGTGTCGTCGGGATTTTGCTCGTCGCCAGTTCTACTTTTTCTTGTAGTGACATCAATAGAGTTCTTTTTACGTTGTCTTGTTCGTGTTTTAAAATAAGTCTAAAAAATTCTTTTAACGTTGAGTTTGGGTATATATGAAGACCTAAATAAATAAGGGTTTATCACAACGTTAAGCGCATATTAGATAAAAAGACGGGTCATGCGAGAAAGAGACGCGTGGATCGCAAAAGACAAATTGTGGATGAAGACCATGATTGAAAAAATCCAATAAATAAAGATGCATGTATGGGGTAAGCTGGTGTATCTTGGTAAAATAGAATATACGTGAATCCTTTTAACAAAATACTAATATATACTGTATTATTAAAAACACAAGACAATGAAAATGACATGGTTCTGAATTCTGACTCGTCATGAAACGTAAGATTGTAAATTTTATAAATTTTGTTTCTTAGTGCTTGACTATTTATAATATGTATAGGTGTGTATATTCATATGACAGAATTTTTGTTGATAGTTGATACCGTGATTTTTGACGCAATGTAAAGAAAATGAATATATGAGAGGTGATTTGCATACTTTATAAAATGATTGGGACATTTTGATTTGTTGTGTTTAGACATTTATACAGTTTTCTTTATATTTTCATCCATTTGAAGTTATAAATGTCTAAACACAATAATTGTAATATCCCAATTATTTAATGGAGTGTGCAAATCAACTTTGTAAATATATAGACATTTACGCTGATTTCCAGAGACTCTCCTCGATCAGTATATGACATAATAGGATTGCATTGCCAAGATTCAAGCGAAGGCTATTAATGTGTTTCTTAATATAGGTGTTGACCACCATATGACATGTACAAAATTTATTGCATGATTATACTTCAAAACTTTGTGTTTTATTAGATATAAAATAAAATAAAATAAAATATCCTACTCTTATCTACTTCTCAACTAGCCGTTTTGAGTGTTTATTGTTTTTGTTGATACAAAAGTTGGGCGTTCTTTATTTGGACTCGGTTCTCGTATCAATTATACTTTGATACTTGAGACATGCGCACTAAGAAAAAGAAAACAGATTAGAGCTTATCGTGGGATTGTCTCCACGATTATCCTCCGCGTGAGATTAAGTAATCGGTTTTTAGGGTTTAGTGGATAGTTAGGTTTTGTGATCGTACCTTTAATGAGGGCCGAGATGCCCTTTATATACACACGAAGTTCTTTGTTGGTTTCGTGTTCCCCAACCTTCGGCGTATCCCGCCAAAGTCGGTTGGTTGATACATATCCCATAAATAAGAGATATCCGATATCAAGACCATAAATAACTTCGGGTTTGGGCCTTCATGAGCCCAAACCGTTACCGTGTTAGCCCACTCGTCTTTGGGCTCGAGTGTTAGTAGCGTCCATTGGTCGGGTTCATGACCGAATCACGGACTATAAGTCATCATGTCCCCAGGTCTAGTATCGCGAGGATGGAACCCGCGGATGCTAGACTAATAATTGTAGCAAATATAATCCTCGAGGCGTGGCGGGAAGCTTCAAAGTTTTCCGCCTAAGAGAAGATCTGATGGATCTAGTCTAATTAGGTCAAATATATCCTTCAGTAAAACATGAAAAAGTGGGTGGAGGGTGTGTCACGTGGGGCATGTCGATCATCCTATCCACAAGTTTAGAGATAGTGGGGTCCACATGTCAATCATCGCATGGATGTGGAACCCTATATATCCATGGTTCTTGGATTAGCGACTTGCATCCGGTATGTCCTTGGAGTATTATTGCGCTGCACGCGTCGATAGCGGATTTCCACGAAAGGAAAGTCGGGGTATACATACGTTTTTGAATTTGCAAATCAACGTGTGCCTATCTCCTTATTCTTGTGTGACGTTCTAAATTACTATCGCCACACATATCTCAACCGCTTTGTGTATAGTGTGACAAAAATAACAAACTTGAGGTGAATTGCCGTTTGTTGGCGATTAATCCCACCATCTATCTCTTCCGCGTTTTACCATACGTCGTAGTCAAGCGGGTGGGTTTCTTTTGCTAAGCGTGCGGGACGGCTTCGGTGTTATCTTGAGAATATAGGCAGCTTAGGGGCGGAGAGAAAATTTTACGGGTTGATGAAGCGTTGTTCCCCAGGGCTTGACCTATACCCGAGTTCGCATCTAGAAGGATGGCGCCGCTCCACAGGAGCGTCTGTGAGGATGATGCGGAAGCGATGGCGCCAATCGTATTCCCATCAATTCCTATCGGAGGAATTTTTGGTGCACATGGGCATCGATCGCAACTATTTTGATAGTCGACGAGGTGCCAACCTTCCTAGACGTGAATGACTAGGGTGGGTGCTCGTCCTTCCTTCTCCTTTGCTTTATTAGTGTGAGCATTTCTTTTCCCCTTTGTATTTTATATAACTCTTATTGTCGTTTGTTTCTTGTTGCAGAGATGGACTTGTTCGGCGTTGTTCGCTTGGCAAAACTCCGTCCAGTCACCGTGGGGTGCGCCTACGAGAGGAGGAGTCCCCATTTTGGATGCTACTGGGCGCACCATGGAGATGAATCTGGAGGAATCGGGGTGGTTCCCCGTTATCTTTGAGGCGACCCCTGCAAGCAAACATGCCCAACCGTAGGGTACACTCCCACAGTGGAGCTTTCATGCACGCAGACGTGTCGGGGCGTGGGGTCCTCAAAATAGAGCCAGAGGAGGCAGGCCAAGGAGTAAACCGCAAGAGAGCGCCTGGTGGTGATGGCGCAAGCTCATCCAGGAGAAAACGTCATGTCATTCTTGATGTGGAGTCGTCCTCAGATGATGTATCGCCCCCCGTGCAACTGAGACTGCTCCCCCCAAGTAAGTATTTGTTAGGAATTGGAAATTCCATAGTGAAGAGTCGGTCACCCCAAATATTATCTAGCATGAGTTAGCTCGTAGACTTGTAGTTATTTACGTTATTATGTAGTTAATTAGTTAGTCAGTAGCGTAGAATAGTTGAGAGTAACACCGTGGAGGAAGGACGGGTCTTTACCCACTGTATACCTGATCCACAGGCCGATAGGAGGTCGTGTATTGTGTAACTATAAATACCCCTTCCATCCTTGGAAGGGGTGGTGCTTTTCTCATAATCTAACATTCACATTTTGTGCTACAAGTCTCTACCAAGAAAACACCCATCTCTCTACTTTCTCTCTCTAATGGCTATCATGTATTTTGATCATCCAAGACCACCCGAATCATCAACACAATAATATATTGATCCTACAATTGGTATCAAGAGCCAGGTTGTTGTGTTGTGTCGATTTGTGTGGTTATTTGATTATTGTTAAAGCATTTACACTACTTTATGGTCGGAAAATTTGTTTTCCTATTTTTATTGATAACCGTTTTTTTTACTGATTTGGTATCTTGGTTCTTTTGTGTCATGGTTCTTTTTGGCCCAAAGTGACTTATGTCTCAAACAACATATTTTTGTGACATCTTTTTGGTATCATACGTGATGTAAATGTGGTCAAACTGTGGTCTTTAATGGTCAAAGAAGCATATTTTCTGCAGTTTTCTGGGTCTATATGAATATGGTCGGAAAACTCATCGGAAAATGTCAAATGTCAAGTTAGCGACTTATCACTATTTGTCCAGATTCATTGAATCTTGCTAGCAACTTGTATTTACAAGTTGTAGCGATTTGACCATCATTTAGCGACTTGTCTCCAAAATTAATAGCGACTTGTACCTAGTAGTGAGTTGTTGACTATTGAGTCAACAACTGAAGCGAGTTTGCTTAGCAACTTGACTTAGCGACTTGGCTTAGCAACTTTGCTAGCGACTTGACAAACAGCTAGCGACTTGTCACAACAGAAATGTAGAAGAAGAACAGACCTCGACCACAACTCGACTTACACCAAAGACCAACATACTTAACCTCAGGTTATAACCATCATCGGTCCATCTATCTATCACCAACAACAGACTCTCAACCCAACAACATCCAACAAGTCTCTAATATAAACAAGAAAAAGGTCTATCTCAAGATACATGTTCCTCACTGATCCACAACATTATGACTCAAGACAACCCGAAATTAAAATAATGATCTCAGTTTTATGACTTGTGCTTTCATTCGTTAAGAACATTATAGGAGTCATCTGTTACATCATTGATCTAATTTTTTTTTGATAATATACGAATATAAAAGAACTGATTTTAACAATTTCGTAAAAAACATGTCCTTGATTCGTTTGCCTCATGTCACAAAAACATCATATGGCTGTCAATGGTTTGATCCGTTTAGGTCAAATAAATTTTCGAACTCAGAAAATAAGAGATATAACAACTTGTGCTATTCTCTTTCTTTTCTTGGTTCGATTGTTTAATTGTACTCAAGTCATCTCAAACGTTTTCAACTCTTAAATAAATCTTACCAATGAACGGTTTAAAGCATGTTGAAGCCATGCCATCCCTGTGGCATCATCTATCTATGGATATACGTTTGAACAACGAAATCAAGATCAAATAGATGAGATGTTTGAGGTTGCGGTTTCTTTTTGTTTTGAAAGAAGATTTGTGATATTGGAGGCGTATGGTTTTGATTATAATTAGGGTAAGTGTGAGAGTTTTTAGTGTTTGTGTTATGTGGTGTTTGTATGAGATGGTGGCTGATTTTTAGAGAGATATTAAGGTAAATGGACGAGTAAGTGTGGCCTTTATATCCTTGTGATTAGGGCATTTGTTTGATCAGGTTTTTCGCTTCATGGGCCTTTGATCCGTTTACTGGCTGGACTAAATCTAATATAGTCATTTCAGGTGGGCCTCGTGTGACTGGTCTTGGATTCGTGTGATTGCTGCTATGTAATATCCAAAGTTGCATTGTTATAATTAAGTGTAAGAGACATATTATGTAGTAGTTTGGTTACTAATTTTTTCACATGGTTATGCTTCACGGCTTGTATTTGCAACGCTTATCTAATGTGACTACGTAGAGGACTCGTTACCTTTTAGTCGGGTTTGTGGATTTAGTGATGATTTGCAAAGTGATTTGGGCCTTGTATTGATTGTATTATGTGGGTGGTCGAGCATGATAATTGGAATGGGCACAATAAATATTCAATCCGTGGATGTGAATTTAGGTTGCTAATTTGTTTTGAACCTGTCGTGCGAGTTAAAAGTGTGATGATGAGATTTGTTAAAGTGATTTGGCGATGAGAATTTTGATATGAGACCGGTCGATGTTTTGAGATAATGAGTTTTGATGATGAGATTTGGTGTGCTTCAATGGGTTATGAAATTTGATACTTTGGTTTATGCATTTTCACGAAGATTAATGTCGCAGCTTGAAGTGTTTATTGTAAATGTTGACTACGAGGTTGTTTGGACGATATTTCTTATTTGGATTTGAAGTGAGGTTTTCCGGGCGCATTTACTTATTTCGTCTTCTTTCTTTCTACCCTTCCGTGAAGATGACTTGTCAGGCATTTATAGAGTGTGATAAAGACTTAGGCATTTAATTACGGTTGTGATTCTTTCTCGCTAACCCACAACGTAATTATCACTTGATGTCTCACTCGATTGAGAATGTAAAGAGGTTTTGTACATTGGGTACACCGTTTCTTCTTCACAAGGATTAGTACAAGTTTAAGTAACAAATCAGGGGATGGTCACTTCATGATCAAGTTTGGCATATCGGGTTTACTTCTCTATGTGGTCACTACAATAGCCGACAGAATACGTGAATGATGTGTTTACCAAAGTGTTGATTGGATGGTTGATGATGTTGGATTTTGAACCGTTGATGAACTGCTGCATGTTCCCCTAAAACAGATATTCACCGAAACCAAAATTGTCATAACACATTCAAGCTGACATTGTTTACGGTTTTGTCTTGATTTTGTAAAATCCCGCGAAAGAAACTATTTCTCTGTTTAAATCATAGACTTGTAAAATCCCGTGACAATGGAAACATCCGGTAATAGTAAAGTGCATTTCGGATCTATCTTACAGTTTATTCTTGGTTTTGTAA
Organism: Chrysanthemum lavandulifolium; assembly: GCA_022545495.1. Classification (NCBI taxonomy): domain Eukaryota; kingdom Viridiplantae; phylum Streptophyta; class Magnoliopsida; order Asterales; family Asteraceae; genus Chrysanthemum; species Chrysanthemum lavandulifolium. Next base: position 173,301,633 of record CM040246.1, read on the forward strand.
AATCCGCGAAAGAAACTATTTCGGTCTAAACCATAGAGTTGTAAAATCCCGTATTGATGGAACCATCTTGGAGAAAGGAAAATGTATTTGGGATCTTTTGATCTTTGGTGCTACGGTTTGTTTGAAGAAGAGATAAAAGGTGTACTTCATGAATTGGATGTGTGTTTGGATATTCGTCATGGCGGGTTGGTTATTTCATTTCTGAGGGTTATGTGCTTTTAACCATGGTCGGGATGAAACCATTATCAAAGTTCACTTAAATGTCAAAGAAGGCTAGATTTGAGCGATTCGAGAAGATGTGACAACGGCGTTAATTCAATATTATTTATTTGAGGTTGAAGTGAAATATCACGGCGAGTGTACTTAGTATCCGAAAGTATCGGGATGGTTGGATGAAGATTCTTCATGATCCTTGTTCGAGCTTATTATCAAAAACGAAGACATGGAAATCTAGTTATTGTTGAGTGACTTTTACCTTTTCTTTTACCACTTGGGGAATTGGGCTCTTATCACCTCAAAATAACTATCACTTTAAGGAGTTACGTTGTAGTGCTCGATGTCACATTCAATTGTGGATTTTCAAAAGGTAATGTCGTCTTATACTTGATGGTTGGTTGGTTGAAGAGTATAGAGTACATAGAGAGTACTTAGAGATGCTAATGGAAATCGGCACCGCTCTTTGTTACATATGTGCAAGTATAAGTCACGAGTTCGGGTTAGTTTACTTGAGGTCAAATTCATCATATTGGGTTATCTCCATCACCGTCTTTGCAAAGAGCCTCTTGAATGATAATGGTGATGATTACATGTTTTGCTAAGAGAGTTGAAAAGAGAGATTATGACGTATGAACACTTGATTCGTGCCTCGTTCTCTAAAGAAAAGAAAAGTGTACGTTTGAGGCGCTTTATCTTGTAAGAAGAGAAATATTCTTATGACGTATGAACACAACAGTTCATGCCTCGTTCCTCAAAGAAAAGAAATGTGTACGCTTGATGCGCATTATCTTGGAAGAAGAGAAATCTTCTTATTATGACCATTCTCATCAACATGCTTCATGCTTTTCCATGCGCTTTCATTTATCAAGTGAACCGGGCTTCTGTTGATTATTTTCTTATTCCACTTGCTCAACTATAATGACGATGGCGACATCATGTGCTAATTTTGCGAGGGAGAAGTGTGAAGAAACTACATCTTAAAGATGTTCACTTGTTTAATCAAGAATGGCAACTCCGTATGCAAATCTTGAAGGGGAGAAGAAGTGTGAATTTACTGCATGGTTGATTGATATCTGAGAATAAATGGTCAAACGGCTCCAAACTCATGTAAGAACCGAGCTTCTTCTTATCGGGCCATCTTCACATGGAGTTTTCTTCTAAGAGCCGTTGGTTGACATCTTCACAAGCTGATATGAGTTTAACGACAAAGTGCTTCCGATTAATGCTTCACATTCACATCAACATGATGATTCGAACAACCTTTTGTTCTTGTTTGATGTGATTGGTAGTTTGGTGTTACCATTTCATGTGTTCGTTCTTGGTGATTCTTGATTTCCTTGATGAACATCTTTACATTCTTGTTTGATTGGGAGGATCTTAATTAAGGGATTTGCAAGATATAAGTTAATTGGGATGCTTTTGGTGTGTTGAAGATGTTAACTATCTATTCCCAATGGACAATCTTGAAGAAGAGGCGAGTCTGATCGGTTCTACATTTTCTGCTACATGTTAGAAGAATAAAGACGAGTTGCATTTGATTATCTAAAGAATTCTTCTTATTCAAGCATTCATCATAAAGATTGTTGGTTTAGGGGAGAGCACTAATTGGGGGAGGGTGAAATGTCTGATTTAATCCCCAATTAGACTTGCTCACATTCTTCAACAAGTTGATTCTCACAAAGACTTTCAAGTGTTCTTCTCAATGATTTCTAGTATACGGGCTTATAGTGTGTTCTTGATTATGAAGTATCAAAACCAAAGAAGGGGAAGGAGACAAGCACCAAAGCGAGTAAACTTGATGAACTTAATACTTCTAATTAATTGAAGATATCCGGGAAGACAAATGTTTTTACCATGAGAGAAACTCAAGGTTTGACTCATGGCGAGTAAACTTGATGAACTCAATTCTTCTAAGTGATTGAAGATATCCGGGAAGGCGTATGTCATGACCGCAGAGAAACTCAAGGTTTTACTCATCAAGGCGTTTAGTGTTATTATTCCAACTATGTGGGGAAGTGATGTTAGAGAAAGTTTCGAAGATAAAGAGGTACACAAGTACGACATATTCAAAGGAGATAAATGTGTAACATGAGGAGGTGTTATCGTTATTCTCTCGTTGGGAATGTGTGTACTTGATTCTTGAGCTTCATACACATTCATCGGGACGAAAGATGTGAACATAGGGAGGTGTTCTTCATTAACCTCATGATGTGTATTCGGAGAGTTCTTGGATATTGGTGTACTTCGGTTCTTGAGCTTCATACACATTCATCGGGACGAAAGATGTGAACATAGGGAGGTGTTCTTCATTACCCTCATGATGTGTATTCGGAGAGTTCTTGAGCATTATACAAAGAGACCGGCGCATCAATTCAACTACTTGGGGAATTGTTCTCTTGACACCTTTTGGAATGGATCGCTTCAGACTTCAATGGAAAAGGAATTTGAGAAGATTATTTATGTGTGGGATGAAACGTTTTTGTTCTTCTATTGGATGATATAACCCTGAATGGAGAATCTCGATTATCGTTCTTAAAAGGAGCAGCGGGATTTATGATAATGGTGTGCTTCTTTGTGCACCTGGCTAATGGAAGCTTGAAAGAAAGCTTTGAATCTTTCACTAAATGATTTTCGGTTCGGGGAAGCGCAAAGTCTCACTTTCGGATGGTTCAATTTATTTCTTCTATGCAAGAGCCTCGGAAGCTTTGGTGGTGAAAGTTTTGGGATGATGACATCTATCTTCTACAATGTGGTCGATCGATATCCTTATCTCGTACTCGTATCATCATCTTCTTAAATTATACCATCTACTCTATCTTTGTAAATATTTATCAAAAAACCAAATACAAAATATAAAACCAACAAAAAGAAAATAGAAAAATATAAAACCTTCAAAATCCATTAAAATTTGAAAAATCGAAAATACCAAAATATTGTTTTCTCAAGACATGTCTTCGGTATCGATAACATCTGCGGTCTTAGAAATGTCATTCAATAATGGCGGGACCATAGATGAAGTTCGAGCGAGGAGGTGTAAATATTCTTTTCAAAACATGTCTCAAAATATGGCTTGCGCTATTACTTGATCAGTAACCGTGCTTAAACTATGGCTTGCTATTATTTCTGATAGCAACCCGTTCTTCAAGAAAGGAAAGTGCTACGCTAAAACAATTTTCAAATATTTCGTGCACTTATCCTATAACAAAATGAGGAAAGTATGTCGAAGGACTGCTGTTCCTACTCAAATATTTTTCCTTCTAAAAATTCTTTAGAAAAATATTTGTTTTAACAAAATGGTGGTTAATGAGTTACAAAATCAATCAGTTTCAGAATTTTTATTAATTTGCAAAACTCAATCAATGACTTCAGCGCTTTTAATCTTTTCATAAAATGAGTCATTGATTGAGGGGGAGAATGTTTTCAATTTTAAATATACCATTTTCTTTAAACAATTTTAAATAATATTGATGCGAAAGCGGATAATTGTGATTATACCATTTTCTTTGTGCAAAACTCAATCAACCACCTAACGTATCTTTTTGTGGGGATAATTGTGATTATACCATTTTCTTTAAACAATTTTAAATAATATTGTTTTGAAAAAATGGAAAAATATTTGTTTTGAATATAAATTGGACTTAATTTTGAAAATCACCGGACTTCATATTTAACAAAACCTAAGTCACTCAATCAACGACTACGGTCATCGATTGAGGGAGAGAGTGATTTAAAATAAATTATTTTCAAACAATATTGCTTCATAAAAGTCCGGATTGTACAATAATAAGTGGTGATCTAAAGATTTAATGTTATGTATGGTATGATTTTCTTTAAAACTTAAAGATCTTACAAAATAAAATTTTTACATTCTTGTTTGATTGTGAAATTGCTTTATTTTACTTAAAGATCGTTTAAAACTATTATACCGACACTAACAATCTTTAATGTCTAGAGTTGGTCCATCTCAGTCAATTTCAAAAATTAAATCTTGCCACGTCTTTCCCCTAAAATTTTCTAAATGATTTAAATCATTCGGGATCACAAATCTCAAATGGTTTGATATTTTTGATCGGGGGAGAGATCGTGATTTAAATCTCAAATCTGTTTTAGTCCTTTAAAGGCACTCCTGCCTCCATGTGCCAAACGATTTCAATATATGATGCACATGTTGAGGAGGAGCATTTATCCAAAAACAAGATGAGTATTTAAACAAGGCCACACTTTCTCCCATGTTTTCTAAACCTGATTAAATCACTTGAGATCCAAAATCTCAAAGGGTTTGATATTTTTGATCGGGGGAGAATTTGTGATTTAATAATGAAATTTGATAAAGGATGATCGATTTGATTCAAAAGTGCTAGTTCTCTCTAATATGTGCTAAACTCTTTCATATATTGATGCACATATTGAGGGGGAGCGAATGGTTTCTTAATGGCTTTTGTAATCGTGGATGTACTTCAAAAGAACTCTTGCCTCTATGTGATAAAATGATTTTCAATATATCCAATGCACATATTGAGGGAGAGAATTTACCAAAGAAAATCAAAAGGCTTTTTCTAAGGAAATTGTGATCAAGAAATTATTTCAAAGAAATTATTTCAAAGAACACTTGCCTCCATGTGCCAAACAATTTCAATATCATATGCACATGTTGAGAAGGAGCATTTCCAAAATAATCAAAACAATTAAGGTACAAAATGTTTTGATTTTATATCACAAGTACCTTGATTGATTTTCCAAATGATTTTTCAATTGGTTTCATGAAGGAAAGAACAATACCAAAAGACCGACCAATTTACTTTAGGCATGGAGTTATAAGGATGGTTAGGTTAGGTATTCGTTCCCACGATCCCTTGAGCAGGAGGGATCTACCGAGGACAATCCACTAGATAGTGTAGAGTCCTTAGGTATGATGAAAAAAGGAGAAAAGTGAGATATGGGAAGAGTGCGGACTAAGGCGAGCTAGTCTTGGAATAAACCCAACAAGGTTCTAGTTATGAAGTCTCGGTAAGCCTTGAAGGGTTGAAGAATGAAAAGAAATGAATGTGAAAAGGGTGAAAAGAAATAGCCTCCAATAATTCAACCTTAGGGCGAGAACGGGTTCAATACATATACTCTTGGTGGTTACTAAGGTAACACGGTATTGAAGACAAGGCGTCATGGACCCAATGACGCATCGCACTAAACTTCCCAAGCTATTCAAGTTCCTCTTAAAAGGGCTTGTTTCATTCTCACGGGAACCGACATTATCTATAGACTTTCTCTTAGAGATTTTTGATATTGAAGAAGGAGACCCTCTCCCTAGTCTCCGGCATAGGAACCAAATGTGCACTATTGAGTCTAGAGCCAAGAGATCATCCACAATATCTCATTAGGATACTAAATTAATGAAGACTTGCTGTTTCACACAATGTGGAAAGTAAGAATATATTAAGAGTCCTACGCATTATCCTTATGGTATTGCCAGAACATCTGAGTGATATGTAAAAATATTCACGATGAAGATGGAAATCCTTCTAGAGCCAACATCAAACAAGCTCTTGGTAGGTGGCATGTGAGATCTATCCAATAGATCAACCATGTGACAACTGGATAGAAACAATGGGGAGATTCATTCTTGAATCAACCTTGGTCCAGGAAATGAATTGACGATACTTTTGGAAAAACCGTTCGATGTGCAAATCTTCTTTTCTCTAGCACATCGAATGTGTATTCATATTTTCAAATTCAAAAGTATCTCGATTGAAAAAAATACTTTTGGAAAAACCGTTCGATGTGCGAATCTCTTCTTTTATCTAGCACATCGAATGTATACTCTTTTCAAATACAAAAGTATTTTGATTGAAAATTGATCATTCTCATAAAACCTTCGTCATGACGAAACTCTTTCTTCTAAGCAATACGTGATTGTTTTCAAATCATTTTCATCACTAGTAAATCTCAATTTCTTTGGTTCACTCCTCCGTGTTGTCTTCTTTGAGACGTTCGGTTTGAGAACGGCTAGAACAAAGTGTGAAACTTTGTCAAGGAGATTCTTGAATTATACCTAATCACAGGCAAGTACTTGTCTCGATCAGCGGGAACCGTGGGCGTGTACCTCAATCCAACGAAAGTGGTCAAAGACACTTCGTGTGTTTTATTATGCTCGTTGTTTGCGGTATATTTGGACGGTTGCGGTGATCGAATTGAGACGTCAATCCAAAGCCGCATGCTCACAAACATCCGGACTTAATTGAAGAAATCATGGTGGTGCATATCTACATAACTGGTTACGATATTGTTATACTATGCTTCGCTTCTGTTGTTGCAAATATCATGAACCATAAAGCTTCGCCGCTCTCGATGGAAAGATGTCATGATTCAAAAGTGTGAGCATGTCGGTCCGAAAGTCACAACATCACATGAAGGCAACACAACTATGGATGATCCAGAGAGATTTGATGTGGCTGATGATCTCAAGTAAGCTCAAAGATCATCAAGATGTGGATCAGTTCAAAGACCTCCACTTAAAAGTACAAAACTATGCGGACTTTGAAGAATCACTGCTAAAGCACAAAGATGCAGATGTTGAAGAATTAAAGTCTACGAGCTCAAGACTGAAGTTTAAATAGAATGCTAGGATTGATAACGCTACACGCGTCGTTCGGGGTCAAGGAAACTTCCTTTTCTTGAGCAAGTTTTATAACACCCTAGGCGGTGAACCTAATCGTTGTAGTGTAGTAATTAGGGTAAGCCACGGTATTGATATCGTTCTCTAGGGAATAGGAATGCTAGTAAGGAGTTACTACGCTAAGGTTAAGGTTGAGGAAGATTATTTTTATCTTTTATGTTTTATGAAATGGAAAGGTACGAATCTCGGGTATTGGATTTGGGGGTTGGTATTTCTACCGATTACTCTACTATTATCTAATTATCTAAACTAAGGTTGTGGGAGTCTATGTCTAATTAATGTGTGCTCGTATGATAGTTTAAAGGTGTGTTTACTTAGGTTGTATTACTCCTTAATTATCTCCTATTGATGGTTGAGTTGTCACGTCTTATTCTTAGTTGCGTTGTGTATCTAAAGTTGTAAGGTATGCGTTTCTCCCTAACTCTTTGAACTTACCAAAGGGTCTTGTCTACAAACCCACTAGGGATGATAAACTCCTACTCTAAGGCGCTCTTTGGATGGTATAGCCTACAACTACTCGGTAATTATATTCTAAGGTTCACAAAGATGAATCAAGCATTAAGTACACAGCGAATGACCTATCGCATTACTAGATCATTAATCAACTAAGATAAGAAACAACCAATCAATATTCAATAATTAAGTTTCATACTTCCTAAGCAAACACACAAATAAATTAGCGGACATAGAGAACATGCAAGCATACACACAAATAATCAAAGACATAATTGAATTAATGAAGTAAAGACTTATCTTGATGTAAGATAGGGTTTAAAACCCTAAAATCTTGTACAAGACACCTTAGGTTCGGTTTTAGGTTTTACTCCAAAAGACTCTCCACCCTCAAAAGGCGAAAATTCGGATTCTATATATAAGATTACATATCGACGGCGTCACCTTATGTTTCGTGACGCCGTCGTGTCGCCGTCATTAGGGTTTCGTCTTGGCCACGTTAACCTTGCGGCGTCACCTTATGTCCGTGACGCCGTCCTCTTGACTTCGGCGTCGTGCGGATTGCATCTAGGGCGTCGAGTAGCGACGGCCTACTCTTTCACAACTAGGCGTCGTCGCTTGAAAATACGAGTTTTGGGTTCTAGATCGTCACAACAATTTTGGGACGGCGTCGCCATTAGCACCGAAATGTCGCCTTCTAATTTCAAAGAATTGTAAGTGTCTCGATTTTGACTTTGGCCATTTTCTTCATATATTCGCCTTTTCATCCAAATAAGTGCCATTCCAGCATTTTGCCTTCAAGAGACCTAAAAAGTGAAAAGGAACGATATTAAGCAATAACGGATACAAAAGTGATCAAATAAGGACTTAAACGACCCCTCAAATATCCTCAAAATGGTCCTCAAGCAAATGTGCTTTTAGCCAATTAATTTATAAGTTAGGGTCATGAAGCATTAATTCAAAACGGTCCACAACACATATAAGCCCCAAGAAAGTCATAACAAGCACGGAATTACATACTAGCACCTCACATGGGGTGTTTGGATACTCACATCTCTCGGGTGTATATATGAAATATAACAAATAGGAAATGGAAGATAAACACTCATTAACGGTCCTAGTACATAGATTACCATAGGCTTGAGAATAGATCAAACCTCCATCGCTTTGGCGTAAGCACCTAGGAAAGACTATCAAAGAGGTCTTTTAAAGGGTTGTAATGTTAGGCTTACGGTAGGGAAACAAGGGTTTGGTGGGATAGGCTATTTAGTGGTGGTAAGTCAAAAATCTCTATGTTAAATGCATACGAAGAATGGCGTTGCTAAGCCAAGACTCGACACGCTAAACTCTAGATAACTGAAATAAATAAACATAAATTCAAAGATAGATGTAGGATTGTAGCCGTATGTTTTTTTTTTTTTTTTTTTTTTTCACTCTATTTTTTTTTTTTCACTTTTTCTATTTTTTTCTCGATTTTTTTTTTTTTTTTTTTTTTTTTTTACACTTTTACTCTACCATCCTCTACGATAACATCAAAATACTAGGGATTTGAGGCATATCCCTACACCGGAGTTTTATTACTCTAACACTAATTTGACACGAATTGAAAAGATCAAAACACTTGGGGTACATTATTACATGCAAACAAAGGGAATTAATTTAACGTTCCCTTCCCGTCATTTCATAAACTTTAACTTTTCCCATGAATCTCAATCGTCCCAAAGCGTATACAAAGGATATGACTCGACTTAGCAACTTATGCAAGCAACTAGATAATTGAACTAAGGGTTTAGGGGTGATAACAAACATTTGCACTAAAAGTGAGTGCATAAGGGGTAGGCTAAGCGATTTGGGTGTATATTTGGGGTGGGGTGTAAACAATGCTCTTCATTGATATTCGAAAACCGAAACATCACGAGAACCATGAAAAGGATAGGCTCGAGGGTTAACTAGGGGTATCGTGTACTAAAGATGAGTACAACGCAAAGGGTGTGGGGAATTACTCAACCGATATGGAAGAAGTAATTATATTACTGGTATCAAACAAGGGTTATCCTAATGCCTCTTATCATTTAGTTTTCCTAACTACACAAGTGTAGCCTCACTTGCGATCTCGGAATGCATCACAAAACAAGTTCTAGAATCTAATATACTACCGGTTCACACTCTAAGCATTGAAGATGAATGTTTTAATTCCTACTAATCTAAAGGCGATCCTCACATTTTGGTGGAATTTGGGTGGTAAAGGGTTTTGTGCTAGTCATGCAACTTCCTATCCGTGAGACGCTTTTGTTTAGACTAATGGCCCACTCCTATATGTCATAAAAATTTTAAATTTGGTGCCAAAATTACCCTAACCGACATTTTCTCATGGTTTATTACACAATCACAATTGGACAAAGCAAATAGTCAAGGATAAGCATAGTTTCAAAGTTCCGTTTTATTTTCCCTCCTACACTTAGACCCGAACATTGTCCCCAATGTTCCCGAAAGTATCAAAGTTATGATAAAAGAAGTTAATTAAAAGCGAAAGAAACTAATACTCCCCGATTAGCTCGGTAGGATCCGTGTAAAGTGGTGGTTAAATCCTTTTCAAGAAGAATTATTGCGTGAAAAGCTCCTTCCAATCTTATGTAACTTCTTCTTGACAAACTAAACTGCACACTTGAAGAAAACAAACGAAACCTTCGTAAAATTGGCGGTAATAATATATATAAGACTCGATTTAAACTAGGATATAATGCTTGTGGAATGGATGTTTACGAATTTCTAAGAAAATTAAGACCCGGAAAATTCCAAAATTTATAAGTAGCTCGAAAACGAGAAAAAAGTAATCGATGTTTTAGTCCTTCCGACGCCGTCAAGTTGCAATCTGACGCGTCAAAGTTATCTGACAAAAGCGGTGCGCTATTTTCGGAAAAATTCGGAAAATTTACATCTTTAGAATCTGGAAAAATTTCAAAACATCCATTATGACTCGATACAAGCATTTGACTCGAACAAACAAACATAAATATCTTTTAGTTAATTGTTATTCTCATGTTTACGTTTCTTTTGAAAACGTGTGTAATCCGCCCTACACTTATCCTTTATGTAAAATACCTTTATATGCAATTAAGACGAGGTTAAAAACAAAATAAAGCATTTTTACAAATTTAAACATGAGGATAAACAATTAATAAAAAGAAGAAAGACAAATCACAAACAAAGATAAACATACAAGCAAGATAAATTACAATACATGTAAATAAACACCACATAGTTCAAAGTTCACTACTAAATTAGATGTCCAAGATTATTACATGCCAAAATAAAAATTGTTTCAATAACCAACCATACTCAATCCATAAACTACTACATCAATCACTGGGGAGGGGGTCCATAACGATAGTCATAACCAGGGGGAAGATAGCCTAAATACCCGTAGGGTGGATAGTCCTCCTCCATACAGGAAAGGATCAACGGAGATGTGGGTCAAGGCGATCACGCATGGATAGATGATGCATCATCTAACAAGATGGTCGTAGGTCCACTAGCCCTCCGGTCCTGTTGCGCCATCCATGTATCCATGCGCCCATCCATGCTCCCTCGGTAGGCGCCAATCTCCACTAGACATGTGCTGTAGGCGTCGGTGGAGCTTCACCTTCACCTCCTGGCGGTGTGCGGTACTGTGGCTCCTCATCATTATCGTCATCACCACCTTGAATGGCGGGTGAGAACGGAACCAAGTATAACCTCTACCATAATCCATCGGGACATTCATAGCTTTCAGAGATTTAGCCTTGACGACCCTAGGTGCGCCATCATATTCGTGTATAAAGGTACCTCCCGCCAATACACCTAAGGATCGAGCTAACCGGGTAATAAGCATGCCCCATACACCCTATCCTCCAATCTAATCCCACTTGCGGTTCTTAAGTAATCGGCCAACCGAGAAAGGGATGTTGCGGTGCACTCCTCGGCCAATATGCGAGAGATAGAATAGGTCCAGTAAGGTGACATGATGGCTCGTGGCATGTCTCCTGTGATAGAGAAGGTGAGGCAGCGATGTATGAGCCTAACCCGTGGATCCGGATTTGTGAAGCGAGGTACCCCAGAATGTACTCCCATCGACAATCGTGTTCCAGGCTGAATACCCAACATCTCGTCCTTATAGGTAATTCCAGTTGCAAATCGAGTCCTAAAACCATCACTCTCGGCATCCTCGGATGTATCTGATCCCAACCTCCATCCAAACTCAGCGTCGACATTGCCCTCGGTCCCTCCTAACCTAAATCGGATCCCTTGAAATCAATATTATCGACATGCATTGATATTTGGCGATATGATCGTGAAACTCACGTACCAACTCGCCATACGGGCTCTCCATTCGAAACAATCTTTCCCATTGGGATCGGTGAACTTATCCCTTCTAAAACTATTCGAAAATTCCCTAGCCAAATCATTCTCTGCGAAATGCCCAATCCAACACTGACCCACGAATCAATAGTCGACGGAGTAAATCGTTGTATGGCGGCTTGACAACTTTCTTGATAAATACCCCACCCAATGATTGTGTCCATAATGTTTTCTTGAGTATTAGAAGATTGTCCCCAGTCCTTTTACTCTTACGCTCATCCGAAACAAGAAATCAAATAAGTGGAGAGCAAATGAGTATCATTTGCGATGCAAAGGACGAGACAAGCGGTCTTGGCGTCACGAATACACCGACGCCATCAAATCGACCAATTTTTTGAATCCGACATTTGCGAGGGAAAAGTCCAAGTTTCTAACCATAACCCTTGACCCAAACACCCTTGTTGCGGCAACAATGGCATAACGGCGGTGGTTTTGACTCCTAAGCCGTAAGGCTTCTCATAAAGTTAACCCCATATGGTAACACTACTACTTCGCCTAATCTTAAGCCTTAACAAGATTTCAAGGCGAAATAGATCAAATTAGTTGGGGTTTTTCGGATTTGAGAAAAGAGGGAAAATGAAATTGAACATGAATTAGAACAATTGAATAGACAAAGATCAATGTAGATTACTTACCTCGTGGAGCTTCTTTGTGAAAAATGGTGGATTTGATGTGGGGAATACGTTTTTGTGTGGTGTGGGCGGAAAAAAATGTGTAGGGTAAAGAATGAAAGAGATGGGTGTTGTAATATCGTCGATCGGCTTAGCGACAGGCGTCACTCGTTAAAGTGTGGCGTCACGCCCAAATTTTCGTAAAAGAAAGCAGTTTTTTTTTTTTTTTTTTTTTTCATCGGATCAAAATCGGTTACTATTTTTGACAAGAAACTTAGTTTTATTTTAAAATCAATTTGGTTATCCCACCGGTAATCTCCACTATGGTAAGCAATGCATATGTCAAATTGTCTTTCAATCGTGATCTCGAAGTTCGAAGTCTTGAGGGTGAGGTTCCTTTTTCCGTGTTTAAAACCGAAAGAACTTTTCCTTGTATTGGGAAAATCGGAAGTGATCGTGCACCATTCAATGAATGTGTTTCTAGGGAACAAGTGGGAAACGTTGAGACCGGGTTTAGGCAAGAATATGATTCATCGAGGTTTACTAAGGAGAAGGTTCGGAGTCACTGACATGTCACAGTATCGCATACACCTTTTCAAGCTTTTAGGTATATTTTTCTTTGCGATTTCACCACGGATGCTTGACATGAAGTTGTTAGCTAGGCCCAAGAAAGTGTCATGAGTTATTCACATTTGAGCTTCGAGGCGTTTTATTTCCTCTTCTTGCTTGTAGACAAATGTCAACATAATGTCCTCGAATTTATCCTGCCTGGATTTTCTTGGGATCAAAAATTCCTTGACCACATTCATGTGTTCATCAGCACGCATGGTTACTCCCATTAATGCTTTCACTTGGGCCTCCATACTCATAATTGCTTGTGCTCGGGAAGTTGACCCGTTTTCTTGAACAACTGGAGTTTCCCAACCTTCCTCTTCATAATGAGCAAGGTCCTCAATAACCTCCCAGCATGCCTCAGCATCGAGGTTACTTAGCCTTCCACGGAGGCATAATCAATGGTTTGTTGGAGAGAGATTGACATGATCATAGAAAATTTGGACTAGGAGCCAAAGATCAATGCCGTGGTGAGGACTTTATGAAGTAAGTCCTTGAATCGGGTCCATGCTTCAGTAGAGATTCACCTTGGCGTTGTTGGAACATCAAGATGTCATTCCTAAGCTTAGTGGTTCTCCCGGTGGGAAAAATTGAGCAAGGAAGCGAGAGGTAAGATCATCCCAACTTGAGATGGAGCCGGCGGGAAGTCGCTCAAGCCAATTACTAGCTTGGTCCCGTGAGAGAATTGGAAGAGGCAGCGCGTGGTCTCCCGAGTAGTAGCATCAAGGTCGATGGAATCGACAATTTTGAGAAATCCTCGGATCTTTGATTTGGATCTTGAACGAAGTCCATGGAATGCACATCCGTTTTGCACCAACCGGATGGTGTCGGATCGCGGGGCCGTAGTTTGGGCTTGGTCGGGAAGCTCAATGGTGTTCCTATAGCCTAGGTGGCTTGGTCTTGAATACTCACCAAAGTACGGGCTCTTGGGGGGTCAATTTGGTGGTGGGTTGATGAATGGTGGGTGGTTATCACCTTCCATGATGAAAAGTGATGAGATTACGAACAAAGGTCACGAAGAAGGGGATAGACTAAGAAAGCTAAAAATGAGAAAAAAACTTACTTGATAGGAATCAAGCAAAGAAATCTAAGCGAGGTGGACTACTAATTAGCTATTCTACTCCCGGTGGCGCCAAAAACTTGATAATGCTACACGCGTCGTTGGGGTCAAGGAAACTTCCTTTTCTTGAGCAAGTTTTATAACACCTAGGCAAAGTGAACCTAATCGTTGTAGTGTAGTAATTAGGGTAAGCCGGGTATTGATATCGTTCTCTGGGAATAGGAATGCTAGTAAGGAGTTACTACGCTAAGGTTAAGGTTGAGGAAGATTATTTTTATCTTTTATGTTTTATGAAATGGAAAGGTACGAATCTCGGGTATTGGATTTGGGGGTTGGTATTTCACCGATTACTCTACTATTATCTAATTATCTAAACTAAGGTTGTGGGAGTCTATGTCTAATTAATGTGCTCGTATGATAGTTTAAAGATGTGTTTACTTAGGTTGTATTACTCCTTAATTATCTCCTATTGATGGTTGAGTTGTCACGTCTTATTCTTAGTTGCGTTGTGTATCTAAAGTTGTAGGGTATCGTTTCTCCCTAACTCTTTGAACTTACCAAAGGGTCTTGTCTACAAACCCACTAGGGATGATAAACTCCTACTCTAAGGCGCTCTTTGGATGGTTTAGCCTACAACTACTCGGTAATTATATTCTAAGGTTCACAAAGATGAATCAAGCATTAAGTACACAACGAATGACCTATCGCATTACTAGATCATTAATCAACTAAGATAAGAAACAACCAATCAATATTCAATAATTAAGTTTCATACTTCCTAAGCAAACACACAAATAAATTAGCGAGACATGGAGAACATGCAAGCATACACACAAATAATCAAAGACATAATTGAATTAATGAAGTAAAGACTTATCTTGATGTAAGATAGGGTTTAAAACCTAAAATCTTGTACAAGACACCTTAGGTTCGGTTTTAGGTTTTACTCAAAAGACTCTCCACCCTCAAAAGGCGAAAAATTCGGATTCTATATATAAGATTACATATGCGACGGCGTCACCTTATGTTTAAATGGCCGTCGTGTCGCCGTCATTAGGGTTTCGTCTTGGCCACGTTAACCTTGCGGCGGCGTCACCTTATGTCCGTGGCGTCGTCCTCTTGACCGGCGTCGTGCGGATTGCATCTAGGGCGTCCCGAGTAGCGGCGGCCTACTCTTTCACAACTAGCGCGTCGCTTGAAAATCTGAGTTTTGGGTTACGGATCGTCACAACAATTTTGGGACGGCGTCGCCATTAGCACTTGACGCGTCGCCTTCTAATTCAAAGCGTTGTGAGTGTCTCGATTTTGACTTTGGCCATTTTCTTCATATATTAGCGCCTTTTCGTCCAAATAAGTGCCATTCCCATTTTGCCTTCAAGAGACCTAAAAGTGAAAAGGAGCGATATTAAGCAATAACGGATACAAAAGTGATCAAATAAGGACTTAAACGACTCCTCAAAATGGTACCTTTTAAAACCTTATCAAGGATTCAAAATGTAAA
Organism: Chrysanthemum lavandulifolium; assembly: GCA_022545495.1. NCBI lineage: Eukaryota > Viridiplantae > Streptophyta > Magnoliopsida > Asterales > Asteraceae > Chrysanthemum > Chrysanthemum lavandulifolium. The sequence goes on from CM040246.1 coordinate 173,317,154, forward strand.
ACATGGGGTGACCTCTCTTAGGGGGAGATTGTTAGGAATTGGAAATTCCATAGTGAAGAATCAGTCACCCCAAATATTATCTAGCATGAGTTAGCTCGTAGACTTGTAGTTATTTACGTTATTATGTAGTTAATTAGTTAGTCAGTAGTGTAGAATAGTTTAGAGTAACACCGTTGAGGAAGGAAGGGTCTTTACCCACTGTATACCTGATCCACAGGCCGATAGGAGGTCGTGTATTGTGTAACTATAAATACCCCTTCCATCCTTGGAAGGGGTGGTGGTTTTCTCATAATCTAACATTCACATTTTGTGCTACAAGTCTCTACCAAGAAAACACCCATCTCTCTACTTTCTCTCTCTAATGGCTACCATGTATTTTGATCATCCAAGACCACCCGAATCATCAACACAATAATATATCGATCCTACAGTATTGTCGCTGAAGCACTTATCACATTCCCTGTTTATGTTATGAAATAATCACTAATTCTCTTCTTTTGCGTGCAGTGTTGAAACCGTTGGGGTTACTGTTGAGCGTTCTGGGGAGTCGCCACTCGAGGCGAGTCCCTTTCGCGCTGACTTTTCTGAGCCAAAGAACCGAGGCGCCGAGCCGTTGGTATCTGGGGATGTGCCCATGGACCCTCTTGTTGAGGAGCTGGTGTTGGCTGCTGCGCACCAGGCTACATTGGTTGCTCATTAGCCATGGTTTGCGCCTTGCGCCTCAATACTGGAATCTCGAGGTGACGGACACCTTCTGGGATGTTGTTCGTGTGGCGTTGGCGCGTGGTGGCGGAGGCCATAAAGAGCTTCATGAGGCGGCTGTTGAAAGTGCACGCCGCGGGTGCCGGGTATAATGGCGTGCCTATGATGATCCAGTCATTGCGATGGAAGATGAAGGCTGTTGGAGCTTCCTCAGTTGCCAGTTGGGCCTTGAACGAGGATTATCCCATAGGTTTGATTATGGAGGGGTTAACCTTGGCCCGACACCGTCTTCGATGATGCGGAGGCGGACTGACTACTTTGAAGCCCTAACGAGTCACGGTGCAAGTGCCTATCTTTGCTCGCCCAGCGCGATATCACGAACCACTTTGCACTGAGAAGGAAATCCCTTTGAAAGAATCCTTAGAAGCCCATGCCATGAGGCTTGCAAAGAAGAAGGCGTGAAGGAAAGGCCATTCTTTGTGGTCTTGGCGCGGCGCGATCTCCCGAGATCCGACGGGATACATTAGTGTGTAGCGGTATCGCGCCGAGATTCGATCATTGAAGAGACTTAAAGAATTTGGGGACTGCTGCGTACCATGTTGAGAGCTCACATCTTAGGCGTTGTAATAGTATATAGGCTATAGCATCTTTGTAGATAACCTTCTGTATGAACTTGTGGTCCATAATAAAATTTCCTTTTTTTGTTGAAGGTGTGTTGATCCATATGTGGTTGCGATTATAATGTTTGTACTTAGTTATCTGTCTTTGCATAAAAAACGTCCTCGTTGTCTAAGAATCAAACGGTTATATAAACGCGAATAGTGTATGAAGTCCATAATCGTGTATGAAAATCATGATTTAACATACTTGAAACATAATTTCTAAGTACTTGTATCATACTCGTGTATGGTGTGATATGCAACGTACTGTAAATATCATATCAAGGAGTCAAGAGTCTTGATTCCTAGTTTGCTAAACGCGCACAGTGTGCATTGTTGCGCATCCGTCGTGGGATGCACATTGAACTTACTCCAACGTCTTGAGAATAAGGTGTTTAACATGGATGCATGATCCAATGTTGATGGGTTTGCAACCCTCTTACTTAACGAGTTATTTAGTAGGTTTACTCACCCTTTTACCATCATGGGTTTTAGTAAGTGCATGCACGCCATGTAGGCAAAAGATAATATAATAACAATGTTGAGATATAAATAATATGTAAATAACAAAGTGAAATGTGTCGCGGAGTTAGCTAGAAACCGCGACGTTTTATTAATATTTGCAAGTTTTTGTAAAAAGAAAAAGGACATTTGCATAAGTAAAACAGAATGTAAATACACGGATACTTATTGAGCACTTTACTAAGGTGTGAGGGTGTCCGTGCGCTGGGCCGTAGCCATTCTTAAAGATAACATCGTTTGAGATTGCAAATGTTCCATGTGCGTTGTAGCTCACGACCATCCATTTTACGCAATTTGTACGCGCCCTTTCCCAATGCTTCAATGACCTCATAAGGTCCTTCCAACTTCGGTCCAAGTTTTCCTGTGTCTTCTGCATGGCTCGCATCATTGGCGCGATATACAAACTCGCCTGGTTTGAATGAGGTGCTGCGAACTTTAGCATCGTAGTATCCTTTCATTTTTGACTTAGCTCTCGCCTCACATATAGCTGCGCATTCGCGCCTTTCTTCCAACAGGTCCAAGTCTATATGCCGTTCATCGTCATTCGTTGTAATATTAACTCCGGTAGTACGAATAGTTGGCATTCCAATTTGGTGATATAACGACTTACATCCCATAGACAAGAGAAAAGGAGTGTCTCCGTGCTTATTTTGATTGTCGTGCGGTGCGCCCACAAAACATGCGATAATTCCTCCACCCACCTCCCTTTGTATTTGTCTAAGCGTGCTTTAATTCCTTCACCCAGACTACGATTTGCACGCTCGACCAAACCATTGGTTTGTGGGTGTTTAACTGACGCGAAGTGCTATGCAATATTTAGTTTCTCGCACCATTCCTTGAAAGGGTTGTCATAATTATTTCCCTCTTTAGCCACATATTCACCCAGGTAATCCGAAACGGCATACGATATTCTCCCAAAAATCATTTTACCGGATTACACAGTGATTGTCGCGACCGCCTTTGCCTCAATCCACTTAGTGAAATAGTCTATAGCCACGATAAGGAATTTCGGTCCCCCTAACGCAATAGGAAGGGGCACGCAATGTCGATACCCATTTATAGAATGGCCATGGCGATGTAATAGGTGTTAGCTCTGTTGTGGTCGGCGTGGGATGGGTCTATGAACACGGTAGTCGCCACACTTTTTATCAAATCCAGCGTCACGGTGCATCGTAGGCGGAGTATCGACCGTAAGGTGCGTGCTACAGCGGACCGTGGTCTGAGTGCATCTTGCATGAACCGGCGTGGATCTCTCGAGTCGTAATCGCTTGAAGGGGTCCGACACGCCGAAGCCATGGTTGTAGAAATGAGCCGATATAATATACCATCTCGAAGTTCAAACCTACGTGATGTGTGGCGTATTCGTGGCCGTCATACGCTCACGAGGCGTATGCCCTGCCGATAAACTCAACGATTGGAGTCATACATGTAGGACTGGCTCCTCTATCACCGTGGATATCTCCATCTACGAGATGGACTTGCTCTTAAGAGTTTCCACCAACACTTGTTTTGTGGTCGCAAAGCTTATGGATGCAATCTTGCTCGGTGCTTCCGCCTTTCATTTTCCCTCTAGGAACTTGTTTGATGGTAAACATGTCGAAACCACGGATTAGTGACTTGGTCTTATCGAGGTATTGAACCATGTTTTCCTCTTTAGCCACATATTCACCCAACACATGGTTGGCTACTAACAGGAATCCACATTTGCTTCTAGGTTGCGTATGCCCATTCAGTGCAATGCGTAATCCAAAGCAATCGAGGGCTTCATACTCTGCCGTTGTTTGTGGTGTGAATTCAAAGCGCGGTCGTAAGTGAATTCCATTCCTTACGGATTCGTGAGGATAAGGCTGCGCTGACGAATCGTCACGCATGAAGATCCATCCGTGAATAGGATCCATGGTTCTTGTAGTTCCACTCGCTTTGTGAAGGTGCATCATCGATGTCTGGTTTTCGATGATGAAGTGCGCTAGTATCTTCCCTTAACCGCGATACATAGTGCATAAGAGATGTTATGCTCACTAGCAACACGCTCCATACGTAGTCGTCCGATGCCGGGTTTGGAGATGACTTGCTTGATAGGTTGATGCGTGATCACCGCTATTGGGTGCGCTGAAAGTACTGCTTGACCGTTTGGCGGCGAATACTAATGCCAAGACCAACTTCTCCATTCGCTATAGTTAACCTCCGTTTTCTTGAGTGCTTTGCTTACAAAATATACCGGTGTTTGTCTTGAATTCTGTTCGTCAATAGCACCATGTTGTTGCTCCATGAGTCGCGGATAAGTACATAATTAATTCTTCCACAGGCGAGGTGCGACTAGCGTGGGAAGAAGCGCTATGTGTTGTTTAAGGCGTATAAAAGCTTAAATGCCTTCCGTAGTCCAGCAAAAGTCTCCTTTTTGTACACTTCTTGAGCGTTTTGAGAGGGGAGTGACTTATCTGCTGATTTGGACAAGAATCTGTTCAAACCGGCTAATTTTCCATTCGAGATGGACTTCCTTCAGCGTGCGTGGTGAAGGAAGTTGGATGACAACCTTCGTTTTTTCTGGACACGGTTTAATGCCATCGGGCTCTATCAAATATCTAAGGAACATGCCTTCTGTAGCGCCAAAGGTGCATTTCTTAGGATTTAACTTCATGTTGATCTCTCGTAGTGTTTTAAATGTTTCCTCAATGTCGCGCACCAACTCGTCCTCAGTATGGCTTTTTATGACAAGGTCGTCAACATAGACCTCTAGGTTGCGGCCCACCTGTTTTTCAAATGCATTATCTACCAATCGCTGGTAGGTGGCGCCTGCATTCTTCAAGCCAAAGGGCATCTTTGTATAACAATAGACACATTGGCTTGTATGGAAGGCCGTTTTTTCCTCATCTTCTTTAGCCATTTGGATTTGGTGGTGCCATCTCTGGTAGTGGGTAGCAGTCTTATGGGCATGCTTTGTTGAGATCCGTGAAGTCCACGCATATCCGCCAACTACCATCGCTCTTCTTGACCATCACTGGGTTGGAAAGCCAGTCATGGTAATAGACTTCTCGCATGATACTGCATCCACAAGTTTGTGTACTTCCTCGAGAATGGCTTTTGTGCGCTCCGAGCCCGGCGCTTCTTACATCGTCTTGGGAGTATCCTTGTCGGATTCTCAACTTGTGTTACATGTCGAATCGTGGCACCCCGGTCGTGTGCTTTGGTTCCTTGCAAAGGTATCCAGATGCTTTTGCAAGAGTGCGCTGCGGCCACCGCCTTTATCGACGGCGATCCCCGATCGATACTTCTTGCTCGGTGTCGGGATGAATTGCGACCCTCGGGTTTGATACTTTAGTTCTTGTGATGCGGGATGTGTACCATCTCACATGTAATCGTGTTACATTCTCCGGTGGTACGGTGGTATTGTAGAGAGTAACAATGCCCCCCACCGGAGCTTGAGCATCCATGTCTTTGTAGATGGTACCGCAGCGTATGGTGATATCCACGGCCTTCAATAATGCCATTGTATGTGAAGGGGATCGATCACCATAAAGTTCATCCAAGCGTCGTAGAGTGTTCCTTATTACCAACAATGACTAGTAGGCGATTTGCCCGTGGGCCATATCTTTTCTCCCGTAAAACCAGTCAACGACGTCATGGCCGGGCTTAACTGACTTCGTATCTCAGGTCGCAGTCGCTTGAAACAATGTTCATACATTATATCTTGTTGGGTTTTAGGTTCCTTGGATTTGATGAGACAAAATAAATACAAGAATGAAACAAAGGGACTTAAAGTGAAAGAGATGAAACCTACAAAAAGATGGAAGGACTTGCTTGCAAAAGAAGATTTACTTATTAGTCCTTCGTAGTATTTTGTAAACCCTAATACTCTAGTATATAAAGAGGACATGGGGTGTGGGTTTTATATACAAGTCTTCTATAATGTAGTCATTAAATGTGTGTGTGTAACCTAGGCGTGTTCCTATAAGCGTCTAGGGTTAGAGTTTGTTTAGTTTAGCCTCAAGGATCTTTGATCCTGTTACAAGTTAAGTGTAACCGTATTATTACGATCATATAATATTTGAGGCTTGGAATGATTATAATGAAAACCTTGTGTCAATAATATATAATGTTCTTATTATTCATTGCGTTGCATATGTTATTGTCAAACCCTAAGGCTCAAGCGATCTCATGGAGTCTATCAAACTCCACAATTGGTATCGAGCTTGGGAGCTCGTTACCTAGGGATTCACAAGGTTTTATTGGTCGAAGAAGGCGAAAAGAAGAAAAAATTGAGTGAAATTTTTAGTATATGTTTCTATGACCTTTGTTTTGTAACGATCATAACTTTTTAGATTAACCGTTGGATCGTGTGAAATCTTGGTGGACGTTCTCTATATATTCATCTAACTTTTCACCGAAGGATTTTCGATCTAAGCTTCGGTAAAAAGTTATTCATTGTCGAAGTTAGTCTTTGAAGGGTTTTAAACTGGTTTAATAATTGAATTTTGGGTTTTCATGCATATTCAACTTCTTGAATTTGTGTTACTTGTTCTAATTCTTGATGGAGGTTGTTTATAGATTATGTGGTGTTTATGATTCATGGTTAGAAGCGACTTTCCTAGTGTTTTCTGAAACCACTTCTAGTGTTTTCGAAACCATCGATAGTGTTTCTGAAACCACTTCTAGTGTTTTTCGAAACCATCGATAGTGTATTCTTGAAACCAGCGATAGTGTACTCTCGAAACCACTTATAGTGTTTTTACGAAACCACTTCTAGTATTTTACGAAACCACTTCTAGTGTTTTTTCGAAACCACTTCTAGTGTTTTTCGAAACCACTTCAGTGTTTTTACGAAACCACTTCTAGTGTTTTCGAAAACACTTCTAGTGTTTTCGAAACCACTCTAGTGTTTTCGAAACCCTTTGCTAGTGTTATCTCAATTCCCTTCTTTGGTGTTTCTTGCGTTATTCGTTTCTGCGATTAGGTTTTTGAATTGAGGGAAGTTGTACATGTTTTTGGTCTTGAGAATTTTGGCGACACACACGGAGATTGATTCACACACACAAGGAGTTTGGTTTTGGTTATTTGATCTTAAAGGTTTTAAAAAGGCTCGTATTTGGTTTATTGGACTAGTTGATTATGAAGACGGTTGAATATCACTAATTTGATGTTGTAGTTGAGTTTCACAAGTTTGTGTTCTTATCATATCTCAAAGTGGGTGTTACACTTTGTAGATAACTTGTTCGTGCTTAAAGGATGTTGACGAAGACTTGCAAAATCTAGTTTTCATAGGTCAAGGGGTGGATGGATGAAGACCTAGTTAACTATCACTTAAAGGAGTTACATTGTATTGCTCAGTGTCTCATTGAAGATGAGGATTTTGTCAAGAGATTGCGGTCTACTTATATGGTGTTAGTATAAGTTTGGAGTCACGTGGATAAACAAGACATAAGATACAAGTTTGGGTTATTTTACTTCTTCATCAAATTCGTTATACTGGTTTTCTTCACTAGTGATCATTACATAGAGCTTCTTGATTTGAAGGATAATTTTCATGCATCACTCGAGGGAAGTTTCTCTGCTTATATTCTCTATTTGTTGATAACAAAAGGGAAGAAATATTGAGTGCGATGGCATGGATTAAGGGAAGACAAAGGAAGACAAGATTTGTTTCATTTAGGAGATGTTTTCATCTCAACACGCTACTTCGTCTAGGGAAGTTCGTACACGAGTTTGTTTGTTTTGTCATCATCAAATAGGGAAGATTGTTGGGTTTAGGTTCCTTGGATTTGATGAGACAAAATAAATACAAGAATGAAACAAAGGGACTTAAAGTGAAAGAGATGAAACCTACAAAAGATGGAAGGACTTGCTTGCAAAGAAGATTTACTTATTAGTCCTTCGTAGTATTTTGTAAACCCTAATCCTCTAGTATATAAAGAGGACATGGGGTGTAGGTTTTATATACAAGTCTTCTATAATGTAGTCATTAAATGTGTGTGTGTAACCTAGGCGTGTTCCTATAAGCGTCTAGGGTTAGAGTTTGTTTGTTTAGCCTCGAGGATCTTTGATCCACTGTTACAAGTTAAGTGTAACCGTATTATTACGATCATATAATATTTGAGGCTTGGAATGATTATAATGAAAAACCTTGTGTCAATAATATATAATGTTCTTATTATTCCGCTGCGTTGCATATGTTATTGTCAAACCCTAAGGCTCAAAACGATCTTATGGAGTCTATCAAACTCCACATATTTGCGGATGCTCCTCCATCAACGTACATGCGGTGGATATCGTGACCCCCTGCATTAATTTTGATGGTAAGAGGTTCTACCCCTGCGTTGTCCACAACCAAGGTGGGGAAAGAAATTTCGCTTCCACAGGAAAACTTTTGGCTGACCTTCTGCCTAGTCTTTCGCTGCCATGATTGTATCATGTAATTGGTATCAGCCTTATCTTTGGGTGCTTCTTTCTTGTTCCCAGTCTTTTGCATATCTTTCCCATCCTTGATGTTCTTAACTAAATGGTCCAATCTGCCTTCTTTTACTAGCTTATCAATTAGTTGGTGCAATTGGACACACTCATTGGTGGTGTGGCCCTTCTATCCATAATAGTCGCAGTATCCGTTCCCCACGTGCCGCTCTTCCGGGTGCGCATTGGTGGGGTCTCGGGAAGTTCGCGCCTTGGTTGTGAATATCTCCTTGAGTCTTGGTTAGCGGGTATACTTGTCATTCTCTCGTCCGCTCCCCGACCGCGGTAGTTCTTGTTGTGGTTGCTATTCGGTCAATGGATTATCTCTAGGCTATTCTTGTGACCTATAGTTTGAGTAGCCTTTCTTCTTTGTCTGCTTGCAGCCTTCTCCTGGATAAAGGACCTCATGCGTTTCATAAGTTCATCAAAGGTTTGGGGACCTTGTCGTTCAACCTTTGATGAGTTCTGGTTATTGATTCCGTTCATAAACCACGAGATCTTTAGTACTTGGGCATGCCTTGACATGTATGCATTCGTCTTTGTAGCGTTCCACATAAGCGCTTGTAGATTCCCGGCGTTGTTTTACCCAGCAAGTTCAATAGGTTTTTAGCACTTCTTCCTTTGAGTAAAGTTCGAGCCAAACGCCTTCCGCAACTCTTCAAAACCACCAATGCTTCTGCGTGGGAGCTTCTTGAACCGTTTGGCGATTTCCCACTAATGTGGAATTGAACATGTGGCACCACACAGGTTGTGGCCAATTTTCTATGGTAGCGGTTGAGTCGAAAATTTTTAGGTGATCGTCCGGATCACTGTTCCATCGTAGGTTTTCACATTGGCGGGCATGCGCCTTCTCTTGTCTTTTGAAAAAAATCGATGCGCCGGTGAACGCATCCACCTTTTGGCGGCACCGGGAAGAGACATATCTTCATCCTCCGGTCGCGATATCTTCTCTTGGACTTCAAAGTGTCTGTTTCTCGTCCTTGTTGTCCGAGGAGTCACGGAGGACGAGCTTTCTCTTTCGACGCTTGCGCCGACCGTCCTCGAACCCGAGCTCGAATAGCTTTCACTGGGAGTCCGTCGTCCAAGTCATCATGGACCTGCGGCTACCAAGCCTAGCGTGGACATTGGTATGCCGTCCATCATCTTCGTGTTCTCCCAAATACTTTAGGTCAGCTGCTTCATCGTTCACAACTCTCCTCCCGATCCTGGTAAACACTGGGGGTCGGCGGCTATCCCTCTCGCGCCTCTCCCTCCGGTGACGTGATGGGGATGTCTCATACTCTAGGTCGAAGTTGAGTCGGGATTGCAGGCTCTGACTCGACCTTTTTTTCGCTTCCTCTTGCATCAGGCGCGACTCCTTCTAGCGCGAGGGTGTCTGTTTCCACCTCTAGACCCCTGTTTCGGTCAGGCGCGTCTGGCGGGGTTGTGAGGTTTGTTCCTTTCACCGATTGGTGGGGAGTGGTAAAAAGGGTGCGCAGTGGATCTTCTGTTGGTGGTTGTCGTAGTGGCATGGGTTGTCCCGTGCGTGGTTCCACTGTCGCGAAGACCGGATCTGGGCACGACCTTGGTTTCGGTCGCCTTTGGTTGTTCGAGGCCCGCAGAGGGTGATCCACTTTCTCGCTTCTTCCTTGTAGGTCACTATGCGATCCCCGGCTTAGGTTTCCGTGCTTTGTCATTCTAGTTCTTAGTGATTGGTCCCACGGATGGCGCCACTTGTTGATACAAAGTTGGATGTTCCTTATTTGGACTCGGTTCTCGTATCAATTAGACTTTGATGCTTGAGACATGCGCACTAAGAAAAGAAAACACCGTTAGGCTTATCGTGGGTTGTCTCCCACGATTATCCTCCGAGTGAGAGTAAGTAATCGGTTTTAGGGTTTAGTGGAGAGTTAGGTTTTGTGATCGTACCTTTAATGAGGGCGAGATGCCTTTATATACACACGAAGTCCTTGTTGGTTTCGTGTTCCCCAACCTTCGCGTATCCGCCTAAGTCGGTTGGTTGATACATATCCCATAAATAAGAGATATCCGATATCAAGACCATAAATAACTTGGGTTTGGGCCTTCGTGAGCCCAAACCGTTACTCGTTAGCCCACTCGTACTAGGCTCGAGTGTTAGTAAGCCCATTGGTGTTCATGACCCGAATGCGGACTATCGTCATCATGTCCCCGGTCTAGTAGGATGGAAGCGGATGCTAGACCAAATATATTTCGAGGCGGGCGGGAAGCTTCAAAGTTTTCCCACCTAAGAGAAGATACAGTGGATGCTAGACTATCGTCATCAGTTTAAAAATAAATGAGGCTTAGAACTTATTTGAGGTACACGCAAAGTATATCGAATACATCACTTATCGACTGAAATTTTTGTGTGCCCATAAACTGTTTTTAATCAAGTTTCATGAAGCAGGGGAAACACACAAAGGTATAACATTCTCATAAAATCAACTGCACTATTAAAAGTTCTTTTGGGTGGTATGAAGTCTATGAACTAGTAAATATACATGAAAGTTAATCTAGACAATGTCTACATCGGAATCTCCATTTTCTAGCCCTTGATCAATATGCCCAAGACACTGTGGCTAAAACATAACTCACGATAGATTTTCAGGTTATTGCATTTGTCTATGCTTACACGTTTCCATCTTTCAATGAAGGTTGATGGAATCTTTGTTATCTGTTCCATGGAAGAGATTTTCTACCGATTTGTTAAGTCTTACTCACACCTAAATATCTTCAGGGTCACTTTGTGAAGGTACATGTTGCTGAATAACTAAAACTGAACCACTATTATTAAATTCAGAAGAAGCCAAGAAATCTGCTACAATACCAAGCTCAGGACACTCTTCCCAGTCACTCATTCCAGTAGTGAGAGCGGAATCGGCTCTTCCACCACCTTTCCCTACTATGAACATTGAGTACTTCTCGGCAATGTCTCTCAAGATCATTGCAGTCTGTGCCCCGTTGTCGACAAACTTCTCTATATATCCTGCTTTTCCGGATGTCACATAACTGAAATTAAAAAAACATGAAAATTGAATATATAAGATGTTTTAGTTTTTAAGATTTAGTAAATATCAATATTTATTTAGCCAATATGCATTGAAGTTTGGGTGATTCTGCCACATAGTTAGGTAGATGCTTCCTTAGTGACAATTGTTGCTAGCTTTTTTTATTTATATAAAGCACCTTAGTAAAAACGAAATGTATATACCATTCATGGAACTTTTTTAAGGCACAACTGTCTGCAACATCAACTTCTGATTCAATATTTAGTGCAGCCACCGGAACTTCACCTGCCTTGCGGGAAATGTCAATTCCCAAGTTCACTTCTTTTCGTGATGTTGGAATAAACCTAATAATTGTCAGGTTCATATGATGATGTGTACTTAGACGTTTACTAAGGCCTAATGCCTCCCGATCATCAGGGCCTCCAAAAAATAAAGTTGCAACTTGTTGCAAAGATTCAGAGCCAACAACGTGTGAAGCATTGGAAGTACGCCACGGTCTATAAGTACAGCCACCGAACATGGAGCATGGCGCAAGATTTTCTGATTTGTTATCCTTAAACTCTTATCATTTTCCAGTTTTCCATCTATCCTTAGATGTTTGTGGAAAGGAAGTACTATGATCGGACGACGTATATCGTCTGCAAAGTCACAAACATCTTGAAACATTCTCAAAAAGGAGATACAGTTTTAACTTGATTAATCATCATTTTTGTCTCTATGGTGAAAATGTCAACAGTCTCGCTTATTTCCACCCCATCATGAGCACCATAGTCATCTTCATCACTAACTTCATCTTCTTGATAATAATCTTCCAAATTATCCTTTGCTTTCTCAGGAAGCTCAACCAAATGAATTAAGTAAGGGGAAAATGGCACATTTGCTGATCCTCTGAGTGATTCAATGATCCCAATCATAGCAGTGACAAGTTTGGGACTATGCACACATGTCATTAGTATTAGCTCTTTATTAGGACTATGAAATTCCAATGGTATGTGCTTCATACCTATGGCTTCACCTTCTCGTTTCACCAAAAACTGACTAGTATAGATGAGACTAAAGAACTAATGGCGATAGCAATAAGCATTAAATTATAGAGCAGCAAACTTGTAATCGCCTGCAATAGACAAAAACATCAATATTTTCTATAACAGTCAATAACGTATACTGTTAGAACTAAAATTTATAGATTGCAGAAAACCAAAATTAAAAAAAAAAAAAAAAAAAACCAAAATAATTTCAGGACTTGTTGGATTTAGTATCCTAACAGAAGTAACATTCCTCACTGTAGAGCATCATGGTGTACAGACTAAATTGTCCTCCACCAGGATGAACCCTAAATATAGGAATATTGTTATGTGGTCCTTGATTGTTTTTTTCAATATGGCTCAAACGGTTTCATTTAGTTGGATAGGTAGCCTCTATAAGAAATTTAGGAGTCTGGTATGATTCGATTCATGAGCCGCTCTCTTGTTAGATTCATTTGTAATTTATGTGCAATCAGTGAGTTTAGGTTGCTGGGTTCTAGATTTTGCTAGACTGTCTAGTTGTTGTATTAACATATCAAAAAACTATAGAAGATTTTTCTGTGTACCAGAAATATACTCTAAGTGAAATTCTTGAGTTTGAGTTTTAAGTATATAAATGTACTGATTATGAATTAAAGCAATCAAATCCGAAGAACCCAAAAGGTGTCGATACTGTGTGTTCCCAAGAATGATAATTGAGAGTTGTGTTAATTGTACAAAATGTAGCTTAGTGGTCACTTTTTATAGTTTTGTCTAAGCCATCTATCTTTTTTCTTTACGTATGTAGCATACTTTTGAATATAATTCGGTCTATTAGTTGTATCGTACTATCGTGTGAAATTCAAAAGAGAATTTATTTGACAATCTTACCCTTCAATTTAAACAGTCCTATTTGACTGGTCACACGATGCACCCAAAAGATGAGAATTCAAAAATATGCTACATAGATCTAGAAAAAAAATAGATGGATAAACAAAACTATAATAAGTGTCAAGTAAACTTGTATATATCCATTTAATTTCTCTTTTTCTTCCCACCTATTTCGACCAGGGCAAAGGTATACTTAATTAATTCCGCATCTCAACCAATACAAGTATGTTTTCAAGATTTTGAACTCACAAACCTAAAGATTCTAGTCTTTCAGAGATCAATTGATACCATGGGTCAAAATGTCAAATTTCACTTAGTAAAATATCATCAACTCCATCTATATATAGTATATCATTGTGTCAGAAGGAGTTAAAATAATAGCACACTTACATTGTTGAGCATAGCTGATGTTAATGCGAGAAGATCTACATGCCCCTTCATGTTGAAAAGGAAAGCTAGGAGGACACCCTCGTTTAGTGGTTTCTTTAAGTAACGACAAGCCACAAGCGTGCCAATGATCTTCCCACCAATGCTCAACAAGATTACCAGGACAACGATGCCAATGTTTTTTACGTTATTGAGATATGTTATATCGGCTCTGAAGCCAGTCAAGCCGAAGTAGATAGGGAATATAAAGTTGTGAACCATATATGTCACAATAGTCAACACAGTCCGAGCTGATTTTCCTCGCCTTGGAAACAACAAGCCCATAATGAAACAAGCTAATATACTGCTGAACCCCATAGTTTCTAGAATCATGGCAAGAGATATAAGTATTGCAAATATCAACATTATATCCAAAACTCTAAGGTTCTTTCGGTTTCTGTTTTGGTGATTAAGCCAATTAGCTAAGTGCTTGGTTAACATAACAACCCCCACAAGAAGCATAAGGGAACATGAACCCTTCAGTACCCATCTTAAAAATGTAGCTTTGTGTCTTTCCCCCACGATTATAATTAAGATAAACAATGCATACATGTCACCAATGACGGAACAGCTTATGGCCACACGTCCAAGATCAGTGGTTGTAAATTTCAAATCTGCTACTAATCGAAACACAATGGGAGAAGCTGTATTTGCTAAAATCACTGTAAGGACTAAGGCCAACATGACTCGTGAACCCTCAGATCCAGTTTCCTCATAGACAAAATAGGTGATAGCTGTTGCAAATGCTGTACACATCAAACAACCACTAAAAGCGATGACGCTTGTTGTACACAAGTGATGCATTATATAAGATGCATCCATCTGAAGGCCTATTAGAAACATGATACCAATTCGACTGTACAATGCTAAACTTGCATAAAAATCAACAACAGAATTCTCGAAAAAGAAGCTGCGTATCCTTGGAAATCTTGATAAGCAGGATGGACCAAGGAGGAACCCTGCCTAAAGAGTATAGAATGACTTAAATGGATAGTAATATTACACAAAAATCCAAATATTAACGAGATGAATCATGCATTTATTAATGTCAAACATGCTGGGATCAATTTTAAATTACTTGGTACATATGATACCATCCAATTAAGTAATGAAATCCTTACATGATGGTACCACAACACTACAGAAATGTCACCGGCATGGTGTTAGATACAATGCAGCTAAGGTTACACGGCTTCCATTGGATCCAAAAATTCAAAATTAAAGATCATAATGAAATCAAACTTTCCATCCCATGAGAAACGAAACTACGACAATTCTGCGAGTGTTTCATTAATTAAAAAAAAAAAAAAAAAAAAAAAAAAGTTTGTAGTTTGACTGGAAATTAAACATCTTTTCCTTGCACATGTATTTTAAACAGCAATAAAGCATTGTATAAGCTGATTTTTTTTTTTCGGTAACTATGGTTTCCCACTTTTTGACAGACTAATCCACGGGGTTTGAACCCACTTGGATTTAATTCCATCACATAAGAAACAGAAATGCATTGTCAATCACAGGTTCAGAGATGGAAATTCTGATTAGACTTTTAAAGCAGATTAGTTTAAGGAGTTACAGGACATCTTCATGATATCATGGTATAGTAGCATGTTATACGAGTCGGAAAGAAGGTGTTCGTCAGTTGAAATTCAAAAACCCATTATTCCCAAACATATTAATTACGAGGCCATCACGTGCCCATCCGTTAGTCCGAATTCCTTCACCTACGCCTTTAATATCACTGAACGTGAAATTAATTCGCTCGTTCTTTTTTCTTCACGAACGCTTACCTATGTAACTATTTTTGGTTAACTAAAGCGCATACTGTATATTATAGTTTTTGTCCAATGTAGAACCATTCTTATGGCTTGCATTATAATTAACCTTAACATGTATACGGTAATAGTACCAATTTCTCTCACAGAATCTTTTAATGTACTGTATTTATAATTTCAATCTGCGTCAAACTTAAAACACCAGTATGGCCTATCTAGAACATCAAACAAAACAGGGGGAAAAAAAAAAATAATAAATAAATAAACTAATTAATTAAATAAATAAAATAAAAAGAAACACTCATTAATGGTTGAAAATTTTGGATGGAAAGATGTGACATACTTACGAGGATCTGAGCAACAGGGGCATGTTGTCCCAAGGGCTTAAGGATAATCTGAAAAATGTGTGAGAGAACCAAAATGGACGAGGCCTGTGCGGTCATTGAGAAGGCTGGGTTCACGTTAACTAGGCATTCTTCATCCATTTTTGCAGTTTGTAGATTTTATCTTGTTTATGAAAATGATAAAATTTACAGAAAATCTATGCAAGATTTCGGGTAGAGAAAATGGGTACTTTGTACGCAACTGCACCAATTAAAGAATTTACCCTCTTCTAAATTTGCTAACTTTTTGATAATGGAGATTTCTGGTTAAAGGTAAATCCATGGGAAAGAGGTAGCTATGCATTGCTTCCGAAAATACCTACGCAATTTCTAGATTTTGTAATTATGTAACCATTGATTTAGTTTTAACATTTTTAGCCTAAATAGATGAAGAAAATAAGTACAATACCACTAGTTCTATAAAAGGAAACGTACAACATACCAATTGATTAGATTTACATCTAAATTGAAATTTAACCAACCAAGGAAAGCATCAGAACACCTAGAAAGCTATTGCCGTTAGTAACAAACCAAAACCATTCTTCAAATGGGTTCTAGTCGGGGCCATGGTACCAAATAATGAGGTTATAATTAAGATGATTTCTTACCATACGGTATAACTTTTCCATCCTTATTTAAACGTAAAATTGGGAATGTTCAAACCGTCAAACCACTTGATTATGGTTAGACCCATGGATTAGGGGCTCCCCTCTCAACATTACATTCCTGAGGCTATTTAGATTGGAATCTAATTCAGCTTGCCTTGTCCACAACTCACGGTTGATACTAATCCACCGGCCCTCCAGCGAATAGCACACTAATTCCTTCTAGTGTGCACTTTCCTTGGGCTTGGGCAAGGCCCATTCGATCAGCTATTGAGCATCAAGAGCTTAACAAACTAGTAACCCTCTTAACTAACGTATACCTCTCCAATAACATGATTGCTCAGAATGCATTATTAGTAATAATCATTTGTTCACTGTTAAGAGCATGCAATCTCACATCACTTAGTTTATACATCCCTTAAACCCGCAACCTTTTAGATGGAATAAAGATCTTCCAAATAAAACAATATCTCATCTTGGAGGATACTAGACAAGAGGCTGCCAACTAGATTCAACCTTGATCGGATGGGTGCTCATTTAGACTCAACACGGTGTCGCGTTGTGATGAGGATACAGAGACGGAGAAACATCTTTTACATCTTGTTATATTGCTACTCAAACTTGGAAAAAGGGTATTTACTGTTACATAATGAAAAGCCAGTAGGTTATTATCTTTCATTAATCATATATTTATAGTGCTAATACATAAAACCTTAGAAGCCATAAACAGGCCCCAAACCCACACACCTAGCGTGGGCCTATTTATTAATCATCTAATATTCCCATGCAATCCAAGCGGCGAAATCGTAAAAGATCGAGTAGGAGTACAAAAAAATTATTATTAAAATAAAAATAAAATTAAAGATAGTTATCTTGGTGAAGAATCAAGAATTTGATAGGTATCCAGTCGCGTAATCCGGAAAAGAGTGATTTTGTTTTATTTTTGATGAATGTGATGACTTATAACGGCGTGTGGCAGAGCGTCCAAATAGTGGAGGCAGCAATTCTGGTAAAATTTTCTCCAGAATTTAATTACATGTCCGCAGCCGCTGACGGTGTCAGTTAACTTTAAGCGGTTTGAGAGTTTTAAGAAAAATAGTGAGTGATTGTTGTTTTTTGAATGCAACTTCTTGTTTCGATCGTGTGGTGGCGTCCTTATGAATACATTGTGATTCAAGTATGCTTTCATAATAATTTAGTTACGAAGCCACGACCACTGACCTCGTCAGTTAACTCCTTACAGTTTAGAAGTTATGGCTGAAATAATGGGTTGCAATTTTTTTTTTTAGTGTGGATAAACATCGGTGGTTAGGGTTTAATGGGGTGATATTAAGTCAATGGCTCAAGGTTACCAACTAGGTCTGAGGATTAGACCTAGAGCTCTGATACCATGTTAGATAATGAAAACTCCGTAGGTTATTATCTTTCATTAATCATATATATATAGTGCTAATACATAAAACTTTATAAGCCCTAAACAGACTCTAAACATATACACCGAGATTGGGCCTATTTATTAATCATCTAACATTCACATGGTGGAAATTTCAGGATGATTCAATCACTTCCCTTTCGAACGCGGTAAATATGTGAAACAACCCGCACTTTTCTAGACATTCATTTTACAAGAAATTATCCTTAGTTTTTGTTCACGAACTTTTCCGAGCTCATTTGACTTGGAAACGGGAAGTTATCTCGAGAACTGCACATAACGCATATCGGCACAACCGTAAACTTGTTAAACCATTTGATTTGATCGTTATATTATTTAGGGGAAACTAGTCGTGTGGATACTCGTTTTTATTGGAAAGCAATGGCGTAATTTTCGTGAGTTGAATCGATCGTTATCGAGCTGAAATGAGTCCCGAACCTTATATTTTCAAACGATAGCAAAACCTGCAAGCTTGGTCTCTGTACTTAATTTTAACATGTCGCCCTCGAACTTCTTAAAAATTCACGAAATGGCACCTGTGGTATTTCAACTATAAAAAGGATTTATTAGGGTTTTAATCATTTTTAACCCTATCCACTCCTCTTTCCACCTCTCTCACACATCACAGCTGCCGGCCACACCTTCCGGCCACTAGTTACCACCACTAGCAGCAGCCACCTCGCTTTTGAAGCTTATATCGTGGTTGTTTGGGTATGAATCAGGTTAAATTTTGAAGGTTGGGTCACATACGGGAGCGTTTGGATGAAGTGCTTGTGTTTCTGGATCGTGTCTTCATCTCTCCACCTCGTCACTCCCCTCTTCTCTGTCGATCCGTGAGTACCTAATCACACAAGTATCTTATTTGTTTTCTCGCTTAAAAGCAAATTTCAAATGTGTCTTAGATTTTCGTGAAGTAAAAAGTGGAGAATAATCATGAATAAAAATGTGTTTGAAATCGATTCGTGGTGTATAAAATGGCATTTGGTTCGTTTGTGGTCACTCACTGGTCGGTTTGACCGGTTTGTGTTTTACATTCGCGTAATTATATAATCTTGGCTAGTTTAGATTTGGTTGATTGGTCATTCTTGTTAATGTGGTACTTCTCGAGTCTTGTCGTTAAAACCGTTTAGTCTCGAATTGGATTTGGATTGGTTTATATTAACTTGTTTTTTCTCACTTATTTGTGGAATCATTAAATTTGAACAGGTTTACGTTTCGGGAATGTTAAACCGTAAGGGTGCATTTGTCGTTCCATGTTTCAAACAGAAACCCTAAGTCGTGTTTGTGTTGGGTCGAAGTCTCTAGGTCTCGTCTTGTATTTTGTTAAACTACAGTAATAACAAAAGGATGTTGGGTGTTTGTTTTGAATTGCTTGTAGCTTTACTTAGTTTGCTTTAGCAATCGTAATAAAAAGTGTGTTGCTTGGTCTTGACTCAACGAACCCACATAGTGTCGTTTTGTTTCGGTTCAAATAAAGACACCACAAGGGTATTACTTTTAATGAAAAATCACAAAAAGGAAAACGTGTTTGTGTTTTTGCGTTATGTTTTGTTGAGTTTGAGTATGGTTATCTAGCCCAACAAGTTATCTAGGCTGCGTTTTGGGTGAAGTCTAGCTTTTGAATGGATGTGTGTTTGTTTGTCTTGGGCCACTAGCCCACTAACTCATATAAGGGTGTGTTGGTTTATTTTGTAATGGGCTAAAACTTAGTTATTAAAAGTGATATGAATTGTTTTGGTATAGTTAAATTGTATTAACATTTTACATCTTATGGTTGGGATAGACACCTCTAATTGGCTGAATTCTCTTATAACCATAGCCACGTCATACGAGGCACTTTATGGTCGAAATTGCCAATCATCAATTCGTTGGACTAAAGTTGTAGCTACCCAACTTTCTGGTCCTGAACTTGTTCATTAGACTACTGAGAAAACTGTTCAGATCAAAAGCATAATGCAAGCTGCTCGCGATCATCATAAAAGCTATGCTGATAAGTGACGAAAACCTCTTGAATTTCAAGTGGAAGACAAAGTTATGCTTAAAGTCTCGCCATGGAAACGTGTGTTACATTTTAGTAAACGTGTGATATGTTTTGGTAGACTTGGAAAGTTTAATCCTCGCTATATTGGTCCTTTCAAAATTCTTGCTAGAGTTGGACCGGTAGCTTACAGACTCGAGCTACCGCTAGAACTTAGTGGTGTTCACAATGTTTTTCACGTGTTTAATCTAAATAAATATCTTGCTAATGAGAAAGTTGTTATTCCTCTAGAAACAATCCAGATTGGTAAATGTCTAAACTGTATTGAGGAACCAATCGAAATATTGGACCGTGAAGTCAAACAACTTGAGCAAGGTCGTATTCCTATTGTCAAAGTTCTATGGAACTTTAAGGGAAGTCCTGAGTTCACGTGGGAGCGTGAAGATGAAATCAAGCGAAAGTATCCTCATTTCCTTGCAATCCCAATGGGTAACTTGAGCTGAATTGCAAGGACGCGATTCCTTTAAGAAGAAATGTCTGTAACTACCCGCACTTTTCCAGACATTCATTTTACGAGGAATTATCCTTAGTTTTTATTCACGAACATTCCTGAGCTCATTTGACTTGAAAACGAGAAGTTATCTCGCGAAACGTAAAAACTGCACAACGCGTACTCGCACAACTATTTGATTTGATCGTTATATTATTTACGGGAAACTGGTCGTGCAGATACTTGTTTTTATTAGAAAATTTATTTGGAACGCAATGACGTATTTTTCGTGAGTTGAGTCGATCGTTATCGAGCTGAAATGAGTCCCGAACCTTATGTTTTCAAGATAGCAAAAACTGCAAGATTGATCCATGTACTTAATTTTACCCTGCCACTCTCGAACTTTCACAAATTCATGAAATGGCCTCTGTGGTATTTCAACTATAAAAAGGATTTATTAGGGTTTTTAATCATTTTTAACCCTATTCACTCCTCCCTCCACCTCTCTCATACATCACAGCCGCCGGCTACACCTTTTGGCCAACCTCCGGCCACTAGCCGCCACCACTAGCAGCAGCTACCTCGCCGCCGTTTTATGATGGTTTTGAAGCTTAGATCGTGGTTGTTTGGGTATGAATCGGGTTAAATATTGAAGGTTGGGTCATGTACGGGAACGTTTGGGTGCCTTGCTCTTGTTACGGACCGTGTCTTCATCTCTCCACCTTGTCACCCTTCTTCTCTCACGATCCGTGAGTACCTAATCACACAAGAATCTTATTTGTATTCTTTCACTTAAAACCAATGTCAAATGAGTTTTAGATATTCGTAGGTTAAAAAGTGGAGAATAAAATGAATTAAAATCTGTTTGAAATCGATTTGTGTTGTATAAAATGGCGTTTGGTTTGTTTGTTGTCACTCACGGGCTGGATTGACCCGGTTTGTGTTTTGGATTCGTGTAATTATTTAATCTTTGTCAGTTTGGATTTGGTTGATCTGCTATTACTGTTGATGTGGTACTTCTCGAGTCTTGTCGTTAAAACCGTTTAGTCTCAGAATGGACTTTGATTGGTTTATATTAACTTCTTTTTGGTTACTTACTTGTGGAATCGTTAAATTTGAATGGATTTACGTTTCGGGAATGTTAAACCCGTAAGGGGGCATTTGTCGTTCTAAGTTTCAAACAGAAACCCCACGTCAGGTATGTGTTGGGTCAAAGTCTTTAGGTCATGTCTTGTATTTTGTTGAACTACAATCATCACAAAAGGATGTTAGGTGTTTGTTTTGAATTGCTTGTGGTTTTACTTAGTTCGCTTTAGCAATAGTAATAAAGAGTGTGTTCTTTGGGTCTAGAGTCAACGAACCCACATATGGTCGTTTGCTTTCGGTTCAAATAGAGACACCACAAGGGTATTACTTTTAATAGAAAAATCACTAAAAGGAAAACGTGTTTGTGTTTTTATTGCGTTATGTTTACCTGTTGAGTTTGAGTATGGTTTGTTTTGTCTCTGGGCCAAGCCCAACAAGTTAATTAGGATGCATTTTGGGTGAAAGCCTACAGCTTTTGAATGGATGTGTGTTTGTTTGTCTTGGGCCACTAGCCCACTAACTTATATAAGGGTGTGTTGGTTTATTTTGTAATGGGATAAAAATAAGTTACTAAAAGTGATATGAATTGTTTTGGTATAGTTAAATTGTATTTACTTTTTACGATTATCGAATACTTTGACTATCATGTTTTATTTTGATCATTGGTACGCTTCGGATAATATTGGGAATTGATACTTGGTTTGGACATTACGGATACTTAATGGATTTTAATATACGGATTATGACTTGACATTGGACATACATTGGATTTGGAATTATTTGGACAATTATTTGACTTTTATCGACATCTTTTGGACAACTAGACATTTTGGACTTAGAACGGATACAATATATTAGACTCGAAACAAATTTAATATATTTAGTTCATAATGGACCTAAATATTCAATTGATACTTATTAAACTAATAACGAGTTGTAAAAACCGATAACTAATAAATAATTTAGTTAAGCTATTATTGTATCGTGTTTGGAACAACAAACACGAACACTTGTGTTAAACTATGAATTATCGGGAAATATTGTTTTTAGAAAATTTACTTTTATTAAAATCATGATGACTTGAGAATGTGGTATAAATGGACGCATCATGCCGAAATTTATAAAACTTTCTACACTTATACTTTTATTTCAAATCGTTGATTCTTATAAAACCCGACAAGAAATCTAAACAAAGGTTTTATTAAGTCGTGACCTTTATTGTTAACTAGGGTTTTCTTATAAAACCTAAATGACTTTTCTAAGCTATTAGAGATTATTGGGTAAACACCGAAACTACCAATTTATTTACTTTCTTGACATAATTCTTTTTCGTTAATTCCTCGACTTCTTCCTTGAATTATCTTCTCAACTTGAGTTTGCGTCAATGCTTTCTTGATAATTCTTTTATAATATATTGGGATATATATTATACTTTTGCGTGAGTTGTATTTTGAGTCTATATTTTCATACCACCACACGAACGATGTTATTAAACTTTTATTAAACGTTGATACCCAAACTTTTTAGAAGTAGATACGAGTATTCCACGAAAACTAAAACATGTTGTCATTTTGTGAGTCGTATTCTGAGTTAGCCGTATACTTACTAGGTTGTGCTGATCTCGTACCGTTGTACCTGTGCTTCTTGGTAATGTTGTTCTTGTATATCTTGATACCGTTATGCTTAGGTACTCGATGCCAGTTGTGATTTTTATGTTGCTTTATTCTGAGGTGGTTCATGGCCCCTACTTTACCTGTTTTAAATAGTTTTGGGGTGAGAATACATGCTCGTCTTTATGTAATGCTTGATTGATTTGAATAGGCGAATGCTTACTTGGTTTAATGAAATGCGTGATTTGGTTAAGTGTTATTTGATTGATTGAAATCATTTTTATGTGGACACAAGTGCATGGAAACAAAACCGTTTTGATTAGACCTGGAAATGTTTTTGTTGTTTTATGGAAGTTATTACGTGGTTAGGCTAAGGTTAGTATCCCAATTTGCCCATTCATGAACCGTTAGTTCTGCGGCAAGCGTGAATATTATAGATAGATCTATCGGGGTGGCCCCGTCGAGTTGGTAGCACCAACCGGTCGACGATAGCATGTCGGATACGGTGGTTGGGGATGAACTTGTATTTTGTGAGTCGAGCATCGGTTTCATGACTTAGCATGCGTAATAGATAAGCTGCGTGATACTATATTTGTTGTAGTGTTTACATTTTTATATGGTATAAGTTGTTGTTTACGAGCTATTTTGCGGATAATTGTTTGATACTATGAGTTTGGCAGGGTATGCCTTGGCTAAATTTGACTTGTTTGTGAGAAATGATTTGCATTTGAAAGCTTGTGGTCCACATTACTATTTTAAGAAAGGTAAACTTTGTTTTCTCGACATTGTGGATGACACAATGGTCGCAAAGCTCTCTTTTGGAACTTGAAGTATTTTACGCAAACCTATGAATTCATCAACCTCGTGTTGATGCTTTTAGCATGTATTCTCAGGTTCTTAAGGCGATAGCTTACTTTTGAAAGCATTTGGCAATGGTAGGGCATGGTTATGATTATGGGAACACGATACTCTGATATTTATTTTGGGCCGTTCAAATTGTTTCGTTGGGCCTTATTTCCGTACTATTTTGATTTATGTAAAACTAAATCCTTTTGAAATATGTGATGTTTCTATAAAATGGATAAGGTAAATTCGTTTCATATACTTTGTGTCGTCATACCAATTTAGTAGCATCCGTGATAAAATCTTCCGTTGCGACTCAATTTTCAAGTTGTTACAATATGGCGGATCGAATTTCCCTTACGGCCCATCAAGTGATACAATTTGATGGTGTCGTGCAAACAACCCTCTAGACCCTTTCGAGATTCTAAAACGAGATGTCCTTCTACACAAAACAGCCTTCCAAATATCTTCTTCTTAATGATATTAATTTTTTTTTTCATTTAACTAGATTTCTAGCATGATTAAATTGACTAATATGGATAACCCATAAAACATTTTATTAACATTAAAATAGGCGATTAGTTATTAGTCAACGATTCTTATATTAATTAGTCGAATATGTATAAGTGTAATTGAAATGTATGATAGTCCATTAAAAAACAAAATCCACCAAGAACCTTAATAGGCTTGGCCCGGTTCTTCGTTAAACGTCCGACCCATCTAGGCCTAGTAACCGAATATAAATACCCTCTCTTACCAATGAAGAGGGTGTGGAGGTTATTATTTTGTGCAATATCATTTCACCTACTAGTGTGTGTGATAGTTTCTGCTTCTCTCTCTCTCTCCCCCCCTCTCTCTCACATATATAGAAAGTGTGAATCTTGATATCAATGAGATCCTAGAGTATAGTTTTTGTTTCCTCCTCTCTCTCTCTCTCTCTCTCTCTCTCTCTCTCTCTCTCTCTCTCTCATATATATAGAAAGTGTGAATCTTGATATCAATGAGATCCTACAATTGTTATTAGAGCCACATGATGATATTTGGTTAATTACATAGCTTAGATCATTGCTTAGATAGAGTTTTTAGTGATTTCGTGACCAAAAATGATACCGAGAACTTTCTTATATCAATTTTTTGATTTAACAGCTCGAATTGTTAAAGTTGTTATTTTTATGTTAGTTTAGGTCATATTAGAGCCATCTATAAAAAAATTGAAAATCAAATACTATATGGGAATGTTTTGGTGAAAAGTTACATTTTAGAAGTTTTTCGGTAAATTTGAATTTTTTCAGTACATTTAAAGTATTCGGTCAATTTCGAAAATTTAGGAAAAATATCTTAGTTTCCGGTAAAGTAGAAATATTCGGTAGATTTATTTGGTAGAGTATTCAGTAATTTTATTCAGTAGAATTGTTCGGTATTTTAAGAAGTTTTTCGCTAAATTTTTTGGTAGAAATTATTCGGTACTCATTAAAACCAAGAACCTTTGGAATTCCATTAACATCTAACGTGCCAGTAAGAACAATAGAAACTGAAAACTTTTGGGAACCGAGAAGTTTCATTAATTCCTTACAGAGAACCTAACAACTTTAAAAGTCAAACTGATATCTTTTAACGTCAAATCGAGAAACTTATGTTTTGTACGAACCGAGAACAGTAAACACCGAGAACTTTTGGGAACTGAGAACTTTTGTCATTCCTTACCGAGAACCTAACATCTTGAAAAAGTCAAAACGAGAAAGTTTATGTCAAAAGTCAAACCGAGAAACTTGTCACCGAAAGTTTATGTCAAAAGTCAAACCGAGAACACTCACCCCATCATAATAGATTTTAACGCCTAACTCATTACCTTTTTTTTTTTTTTTTTTTAATAATTTTATTAAACAATTTAATAAAAACATAATATTTTATTAATCTTAAAAGAGAATTATATAAGACTTAAAAGAAAATTATAGTACTTATTAAATCTAGTCAACCTATATCACAACTCGTAAGATCGGTGATTGATATTTATCAGTAAAGTCTTGACCGTGGATCCATTATTAACAATCCCGGCTAAAATCACAACGTATGAACTATTTTTTGAACATATTTGATGTTGGCTCAAAATGTCTTCTGAATTTCTTTTCTTTCGGTCATTGGATAAGGATAAGCTGAATATGTAGGATAGATTCCATGGACGTTTGTAAAGCCGCTCATTTAGAGTAAATGAACTATTGGGTGTCTCCATTCATAAAGGTGATGATTCAAAACATGATGTCGTTATTTGCAAAACCACATATCAGTAAACCAAGCGGATCACCTCTTTATATTGCCTCTTTAAAAAAATAATTGGAATTATATAAAATTTAAAATCCATATATAAAAATAATAATAACTGATGTTCTTCGTGAATGTTTGTAATCATCATACTAGTACCCGCACCGAGTTGACGAATAGCCGATTGTTTGAAAAAATAAGAGATGTATTGAATTTAAATAGGGAGGAAAAAAGGATTTAAATTATGTTTTAATAGCCTCAAACGGATATATTTGACCCATTAAATACCTCCAACGCTCATATATTCTCCCATGTCGATTCGGAAACCTTCGTTCATGCCGCCCAAACCGATTAAACAATACACAAACCGCTCGGTATGGAGCATGCCGCATCCCATACCGAAGCCACCACCCTAATCATCCAACCTATATCAAATCGTAGATCATTTATCAAGTCTTCTCACATTAACAATGGCTACACAACAAGACATATTTGATGTTGGCTCGAATGTCATCCTCCTATGCTATCTAGATGGAGCTACATTCAATGGTCTAGTCATATGATCCAATTTGCTAAGAGTAAACCAAACGGAAATTGGTTTCCATGTTAATTCGAAATGTCCATACTAGTTCGTGACCAAAATTTAGTTAACTGTTTCTGTTGCAAACAAGAAGAGCTCTATAAAGAGGAAGTGCTGAAGGGATGATCACCAATTCAAATGTTGTTAGATTACCAATCGTGGTTTATGAGTCCGTGGATAGTTGTAATAGTGCACATGAAATTTGGGTAAAGGTTCAGAGGCGGATGCAGGGGAACGAGGTTGGAATGTAGGAGACAGAAGCTCAACTTCTATCTGAGTTAATCAGTTTACATTTTTTACTGGAGAGACTGTCGCGTCATACTTTCTCAAGTTCTCCAAGATAATGGATTATTTGGACGGAAACAAGCTGACTCCTACGAACTTTGTTGGGAAAATCAAGTTCTTGAATCACCTAAAACAATAATGGAAACATTATGTCACAATTGTGAAACAAACAAAGAACTTGTATGAGGTAAAATATGAGCAACTGTATGATTTTCTAAAGCAAAACCAAGAAGAAGCAAACGAAATCATGGCAGAAAGGCTTGTAAGAACACATGATCCCCTAGCTCTTGTAGAAAAAACCATACATCCATTATAGTTACCACAATACAACAACCATCATCATCCAATACAAACTATGTGCGACAACCACAAATCCCACTTGCTGTGAACATTGAAGAATACACAGATCCTTTTAATGCCATGAACCATGCATTTGCTCTTATCTCTAAATTTTTCCAACATCACTATTATACACTAAAAAACAACCTCAGGATTTCTTCCAACAACTACAACAGACAGATTGCACAACCTGATGGGAATGTAGTACATGGTAGACAAATGCAAATGATATTGGTCTATGTGGGAATTAGCATTGGTTATAATGCAGGGCAGAATATAGGAAATCCGAACAATGCAGGGCAGGCTATTATGAATCAGATTAGGAACAATGTTGCACCGGTTGCTAGAAATATTGGAAGTGGGAATCGAATGTTGTGAATCGGTGAGGTATTACAATTCTAGATTTAGGTATATTGCAAAGAATTGCACAACTATGGCTAGAAGAGGAATTCTACTTACTTTGAGGACAAATTGTTGTTGGTCAAGAAAGAAGAGTCTCGAATCTTGTTGAATCTTTGAGGAATATGACTTCATGGCTGCAGCTTTCGAAGAGGAAGATAAAGAAGACGAACTGGATGAGAATTACATCTTCATGGTTAAACTTCAGGAAGCAAAGTCAGGGACAGATTCTAATGCTAGTCCTTCATATGATTCAGATGCACTCGCTGAGGTACCAAATTATGACAACTATTATGATAATGACATGTTTAATGTGTTTTCTCATGAGAGGCAACATCCTGAGCTACCCAAATCCATTGATGATACATATGTGATGGAGAGTCATAGGAATATTACTTCTGAAACTTCAGTTATGGGTACTAGTGGAGGAGAAGTTGAACATAACACCACAACAACAATATCAACAACAATATCAACAACAACATACCTAATCCCACCAGATGGGGGTATGGGTTGAACATAATGCTAATACTAATGAGGAAACATCTAGTTTCTTTGATTCATTACTTACTGGTATGATTATGAGAAAACGTTGCAACTTGCTGATAAGAGTCAATCTAAAATGAAAGAAAAGAATTCATAATTAACACCGATTGATTACTCAAAACTGAACAAACTTTTTGAAATTTTGTTCCACAAAAGAAGAAATCAAAGGACTAACTATTCTTTTTAAGGGTGTGTTTGTTTCATTTAGATGTTTTATGTCTGAATCGACTACCACATCTTACTAGTAAGATGTGGCTATAATCTGAATCGAATGAAAATGTGTTGTTTGTTTTTATAATTATGCGAATGGTTTTAATTTTCCCTTTTTTAAGTATTTATTAAACTATTGCAAATACGATTAATAAGTAGATAGTATAAACTTGAAACAAAACATTTTTATCATAGATTTAACACAATTATAAATCATTAAATAAATTATCTTAATACATATCCAAAGTTTAACATAATAAAAACTATTACATAAATCGTCTTAAAATAAAACATAAGCTTAACGCAATGAAACAACAATTAAGTAACTTAACCAATACCAAATAATTTAAAACCTAGCTTTGCATAAGTTGTGCTGCGATTTGATCTCGTAAGTTAATCATGTATTGTTGATCCGCGTCACTCCCATTGGTTGAACAACTTCAACATCACCGTCATTATCATCATGTACATTTTCATTATCATATACGTCACTTTGATCGTATTGAGAGAACAAATCATCATCTAGACCCTCTTTTCGAATAAAATTATGAATAGCAAAACATGAAATAGTAATATCTCTTTGTGTTACCAAAGAAAATTTGGGCATACTCTTCAAGATTGGAAAGCAGCTTTTAAGACTCCAAATGCCCTCTCAATTCGTTCAGAAGTTTTGCATGGCGTGATTGAATTTTCTTTCTTTGCTCATTGCACGTTTCCGACGAAAGTCTCCTAACCAATACCGGACATTGCGGTATGGAGCCATAAACCCACGCGTGTGCTTATAGGCAGCATCACATAGATAATATTTATCTATAAAAAAACAAACATATTAATTTTTGGATATTTTGATATCTAAGTTTTCATATATATTACAATTCCAAACTTAAATACCTGCAGGGGGGATCGGAAACTCAAAAACTGGATCTACTAAAGCTTCATTTAGTATTCTCGCATTATACAAACAACATTACAATCTTACCAAAAGCGAACATGAGCAACAACGACCGCATAAGTCTTGAACCAAAACACCTTTCACATTTGCTTCTAATTATCTGATATTTTCATGTCGACACCAAACCTTCTTTTCTTAACATGACTGTGGGGGCGATTTCAACCTATGTACGTGTTAACAGTTCCTTTTGATTATATTTGACTGATAATGGGTCGAGGGCAAAAAGCTAGAAAATTTAGCTTACATTGACACGGATGGAACAGTTCAAAAGTTGTGATTCGTGCGAAGTATTAAACAGTCTCTTTAATCATATTTTGTATATCAAAATTTCTCAAATTTGAAAGCTGGCCAGAAAAGTGTTAATGACTGGTCAACAAAATCATTTTGACCCATTCTAAAATGACCCATTCTAAAGTGTATCACAGAATGAAGAACAAGCTGCAATGGTAGTCGCACAGGATGGGCCCGTAGCGGTTTCTTTTATATCTATTATTTTAAATGTTTCATATGTTCAACTAGACTACATAAACTGTTACATACAAAACTGATTTTTTTGTGACGTGTTATTTGGTCAGGGGAAAACCAAAGAAAGGTAGACCAGGACCGAGAAGAATCAGGTAGACAGTGAACCCGACTTTGACTATGAAGATGATCCTGATATGATGTAATATATTAACATCTAAAGAGGGTAAAATTATCAGCTAATATTTCTATAAGAAGATACTAGGGAGTTAGCTGATATTTGACGAAAAACAAATGTTTGATAAGTGTTGGAAAATGAAATGTGTAAATGATAGAGTTATATGATTAATCCAGAATCATTAATGTTGGGAACTTCCCAACAAAATATAATGTATGTTGTTCAACGCACCTAAACAAACTAACAACGAAAATATGGATACAAAGGTTCCAAAACTCACGGTGTAACTTACCACTTCGATAAATAAATTGGATTTGGGACTACCTTCCCGAACCACCAACAAATTCGAGATAAAGAATTGTAATTTAAATACGTTAGCATTCATTTTACTATACTAGTTACGGTTACTTATGTTTATTCCATAATATTTCTAGCATACTTTCAAAATAACATAACTTATGCCTTTTTACGAGTCGACATTGGTTCAAATACTGATAAGCATAAGTAACCTGCCAATAGCTGATCTCAACAGATGTTTAAACCCGTTTTCTAATCCTAACCCATGAGACTTCTACTCCCATTTAACATAATGTATTACCCTTTTTCACTTCAAATAATATACATTATTCTGGTGATACCCTAAATAACTAGATTAATCAAGCACTGAAATGCAAATTTATCTAATTATTATAGCCCCAATCAACAAACCACAGACAAGCATCGTCTTCTACCACCCTTCTAATCTTCTATTATGGTTACTAATCACTTATTAATGAATGCCATTTAGAAACTCAAATTATGACTTTACTTGATCTTGTCACAACTCACAACTATAACCACCTAGCGACATCGGTGACCTAATTCAATACAAGTTAAACATTTCACATTCAAAGACCAATGGCACCAACAAGACCACCACAACACTTCTCTATCAAACACAATTTCCTAAAAACACAACTCATAACAAATGACATTCTCTTATTTGCCAGCTAATGTACTTATTTGAATTTGGAACTCATAAGCTTACCTTTTTCGGCTTATAAGCCTATAAAATTTAACGTACGGATTATGCCATAAGCTCATCTTAATAACCTAAAAACTGGAAAAAGTGAGTTTATGAGTTTGTACAATTCAAATAAATCCATAAGCCGGCAAAACAAGCTAAACCAAGCACCCTTTTTTCTAACCTACCCGTGAGACTTTACTCCTAATTATCACAATGTCTTTTCACTAATAAGTCGTTTTCACTAATAATCATATTGACCAAAACATATAGATACCAAGACACAACCTTTATATCAACATTTGACCAAAACAGAGAAAGCAGAGAAACCCATAAACATACAAGAATCTACCCATACATGATCCATACATAAATGTAAAACACAAACATACATCATAAACCTCATAGTTGACCAAACAGAGAAACCCATATCGGTTTATAACCAACCCCACAATAAAATTACTTAAAACCAACAAAAAAAATAAAAGTACAATATAAGCAGGTAAAAGAAAAGAAAAAAAGTACCTTAGAATTGGTGAAAATGGCGGTTTGTGGGTGGAGGCGGCGGTGTAGTGGAGAAGAAGGCGGCGTAGAGGTGGAGAAGAAGGCGGCGAGAGGTGGTCGGCCGAGGCTGGAGGTGGCCGGTGGTGGGGTGAAGGTTTTGAAGATGAATTGGTTTTGAGGAGAAGGGTTTTGATGAAGGGTGTTAATAGGGTTAGAGGTAGTCAGAGTTTTTCACACCTCTTACTCAGTCAGAGCTATAACATCTGACCGCGTCTGACTCACTATGAAAAAACAAACAACAAAAACGTCTGACCGCGTCTGACTGGTAAGATGTCAGAGCGAGTCAGACATTTTTTTTCAAAAACAAACAAGCCCAATGTTTCCAAAAATCTCAGTGTTCCAAAACCAATTTCAACGCCTATTTTAGCAGTTTCAAAAGTTGACTCACAAGGTGTTTTTTCAAACAAAGAGACATCTTCAGATGATACACCAAAAAAGAGCATTACGAGAGGACTTTCTTAATGATGTTAAAGAAAGATTTGTGTCACTTCAAAAGATTGTTCAAAAAAGTCGCTTTTAAATGCTATACGGAACTCAGGAATACATCAAGAGATTAAAAAGGTTTTTGAAGAAGAAATTGCTCATGACGTTAGTAACCTTAGTGTTATAGTAATTCACTTTAAAAAGCATTTTTTAATGAAGCAGCTGAATTTATGAGAGACTACTAATTTCTTGAAAAGGAAGCTAAAGAATCTTTTACAAAACTAAAATATTTTGAAAATGAAAACGATCCTCTCTGTGAATCAGTAGTCATTACTGATATTATGTCCATCATTGTGCAAACATATTTGATTGAAGATTATGCAAATCTTCAATCTGAGATTTCCATCAAAACTGTTAAGTATGAAATCTCGCTTGAGAAATTTGAAAAAGAAAACACTCATTTTTTAAATAAGCTTGATCGAAAAAACAAAAGAGTTTAAATATGACAAATTGTCATACAAGCGTGCTTACAAAGATACAGAAAAACAAAATGATTGTTTGAAAGCTTAGTTGGAGAAAGTGAAATGAAAGGTTTTGGATACTAAGGGTATGTTTGTTTTTTAAAAAGTCTTACTAGCCTCGACTCTTACCGGTGAAGAGGTGGGAGACGTTTTGCTTGTTTGTTTTTTTTTCTTTTGAGTAAAACCCGATTAGACATATAACATCTTACTCGATGAAGGTGGGGACTTGTCTTCTTGCCTCTTACTCGTTTTGTAAACTTTATATAATATATTTGATTGTTTATTAACTATGTTATATTTATGATAAAAGTCTTGTTTCATATTTACATAAGTTACTTATTATCGCATTGCGTTGGTTTAATAAATAAATTGCAAAAGCGAGCACTTAAAATCATTTGGACACTTATACAAAACAAACAACATTATTTCGTTCGATTTAGACTTTCTAGCCACCTCTTACCGATGAAGATGCGATAGTCGATTCGGACCCAAAACATCTTAATGAAACAAATACACCCTAAGTTTGCGAACAAATTCAACTGTTGAATCATCAATATTTTAGCAACCAACACAATCAAAAAGTGTTGAAACACCGAAATTTCAAAAATCACGGTTTTCTCCAGCAGTTGTTGAACAAAAGAATGAACCAAAACCAATCAATCCACAATCTTCGTCCATAAATGAAGTATTGAAAAGCAACAAAATGTGATTGCACCGGCATGTATAGGGTACATACTAAGGAAGTTTCAAACCGACCGCCACTTGCACCTCTAAAAGAAGCTAGGAAGAAAACACAAACACAAAAGGAAACTAGCCAAATTTTATAAAAAAAAGTCTTTCTTTCTATAGGAAAAATAGAGAGCACTACTAAAGGTAGCCGACCACAAATTAAGGATAGAAGCAATACAAAGAAGGATAGGGCCCTGTTAACCCCTAAGTCCAGTTGTGAGAAGAATAAACTGAAGCTAAGTAGAAACCATCTTAGGAATTTAATACTATTTTGAGTTTTTGTGTGTTACATATCATAAATGTTTTGAGTTTTTTTGTGTTACATGTCATAAATGTGTGTTTTCTGCAAATCATGATACTCGTGTTGCTAATTATATTCAAGATGTGAATTCTCGTGCAAAGGCACACACTACTAAGATCTCAAACCATAACAATCAACAGAAAAAGATGTAAGATGGCAAGAAAAAAGAAAAGTGGACTCCAAAAGAAGTCTAGATACACCAAGTGACATACCTCTTAGTGTTAAGAAACCTATAACATGCCTTAAGTGGAAACTTACAGGATAAATCTTTAATATAGTTGGACTTAGTTGGCAACCAACATGAAAATACTTGATACTAGTGTTACATAAGTTGATAGTGAATTACCTATTTATGAAAGCAAGTACTTCAAACAACATGAAACCAACTTCTATTAAGTTTCCATATTCTACTCCATTTTGCGGGCTATCCATATTTGTTGATGGTGCGTCGACTCAGGTTATTCCAAGCACATGACCGGCAATCTGAAGCTTCTCATCAACTTTGTGTGGATGTTTATGGGAACTGTACGTTTTAGAAATGACAATGTTGCTGCAATTTTAGGTTATAGAGATCTTCAGAAGGGAAATATCTTGACTACGCGAGTTTACTATGTCGAGGGTTTGGAACACAACTAGTTCTCTATTGGATAGTTTTGTGATACTGATCTAGAGGTTGCATTCAGAAGAGATACTTGCTTCATCAGAAATTTGGAAAGTGTTGATCTCTTAAAAGGATCTCTTGATACCAACCTTTACACTATCATTCTTCATGAACTGACCTCTAAATAACCTCCATGTCTCATGACCAGAGCCTCATCGACTAAGTATTGGTTATGGCATTGACATCGTTCTCTCTCAACTTCGATACCATAAACAAACTTGCAAAAGATAATGTTAGGTTCCCATATTCATAACACAAGCATCAATATAAGAAATAGACTTATCTACATGTTTTGGTGCTCTAGAAGTGATCGGATGAACAAACACACACACACACGTACCACAAATAATAGTTGAAGCAAACCAAGTTATGCGTATTTGAGTGAATAGAAGTGAATTGAACAACCAACCCTCAGTGAGGGTTTACAAGCGTATTTATAGGAAGGAACTAGGGCAACATGCAAGTTCCTTCCTTTCCTTTATGGGCTTGGGCCAAGGCTCATGGGCTTTCTACATAAGCCTTGGCATGATTACTAACATAAAAGCCATATTAAGCTAACTATTACATATTAATTACTAACACTTGAATTCTAGTTTAGGAGTGATTCCAACAATCTCCCCTAAGTGTTAGTGATTGATAATATAAACGTTGAAGGTCTTGATGTAATAGTAGCTTTGGCGTCTTCGACATTCTTCTTTCTTGTGAGAAGAAGTGCCTTGATTCGAACAATCTCCCGGTGTAGAGAAATTGTTTCCTTTGAAAAGTTACGCTTTGGCGTCATCATTTTCTTTGTTCTTTGATCTTTGTTCTTTGTGATGGTAGTGATAGTATGTTGTTGTTGTGCGCATCAGTGCGCTCCGTTGCTCCGGTGTCTCCACGTCTTTCTTCAACATGCTCACACGCTCTTTAACGTTGGATTCGATCTTGATGTAGTTCTCTTAGTCTTTAAACTTTGTAGATTCTTTGACTTGATGAAGAATCATTCGACTTTGTGTTGCCTTTTGAGAGAACTTCCATTAGTGATGTTGTTGGTATGAGCATGTGAAGAATCGCACGATCGGTCCGCTCCGAGCTTCCATAAGAAGAAAACATAAGAATGGTTAGTGATAAGCGGATTCCGGCACTTACAAGTTTGAACTTGAGAGTGTTAATGACATAGTGTGAAAACACAACTCTAATTCTCACAAAGGTTGTTCTGACTGGAGTCCCACAAGTGAGATAACGCGATGTGCGAAGTACACCTCTGATTCGGATGAGTCGTTGAGGTACACGAAGCATCACCTCACTGATTGTAGACCGTTTGAGACACACTAAGCGTAATCCACGGGGAGTTACGAAGTGACTGCTTGTCGGTTTGTTTGATGTTGACCACGGCGGGAGTTTCCATTCAATCACCGAGGATCACAATGTGAACCTCTCATAAATGTTCTCGACAGATTGCTAAGATCGTGAAGGACACGATAATGTATCACTTGCGTCCTTATTGTTGAGCGACAAGTGATAAAATGTCAAGTGTACCTAAGAGATCTTTTGATGAATCTCGTGGCTCTAGACTCAATAGTGCGCTTTGGTTTTCTGGCGGAGACTAGGAGAGGTCTCCTTCTTCAATACCGACAATCTCTAAGAAAGCCGATAGTTTACGTAGGGTTCCTGTGAGAATGAAACAAGCTTACATTGAGAGAAACTTGAGTGGCTAAGAAGGTTTAGTGCATGCGTCCTTTGGGTCCATGACGACTTTGATCTTCAATACCGGTGTCATCAAGTGACAACCGGTAGCATATGAATTGAACCCGATTATGCGCCCTAAGTTGAATAATCGGAGGGCTATTTCTTTTCACCCTTTTCTTTGCTTTTCTTTTAATTCTTCAACTCCTTCTTTCTCCGATTCTCATTTCTCCTTTTTATAATCATACCTAAGGACTTCTAATTCTAACTATTGGTAGTGTCCTTGGGTAGATCCCTCCGACTCTGGCGGATCATAGGACAGTTATTCCTAACCTTAATCACCTTATAACTCCATTGCCATAAAACCGATTTCTTGAAAATTTCTCAAAGTGTTTATGAGTAAGAAACATTTTGAAACACTTGAGAGTTTTATTTTAGAAATACTCCCCTCCACACATGCTTAAGTGTTTTGTGAAATTTGCATGGTGAGAGGAAAGCGTGCACTTTTGAATTGATCAACTCAAGATAGACAATCCCCATGAGACACGGTTCGTTGCATAGTTAAAGAGTTACATTGTCGACTTTTAGGTGACAACTAGCTCTAATAACTATCTTGAAGGTGTGGACAAGCCTCGAAAGGTTGTCAAACCCGTCAAAGTTCATGTCTACCAAGAGTTTCTCGAATGGTACATTCTACTCGGACAAGTCCTTTCGAGACACGTTTACATCACTAGCGAACTAGCTTGAAATTATTACCGTCCGGACAAGTCTTTTCGAGTTACTAACATTTAAGATCTCGTCAATTCATTGGTTAAGTCTATAGCACAAAGATTCATTTGCAATTTCACAACATATTTCTTATCACATAATTTTCTCCCCTCAAAAATGGCATATAAATGTTATTTTGATGAAATTTTGATATCGAATATGACCATTTCGAGTTTTGTGGGAAGATTATCACGAAGAACAATTTGTGAACAAAGTTTTTAATCAAATACTCCCCTCAACAAGTGATATAAACTTTTGAGGTTTTGAAAATCATAAGGGAAGTACTTGTTCTTTTGAGCAAAACCTTTTAAAAGTGAAAGGTTTGATAAGTTTTACTCAAAAGTAAGAAGCTTTCGCTCCTTTTATAAGGATTGTGGCTGAAGCGTACCACGGGGTCCTTTCATTACAAAACGGGTTGTACCTTTGTTATGTGTGCACAAGCCATTGTCATTAAACAATCACACATCAAATCAATATTGAAAATGAAACGACTTAAGGGGTACCGGAGATTCGGTAGTAGTCGGCAATATCTCGAGGAATCTGTTGGGCATTGATAGCTGTGAGAGTAATCTGGGGCGACCACCTACAAAGCTCTCCAAAGTTACAGGCGGTCCCTTACGAACAACCTTTCATCAATCCGCGTGATGATTCTCTTCACATCCGTCTCTCTTGAGAATTCCATCTCTTTGGTGACCCAATGCCTTGTTGTATCGCCTTTAACCGATAAGCTAAGCCGTCACGACTTTCTTGATGTGTGATCTCCAAACTTATGAAGATCTCTACGCCATCAAGCGATTGCGATGTAGTTCACTACGGTAAACTACTCCAAAGCGGTTTCTTGATGAGAGTGTATTGAGGAAGATGATTGATGTCGGGAAGTTCTAGGTGAGGTTTGGTGAGGTTGACACGTGTCGATCGATTCAACGGCAAGTTGCAAGTCTTACACGTTCTGGATCACTATGCTTCGATGAAGATTAGC
Source organism: Chrysanthemum lavandulifolium (assembly GCA_022545495.1). NCBI lineage: Eukaryota > Viridiplantae > Streptophyta > Magnoliopsida > Asterales > Asteraceae > Chrysanthemum > Chrysanthemum lavandulifolium. Next base: position 173,354,830 of record CM040246.1, read on the forward strand.
AAGGACTTGATGTATTCACGTTGGATTTACGTCGAGAATTGTCTCATTCTTCCACTGTACCTTGGCAAGATCTGGATCTTCAATGTCGTTGAGAGACAAATTACGAAAGTCCGCTTCACGAAATCATAGTCCCTTTCGTCTTGTCTTTTGACCACGATTTTCTTGAGGAAAGTGTAATCCCATTTAGGCGAGAGAGCTACATGCTTAACAACAACGATCCCTTTATCCTTTATACACTTCATGTTTAGACCTTGAACTGGCGACTTTTGTAGTAGATTCTTGACGTTCGGCCAATGGTGAATCCATACATTGCATCAATGTCATCTTGTTCCACGTTGTTGGCAAACATGTGAGTAGCCTTTTCCTCGATGGCTATGCGGTTGGAGTATATGGGCTGCGGGAGCGGAAGTGTAAGTGATGTAGCGTATTTCTTTGAACCATCGCTACCGTGTAGAAGAAATTCGGTCATTGTTGAAGAAGTAGCGGAATGGAATCTTAGGTTGATCTGGTTGTGTCGTTGGTAGAGGTGCGGTCGATCGGTGTAGTATGGAGCCTTGTCTTTTCGTGTGAAGTCAATGTTAGCTTGAGGTTGAGCCAATCGATGTTGTTAGACATGGCTCGTGCTATGTTTTCAAGATGGTATTCAACTTCGATAGCACTTTCAGTTGTCTTTGAGCAATTGAAAAGCTTCATTCTTGATGCGTTTTAACTCGACTTGGTCATCTTCTTCACGAAACTTCTCTTGAAGTAACTTAGCATGCTCAATGTTCGACCTTCTACCATATCTTGATCATCGGTTAGGGCGGGAGTAGCATCAACAAGTGTGAGAACCATTCATACTCGGTGTCATCTTCGTCTAGCCATGAGGCGACATCGACCTTAGCGTCTTCTTCTTCTTCTTTGGCCTAGATGAGGATGTTGGTTTCTTTCTTTAAAGCGGGAGAGGTGGGTTGTTGTTGGGGCTCGGGGACTTCCTCATCGTCACCACGGTGTATTCGAAATGATCACGGTTTTCTCATGCAGGGTGGTAACTCGAGTCACGAGGTTTGTCGTGAGCTTGGTGGAGATCTTCTTGCGGTTGGAGTCCTTTGGGGTGGTGGTGGCATGGAGGATGATTCACCGGTTTTCTTCTGGCGTTTAGGCTCTTTATCTTTATCTTTATCCTTATCATCATCGTCTCTTGGACGCTTAGGCCTTCCACTTGCTCCTTGCATGAAGTCTTGAGTTGATATTCTAGTAATGCCTCAAATAGTTTACTTTCGTCGAGGTGAAAGTTGCGGATCGTTTAGACAATTGTAGCACTAGCTTGAAATCAACTCGCATCGAGAGAAGCTGAGCTCCATTGGATTGATCGTCATTGTTACGGAGTGGATTGCATTGTTTGCTTGACCAATTTCATGAGATTTGGATAGAGTTATCGGTAAACATCTCCTTGTAACTCGAGGAGCAATGTCGAGTAGGAACTTGTGAGTATAGCCCTAATCATTTCGTTCATTTCCCTTGGGCGTCACGTTGCATCATCTTACGGACATACTCCCTTTCACTAGACATCTTGTCTATCTCGTCATGAAGAAGAATGATGTTGTCGTGAGTTGATTAAGCTTTTGTTGATCACGTCTTTCTTCCTAACTTGCTTGACAACTTTTGCAATCTTTGTTTTAGCCGGGATATCCAAGAGTCATTGGTTTCTTCACGATTTAGATGTGGATCGGTTGTTCCTTTGGATGGTGGAGGTGAAGAGTGAGAAGGCGAGTCGATGATGAGGAGGCGTGAGGTGGCTCGGGGTCCTTAGGTGGCTCGAAGTTTCCTCCTTGGGCGTGCGGGCTGTCTAGAAGAAAATTATCATAATCAATATCTTCATCATTTCGGACTTAGCCGTTTCATCGACCTTAGTATCTTCACGGGAGTTTTCTCGGTCTTTTCCATATCGGTTCCTCAATGTCGTAGTTGATGGAATCCTCAATCGCCTTTGTTGTTGTTCGTGGGTGGTGGTGGTACGGTTCCTTATCGGGTTGATTAACGCATCGGAGGCTGGTGTGGCTTGAGTTCCACCACTTGACCCTCGGGGCCACGAGTTTGATCGATCTGAATTCATCGGCAAGATATTTGAGTCGAGGTTCTTCAACTTCTTTTGATAGTCTTTTCTTCATCAAATGGTTCTTCTTGAACTTTCCTTATCATGCTCAAGCACGGAGTTTTCCTTTACCTTTTTCGACTTTTGGTGGGAGGTTTAGCTCTTGTTTGAGTGTCATCGATTGCGGTTTGAGTAGGTGACCTCTTCGTCGATTCGGTTTCCTCGAGCTTTCATCCACTAGCTTTTGTTGCGGTTCGGGCTTGGGAATAGGAATGGCTTCCTTAGAGGAACTTTCCTTTTGAGAGTATGTGACCTCTTGGAAACTTTCTTGACTCTCGGTGCTTGTAACACTCCTGCTTGCCTCTCTGGTTTTCCTAGTAGGTGTACGGAGGACTTTTCATCAAGAAAACCTACTTTGCCTTCATCAACCGCTACGGATACCTTTTGTATGAATAAAGTTGTTTGTTGCATCGGTTAGAAGGTGATCGCAACACTTGCACCTTGTTTCTTTGTTGTTGATTCCTTAAATCATTGTGAGTGTAGGCTCATACAACATGGAGTGATTGTTGGGGTCATTGAGTCTCGAGGGATATCGGGATTATACCCTAGAGCTCTTTGGATCAACAATTTGGTATATCGATATATGGGATCTTGGAGCCAAGCTTTTGAGGAAAGACATCATGTCGTCCCATATCGAGCTTCAACTTCAATGTGTTTCATGTTGACCAAAGCCCAAAAGATCGTAGTTCCATGAGCTTGGGATGCTCATAACCACTATCACGTCGAAGCGGTTTGGTGATGATAATGTAGAGGGTTCTCCATGGTGGGGAATATTCTTAAGATCCACGTATGAATGCTTTGTGATTACTCACGAGCTTCGTCATAACCAATGTCGATCATGAATTGCGAGAACGGCCTCTTGGTTGGTGTGGCATTGTATTGATTGGCTCGATGGCGGGAATGAGAAGAATAGCCCTTAAGTCTGCTTGGTGTGATGGTGACTTGTTTGTGGTTGGCGTCACCGTCACGACATTTTGACCTTTGATCTTTTGCATTGTATGCAAAATTGGTGAATGTAGATCTCGGCCTTTGTAGCGAGTTGGTGAGCATGTTACGATAAGGGTGATTCTTGAGAATGTCCACGGCAATCGGACAAGAAGACTACGGCGGTGAGACTATCAAAATCAACTCTAAGGTTGTTCTTTCCGATCTTCATTGGATAACCATGAGGAAGATATCTTCAACGGTGAGAACGTTTGGTGCTTCCACGTTTTGCATTTGGCGTCCATGTCGTGATCGAAGATATTTAGCCAAAGAACCAACATATCGAAAGACATTACGTTAGTCAACAGTTGGTTTTATTGTCTATTTATTGAATGTGATATGTCGATGATTATTCTGAGTCCAATGTCACTTGTTAGTCCAATAGTCCAAAGGCGTCGTGATAAGTTTCGTGAGTTGATTAACTTTGAGTTTTAAAGTCCAAGTTTTCACTTATTTTTCACAACTTATTAAACATTTAAGCTTATTAGTGACATTTTGGTTTCGTGGCGTTATGATTTATTTATTTACAAGTTTGCAGCGTAACAATTCATAATTTTGGTTAAAACTAGGCTTAGGCGTAGATTTTGCAAGCTTATGCGTAAGCAGGGAGTGATTATCGCGGCGTGGCGTAAGCTTATCGTGGGTTCTTGACTTCGGCGTAAGAAATATTACGCGTGGGAAAGAGGGCCTTATGCGTAAAGCTTACGGCGTGGCGTATATGGAACCTGGCGGCGTAAGGCTTACTCGTGAGTGAACCTTATGCGTGGGGTTCTTGTTCGCATATCCTTCACGAGGATACGCGTAGTCCCCATTGTAGAACCTTACGGCGTAAAGGTTACGCGTAAGATTTCTCTTACGCATAACATTCTACGCGTAAGGTGATCCTTATGCGTAGATGTTCAAGTAACCTTGATTACGAATTATTCACGCGTAGAAACACGAAATAAATTCATCATAACACCAATATTAACATCTACATTCAATCCTTTTCGGTTCTAATCATGAATACACTTTAAAGCGGTTATGCGAAGAAGCATTTACGCGTAGGTTTTAAACCCTAAAGTTCAATTTCTACGTGTAAGAGTTCTAGCCATAGGAATTACACCAAACTTTTTCGGGATGTCTAAGAAGCCTAGTGAGTTGTTTTATCCAAGTTTTAACATCAAAACCTAAGCGAATCAAAAATACCCAAATTCTATGAACATAAACCCTAATTTTCAATTTTCATGCAATTAGTGTTTACGGGTAAGTTCTAAGCTTGGATATGGTCAATTCAACATGTAAACAACATCATACAACTATCTTTTAACCAAAAACATTCACATTTGAAAAACCCCAAACTTACGCATAAACCCTAAATTTCAAAATCAATCAATTCGTGTTTACGGGTGAGTTTGATGATAAAAATGGTATCATTGAGATTATACAAACGTTTTGACACTACCATTTCAACCACAAACACTCACACTTGATTAGGTGTTCATACGCTTATCGTAGAACACAAAATCATTTCTAGGTTAAAATTTAACCGTTGGTTTTAAAACGATTCAAAACCTTTGTTTAAAATCTTGTTAAAAACACGTTAAACACTTACAAAATGATGATCAAAAACACGGATTTGCGGATGATTTTTATGCGTAGGATTTGGTAGTTGGTGAAATAAATGTGGTGAGTAAATGTGAAGTTAGTTTGGTGAGGTGTTTTGTTAAAAATACTTTGAGCTTTTGACACAATTAGTCCCTCCACCTTTACCATTTACATCCCATGCCCATAACTTCCATTTTGGTTACCAAGCGAAGGATATTTGGAAAGAAATTTGCGACACTCCCCTCGACTTAAGAAATAATGAAATTTTATAAATTTTAGTTCAGGAGTGTTAGTAAACCGAAATGTGACCACCATTATTAAAGAAACAATCGGGATGAGGTAACATGCAAGTACAAGGTTTTATGAAACCGAAAAATATTTGCTTTCTCCCCTCAACACTTGATCGAAAAAATATTGAATTTTGAAAGATTAGAGTGTTGTGGAAGATTTGTACTTGCCATGTTAAAAGAAATATAGATAGAAGAATATTTTTGTTGTTTTATCGATTTTATATTTTTGTATTTTGTTTTGAAAATATTTACAAAAGAGGTTTTGGTGTTTGGTGGTTTTAAGAATGTTTTAAAAGTTCATCCGGTTCCTCTTGAGTCAAACACCTCATACCAATCCGGTGGACCAACTCATTAAACCTAGCGAGGAGCTAAGGCTTTGGTGAGAAGATCGCGATTGGTATTGATACCCACAAAGTATAATTCAACGGTACCACATTCACGTGCTCCTTGATGAAATGATATCGAAGATCGATGTGCTTTGATTTTGAATGTTGAGCGAGTTGCGAGATCGCAATAGCACTCCGATTGTCGCGATACATCGGGATTACATCAAATACGTAACCATAGTCTTTGAGTTGTGTTCTCATCCAAATGACTTGAGCACAACACGCCGACATGGCTACATATTACCTTCGGTTGAGGACGGCGATGTACAATCCTGCTTCTTGATTGCCATGACACGGTTTATCACCAAGAAATTGTAATGCTCTGAAGTACTTTTTCGTGAATCTAAGCATCCTGCGTGATCGGTCTGAAAAAGCTATTAGTTCAAAACGAGAATCGCCGGATACGGATCCCCAAGTTAATGGTTCCCTTGATGTATCGGAGGATTCTTTTAGCCTCGAGAGGTGGGTTTCGATTGGTCTCGTGATAGCGGGAGCAAAGATATCTGGCAAAAACAATATCAGACACTGCTATTTGTTAGATACATGAGAGACCCAATGATACTACGGTATTTGGTAGGGTCCACCAATTTCCCATGTAAATCGCGTCTAGCTTCTTGGTATGAGCCATTGGTGTGGCATAGGTGTCACAGATTTTGCATTCCAAATTTGTTAAGTTCAAGGGCATATTTGGGTGACTCAAGAAAATACCACGGGGTGATTGATGAACTTGCGGTCCTAGAAAGAGCGTAAGTTCACCCATCATGGACATTTCAAAATGTTTTTCATTAGTTTTGCAAAAGCGATTGAGTACTTTTTATGTGTTGACCCAAAATGATGTCATCACGTAAATTTGAACAATTAAGATGTGTGCCCGTGATATTGTATGAAAAGAGTTGGGTCGACCGAACCTTTGGTGAAATTATTGGCAATGAGGAAGGATGATAACTTATCGTACACAGCGAGGAGCTTGTTTGAGTCCGTCTGAGCTTTGTTCGGTTTGTAGACATGGTTCGGGAACTCGGGATCAACGAATCCTTACGGTTGGTGACATAAACCGTTTCTTCGGTTGACCATTCGAAAAGCGGTTTGGCGTCCATCGAAAGACCGTTATATTCATATGAGCATGACGCGAGAAAGATCGAGCGACCTCAAGGCGAGCAACGGGCGAATGATTCTTCAAAGTCAATACCTCTTCACATCTATAACCCTTAGCCACGGGCGTGACTTGTTTACGATTCGTTCCTTGACATCAATTTGTTCTTCCAAATCCATTTGAGACCAATGGCGTAGACCCTGTTGGTCTTTCAACCGATTCCATACTTCAAGGCGTTTGAATTGATTGAGTTCTTCTTGCATGGATTCAATCCGGTTGTCTTTTGTCATTGCGTCTTTAATGTTTTAGGTTGATTGGCGAGCGGTGAGTGCATAAATGCAATGTTCACCATCGTGTGAAGGCGTTGTCTCGTTCTGTTGGTTGATTCGGGTTACCAATAATATTCTCAAGAGGATGGTCTTTTGTCCAACGATGTGTAGAGGTTGATGTTGGTATACATTGTGCGATTTTGAGGATTCAAATGGCTTGTAGATGATTCCGCAACATCGGTGCGGCGGTTTCATTAGCAAGCGGGTTAAAGAAGCATTTGGATCAAAATCTGCGGTGGGGTACTTCATTGTTCGAACATCATCGGTGATTGGACGTCGTTGGAAGCAGTTTGTTCAACTGTTGTTGTAGAGTCAATTGGTGGTGCTTCTTCAGCGATGGTTGTTGTAGCAGTGTATCGGTATTGGAATATGATCGGGTTGAGCGGTGAAACATTGGATACACACGAGCACGTTCATCAATGTCATCACTAAGCAGTGAGCAAATAGCTTTTCCATTTGTTGTGAGTAAGTGGGGCTTGGTTCGGTGATGATGGGGTTTGAGGAAGTTTAAGCGGTTGTGACCGGGTTCCAAGCAATTATGCTCGAAGCCATTTCGTAAGCTCATCGAAATTTGCATGAATCGTTTCCATAACCTGCTTTGTCTGACGATTCGGATCCGGTAACCTTTAGAATTCTCACAATATCCAATAAAGACTCAATGTCGACTTTGGCTTTGAGCTTTCCAAAGTCATCACGATCATTATTTGGGTAGCAAAGGGATCCAAATACATGAAAGTGTTTGAGATTCGGTTTTGTTGTGGATAAGCTCAAAGGTGTTTTGTTGTGGCGTTTAGTAATCATTGAGCGATTTTGAGTGTAGCATGCGGTTGATCTGACTTGACCCACAAATGTCTGGAAGTTTAGCATTGATTAACATTGTTCTTGCGACTTCCACTAACGTCGGTTCCGTCTTTCAACAACTCCGTTTTGTTACGGTGTGCGTGCAATAGATGTTTGATGCTCAATTCCACTTTCTCATAAAATTCCGAAGAGTTTGATTCACAAATTCGGTTCCTTTATGCATTCGATTTGTGGGATTTGTGTTTCGGATGAACTTGAATTTTCGTGAGAAGGTGATGATCATCTGTGGAGCTTGATCTTTGCTTGAAGAAAGTAGACCCAAGTCCATCTTGAGTAGTCATCTACAATTACCGGGATGTAGCGTTTGCCATTAATCGTTTGCACACGCATCGGGCCACACAAATCCATGTGAAGAAGATGAAGCACATCTTGAGAGTTGTGTTCCACCTTTGAAGGAAAATGAGCACGAGTGCTTTTCCCTTGTTCACAAGGTGAGCAAAGGTGATCTTTAGAATACGGAATCTCGGGAGACCTTGACAAGTTTGTATCGAGCAAGGTTGGTTATGGTTTGAAAGTTTAAATGTGAGAGGCGTCGATTGCCATAGCCAAGATTTTGTTGATGTTTCCTTTGAAAGTAGACAAATGGGAGATGAAGCAACCATGTCTTGCATTGAGATTTTGTACAGACTAAATTGCGAGTGCGACATAAGATCGTTTCCTTGTAGATCACGAATGAAACAAGTTTTCTCCCGAAAAGCAATCTCCATCATGGAAGAAATAGAAAAGAAGTGATCGGATCCGTATGCATATTGAAGAGTTATGCGTAGAGAGTAAATGAGACAATGAGATCTACAGTATGAATACATATGTATGAATACAGATCTACAATAGGCATTCGAGGGTCACCTTTTCTAAATGTTACAGGTGCAAGTTTCTTAATGTTGCTAATCTGAACTTGTTCATACTTTCCTAACTTTTCCTTTAACTCAATGAAATTGTGCAACAAATCTTCATTTTCAGAACGAAGATTTCCAGAAAAATTCAGGACTTCTTTAGTGTGTGCAAGATAATGATCAAGTTCGTTTGATGCTTCATCACAAGTCTGTTTGAGTAAATCAAATATGACACCATATTCCTTTTTAACTTTTGCAAGTTCTTGTTCATATTTTGAGATTTGACATTTCAAAGACGCGTTTTGATCATCCAGTTGCTCAAATTTGGGATTATAAGTTTTGGAATGCAACTGGTTGATTTTGTTTTGCAAAGCAAGTTCACGATTTTGACAATCTTTTTGACACCATTGAAGACGACGTTTTGCATTTGAAAGCTCGTTTAACAGTCGTTCATTTTCAACTTTTAAAGACTCGATCGATGCACATTATCGATATTCTCAACAATTTCAGCAGAATCAACAGAATCGTGAGAGATATAATCGATGCATATGGCAAAGAATGCAATAACACAACATTATGGATATCAAGACGATAACATCTTCCAAGAGTCTATCAACATCTTTTCCTAACATTTTCTTTTCGTTTTGTATTCGAAATAGATGTTTTGTTTTCTCAAAAATGATTTTCATCAATCCAAGTTCCTTATGAAATTCCTTTTCCCAATATAATGCACAATTTTTCAAAATTTTAACATGGGTAAAATTCTTTTCGAAAAATATCTCTTTGTTCTCGCTACCGAGGCGATTGAAAATGTTCAACTTTTATTTGAGAATGAAATTCAATCTCACGTTCTAAAATTTTGAGGTCGAAGTGAAAATGTCAAAATATCTAAGAATTTGACGATTTTTGGTTTTGATTTTACTTCGTTGAGTGAAGGTAAAGGACCATAAATTTGTGCATAATTTGGTTGAGGAGCAACATTAGAAGACTCGAACGTAGTGATAATCCTAGGTGTGTTAGAAGAATCCTTTGGTGTGTGAAAGTGACGGCTTTTGAATAGTTAAATGGTTTGTTATAAACAACATTTTCTAATTTTGATCGACTCTCGTCTTACGCATCTAATTCCTCTTGACGATGATATTCAACAACACTCATAATGATATCATCAATTTTATATTACGCCTTTGGAAACTTCACGATCTGGTTTGAATGCTTTGGTTGAAAGCTTTGGTTTATGTCGGAAGATTCGGTCCATATCCATTTGGATTGGGTTTTAAAGTAAACTTTTGAATAATTGTGATTGACTCACCATGTTTATAAACAACATTTGAAACTCTTTGAGTTTGTTTTGTGGTGACAATTTCTTCAAGATGGTCATCTATTCGTTTCGTTGAATGCTTTTTGTATGCCGAGAGCTGCTTTTTGACAAGTTAACAACTCGGCCTTGGCTTTTGAGTTTTCAAAGTAAGAGCGTTAAGTTGTTTTTTATGTTCATGTTTCAGTTTTTCTATTTGTGACAACAAAGCATTCTTCGATCCGACTAGATCACGTATCTGTCGTTCTAAAGATTTTTCATTTTGGTGTGATTTAGCAAAAGCGACTTCAAAATATTTTTCACGTTATTCTTGAGTTTTGAAAAAATTGAGTTGTCGTTTTAAGCATTCAATATCCATGGTTAACAGTGCATTTTTAATGTGTAATTGTTGATTTAATGAACGACATTCATCCATTTGGGATTGATAATCTTTAAGTAAGAGGTCAATATCTGGATTAGGCAAAGGTTCAGCGTGTTCAACGTGAGTCACAACATGATCACTATTCAGATCCTCAAGTATAACCACGGAGTCAATTTGAGTATCAAAGGTAACCATAAGGTCATCTTGATCGTCAAATGTAACTACGGGGTCTAGTTGAGAATCGTCAGAGTGAGATGTGGACGACTCATGTTGAACATTCGAGCCTCGTCGGATTCGGATGTTGGTGAGATATTAGATCGAGATATGAATATGGTTTGTTTCGGTACACGAGACAAGCCATCGGTGTCATACACTAGGCTGTGTCACTCATGTGGAGCTCGTGCATATTAGCCATCATCATAACTCTTTGCATTAGCCTCGCAAGTCCTCCATATCATCATCGAGTGCGCATCTACCATAAAGCTCATTCTTTGTTTGTGAGAGTTCCACCGACTTCATCCTTAAGAGCCAAAAGTAAAGCCTCCTTGTGATAAGCACTACCCCTAGTCCTCGGCTTTGGGCATGCATTAGCCAGTGACCCTTCTCATTACGGTTGCGAAAGAACGAAGACCATTTATCCCATTACGAGCATTACCTGTTCAACCACTTGAGCTCTCTGTTGTTGTGGAGAACGCATGTTATTCCTACCCATAGCGTTAAAACCTTGACCACCGCCCATCTGAAGACCATAACCATGATTCTGAACTTCAACTCGTCCATTGTTCACAACAGCCTGATACCTTGTGTTTGATGAGGAACAAATGCGATTGTTGGATTTGTTTGTATAACGGTCAAAAGCTTTAGCAATCATAACAAATCCTTGTTGTAATGCATCGAAAGCATCTGAGTCCTCATTTGCTTCACTGTAAAGTGCTTGATCATTGTTGTTGTTGTATGGAACCTGTTAATACAAATAAACCGTAAAAACGTTTATTAATATTTTGCGATCTCTTTGTGTTTTGTTGATAACATATATATTGTTGTCTTAAGTATAATTATAAGGATACATGTTATTTTTGTAAAGCATTTACATATAATCTTTTAAATACAAAATGTAGTAACTAAAGCATTTGTTGTAATAGTTAATTAGGATGGGTAAAATCACAACCCATGGATCTTAACCCATACCCAAAGAGACTTGATAAAATGTATACTTAGATACATTGAATCTAAAGAAAACCCATGGACCAACCCATGACCCATAACCAAAAACCCATGGGCAAAGAGGGCGTTCCACGGATCCCTAGCTTTGTGCTAGCGGATCCCAGTGGAAGGGATCCGTGGGATCCGTGAGAACAGTGAGGAAATTTGCCTATAAATAGAGAGCCATTTCTTCATTCTAACTCACCCCTATTCTTACTAAATCTCTCATACACTCTCATTCTCTTCTAACATAAAGATCACTAGATCTAGAGAGTTGTTCTTCTTTCTTTCTATTTGTGATTCTCATATAGGTCCTTGTAACACCCTCAAAAATGGTTTGCAGCGGAAGAAAAAGTTTTTGGGATGCTACATAGTTGGATCATAACACAAGTGAAAAATAATAGCTTTTTCGTAAAAATATTTCATTTATTGTAGTAAAACAAAGTTTACAAAAGTTGAATTGTTGGAAAATGGCCCATTAATAAAATGTGGTCCCCATTTGTAAATCGTAGTCATCTATAACCATGCCATGCCAATGCCCAGTGCCTCCAGAGTTAGCTATCGCCTTTTCACGAAAATACATGCTAAAAAGTCAACACAATGGTTGAGTGAATTCATAGGTTTAGTAAATAAGCGATTGATCACAAGATTTTCAAGTTTGAGATAAGCCATGGGCTCACGTTGTTATCGCCCATAAAAGATAGTTGATATTATTGCACTAAGCTCATGACACCAAACTAGCGCATACACCTAAATCTTTGGTGTAAGTAAATAAAATTGCCCTCCGAGATGTAATAGCCAATTACATAGAGATACCAAATATAGTGCGCCGGTTATTTCCGATAACCGAGTCGGGTCGTCAATTCCCATAGTACTATCCACGATATTTGCGCTCACGCAAGTGATTAATGGTTCATGATGTAGGGGACTTTTGGCAAACAACTTAGGCGAGTCATAATATCAAGTGAACATCAAAGCAGTTTTCAAGCAATTGTGATCATAAAAGCGAGAGTAGCATGTATTCTCCCCAAGGAGTTTATAAAGCAGTTAAAAGAGTAAAAGTGGGGCTATGAACTCACCTTGGTATGCGAGATGTAAGACATCACAACTAACATCAAGTAATACATGTGCCCGACCCGACACGCAACCTAGATAAGTATGGTATGGTTTTAGTCTAAGTCTTGTATTCAAAACAACGTTTGTAAGTTTACATGTATTTATGTTTTGAAATGCTTGAAGTTCAAAAACAAAAGTTTTCAAATATTTGAGTTATTGTAGCTTATGTGGATGGTTCACAAGTTAATTAGATTATCGATGTACGTAAAAATGTAGTTGTGAAAATATTTGTAAGTTTTGGCTCTTGGAATAATGTGGAAATTTGTATACTGAAACTTTCAGATAAGAGTTGGCTCGAATATTGACTCAAGTACAAATGAAGCGAGAATAAATACAAGTCGAATTGTGTTTATTAGATTCGTTAGGTTTCGAGTGTGAAAATATATACACCATATATATATTTATCGAGTTATTGGAAAATAATATATTTAAAATGTATATATATAATATTTATAGTTTACGCGATTGTGGTCGTCAAATAGAAATATGTGCCAAACATATTTATGTAGCGAAGAGTGATAAAATAATATAAATTTATTATCTTATAAAAGCTTTCATGATGAAAAGCGTTAAGTGTACAACTTGAAAGGATTAAAGTTGTAAAGATTTATATAAGTTTCAAACTTTTTAAAGGTTTTAAGAATATGTCAAGTGGTTCAAATTTGAGGGTTAACACCGTTAAATAGTGAAAGTTAGCAAAAATAATAAATATTGATAAAACGACCCACCGCCAAGGTTCGAACTCGGGTTGTTTCCCAATAACTGAAAGATCCAACCAACCGAGCTAAGAGCTCGTTCTTGTTATTGTTCTGATTTATTATATTTAAGGGATTTACTAACGATGTTATTTTTGGTTATATAGCACGCCAAGACATCGAGCTTGTGTTTGCATGAAATGCTTTGGTGCTTCTTCTTCCTCGAATTTTACATGAAATGGTTGGCTTATGTTTGCCAAATGAATGAGCTTATAGACCTAGTAGGTGTTTGAGCTTAAACAAGGCATTATGTTGGATGCGAGAAGAGCTTGATAAGTAAACTAAATTCGAGATAGGTAACAAATAAACCAACAACCTAAATAAACAATATTCCAAGAATGAGCCAATACTTTAACATGTTTCATAAACTTGTTTTTCCAAAGATGATATATGTTCGAATAATATCGAAAAGCTTTTAAAACTTTTAGTAATCCCTTATAAACCCGAGTTAAGCGATACTAAATGCCTATTTATTTTTCGTTCACACATCCATGTTTTAAGTTCAAAATAGTTGAGCAAAAGTAAGGTTCCGTTATGTTTCCATTTTAACGAGTACATAAATTACATGTTCATAGGTTTTCTTGCAAAACATATACGTTATCGATATAAAATGAATATCAAAGAGGTGTGTCCGAATTTTGCTTACAGGTAGGAAAGGTGTACGAGAGATAGACAAGGGCCAAGGTAATAGCACCTCTACTAGTTTTCCCAACTGGAACCCGCTTAGCTTCCAAAATTTTAAACCCGTTTTCCTTTTTGCTTTCCAAACTCATGAACCCGATAACCCTTAGCTTTCGAAAACCTTTCTTTGCTCTAGCTTGTAAACTTGTATGCTTTGTTTTGTTTGGTAAGTAAAATGTGTGTTTGTATGTTGTGTGAGCTTTGATTGAAATGTGAAGAACTAAGGACATAAGGGTGCTCGTTATTTAAGGAGAAGCAAGAGGGTTGAGTTGCTTGTAGGTTTGCAACATTAAATGTTCCTTGCACCTTTTTAGCAAACACAAGTAAGATGTTATGGGTTGTAGGCGTATGACAGTAGCCAAAAGAAAAGAAGAAATAAAAGGTGAAAAGACAAGGCTTGAGTACTATCTTGGTTTTAGCATGCAAACATGCAGCCGAATTCAAGGGCATGGGATGAGTTGTCTTTGTCGCATGTTGGATAATGGAGCATTTTACACAATGGATCACATAGTCAATGTAGTCAAAGTGGTGCTTAATTATTTATTTAAGTTAGCATGAGTTTTGTGCACACATAATATAGTACAATGCACGTGTATTTTTGTGTACCCTTTATTCTGTCGAAACTCTGCGAATACGTATCTTCTCGGTATCCGTAATATATAAAAATTACATTTTTGGAAACGTTTTCGATGGTGTAATATTATGAATTCATTATCACATATAGTTTAGATTACATCTGTTTTGTCGTTACTAAGTTGGCGTCGGTGTGCGTTTGGGGTCGGATTAGATGGAAGCCCAAGAGAAAATGTGGATCGAGTTGGACTATTGTTGAGACGAGGCCCAAATAAAATATTAGTGTGGGCTTGATCCGGTTATAAGGCCCATTAACGAGTTGGTTTCGAGTGGTGAAAAGTCCAATGAGTTCCGAGGCCCAATAGAAAAGAGTCGGGTTTGATCGTCTTGGTGTTTAAGTTTAGTGTTGGTAAGCAAGTGAGCTATTTAAGGTGATACGTGAGTTACGTCTCGTAGTGGTTGACGAATAAAGTTCGTAGATGCAATAAAATATATATATATATATATATATATATATATATATATATATATATATATATATATATATATATATATATATATATATACTCGTAAAAAGGGTTAATTAAACTTTCAAATTAAATTACTTTGTCTTTAACGATAATTAATGACTTGAAAATTTACGGGTTGTTATAGTACCTACACTTATGGGAACCTCGTCCTCGAGGTTAAGTTTGTGCTATTCGCTTATGTGATTAAGTAAGGATTTAAAACTTACTAACTTGTTTGAAAACGTGGCGTGGGTAAATTTGTTCGAATACGTGTTTATTTAAAAGCTATGTCAACATTTCAAGAAATTCAATCTCTTTGTTTGTGTTATGTAGTTAGGTAAAAGTTTTGTGACCTCGAAAAGGATTATAATTTTAGTGGGATAGGCGTTTACACTTGATATAAGTATGACAATTTTTGTAAAAGGTGACGTTTTGATATTTCTCAGCGTAGGAAAGTTCGATAAAGTTTGACCAGAAAATTCTAACTCGTAAATATAAATGTTTTCAGAAAAATGCTACCACAAGTTTTATCGTTAATAAAAATGCAATCTAGAGGAAAAGAAAGAAAAATATATATATATATATATCCTCGAAGGTGAAAATGTCATAGCGGAAGATGTGGTCGGGTACGTACATTTCAATAAGTTTTAAATGTTTATGGGCAGGATTCAGTTGTTAAGGTTATGCTTCCCGAATTTGAACGGTATATAAGAAAAATATAGAGTATTTAAAATTTTAAAGAGATCTTAATGTTTGTAAAGAAAATTGCTGAATTTCAGCTCTTGTGATGAAAAATTGTTAAATAAGGTTTTAGGTGACAACATGGAATCGGTTCCAAGTTGGAGGTTTTTTATGTAAATTCAAAAGTTGTTTCTCAAAATAATTTCAAATACCTTAGCTTTTGTGGATGATAAATCAGTTTTGTTTCTTAGCATTTCTCATTATTGTTTTCAAAACAAAGCGCTTATTTTTACTCCGAAAATTTGGTTTATTTTCAAAAGAAAATATCGGTTACCTTTTAAAGTTTTTCAAGGGAGTAAATAGTTTATAAGGAAATTGCAGTAAAGTTTATGAAAAAGATTTGTAAACCCATTTTATTGAGTAAGAAGAAAATACTTTCATTATGATGAATCGTAGTTTGTGGTTCGGTATTTAGAGCAACAACTTGGTAAGGTGGTTTTTAAAACAGCCTATAAAGTAATAGAAGGCGATTTATAATTTATAGAATAGTAGTGAAATCGCATTTAACTTTGTGATATTTTGGTAAGACAACAATTCAGGTTGTAAAATAACTCGTGAAATGATTTGTAAAATAGCTTATAAGAAAACAATTTATTGTTTGTCCAATAGTAGAAGATTTCGTAGTTCAATTAATAGGGTTGTAGTAAAATACTTAGTACGATAAAGGCAAAATAGTTTGTGAGGTAAGAGTACTAAGTTTTATGGTTTCAAATCAGACTGTGGCTAAAACAGCTCATTAAAAGGGTAAAATAGTTTATAAGACTGTAATATAACTTGCCGGGAAAATTTTGTAATATAGTTTACAAATTGCTATCGCAATTGTTTGTTGTTTCATAAAATAATAGTAAGATAACCAATCGGTTTATCACTCTATAGAAAATAGTTTGCAAAGCATTAATAAGGTCATTGTTTATGAAGTATGAGTAAGGTTGTAATTTTTTTTTTTTTTTTTTTTTTTTTTTTGGTTTAATGGCACAGTAGTAAGACTTTTTGGAAAATGACCGTGAAGTGATTGGTAAAATATTTGAAAGTAGTTCACGTTAGATAACGACGAAGTTGATTATTTCATAAGAAGGAAGATAGGACAGGCAGTTGGTATTTCAAAGGAATGAGTGAAAGGTTAGGAATCCGTTCCCAGAAAAAGTGACTTGAGTTGCAAGATGACTTCTTAATACGCTTTTAGATATTTAGTCGTTCGTTTATTGTTTATGTTTAGCGAGGGGGTTCCCTTTGTAGATGTCGAGGTGTGTTGTTCCTAGAACGGCTAAGGAAGAAATCTGGTTCATCGATTAGGTACGAGTTTTGGGGGTAGGGGTGACATTGTTACCGCAATGGGTGACGAGATGACTTCGATCTCAACGTCTAAGAGAATGATAATAAGATGGGATTATGGATGCTTGGTTTGCAACGACTCCGTAATAGAGGTTTAACGGTCCAGTAATGAAGACGATAAGTCGATGGGACGGGAAGATAGAAGACATGGTATTGTAGCGACCCAAAAATATAATCTAAACATAGAGTAATGTCGTGCGGTAAGTAAAATTAGGTTAGTCACGGATAACTACTAAGCAAATCTAAAATATAATCATTAACTCGCATCATGCAAGATTTCACTGGTTATGTATTATCTGCTAAGCAAATCTCATACATAGCGTAGGCACGGAGGGCGCGAAGTGGTGGCGTAAAGTGGTCCATTTCAACATGGATCATTGTGGTGTCCTTGCGCGAAGTGGTAGTGTGCATCATCTGCCAGGCAAATCTCCATGCACGTTGCTAGAAAGATGTAGACACGGAGGCGTAGGGTAGTGGTGTAAAAAGGTCAGTTTAGAAAGTGTAATAATGAGAAAGGCGTTCCACTTAGGAGAAGAAGTGTCGTAGTGAGGAAATGTTGTGACGTCGGTGTGTGATGTGTAGGAGTAAACCTTTATAACTCTTATGATGAAAACACATGAAAATTTTACTCTTTTTAGAAGTCAATCAGGAGGTCAACCGGACATACCACTATTATAACTACTTTCAGTATTGCAACATTCACCTATGAGTCAGACATAGGTGATCAAGCTATGTCTCACTGTCCCTGGCTGAATATAGGTGATCAGTCTATATTCACCCGAGGTTCAATGAATCTTGCAATGCTTAGCTTAGTTATACTAGTAACATGTCCTAATGTCTTTAAAGTTTGGTATGAAAGATTGAACAATTATTTCATTTATGTGGGGGAGAAGGCGTAGCGCAGTGGTACGTAAACATACGTATAAGTAGGGCAATCATAGCTAATAGTGAGGTTAAGTTGTTAGTAATAAAACACATATCTTATCAAAGATGACTTCAACGAGTCATAAGTGAGGCAATCAGCTTGGCAGGCAGGCATGTGGCGGTCATAGGATTAAGTTTTGTAAAAGTGGTTATAGTCTAGGTTTGAAAAATACCTAGTTCTCTATAACCGAGGCTCTGATGCCAATCTGTAACACCCTCAAAAATGGTTTGCAGCGGAAGAAAAAGTTTTTGGGATGCTACATAGTTGGATCATAACACAAGTGAAAAATAATAGCTTTTTCGTAAAAATATTTCATTTATTGTAGTAAAACAAAGTTTACAAAAGTTGAATTGTTGCGGAAAATGGCCCATTAATAAAATGTGGTCCCCATTTGTAAATCAGAGTCATCTATGACCATGCCATGCCAATGCCCAAGCGCCTCCAGAGTTAGCTATCGCCTTTTTCCTGAAAATACATGCTAAAAAGTCAACACAATGGTTGAGTGAATTCATAGGTTTAGTAAATAAGCAGTTGATCACAAGATTTTCAAGTTTGAGATAAGCCATGGGCTACGTTGTTATACGCTCATAAAAGATAGTTGATATTATTGCACTAAGCTCATGACACCAAACTAACTACATACACCTAAATACTGGTGTAAGTAAATAAAATTGCCCTACGAGATGTAATAGCCAATTACATAGAGATACCAAATATAGTGCGCCCGGTTATTTCCGATAACCGAGTCGGGGTCGTCAATTCCATAGTACTATCCACGATATTTGCGTTCACTCGCAAGTGATTAATGGTTCATGATGTAGGGACTTTTGGCAAACAACTTAGGCGAGTCATAATATCAAGTGAACAAAGCAGTTTTCAAGCAATTGTGATCATAAAAGCAGTAGTAGCATGTATTCTCCCCCAAGGAGTTTATAAAACAGTTAAAAGAGTAAAAGTGGGGCTATGAACTCACCTTGGTATGCAGAGATGTAAGACATCACAACTAACATCTAGTAATACATGTGCCCAGCTCCGACACGCAACCTAGATAAGTATGGTATGGTTTTTAGTCTAAGTCTTGTATTCAAAAACAACGTTTGTAAGTTTACATGTATTTATGTTTTTGAAATGCTTGAAGTTCAAAAACAAAAGTTTTCAAATATTTGAGTTATTGTAGCTTATGTGGATGTTTCACAAGTTAATTAGATTATCGATGTACGTAAAAATGTAGTTGTGAAAATATTTGTAAGTTTTGGCTCTTGGAATAATGTGGAAATTTGTATACGAAACTTTCGTATAAGAGTTGGCTCGAATATTGACTCAAGTACAAATGAAGCGAGAATAAATACAAGTCGAATTGTGTTTATTAGATTCGTTAGGTTTCGAGGTGTGAAAATATATACACCATATATATATTTATCAGAGTTATTGGAAAATAATATATTTAAAAATGTATATATATAATATTTATAGTTTACGCGATTGTGGTCGTCAAATAGAAATATGTGCCAAACATATTTATGTAGCGAAGAGTGATAAAATAATATAAATTTATTATCTTATAAAAGCTTTCATGATGAAAAGCGTTAAGTGTACAACTTGAAAGGATTAAAGTTGTAAGGATTTATATAAGTTTCAAACTTTTTAAAGGTTTTAAGAATATGTCAAGTGGTTCAAATTTGAGGGTTAACACTGTTAAATAGTGAAAGTTAGCAAAAATAATAAATATTGATAAAAACAGCCACTGCCAAGGTTCGAACTCGGGTTGTTTCCCAATAACTGAAAGATCCAACCAACTGAGCTAAGAGCTCGTTCTTGTTATTGTTTACAGATTTATTATATTTAAGGGATTTACTAACAGTGTTATTTTTGGTTATATAGCACGCTCAGTACACTGAGCTTGTGTTTGCATGAAATGCTTTGGTGCTTCTCTTCTTCCTCGAATTTTACACAGAAATGGTTGGCTTATGTTTGCCAAATGAATGAGCTTATAGACCTAGTAGGTGTTTGAGCTTAAACAAGGCATTATGTTGGATGCAGAAGAGCTTGATAAGTAAACTAAATTCGAGATAGGTAACAAATAAACCAACAACTGAAATAAACAATATTCCAAGAATGAGCCAATACTTTAACATGTTTCATAAACTTGTTTTTCCAAAGATGATATATGTTCGAATAATATCGAAAAGCTTTTAAAACTTTTAGTAATCCCTTATAAAACCCGAGTTAAGCAGTACTAAATGCCTATTTATTTTTCGTTCACACATCCATGTTTTAAGTTCAAAATAGTTGAGCAAAAGTAAGGTTCCGTTATGTTTCCATTTTAACGAGAGTACGCAAATTACATGTTCATAGGTTTTCTTGCAAAACATATACGTTATCGATATAAAATGAATATCAAAGAGGTGTGTCCGAATTTTGCTTACAGGTAGGAAAGGTGTACGAGAGATAGACAAGGGCCAAGGTAATAGCACCTCTACTAGTTTTCCCAACTGGAACCCGCTTAGCTTCCAAAATTTTAAACCCGTTTTCCTTTTTGCTTTCCAAACTCATGAACCCGATAACCCTTAGCTTTCGAAAACCTTTCTTTGCTCTAGCTTGTAAACTTGTATGCTTTGTTTTGTTTGGTAAGTAAAATGTGTGTTTGTATGTTGTGTGAGCTTTGATTGAAATGTGAAGAACTAAGGACATAAGGGTGCTCGTTATTTAAGGAGAAGCAAGAGGGTTGAGTTGCTTGTAGGTTTGCAACATTAAATGTTCCATGCACCTTTTTAGCAAACACAAGTAAGATGTTATGGGTTGTAGGCGTATGATAGTAGCCAAAAGAAAAGAAGAAATAAAAGGTGAAAAGACAAGGCTCGAGTACTAGCTTGGTTTTAGCATGCAAACATGCAGCCGAATTCAAGGGCATGGGGGATGAGTTGTCTTTGTCGCATGTTGGATAATGGAGCATTTTACACAATGGATCACATAGTCAATGTAGTCAAAGTGGTGCTTAATTATTTATTTAAGTTAGCATGAGTTTTGTGCACACATAATATAGTACAATGCACGTGTATTTTTGTGTACCCTTTATTCTCGTCGAAACTCATGAACACGTATCTTCTCGTATCCGTAATATATAAAAATTACATTTTTGGAAACGTTTTCGATGGTGTAATATTATGAATTCATTATCACATATAGTTTAGATTACATCTGTTTTGTCGTTACTAAGTTGGCGTCGGTGTGCGTTTGGGGTCGGATTAGATGGAAGCCCAAGAGAAAATGTGGATCGAGTTGGACTATTGTTGAGACGAGGCCCAAATAAAATATTAGTGTGGGCTTGATCCGGTTATAAGGCCCATTAACGAGTTGGTTTCGAGTGGTGAAAAGTCCAATGAGTTCCGAGGCCCAATAGAAAAGAGTCGGGTTTGATCGTCTTGGTGTTTAAGTTTAGTGTTGGTAAGCAAGTGAGCTATTTAAGGTGATACGTGAGTTACGTCTCGTAGTGGTTGACTTAATAAAGTTCGTAGATGCAATAAAATATATATATATATATATATATATATATATATATATATATATATATATATATATATATATATATATATATATATAACTCGTAAAAGGGTTAATTAAACTTTTAAATTAAATTACTTTGTCTTTAACGATAATTAATGACTTGAAAATTTACGGGTTGTTATAGTCCTCTCTAAGGCGAGATCACGAGCATTCTACAAGTCATCCAAGCAAGGGTCCTTGATTGATTTGTCACCCATAAGATTTACATAAATGAAGATCTTGTATTTGATATTTCACATATTTGTTGTGTAATAGTTGTGTTGGTTTGGTCCACCGTGCTACGGACTCGGTATCTAGCTTTGTACGGAAAAATTGTAAGCAACGTTGTGAAGGCTTCTCCGCCAAGTGAAGGAGTTTGTTGACATAGCGCTTGAACTCGAGTAGGTGACTCGGGAGTGGAGTAGGGCAAGGAAGGTGTCCTTGTAGCGAACCACTATAAATCGGTTGTGTCATTTCTATCCCTTATGTTTATTTATTTGCTTGCATTATCATTAGATCTATCGTTCTCAACATCCATACGATTTCACATAATATCGAATCTAAAGTTTTGAAATCAACTTAAAATCGGCAAAACTATTCAACCCCCTTCTAGTTTTCCACAATTGGCATCAAGAGCTAAGTTTATAAAAGTTTTAAAATAAAATTGTATTTTAAAAACTTTTCGATCACTATGGGTTCGAAAATTATAAGGAAGGGCAATCTATGCAACGACCACCACTACTTGAAACTAATGGTTTTATATATTGGAAAAATATATTCAAACATATGTGAAGTCTAAAGATATTGATCTTTGGTACATTATTGTTGAAGGTGATTTTGAGGCTACCTCAAATGATGATAAAGGAAATTTAGTTCACATACCTCATGATAAACTAAATGATGAAATGAAGAAAAAGCTTTCTAAAAATAGTGAAGCAAAAATGGTTTTATATAATGCTTTACCGAAAAAGCAATTCGAAAGAATTTTTATGCTTAAAACCTCTAAAGAAATTTGGAATTCTTTAGTTGTAACTCATCAAGGCAACCAACAAGTTAAAAATAATAAAATTGTTTTATTTGTTCAACAATATGAACAATTTTCAATATCGGATGAGGAAACTATAGATCATTCATTTGCTAACTTTAATACTATTATTACATCTTTACAAGCACTTGATGAATCCTTTTCTAGCCGTAACCATGTTAGGAGATATCTAAGGGCACTTCCATCGAAGTGGAGATCCAAGGTGTGGCAATCGAAGAGTCAAAAGATTTGACAATCCTCACCCTCGATGAACTCATAGGCAACCTAAAAGTCTACGAGCTTGTCCTTGCTAAAGATTCCAAGCCTCAAAGGTGAAAGAAACACAAATCTCTAGCCCTTAAAGCCAAAAAGGCTTCGACGATGAGGAGAACTCATCTTCGAGTAGTGACGACGAAGAGTACGCTATGGCGGTAAGGGACTTTAAAAGTTCTTTAGAAGAAGTGGTGATACGTCAAACAACCGTATGACGATAAGAAAGGCTTTCGGAAAAGCAAAGAGGACGAGAAGCCAAAGGATGATCGTACTTGCTTTAAATGTGGGGACCCAAACCACTTTATTAGTAAGTGTCCCAAACGGGATGATCAAAAGGCATTCGTGGCTGCACGTGGGGAATGAGCGACGAGGAGGACGAAGAAATTTGTCTCATTGCAAATGACGAGGTGTGCTTAAAGGTCGACCTAGACCCCGATGAATGGGTCAAGGATAGCGGGTGCACGAGGCACATGACCGCAATAGGGATCTATTCTCCACATATGAACCGTAAATGGAGGTAATGTGGTGTTTGGAAATAGCAAAAGTAGAATCATCGGTAAAGGTACGGTTTCTAACAAATCTCTAACCATTAACGATGATGTGTCACGAGAAAACCTAAACTTTAATCTCTTAAGTATAGGACAAATATGTGATAAAAGTGCAATGTACTTTTTACCAAACCGTAGTAAGATACTTAAAATGGCATAACCATAGGAAGAGGAATTAGAAAACATGGAGTCTATGTCATTAAAATCGGTAATGAACCTAAAGACAAACTATGTCTTACCTCTATGGATGATACTTCGACCTTATGGCATCGAAGATTGGGTCACGCCAACATGCGACTTCTTCAATCACTATCATTCAAAGATCTAGTAAGAGATCTACCTAAGTTAAAATATGAACATCATTTTTGTGATGCTTGTAATATAGGAAAACAAGCTCATTCGAGTCATAAAGCTAAAAACATGGTGTCCACAACTAGGTGTCTAGAATTACTACATATGGATTTATTTGGTCCATCCGCTATCCAAAGTTATGGAGGCAACTACTATACTTTGGTAATAGTGGATGACTACTCTAGGTATACTTGGACAAAATTTTTAAAGAACAAAACGGAAACCTTTAACTATTTTGAAATATTAAGCAAAAAGATCCAAAGACAACTAGGAAAACCCATAGTGTCTATTAGGACGGATCATGGTAGGGAATTCGATAATGAAGTGCAATTCGGAGCTTTTTGTGACGCTAATGGTATTACTCACAACTTCTCGGCTCCACGCACTCCACAATCGAATGGGGTAGTAGAAAGAAAGAATAGAACTCTACAAGAAATGAGTCGAACCATGCTTAATGAACAATCCATACCTCAAAAGTTTTGGTGTAATGCCGTTGATACTTCAACGTATATACTCAATCGAGTCTTGATTAGACCAATCTTAGGAAAAACTCCATACGAGTTATTTCGAGGCTAAAAGCCTCGTTAAATCACCTTAGAGTCTTTGGTAGTAAATGTTTTATTCTTAACACTAAAGATTACCTTACAAAATTTGATCCTAAATCAACCGAAGGTATCTTTTTAGGTTATTCGCCAAATAGCAAGGCTTACGTCATATTAAACAAAGAATCAATGAAGGTAGAAGAGTCATTAAATATAAAATTTGATGAAAGTCCACCCAAACCCTCTCCACCTCTTGTCGATGACGAGATTATAGAAAGTGAAGCCATAGTAATAAAGAAAAAGATAAGTGAAGAAGAAGAACCTCTAAGTGATAAAATAGTAAACATTAAAGAGTCCAAAGATCACCCCGTAGATAAAGTCATAGGAAAGCTAAACGAAACAACATTAAGGTCTCAAGTTCAAAACCAAAGTAGCTTGTTTTGTTTCGTTTCAACCTTAGAACCTAAGAATACACAAGAAGCCATAAAAGATGAAAGTTGGGTAATGGCTATGCAAGAAGAACTAAATCAATTTGTTTCTAATGATGTTTGGACACTTGTCCTCCACCTAGTAATCAAACCATAATAGGAACCAAATGGGTTTATAAAACAAATTAGATGCAAACGGAGTAGTGTCTAGGAACAAGGCTAGACTCGTTGCTCAAGGGTATAACCAACAAGAGGAATAGACTTTGATGAGACCTATGCCCCGTGGCTAGATTAGAGTCTATAAGAATACTTTTGCGTATGCTTGTGCTAATGATCTAAAGCTTTATCAAATGGATGTCAAAAGTGCTTTTCTAAATGGTGTCATAAATGAAGAAGTATATGTAGTCGATATTATATTCGGATCCACTTGTCAAGACATGTGTGATGATTTCTCTAAAATCATGCATGACGAGTTCGAGATGAGTATGATGGGAGAACTTAGTTTCTTTCTTGGTCTACAAATTAAACAAGTAGAAGATGGTATCTTCTTCAATCAATCTAAATACATCAAGGAGATGTTAAAGAAATTTGGTCTAGAAGAGTCGAAACCAATTAGGACACCCATGTCATCCGACACCAAACTCACAAAAGATGAAGGCGGCGAATCCGTAGATAATACTAAATATCGTGGCATGATAGGTAGTCTTTCTACCTCACGGCAAGTAGGGCGGATATCATGTTTAGTGTCTCGCTTATGTGCTAGGTTTCAAGAAAACCCCAAAACTTCACACCTAGAAGCCGTAGAAAAGAATTTTTAGATACATTAAGGGTACAACACAATTAGGATTATGGTATCCTAAGGGCACGGGTGTAGAAACAATTGTATATGCAGATTCGACCATGCGGGGATTACGTTGATAGAAAAAGTACAAGTGGGGTGTGTACTTTCATGGGATGTTGTTTAACATCATGGTTTTCTAAGAAACAAGCGGCTCTAGCAATATCAACAACCAAGCCGAGTACGTCTCGCCGTGCAAAGCATGCCAACAAGCACTATGGATGAAACAAGCGTTAGTAGACTCGACATTCATTTAAGCGACATAGCCATTCTATGTGACAACAAAGGTGCCATCGACTTAAGCAAGAATCCGTATTGCATTCTCGCACCAAGCATATAGAGATTCGTCATCACTTCTTAAGAGACAATGTTCAAAAGGGAACATTTCTATTGAGAAGGTAGCATCGAAGATAACATAGCCGACGTCCTCACCAAACCGTTGAAGCGGGAACAATTCAACCTACGTCTTGGTCTTGGTTTAATGGAACACACGTCGTAATTTATTTTGACTCTACAAGGTATGTAAACACTAGCCTTCTTCCTTCGAGTCTAGGATCTCTATGTCATGCACAACTCACAAACAATCTGGAATTTTCAAAACCCAAAGATAAGTTTTTCACTTATAGCTTTCCTACTTTTTATATACACATTTTCAAAGAAAACCTACTTTCACAATGTTTTCTAAAAGGATGATACCTTCCGTATCAATTTCACAAAAGCAATTTCTCACGTATAGGACAAATTGCTTTTCATTATTAATACAAAGTAAAACCCGTTTTCATTGCATCTCATGTCTTTTGAATGCTAAAGGGACACATAACTAATATGTGTTTTCGGTACATTCATTTAAGCTACAATGAATTAGGAGCATTGACAACACAAGATTACGTACTTATGTACTAAATCGTGTTTTCGGGTTATCTCAATAGGATACTTTTATACTTCTAGTTTAGTTTTATTTCTTTTTAGGAGTCAAGATAACCGCAACTCCAAATAGTTTGCATATAGGCACACAATAGGCAAAAATATTTCCAAAAGGAGAATTTTGTCTTGCTCGAAACACGGACCACGGATCTTAGTCTTCATCTTTGGACGGATCCCTCAAGGAAGGATCCGTGGGATCAATGTATCGTGTCGTTTTCAACTTCTATTTTTGTCACTTTGGATGTAAAATCCACATTTGCTTCATTTTGGGAGTATGCTATTTAATGCTTGTGTTCTCATGATCACATGCCTTGAATTCATATCTAATCATTAGATTTTAATCCACATTTTGGGTCAAGCATTCATTACAATGTGTTGGTTTTCTATATATAACTCCCAAATGCTTGCATACTCCATCTCCTTCTCACAAACACACTTCATCATGTCATCCAAAAACCCTTTAGGAGAAACATCTAGTACAAACAATCATGATATCCAAACCTTTGTACTTCCATCATCCAAAATACCACAATCAAATGCTAGGATATCCGCACGGATTAGTATCCGATCTTGTTGTTTAGCAAAACCAACCTCAAATGATTCATCCTCGAATAACTCACCACAAGATGCTTCCATTATAGCACCACCCTCATCACCAACAAGTACACCAACTTCATCACCACCTAAAATAACTCTTTTGGAACTCCTTAGGACTCCAACAAGATCTACCCAACCTAAAGAAAAAGAAATAGTCTTTTCCACACCCCCCACATCACCAAATACTATTTTTCAAGATCTTGAAACATCACCACCTCTAGCTCCCATCACATTACAAGGTCATCTAGGTTCTTTTCCACCACCACGCATAAACATTCCAGTTCGATCCATATTTTCCTATTTTTCCACCACAACTTCCGCGATAACTCAAATCAAAACAACCCGGAAAACTTCCGCACTCATTACCCACATCATTTACATTGTGAACATTGCCAATCCACTAGGAAATTGCAATAGAAGTTAGGGAAGAAATGCGCTTCATACTCAACCTCATCCTTGATCGCATCAATACCATTACTCATCAAAACCTCCATCCATAACCTTATGCAAGCATGGAAGGAATCTCTACTACTATTTTTCACTTTTAGTATTAAAATTTTTTTTGTCATTTTCAAGAACAAGTCTTGTTCTTATTTTTACATGCTTGTAAGTGGCTTAACTACCACTACAATTTGTCGCTTTATTACAAGGCCTTGTTTACATACCTTGGCTCCTATCTTGATTCTCGACAACCATAAGATCATTTAAGCATGTTACTAACTTTCTTTTGTAGGATTTTTTTTCTCTTGACGCCCAAACTAGGGGAGCTACTGGTCGGGGAGTAAGAAAACGTAGACTACTCTTTCCTCCAGGGTTAACTTTTGTTTCGACAAAAGGGGAGAAGAAGTAAAACTTAGGAGCTTTCAAAACTTACATCTATTCTTAAGTTTTACTCATCATAACATTATATTTTGTCATCAACAAAAGGGAGATTGTTAATACAAATAAACCGTAAAAACGTTTATTAATATTTTTGATCTCTTTGTGTTTTGTTGATAACATATATAATGTTGTCTTAAATATAATTATAAGGATACATGTTATTTTGTAAAGCATTTACATATAATCTTTTAAATACAAAATGTAGTAACTAAAGCATTTGTAGTAATAGTTAATTAGGATGGGTAAAATCATAACCCATGGATCTTAACCCATACCCAAAGAGACTTGATACAATGTATACTTAGATACATTGAATTTAAAGAAAACCCATGGACCAACCCATGACCCATAACCAAAAACCCATGGGCAAGAGGCGTTCCACGGATCCCTAGCTTTGTGCTAGCCGGATCCCAAGTGGAAGGATCCGTGGGATCCGTGAGAACAGTGAGGAAATTTGCCTATAAATAGAGAGCCATTTCTTCATTCTAACTCACCTCTTCTTACTAAATCTCTCATACACTCTCATTCTCTTCAACATATAGATCACTAGATCTAGAGAGTTGTTCTTCTTTCTTTCTATTTGTGATTCTCATATAGGTCCTTCTCTAAGGCGAGATCACGAGCATTCTACAAGTCATCAAAGCAAGGGGTCCTTGATTGATTTGTCACTCCGTAAGATTTCTGTAGCGAAGATCTTGTATTTGATATTTCACATATTTGTTTTGTAATAGTTGCGTTGGTTTGGTCCACCGTGCTACGGACTCGGTATCTAGCTTTGTACCGGAAAAAGTGTAAGCAACGTTGTGAAGGCTTCTCCGCCGAGTGAAGGAGTTTGTTGACATAGTGCTTGAACTCTCGAGTAGGTGACTCGGGGAGTGGAGTAGGGCAAGGAAGGTGTCCTTGTAGGATATTGGATTTCATAAACACATAACAAACAATAATATGGGTCGAATTATTTAGAGGGTTTAGAGAGAGAAAGTGGGAGCCTTTCTAGAGAGAGAAAGTGAAAGAAAACATAGAAGGTTAGATTAAGATGAATGAAAGGTCCAACCTCTACCTTGGGAGGTAGAGGGTATATATAGTTACAAACTAAACGTCCTCCTTGGATCGTGGATCGAGGCATCTGATGGGTAAAGACCCGTCCTTCCTCCACGGTGTTGCTCTAAACTAAATAACTAACTAATAAAACAAGAATAACGATATGTCTACGAGCTAACTTATGCTAGATTATATTTGGGGTGACCGACTCTTCACTATGGAATTTCTAATTCCTAACAATCTCCCTAAGGAGGTCACCCCATATTTTACATTCAATCCTAGCATTCTATTTAATCTTCCGTCTTGAGCTCAGACATTAATTCTTCAACATCCGCATCTTTGTGCTTTTGCGGTGATTCTTTAAAGTCCGATAACTTTGTACTTTAAGTGGAGGCCTTTATCTCGATCCACATCTTGGATAATCTTCGAGCTTTAATTGAGATCATCACCCACGAGAAATCTACGGATCACCCTTTATTGTGTTGCCATCATGTGAAGTTGTGACTTTCGAACCGACATGCTCACACATTACGGATCATGACATCTTTCCATCGAGTAGCGGAAGCTTTATTGGTTCATGATATTTGTAGCGACCTAGCGTAAGCATAGTATAAAAATATCGAACCGGGTTATGTAGATATGCACCGGTCATGATTTCTTCAATTAAGTGTGGATCTTTGTGAGCATGCGGCTTTGGATTGACCGCTCAATTACGATCACCGCAACCGTCCAAATGTACCGCAAACAACGATTAGCAATAAAACACAAGAAAGTGTCTTTGATCACTTTCGTTGAATTGAGGTACACGCCCACGGTTCCCGTTGATCAAGACAAGCATCGCTTGTGATCGGTAGGATTCCTAAGAATCTCCTTGACAGGTTTCGCAATTTGTTTCTAGCCGTTCTCAAACCGGAACGTCTCAAAGAAGACAACACGGAGTGAGTGAACCAACAAATTGAGATTCACCGATTGATGAAAATGATTTGAAAACAATCGCGTATTGCTTGAAGAAAGAGTTTTGCAATACGACGAAGGTTTTATGAGAAAGATCAATTTTCAAACAAAATACTTTTGTATTAGAGAATGAGTACACATTCGACGTGCTAGTGAAAAGAAGAGATTCGACATCGAAGCGGTTTTTCTAAAAGTATTTTTCAATCGAGATACTTTTGAATTTGAAAACATAAGTACACATTCGACGTGCTATAGAAAAGAAGGTTTGCACATCGAACGGTTTTTCCAAAAGTATTCGTCAATTCCATTCTCGGACCAAGGTTGATTCAAGAATGAATCTCCCATCGTTTCTATCCAGTTGTCACAAGCTTGATCTTACGAGAAGATCTCACATGTCACCCACCAAGAGCTTGTTTGATGTTGGCTCTGAAGGATTTCCATCTTCATCGTGAATACTTTTACATACCACTCGGATGTTCCGCAATACCACAAGGATAATGCGTGGGACTCTTAATATATACTTACTTTCCACATTGTGTGAAACAACAAGTCTTCAATAATTTAGTGTCCTAATGAGATGTTGTGGATGATCTCTTGGCTCTAGACTCAATAGTGCACATTTGGTTCCCTATGTCGGAGACTAGGGAGAGGTCTCCTTCTTCAATATCAACAATCTCTAAGAGATAGTCGATAGATAATGTTGGTTCCCGTGAGAATGAAACAAGTCCTTTTAAGAGGAACTTGAGTGGTTTGGGAAGTTTAGTGCGGTGCGTCCTTTGGGTCCATGACGTCTTGTCTTCAATACCGGTGTTACCTTAGTAAACACCAAGAGTATATGTATTTAACCCTTCTTGCCCTAAGGTTGAATTGATGGAGGGATATTTCTTTTCACCCTTTTATCATTCATTTCTTTTCATTCTTCAACCCTTCGATGCTTACCGAGACTTCATAACTAGAACCTTGTTGGGTTTATTCCAAGACTAGCTCGGCCTCACCGCACTCTTCCCATTCCTTACTTTTCTCCTTTTTTCAATATACCTAAGGACTTTACACTATCTAGTGGATTGTCCTCGGTAGATCCCTCCGGTTCGGCGGATCGTGGGAACGAATACCTAACCTAACCATCCTTATAACTCCATGCATAAAGTAAATTGGTCGGTCTTTTGGTATTGTTCTTTCCTTCATGAAACCAATTGAAAATCATTTGGAAAAACAATCAAGGTACTTGTGATACGAGATCAAAGCATTTTGTACCTTAATAGTTTTGATCATTTAGAAAACCTCCCCCTCAACATGTGCGTATGATTTAGAAATTGTTTAGCACAAGGAGGCAAGAGGAATTTGAAATATTTTCTTTGATCACAATTTTCATACGAAAAAGCCATTTGATTTTCATGGTAAAATTCTCCCCCTCAATATGTGCATATGATATTTGAAATCATTTTATCACATAGAGGCAAGAGTTCATTTGAAGCACATCCACGATTACAAAAGCCATTTAAGAAACCATTTGAAAACTCCATTTGAAAACTTAATCAAGGTACTTTATGTTAAAACATAAAAGCTTTTGTACCTCGATAGTTTATTTTCTTTTGAAGTGCTCCCCCTCAATATGTGTTTCGAGATTCGAAAGCGTTTAGCACATATGAGAGAGCAGCCTGCACATTTTCATCAAATCGATCATCATTTATCAAATTTCATTATTAAATCACAAATTCTCCCCCGATCAAAAATATCAAACCCTTTGAGATTTTGGATCCCAAGTGATTTAATACGGTTTAGAAAACATGGGAGAATATGTGGCCTGGTTTAAAAACTCATCTAGTTTTAGGATAAATCCTCCTCCTCAACATGTGCATTGTGTATTAGAAATCGTTTGGCACATGGAGGCAGGAGTGCCTTTGAAGGACTAAAACCAATTCCATTTAAACAGATAAGAGATTTAAATCACGATCTCTACCCCGATCAAAATTTCAAACCTTTTGAGATTTGTGATCCCAACTGATTTAAATCATTTAGAAAAATTTGGGGAAAGACGTGGCAAGATTCAATTTTGAAAGATGATAGATAAGGACCATTTTAAGACATTAAAGATTGTTAGTGTCGGGTATGATAGTTTTAAGAGATCTTTTAAGTAAAACAAAACAATTTCACAATCAAACAAGAATGTAAAAATTTCATTTTGAAAGACCTTGATTCTAAAGAAAAAATCATACCATGACATAACATTGAATCTTTAGATCACCACTTAAATAGTACAATCCGGACTTTTATGAAGCAATATTGATTGAAAATAATTTATTTTAAATCACTCTCCCCCTCAATCGATGACCGTAGTCGTTGATTGAGTGACTTAGGTTTTGATAAAAAAAAGTCCGGTGATTTTTAAAATTAAGTCCAATATATTTTCAAAACAATATATTCCATTTTCAAAACAATTTATTCAAATTTATTCAAAATTGTTTAAAATGGTATCATGCACAAAGATACGTTAGTGGTTGAGAAGCTTCCGTTGTTGTTGTTGTAGGGTTGGAAGAAAACCGTCTGCAAATACAGTGAGACTTCTTCTTACGTTGCATTTTGAATGCCAACCGAGGTCCAATTAAGCTCCATTTCTTCACTTGTCGAAGAAAACCATCTCGATGCAAGAAGACCTCTTACGTTGCATTTCATGCCAACTCTCCATTGAAGTCGATTAAGCTCGTTTCTTCATTTGTCAACCCAAGATATCGTTACCCTTTCCTTGCGGCATCCAATCATGTTCATTAGTGGGATCCGGATCGGGAACATTCTTATATACCAATATACCGCATATGTTAGTGAACACACATACAAATATATGGTGGTCGACAACACCCAAACAAAGAATTGACTAATAAAATTCAATCCAACATATCAATCGATCATGTAAGGTATGGGAATAATGTGTTTCTCAAACTCTAATCATCTAAACCTAACAATCATATCCTAGAAACCTAGTCCTTCAACATAGGCAATTATATTTTTACGATAAGCACGAGGATAATTAAGAAAGTCCGTTAGATGATATAAATTTGAAAACATTCTCCCCTCAATCAATGACTTATTTTACCGAAAAGGTTAAAAGCAATCAAGTCATTGATTGAGTTTTTCAATTTTATAAAAACACCGAGTCTCGATTGTTTTAAAGCAACTCATTTCCACCATTTTGAAAGCAACAAATATTTTTCTCAAGAATTATAGACGGAAAAACATTTGTGTAGGAGCAAAGCATCCTTCGACATACTTTCCTCAAAATTTGTTTTAGGGTAAGTGCACTAAATATTTTGAAAATTGATTTAGCGCAAAGACTTTCCTTCCTTGAAGAGCGGGTTGCTATCAAAAATAATAGCAAGCCATAGTTTTAGCACGGGTTACATCAAGTAATCGCAAGCCATTTTTGAAGCCCGAGTTGATCAAGTAATCAGAAGCCATAGTTTGTGACATGTTTAGAAAGAAATATTTACACCTCCCGCTCGAACTTCATCTAAAGTCCCGTGCCATTATTGAATGACATTTCTAAGATCGTAGATGTTATCGATACCGTAAGACATGTCTTGAGAAAACATATTTTTTTGTCTGTTTCAAATTTTCTGATTTTTATGGCTTTTTGAAGATTTTATATTTTTCTATTTTCTTTTGTTGGTTTTATATTTTTGTATTTTGTTTTCTGAAAAATATATACAAGGATAGAGAGGATGATATAGTTAAAGAAGATGATGATACGAGTACCGAGATAGGGATATCGAGCAGCCCCGTTGTAGAAGATAGAAGTCATCATCTCTTAAACATTCACCACCATAGCTTACGAGGCTCCAGAATAGAAGATAGAACATGAGCCTTTGAGAAAGAGAGACTTTGGCAGCTTCCCCTCATACTGTCAATCTTCGAATAAAGACCATTTTCCCAAGAAGAAGAATGAGAAGAGAAACAGTCTCATTGAATGAAGCTAGCACTCAAGAACATGAGAACACCGAGGTAACAAGTTAAGAAATTGATCAACTTAGCGGTTATCAACCGAATAACGATGAAGACCGATCACATGAACTGTTAATGCGTCCCCAATGTACACATTACTCTTCGAGATTGACCAGCTTGTCTTATGCAGGGAACAATACATCAACATCTTCATTTTACCAAATGCATTCCGATTAACTTCCATATAACCAATCACCCATAATGTACACAAGTACCCAACCGAGTAGAAACAACAACATCACACTAACTCGGTTGAATCACCGATCTCCTCTGCGGATGTCAACTCTAGAATCACCGATTAAGCTCGATCATGTGAATATGTTGTCGACCACGATACACATATATCTCCTCCGATCGTTGCGATCTCATCGTAATCATCATTACATTGTGTACATGAAGCACTAACCGGAAGCACTATATCAAAATCATATAGAAGATGTCGATATGCAATATCATCTCATGAACCAAATATTCTTTTCACATTTCTTCTAATCGAACCGAGGTAACACATACCAAAAGTCTCCAGAGACCATTTCCTCCAATAAGTTGGAGTAATACACCAAAGGCTACGAGTTAAACATCGAGTTTCTACGGTTATGACCATTGTCTTTCCCGGATAACTTCAATCGTGTAGAAGTGTTAAGTTCATCATGTGTACTCGTTGTGCTTTTAGATATATGTCTCCTTCCCCTTGCTGGTTTTGATACCTCGATTCAAAGAAACATAATATACCCAAAACTCGAAATCTTGTGAGAAGAACTCAAATAGCCCAAATGAATCTCGTGAGAATCAACCGCAACTAAAACTCTCTCGACTATCTTTATCAACCCATATGTAGACAATTTGAGTGACCACCGATGAAGAATACCGATATACCAAACTTGAATCAAGTCAAATTCCACATTTGTATCTTAAGCTTGCACTTAATAATGGAAGAACGGTGTCGAGAATTTATGCTTCAAGCAAATTTCTAAGTACTCACTACTCAAGCAAAGTATGAGACATTAACACCTCTTGCGATTATCCACACCGACATATCGCGTGTGACATTGAGTAAAACAAAGTAACTCCTAATAGTGATAGTTAACCGTGTCTTCAACCATCCACCTCGATCGCCGGTAACTAGATAACCCAAGACTTCTACTCAAATTCTTAAGCCCGAGCAAGTTATCAAATAAGAATATACCTTTGAATGTCAACTTCAACCTCAAATAAGTGATAAGAGAGTAACTTCAAGTAATCAACTTGTGTCAAATGTCCAACACTTGAATAAACATTCAATCGGATGAACATTGACCTAATGAATGAACCAAGCAAATGATTCCTCAACATCAATGCATTCTTCCTCAAGGTATACATGTAGAAGTCGATCCGAAGATTTACTAAAAATGTCTTCTAGCGGATGAGGAAGTCATTTTTCCTTAATGTTTATGTGGTTGATTTATAGCGCACAATGAGAGGAACAATAATCCGTGAAGATTTGGCAAAGGAATACCAAAGAGCGGATCATTATTCATGAACAATAATCCGTGAAGATTTGGCGGAATACCAAAAAGCGGATCATTATTCAAGAGTGCAACTATAATATCATGATAGTCATTATCAACGCCTTTTGAAGTAATCGGAGATAAGGTTTCTTGATAGTTCCGGAAGTACTTAGATGGTGAACTGGTTGAGTCAAGAGAAACCGGAGCATGAGCTCTTGTCGGATGATCAACATTCGTTAGAGGTTGGAAGTACTCGTCAAACATATCTTTGAAACACAATGAATCCCAAACAATGAATCCCATTTATCCTTAGTAATTGAAGCATTAGGCGTTGGAGAAGTGTCATAAAAATCAAGCAATGAATCATTGCTAAAGAATCTGAGCAAGTCTAATTGGGATTAAATTTGGCTTTTCAATCTCCCCAATTAGTGCTCTCCCTAAACCGACGAAGATTTTCAAGTGTTCTTCTCACCGGATTAAGAAGAAGTCTTTAGATCATCAAATGCAATTGCCTTTAGTCTTCTAATCATGTAGCTTTCAAATATAGATTAGATCGTACACTCGACCTTCTTCAAGATTATCCGAATGGGGAAATAGACAGTTAACATCTTCTTCAAACCAAAGGCATTCCGTTAACTTGTAAATAGCAAATCCCTTAATTAAAATCCTCCCAATCAAACAAGAATGTAAAGATGTTCATCAAAGAAATCACCAAAGAACTAGAAGCACTTTGTCATTTAATCATATCACCGTGTGAAGATGTCAACCAACGGCTCTTAGAAGAAACTACATGTGAAGATGATCCGATAAGAAGAATCTCTTGCCTTACATGGGTTAGGAGCCGTTGACCATATATTCTCAAATATCACCAACCATGCAAAAATTCACACTTTTCTCCCTCAAGAATTGCATACGAGATGCCATTCTTGATTAACCAAGTGATTATCATCCAAATGAATTCTATTCACACTTCTCCCCAAAATTAGCACATGATGTCGCCATCTTCATCATATTGAGCAAGAGGAAAAAGAGTAATTATCGAGTCCGGTTCACTTGATGACCAAGCGCATGGAAAAGCATGAAGCATGTTGATGAAGAATGTCGATGAGAATGGTCATAAACATGAAGATTTCTTCTTAAGAAGATAAAGCGCATCAAGCGCACACCTTTCTTTTCTTTGAGGAACGGGCCTCAAGTGTTATCTCGCAGACGCCATAATGATGAAGTGCGAGGCCCGAATCGATGTGAAAGCGCACGTCATAGCGATTGAATATCAATGTTGAGTAACTAGAACCCGTGAATTATGAGATATCAATCCTTTTGTTATCCATACTTTAAGCCACCCATGTATTGAAGGATCAAGTATCTCGAATCGAGTAAGGACTACCGCACTAATATTACAAACTTGATTGCATATATTATGGTTAGTGACATCGAGATCCAAACCCTTTGGGGTTTCACGGTCAACATTGAGAATGCTATTGGTAAACATCTTTCCTGTAGGTATCCACCCAAGTCTAGCATCCTTAAAAATTCTACGGATGGTATCCACTTATGGCAAGGTCTAGGATTGTTAGGCATCTTATGCATAGTGAGAGACTTATCCTTATTCCTAGTTTCCAAAGATTTAGCAATTGGTAACCATCTAGGTGAGGCTTTTGGTTTCATTTGCTTCATATGCAATCGTAGATGACTTAGTGTGAATCCTAGACTTAACAGTTGTACCATTGCATGAGCATTTACATTCTTCGTGGATTTTGTGAAACATTTATCATGATTAGCATTAAAGATACATTTCAGACACTTTGAGCAAACGATTTTGTTTGGATTCGAAATAGATCTAGATTTCTTAGAGTGATCTGCTATGGAATAGCTTTAATCGAAATGCAACTACTCTTAGATGTACGCCAATCCCTAGTCTTTAGATTAGTGTTCCTAGGTAATGGCTTAGAACTACTAGCAATGCCTTGAAATTTTGAAGAATTCATCATCCTAGGTCTTGCACCTAAAATTCTATCTTACGATTATGTGCCTTCTTTCTAGCCATTTCAAGATAAGAGTTCTTATACAAGTCATTCATATCAATTTTCCTAGGCAAGTGAGGGAAGTGATCGGTTTTGTCAAAACTTGTTTCGCATCAACTTGGGAGGCAAACCGCTTTTGAAAATTTTGGTCGTTCGGATCTAAACGCATTCGGTTGTCTAATAATTGGTTTCCCCAAGTTTGATGGTTTTGAAAACTTAGTGTTCACATTATTCCTCGTTGTTTTTCTCGAGTTCATTTTTAAAGCAACAATAGCGAAACTCTTTTCCAGTTGAGCTTTGAGATCATCAATTTTGCTATCAAAGAGTTTGTTTCAAATGACTTAGTTCTAGCTTCTTTGATGAGTCACTTAGTTCTATGTGATTCTTTCTCAAAGACTCATTTTCCTTTAGTAATTTGGCCACACAAACACCTAATTCATCATTTCTCATTTGAATATCATCAATAGCATTAACATCGAATTACTTGTAACCAAATTACTTTTCACATGCATACCGTAAATATGTTTCTTCAAATTGTTGATGGTTGATTCTTTGTCTTGAAGTCGAGCTTTCAAAGTGTTCATTTCAAAAGTTCACGGAATTCGTGAAGTTCCGATTTTTACACGGTTTGTTAATTTGGAAACTTTCTTCTTTACTTTGTATCGCAATTTCAAGTGAAATGCAATGTTTTTCAAGATTTGAGAATTTGTTTGAAAGTTCATCAAAAGCCTTTTATCAACCTTATTGTTTGTTTTGAAACACTTAATCTCGATTCACCTCGCCATGTAAGATTTAACAAAGTCATGTTCAAAGATCATGATCAGTTTGTTTAAGTACTTTAGAAGATGCACTATATTGAACAGAAAGGGTACCTCATTACATGACACCGCTCAATTTCTCGTCCGATATCCGCATCCACATCATGTGTAACAAGAGTCACCGGACATTGGATGTGTCAAGCTTATCAATCTCGAGCCTCAGATTCGGTGCCAACCGATCCATCATCGGTGCTTTACCCGACTCATCATTATATGTTGACTCGACATTCTCGCATTCAAAGAACACCCGATTCTTCAACGGATACATTACCCAACTTATCACAACTATCTCTCAACCGCACTCGACACTCATTCACGTTTTCATTTTTATGTGTAACTTCCTCAATGTACTTCTCCACATTATCCATGAGTTGTATGAATGTCTCAATGAACACGCTTAATTTCCATTCCGGTGTGTCTCTTGAAAGATATTTCACCATGTCTTGATCATAATCGATGTAAATTCCCACCGATGAATGACCGAAATTGGTTGTGGATCACTTGAAGTGCAAAGACCGAACTAACCTCTTGAACCTTCTCTTTATCAAGTTGTTGTTCCAATTGTTCTAAGTTCAATAGTCTTGCTCCGTTAATGTGGATAAGTCTTGACGGAAAAGGGCAATGCATGTTCGCTCCATTCCAATCGGTGTGAGTAACATAAGGTGTGAGTGAAGTTGTTGATAAGATTCAATGCTACTTTCCTTTTGCATGGCATTCGTAGTCCAAGCGGTGCAATCTTTTTCATTGACTCGAGCATGAAGAACTCAAGTCATCATTGATTGATTCCATCATCCGTATTCGATCGTAATAGCTAATATTCTCATTGTTGTCTACAAGATCATACGTTTGAGTACTTCAAATCACCGGGTCAAGAGAGTAGGACATGATGTGGTAGAATGCACGGATTTTACAAGTCTATGATTCAAACCGAGAAATAAAATCTTTCATGGATTTTACTAAAATCAAGACCAAACCATAAGCAATGACCAATGGAATGTGTTAAGATGACTGATGGATTGATACAATGAAAGAAGATTGTGTGATAGGGCTTTAGATTGTTCGTAGGAAAAGTCAAATGTTGATTGGTTGAGATTTGGATTGGTTGATGCACGTTTTACGAGAATTTTGGGTCTAAAACTTAAAACCTCAATAACTTCCTTTCGGAGGATTTGGGCCTCGAAAAATTCGTTTCACGACATTGTGGTGAAACCTCACAATATTCAGCTGTTCGGTCGTTTGACAGTATTTCGTTGAAACGGAGTTACGGATCAAAAGTTATGGCGCTTGAAGTTTTGACGAAAAAGTCAACTTTGGTCAAACCTCTTCTTCGTAAAATCAACCAAGTCGCTATAACACTTGAACCAAGTCGCTACACCAAGTCGCTAAGCACCAAGTCGCTAAACAACTAAGTCGCTAAGTAGTAATTCGCTAGCACCAAGTCGCTAAACATTTAAGTCGCTAGTAGTAATTCGCTAAGCCTCAAGTCGCTAGCAAAATTTTGGCAAGAATTGCCACTCAAGTCGCTAAAGATTCAAGTCGCTAAAGAGCAACTCGCTATGCACTGTCGCCACCCGTAGTGGAGAGTCCACTACTTGTACCGTTAATCGCTAGGTCTAAGTCGCTAGCTCCAAAAGCGTAACTCGCTACAAAATTGTGAAGCAAGTCGCTACGAAGAAAGAGATCCGTATATCAAGTCGCTAGCAAGAAAAACCACATAAACATCACTTTTCAATCCAAAAACAACCCAACCAAGATGATTCAAGCTTACCAAATGAAAACCTAAACACTTGTGATGATTCTAAATATAAAAGTACTAACAAAATCCAAGCTTTAACACAAGAAATCAACCAAATGATGCACAAACCACTAAACTTTTTCAAACTCAAAAACCACCTAAAAACCACTAGAAATCCAAAGATGTGCACGATATGATCTAACCATGGCTCTTGATACCAATTGTAGGATATTGGATTTCATAAACACATAACAAACAATAATATGGGTCGAATTATTTAGAGGTTTTAGAGAGAGAAAGTGGGAGCCTTTCTAGAGAGAGAAAGTGAAAGAAAACATAGAAGGTTAGATTAAGATGAATGAAGGTCCAACCTCTACCTTGGGAGGTAGAGGTATATATAGTTACAACTAAACGCCCTCCTTCGATTGTGGATCGCATACAGGTGGGTAAAGACCCGTCCTTCCTCCACGATGTTGCTCTAAACTAAATAACTAACTAATAAAACAAGAATAACGATATGTCTACGAGCTAACTTATGCTAGATTATATTTGGGGTGACCGACTCTTCACTATGGAATTTCTAATTCTAACAAATTCCTTGTAGCCGAACCACTATAAATCGGTTGTGTCATTTCTATCCCTTATCTTTATTTATTTGCTTGCATTATCATTAGATCTATACGTTCTCAACATCCATACGATTTCACATAATATCGAATCTAAAGTTTTGAAATCAACTTAAAATCGGCAAAACTATTCAACCCCCTTCTAGTTTTCCATGTAACCAATTGAGTTTGTTGAGATTGTTCGGACGGATCATATGGTGTAATTGTAGCGTAGGTCGAGGAGTCGGTCGAGGAGGATAACTAGTTTGAGCCCACAAAGCAAGTTGTTGATTATCCGTAGTGAAGGTGAAACAAGATGGCCACAGAGAACCCTTTCCTTATCAACTTCTTTTTATGAGGCTTCAAATTGTCGACAACAATCCGTATGTAGCATGATGAAGATTCTTCGCCGACGGATGAAAATGACATACTTTTCCCAATCGGGACCAAGACTACTCAGAACTTAGTGTTGATCGCAATTCTTGGCATGTTGATGTTATGTTTTTCCAAGTCATTGATGATGTCTCGAGAATCGATGATGATAAGACTCTAATGTCTCTCCGGTTCAATCGTGAAGTGTTCATAAGCCAAGTAAATTTTGGATTCCATATCCTCTTGATTGAGTTCAAAGGCCTTCCATGAGAAGATGAATATGTTCCCACATTGCTTTTGCGCCTTTTGAGCATCAACACTTCAAGGATTAGATTGGGTAATCCTAAAAGGATATATTGTATTGCTAGCTCATTAGCTTCGTTGTGTAGAAGTTCATCACCGTAAAGGTCAAGAATGATTGCAATGTTTGTGAGATCATCTCTTGGTGGAATAGCATTAGGATCTCCGTGTAACGATAATAGGCATCCGGAATGGACCTTCCAATATAACCTTCTTTAAGAACTTTCCATGTGGCTTCTTTAGATCACAAAACCTAAAGAACCTAATTACCCATTGATCATAGTTTCCGGAGTGAGCATTGGAGGTCTATCAGTGATCCCGCTCATGAATTGATTGTCGGCTACTTAAAGCTTCACAAATCTTTGAAAACCAAGACGGTTGCTTCATAGTGTTCCTGGATGGATGTTGATTGTAAACGTTTGTGTAAGGTTGTACTTGAAGACTAGGTGGTGGTTGAACCATTTGAGGTTGAATTGCTCCTTGTTGTGGATAATGTTGTTGATTAAATTGTTGTTGATAAATTTGTTGTTGTTGATTAAATTGTTGATGTTGTGGACTTAGTTGTTATTGTTGTTGTTGTTGAGTATAAGTATAAGGAAAGTAGCTAGAGTATGGTGGTTGTGACATGTTGAAAACTTGTGTTGTTAAATGGATCTTTGTAGTCGAATGAAACGTTGTTGATGAAGTATCCTTAGGCGTAGAAACCAAATTTAGGCAAAGTAACACTTAGGCGTAAAAACACCAAACTTACGCGTAAAAGTGATATTTACGCGTAGGATTAGCTTACGCGTAAGAATTGAGAAACAATAAGATTATGCATAAACTGAAAGTTAGGCGTAGAAAACTTATGCGTAAGACAAGGCTTAGGTGTAAGAAAATACTTAGGCGTAAAGAGTTCTACGCGTAAGTTTGAGCTTATGCGTAAAATTAGGGTTTTGCCCAAAAAATCTTTTACACAATCACAGTGTAAGTGATATCCAAAGTCGAAGTGTTTTCAGGCTTATCCAAGCAAGAAAACACTGAGTAAACCACTAAAATCAAGATCAAACCAAGGATGACTTACGCGTAAGATTAGGGTTTACTTACGTAGAAAGTAACCAAAACCGATTTCGCCCAAAGATGATTCTAAACCAGATTTGATGAAACACTTCAATATCACAAAATAACACAAAAGTGTGAAACTTGATGATCCAAAACTTCTAAACACCTTATGCGGAGAAATAAACCCATGTATGAAACCAAGCTTAAAAACGAAGAATTACACGTAAAGTTTGAAACTTTTGCTTAAACTCAAATTTTAACACCTAAAAACTTTGAAAGTACAAGAATCTTGGATTGAAAAGTGTAAAAATCGAATTTTTTAAGCGTGAAAAGTTTGTAACCCGTGTTACGCGTAAAACCAAATAACTTCAAAAACAAAAGATTTTCACCCAACTATTTGGCGATTGATACCACTGTTAGGTTCCCATATTCATAACACAAGCATCAATAGAAGAAATAGAAAAGAAGTGATCGGATGAACAAACACACACACACGTATAAATATTGAAGAGTTATGCATAGAGAGTAAATGTGTGAATTGAACAACCAACCCTCAAGTGAGGTTTTACAAGCATTATTTATAGGAAGGAACTAGGGCAACATGCAAGTTCCCTTCCTTTCCTTTATGGGCTTGGGCCAAGGCTCATGGGCTTTCTACATAAGCCTTGGCATGATTACTAACATAAAAGCCATATTAAGCTAACTATTACATATTAATTACTAACACTTGAATTCTAGTTTAGGAGTGATTCCAACACGACGTATAATGAATACAATGGTGGACAACAAAAGGATGCACCTATAATTGCTCCCGCTGCACCTGATAATCAACCGACACAAGATGGATCTAGAAATCATTGAAACCAAAGCACCTTCAACCATTGCATCTTCTACTGAAACTCTAGACATTCCAACTACTTCAAACATCGTTGAAGAACCACAAGAACAACAAGAAGATGTTGCAGATAATGCAAATGATGCGCACTGAAGATACTGTTTTTACCAACCCTTTTGGCACACCGTCAGAGGAATTGATTGAATCTTCATCAACATATCATGTGTAACACCTTAGGAACATCCCATATCGACAGAGGCCTGGAGAAATGTTGGGTATATAAGCGTGCTCGTGTGAGAGTAGTACTGGTATGGGTGACCTAACGGGGAGTCTCACATGAGGGCTACAAAAACAAGCCATGAGTCGCAAGGCAAAGTAGACAATATTGTGTTATAAGAGGGTGATGTTACATCATGATCCTTCCAACTTGCATACATTTTATCAACCACATCAACACAAGTACAAATGGAATACATAACATCCCTTGGAACAAATAATGAAGATCCGCCAAAACCGGCCATGACAAGAGAGAAATTAGCAATCGATCCGTAATGTGCTTTTTGCACCCTTCATGAGTGAAGTAGAACCAAGACTTCTAGGCAAGCGATGACTAACATCGTTGGTTAGAGGCAATGCGGAGGAAATTCACCAATTTCATTGTTTGGATGTCTAGGAACTATTTGAAAACCTCCAAACAAGATGATCATTGGACTTGAATGGATCCTCAAGAACCAAACTAATGAAGAAGGAGAAGTAATT
Source organism: Chrysanthemum lavandulifolium (assembly GCA_022545495.1). Taxonomy (NCBI): domain Eukaryota; kingdom Viridiplantae; phylum Streptophyta; class Magnoliopsida; order Asterales; family Asteraceae; genus Chrysanthemum; species Chrysanthemum lavandulifolium. Next base: position 173,398,752 of record CM040246.1, read on the forward strand.
GCAATAAAGTACGCCTCGTTGTCAAAGGTTATCGACGGAGGAAGGCATTGACTTTGAAGAGCCATTTGCACCGCCATAGAATTGAATCAATCCGAATATTTTTGGCATAAGCTGCACACAATAATTTCATGGTATACCAGATGGATGTCAAGACCTGACACTGAGTATCACATCAATCAGTCACCGGAAGCTGTAAACGTTCGCATGTATTGATTTCTATCGTTTGTTATATTGTTTGCATTGTATTTATTAATTTTCATCGTTAGTTTGGAATTGTAGTTCCCAGTGTAAAAAGGTGAGCAAATGGAGAGAGAAAGGGTAGTCTTGATATTCTTGATTTTGGAGCATAGAAGTTAAAATAGTGCACATTTGAAAAACTTCTATAAGAGATGGTACATAGTGAAACAATTTTCATCAAATTTCGTTTTCCAAAATGAAACGCTATCATCAAAGGTAACATGACAAAATAAATGATCTTGTTTATTGTAAGATCAAAAAACTTGTAGCAACAGTTATTAGATAACTACGGAAGCAAAATGCAAGTGGTGGGGTTTGAGTTTATATAAGGTATAAATATGGATAACCAAGACATCACGACATGTGGAGACAGTCGTAGGAGGGCTGTTCATGAAATGGTTATGTAAATGAAATGTCCTTATTAATTTTAGTGGAGGGTAGTTGTTGAGAGTTCAAAGAACGTATTAAACACTATTTAGGCTTATGATGTGTGAATTATCATTAGACTCCGAGGTTAGGCATGCTTCTGTCAATCCTTATAGAACATATATACAATATGGGTTTATGGGCTAAATAAACATACAATAACTATGTCTAGTAACATGCCGCTTGATTCGAACGTGTTTAGCCCGTGCCCGTTTGAGTCGTGGCCCGTTTGAACCGTGACCCGTGCCCGTCCGTTTTGCCACCTCTAGTACTTCACTAATAATATGCATGAAAGAAAATAATGTATATAGCAAATGGAGTACACAATGATCAAATAATTAAAAAGCATATATGTATAACTTCAAACGGTCATATATGATTACATTGATGAATGATTACAGACGCAACATGCGGGCATATATAACCTCTCTAGTATCAATCCAAATTTTGTTTATGTTGTATCTATTTAAGTGTTATTTAAGTAAAAGATCATAGGTTAATGCTTTTATTAAACTAAATGACTTGCGTTCATGTTTTTGGGAGGAAGGGAGTATCTCATAGCATTAAATATGAAGTTCAATCACATGCAATTTGGAGCCATTCGTGTATAGTAACTGCCGAAGACATATCATATTCCTTTCACGTGTAATAAACACGGTGTCATAAAATAGTTGGCCCAACGAGGCAACGAGACAAGCCATACGTGGGTATACTTCAATTAAATAGCCTTGTTTTTCACGTTAGTTTCTTACTTTAATCTCACCAAATGCCAACGATGAAATCAGAAATATGTAGGCCGATTTAGATGCAAGTTCAGCGTTTTAAAAGGATTGCACATGTGGTTTCACATGCTCTTAAGATTCTTGTGATTAATTTATGTCAACTTGTGTTTGTATAAATAGAAACCAATCCAAAATTTCAGTTATCATCCCAAACATTAACCAATAAATGGCTTTCTCGTCAACTTCATTGTGCAAGAATCGTCAAGCCATGCGATCAATTAGTTTGCCAACCCGATCACACCCCAAGACTCTTCAAGTAGAAGAGGAGCTCACCAGTCTCAAAACATGGGAAGCATCCATCTCATGTATTCCTGATGCAGAAACAATTTGCACAGGCCTAACAAGTCTGGATAGATTGTACACATGTGTTGACAATCTTCTATGTTTGCCACAATCCCATCAAGCCCTTTCTCACCATCAACATGAAAAATTGGTTGATGAGTTGCGAGATAGATCGATGAGGCTTTTGGACATTTGTGGGTCTGTTAGAGACTTAGTTACACAAGTGAAAGAACATGTAAGAGATGTTCAATCAGCTATACGTAGAAGAAAGGTTGATTTCATCATAGATGCTTATTTCCTAAAAAAACTGAGGAAGGATGCCAATAGAAGTATTGCAGATATGAAGCAAATCGATCATATTTACGGTTCAAAACCCTTGAATCTTGACCCATATCTCTCTTCAGTGATACGAGTGCTAAGAGACGTTAGTGAAATCAGCATTTCGGTTTTTGGATTGCTCTTGTCATTTTTATCTGTGTCTATGTTAAAGCCAAAGTCATCATCAAAGTGGTCCAAAGTCTCGAAATTTATTCAGAAAGGACCATCGGTCAGAAAAGATCAACCTCCGATTTGTATTGAGGCTTTAGATTACAAGATTGAAGGCATTGAGAGTGGCTTGGAATGCATGTTCAGGAGATTGATCAGAACACGGACTTCCCTCCTAAATATTTTATCTCTCTAATTGTTTGAAGTACGTAAGTTTTGGTGAACAGAGCCAAGGTTTTTGACCTTGTAAAGTGTACAATTGATAGCCATGTATATTTCTGTATGTAACATTTATACAAGATAGGTTAACACATATACTGTTCAATGATTAAAAAGTAACTTCCTTTATACATACAACACTCCAAAGCCTGTGGTTCACTCAGAACATAGACTATCTGTTAAAGATAATAAGCATTATCTTTTCAAGTCAAGAAGTAGAAGGACTGAAGATGTACAAGTTAGAAGATCAAGGGTGTTATGAGTAAAGTCTATTTTCATACAGCTATAAAAGCTTAAGTCAACACGTGAAGACTTCATAATATCAAATATCATCTGTGTGAAATCTCTCTCTTCTCTCTACCTGTTCCCAGAGCTGAAGAGAAACCCTAGTTTGTGTATTGTTTATCTAAATCTTTCTTTGTATTGTAAACTGATTCTATATCGTTTGATTAATAATAAGAGTGAGCCAAGGGGTGGTTGGCTGGGTTCACTATAAAAATCGTTATGTTTGATTGAAATTACTTTGGTTTTATAAATTTCTACATGGTAACAGAGACAGGTTGCTCTATACCAAAGTGATTTTGAAAAGATTGTAAAGTTTTTGATGAACTAGGGTTTCTCAAAATTTGGGGGTTTTGATCTATTTGTGTAGATCTTGTGATTCTGAGTGTTGATATTGGTTGTTTGATATCAGATCTGAAAGATCTGAAGGTTAATTGTTGATTCTCAAAAATTAGGGTTTCTTGATTTTTGGGGGTTTTTGGTCCTGATAGTTTTTTTCTATAATTACTACTTGATTTTACAAATCTTGTGGGTTAATTAGTGATCGGAGTGTGTTAATTTGATTTTTTAATCAAATTACTTGAAAATTAGGGTTTACTGTATCAAACCCTAATTCAGGTTGATTAGTTTTTTAATTCTTTTAATAATCTGACTGGTTTTAATTTTTATTTCAAGTTTCTGAATAAAATTAAAACCCTAAAATTAGTTTTAGGGTTTGTTTGAGTCAGATTTGTGTTTAAGTTGTTTTTTTATCTAATCTTTGTTGTTGTGTTTTTTGTTTCAGGTATACTTCGGCTGTGCTGTTGTTTTGGTTTGGATCTTCTTGATCCCGTTCTTGGATATTGTTATTGGAAGCTTGCGTGGTTGTATAACAACCCGTAAATTTTTCCTGTTGATTTTTCACGGCTATATTTTTTTTCTTTCGTTTCAATCTATAATCACGACAAGCCACGGGATATTTTCACCTCGACCTAGATAATAAAAACTTCGTAAAATAAATATACAATAAAATTTTATTTATTTTTATTTCCTACCGGGCCTCTTAACCCAAACCCGATCCAACTCTTCTATTCTTTATCTTGGGCTCGTTAGACACAAACCAACCCAATCTTTTCTATTATTTTCTTTTGAGCCAAGCCCATTTCCAACTCCTATCCAACATATACACTTTGTCAAATATTGTGACAAATTGTGATTTCTATGTTTCTGTGCATGCATGCGTGAACCCAACAAAGCACAAAACAAAAATTCAACATTCACCTTTAGTCAAATGCATCATGCGTGTAATCCAAATAGGAGACAAGTCTTTTTCTTCTTTTCTCTTGTGCAGTAAACGAAAAGCAAAGCCAAGAGCACATCTAAACTAGTCTACACAATCCTATACTAACCTAAACACATTATACTTGCTTTTGACCTAGAACCCCAATGCTTACATGCCTATCTTGACATGACAACACACACATGAGTAACCTTTGGATCATATGTCTCTGTAACCAAAACCATGACTTGATTACTCCTTTGCATGCCCAACATCATACTATTCCTTTCTTGAATCCTAGACAAGCTACTAATGTAAAATAATCTCTAAACCATGCTTTTATTTTACTATAAAAGCTCATACTTGACCACCCTTCCTCACCATCCTCGCACACTCTCAAACCACTCAAATAAAAACACAAAACACAAAAACCATGGCCACACTTTTCTTTCTTCTTTTCTTGCTACTCCTCACGACAGAAAAACAAACACAACATATGTATCTTTTTGCTTCTTCCTTGCGTGTAAATAGAACCAAAGAACCAAAGGGAGACAAAGACTATTTTTAAGCCACCCTACAACTACTAAACTAATGACCTAAACCCATTTGACCACCCTTGACCTTATAAACCATCATGTAATATGTTTCTCATCTTTGTGGTTGATGTGACCCATCCTAAACATGCCCCTAAGAATGAGCCAATTCCATGCATGCTTGAGTAAGAAACACACTATATAAGCCCTCCTTGTCTCACTCTTGAAACACACCCCTCGTTTCACCCTCACAACACAACACAAAACTGAAACACACTCACTTGTTCACTGTTGAGAGAGAAGAAGGAAAGACAAGGTTTCGGGTTTCATTTTCATAAGCTAAGCGTTCACTTCGGGTTAGTTTCTAGTCGGGTATAAGCTTTTGAAAGCTAGTTGGCACATTGGGTTTCTTCCATCTCGAGCTCTTCTCACTCATTTACTCGACGTCTCATCCGAAACCCACCGTGAGCCTCGACCCACATTTCTCATCTACTACTTTGTTTCTTTTCATGCACGCACATCGCCTTTTTTACACAATCATGCATGACTTAAACACATTTACATACACATGTTTTCTTTTACGCAAACGTTAACATATATGATTAGCAAAACTATACTCATACAATTTACATATTCTCGTAAACCATGTCAAAACCATTGTTTGATTTTTTTGACCAATTTGAACTAGTCACTCTTATATGTGTTAATGTTTATGTGGTAGCTTTTGATCGAAACATTTTCGCTCACTTTGAACGTGTATAAAACTAAAGAGAAGTAAATGCTAAGTCTTGGCTCAATCGTGATTAATGCTCACTTCGGTTTATTGGCTCATCCATATTTTGGTCGTATATTTTTAAAACCCTCGTTATACTCATATATTCACTTGACATTCACTAAGTTAACATGATGGCAACCCAACTCGACGAAACGAAAGTAACCAAAACTTTACATGCAAAACCCAACTCCACATTCATCGAGTAAAACTTTTCTTCAAAACAAAACGCGTAAACTAAGGTTAAGTATAAATAAAGCGAATGAGTAACACGAAACATCCCTTGGTCCAGCTTGGTTGCGCTGCTTGGTTGTGAACAAAGTGAGCATGGGTTCGATTCACAAAGTAGGGCGTAAAGCCACATTTTTTAATTTTTTTATTTTGCAACTTATGAGAAGTGACAGTTTAGCCCCTCAACCTTGCAACACTTATTGATTTTCCTAAAAACTTTCAATAAGTCTTATGATTTATATAAAAATATTACTTTTTCAACCCTTCAAATTTAGTCTATTTGACATTTCTTCATGGAATTTTATAAGTTTATAATTTATCCTAATCTTTACAACTTTAGTCCTTATAAGTTGAACACTTTGACATTTTTTTTATCCAAAACTTTTATAAGCTTAATAAACTTATACATCATTATCACTCATTGTTAAATAAATATATTTAATACATATTTTATTTAACGATCTCGTCCACAGAAACTATAAATATTGTGTTTTACAAATATAATACTTACACACAACTTCTATAAAAATATATACAAACATAAATATATTTTCTCATCTCGAAACCCAACAAACCCAACACTTGAGCCAATATTTGAGCCGACTCTTATACGAAAGTTTCGTATACATTTTCCCACATCTATTCCAAGAGCCAGTAATTGCAAATATGTCTCTTACTTTTAGCATAACATTTGAAAACATTTTATTTTTGAAATTTAAACATTTGCTACACAAGCAACATTAAACACAACCACTTGTAAACACTTGACTTTATTTACACACTTCGAGTCGTGAGTACACACAAAACTGCAAACTGAGTCTTGCCATCTCGTTCTTAGGTTCCGGGTAGGAGCCACTGCTTTATCACACTCGATATCTTTGTGCTTTATTCACCAAGTCGCTAAGGTGAGTTTATAGCCCCACTTTTACTCTTATTTACTTGCTTTATAAAACTATGGGGTGAGAAACATGCAAAACTCTTTTCGACCAAACCGAAAACACTATTACGTGAAACAACCTTGAATCCCAACTATGCTACCGTTAGTTCCCTTTGGGAGGCGCGATTGTTATGAATAGATCTATTGGGATGACACCCCGCTCGAGTTCGACCGATAGGCAAACGCCGGCGATATCATATCGTATTGATTGAGTGTACCGAAATACACTTGCCGGGCTTTATTTATCATGCTTCTAGATGCATGCACACCGTCGTAGTTTCGGTCGCATGAACTTGGTACTAGCGTAATAGCCTTTTGCATATAGTGTCATTCACGGAGATGCTATATGTGCAACTGTGGTCCAACTTGAAAACTTGATTACTTAAACCTATGAACTCACCAACCTTTGTGTTGACATTTTAGCATGTTTTTCTCGTGTTTACTTATTGGCGAGGCAATGGCAAAGGCATTTGTTGAAGATCGCATCCAAGTGTTTCAAGCAAATCTAATACAACTTTAATGGGACAACATATATTTTATGGGCTTTACTCCGCACTTTGAAACAATGATGTAAAACTATTTCTTAAATAAATCTATATTTTGGAAATGGAAGAAAATTTCCATTCTTTATTACCTTGTGTTGTGTATATTGATTTAGTAGCACCCCATGACCCGAACGCTTCCGCTGTGAAATTTTAGGGGTGTTACAGGTTGTAACACCTCTCACTCCCTCTTTTAGGTTTTCTTTTTTAGGTTTTTTGGTTAGGATTGTGGAGGTTGAGTAGATCAAGGGATTTGTTGTTGAAGTTGTTGAGATTGTTTGGTGGTTAATTGTGATTGAGGAGATACAAGGAGTTGTTGTTTATTCTGTTTGTTTGCTGCTTGTGCATTTTTTTTTTTATTTTGTTTGCTGGTCATTATGGTTGATGGTCCTGATGATAAGGGCAAGGGCCCTGAAGGGGGAAGTAGTGAATTAAAATTGGATATATATGACCCATTATACTTACACCCTCAAGACATTGGTGCTCAGTTGATTACTTTCAAACTTGAAGGTACTGAGAACTATAAGGTCTGGTTTGCTGCTGTGCAGTTAGCCTTGAATACTAGAAACAAACTGTAGCACCCCCAATTTCGTGATACGCAGCGGAATTCAAACTAGGTGTTACTTCATAGCACAACAATCATGACAATAGAAAACGTACTCTAATGGAGTCGTTTTAAAAGATTTATCATTCGATTTATATAAATATCAGAGTTTACAAAAATGAGGTCCCAGATGGTTCCATGTTTACAAAATACATTAAATTGGTTTTCGAATGATAATAAAATTTATAGCCTTCTTCAAGATCCTTGTTCTTCCGTGCGCTTCCGACATTATGGACCGAAATACATGCTTAAAACTCACAACACAAAGGTTGAGTGAAATTCATAGAGTTTGGAAATCGCTTGAACACATAATGTTTGTAGTGTGAGTTATAATTCACACCAATGGTTTGAAAACCAAAAGAGATATTATTAGACTAAGCATCATGCAATCAAGGCGTTAACGTGTTCCAAAATTAATTGGAGAAAATGTCGGTGCGTGCCTCTATCGTAAAATTGCCGCTTTTACCAATGTTACTCAAATATAGTGCTTTGTTTGCCTTTAATGGGCCAACACAAACGGGATTCGCAATCCCAATAGATCTATTCACAATATTCGCGCCCACTCTCACATAGTGATTAATGATTCATGATTATGGACTTAAGTTTGGCAAATGCGGAAACTTAGTGCTAATAACAATCGATAAGTATAATGTTTGAAAGCAATGTGTTCGGTTTAAAATAAAGCATGTATCTCCCCAAGGGTTTGTAAAACAATTAAGTAATAAAAGTGGGCTATGACCTCACCTCGTAGTAAATGATATCAAATGTATAATGAGAATGATGGATATGCCGTGAGAACTTCTACGAGCAACCTAGAATAGGATGTTATGACTTAGGTTTGGAATAATGTATAAGAAAACATAAACCATCCTATATACGTTTCTATGTTGATCATGATGTAGTACATGGTTTTTGTGTATGTCATTTATAGAAATGGTCTAGTTGTGAAAACGTATTTAGTTTATATATATCGACTACCATTCGGACCATCATAATTCGAGGTTATGTAGTAAACGCTCGAGGAGCTAAGACACTTTAAATCAGAACCAAAGAACTCGTCGATACGCTTTTACCCAAATGAAACCCTCACATGAAGCTCCCTAGTATTGTAGCACTTAGTAGATACAATATATGTTTTGAGTGAAGATTGTTATATAAATAAGTTTATCATGTTTTTACAAGTTCTTGTCGTTTCATAAATATGATTACCTTAGTTAACGGTCTTGGATAAACAAGCCTTGAGGCTTTAGCCATGGCCTTGCCGTGACTATGGTCTTGAATACCATGGTCTTGAGACTTAGCTTTGGTCTTAGCTATAGCCGTGGTCTTGGCTTATGGCCATTAGGCCTCTTGGTTTGCTTTTAGTTGTGACTAAAGTATAGTTATGTGACTATATTTACGGCAGTTTCTGTTTTTGAAAGATTTATGGCCTGTTTAAGTGTTTTCAAGGTCCGAGCTTCTATGATTACGAAGGAAAACGTCGTTCCGGACAACTTTCGTGTTTTTAACTTTTTGATGATTCGGACCAGAAGGGCCTCTAAAAATTTTGGATTTTAGGCAGTAAGCTATTTTGGCTGATTCATGTTTTAGTTTCGCTAATTTCTTTTTGTCATAACTTTTGACTCGTGTGTCCGTTTCGGGTGATTCAAATTGCTACGTTTTTGTTTTAATATTATCTACAAGAATATGAAAAGTATCAGATCTATATGTGGTCTATTTTGTGGAAACTTTGTACAAAAGTTTATCATTTATACACTTACTAACCCAAGTTTAACATATAGGTTCTTATAACTTGTTTTAAAGATTTTTGTACATCATGATCCAACATAGTAACTATATATATAGCATGAAATAGTTAAGATTATGAATAATAAAGATGAGATGATGGTGGTGATAAGTTGCTTACAACGTTTGGCTTTCAATAACAAAGGAGTAACTTAGTAAGGATAGGACTTTGATTGATCGCGAAAGACTTCGGATTGAGCTAGCTTTCCACACCTTGGCACCCTTGCAAACTTGAAGAGTTGGTGATGAAGTACTAAGTGACTTGAGTGGATCTAAACTCAAGAAGATCACTTAAACTTGCTAGAGATTTGATGTAGAAGCTTGATTTTTGGAACTTCCTTGCATAAACTTGGAGTTTATAGATCAAATGATGGATGATATGTATGATTTGTGATATGAACGACCCAAAACAGATTGTGAGGGTTCTTAGGATGCATATCACTTGCTATTTATAGGAGGGTAAGTTTGGTTAACCATATATTGGGTTAAATATTAACCATGGTTAAGTTAGGACACTTGTAAAGATCTAAATGAACCATGGTTAGGATGATGCCACCAAATGATGACTCCCCTAAGTCGCCAAGACATGATAAGATGACTTAGGTGGTTATTTTTGATCTTATCTTGAGTTTAGAGTAAGTTTTGGTTCCGTTAAATGCCAACCGTAAGTCGTTAAGCCATAAAACGAAACCGGTATCGTAAAAATACGAAACTTGTAGGAATGATGAAACTCATCATTATACTCCATCTAAAAATATAAAATGGGTGATAAGTCTCATTGGTGCAAAACGCCGCTTAAAGTCGAAATACGGTCAAAACGCGTAATTGCAGCTTATCGAAAAGAACGAAATTTCGTGAAACGACCGTGAATTTATTTAGAGTAGACTAAAATTAGTCTAAAAGTGATATGAGATGTTAAAATTTCGTCATTATACGCGGATAACTTTACAATTATTCGTAAAGTTTAAAAGTTACGCGATTTAAGCAAAAATGTAGAACGTGCAAGCTTAATTTCTTTATGGTCAAAGGAGGAGGGAATATGTTTGACTTTTCCAACAAATGTAAAAGTGTCAAAACATATTAGAAACACAAAGCAGAATCGTTAAGTCCGGATGTAAGTAGAATTGTTTAAAACGTAAGTTTAGTTTTGTTCTGCTACCGGGCTTATTTGGTAATATTAAAAATAATAAATCTTAAAAATTCTCAATTTAATCATGAGTGATCTAAAATTTATCCGATGCGAGGAAAATTATCGTAGTTGATTTTCGTTATGCTGTGATGTTTAAACGTGGACCGCCTAAATGAAACTTTATAACGATGTTTTTCTTAATAACTTTTGAAAATGATCTAACAATTGTCGAATTCTCGTGACATTACTAAAATAATTTATCTTACGAGAATGTGAAATAAAAATTTTACGGATGAATAGTGAAAATGAATAGTAAATGTGAATAGTAGAAGTGAATAGTACATTCTCGAAAATGAAAAGTAGCCCAAAATGCGGGTGGTTACACAAACTTGGTTTTATTAATGGAAGTAGAAGAGATCCCATCGATGCTCTATATCGCATACATGGGATAGGTGTAATTCGTGGTTTTGTCTTGGATTTTGGTTGTATATCACAAGATCTTTATAAAGGTCAAGTGTTTTCGCGAATGCCAACTGTGTGGGATGAATTAAGTGAAACTTATAACAAAGAGGATGGATCTCGTGATAAATAATATGCATAATAAAATACATACTTTAACACAATCTGGAATGAGTCTTCGAGTATTATCATGAGTTTAATGCATTATGGAGGCGCTTTGACTCCTTGTTGATCCGCCTACATGAATTTGTGAAACAATTTCACTTTGAAAAAGCATTCGATCTTTAAGACCGATGCAATTTTATGGGTCTTGATGATAGCTTTAGCTCGTTAGAAGTCTCATTCTCACCATCGATCCTTACCGATGTTAAACTGTTTTGCTACTTTGTCTAGAGATGAGTCTCACGTAATTAATCACGCTGCTAATAAATCTGTTAAAATGGGTCACAGCCTTTTGTCGCTAAGCCATTTATCGGTAATAATCAAAATAATAGTTGGAATTCTAATAAGAACACTAACAATAACAACAAAAGGTTTGGCGAGTGTCAAACTTTGTCTGCAAACATTGTAATATGACTGGTCATACTATTGATAGATGTTTTGAATTAGTTGGATATCCACCTGGTTTTGTTAAAAAAGGGAATGTTAATAATGTGGTAGATAATAAGACTGATACTAGTAAGAGTACTACTCATACTCTTACTAGAGATTAGTATAACAGATTAATGGCTTTACTTAGTGGTTCAGGTGATACTAGCAAGGCTCATGCTAGTGTTGCAGGTACTGTTATTGCTTCAAATTGTGTGATTAGTTTCTTTACACGTAGGTTCTTTAATTTCAATTCTAATATAAGTACATATAGTACTTATATTGGATGGATTATTGATCGTGAGCTAGTCAAGATATAACTTTTGTGCTACACATCTTTATGATATAATGGAAGTATCTCATTTAAATTTATAGCTGCACATCCCAATGGGATCATGCATAGGTTAAACAAATTGAAGTTATAAGTTTGGAAACAATCGATTTTAAAAGATGTGCCGTAGTTCCCGGTATCATGTGTGCTTGTTATCTGCTCATAAGTTGTCTAAAGATAATAATGCGATTGTCGGCTTTAATGATAAAATGTGTAAAATTCAGGAATCCACTCAAAAGTTCCTGATGGGGACTGGTAGTGAAATAGGAGGTCTTTACTTTCTAGATGAAGGTAAGAGGGTTAATAATATTAATATTAAGAGTTGTTTTATGTCAAATTGTATTTGGCATAATAGACTTGGACATCCCTCTGACCAAGTCTTAACTGTGCTTAAAAATAGAATAAAGGATATAAAGACTACTAAATCGAACCCGTGAGATATGTCATAAAGCTAAACAAACAAGAAAACCATTTCCTTCGAGTGATCATAAAACTAAAACATGGGTGATCTTGTTCATTTAGATGTGGGGTTCATATAAGGTGACTAGTAAAGAAGGGTTTAAGTATTTTCTTACTGTAGTAGATGACTATACCAGAGCTGTTTGGGTGTTTTTAATGAAAAATAAAACTGAAGTTTTTGATCACATTAATAGCTTTTATAGTCTCATTAAAAATCAGTTTGAGAAAACTGTTAGTGCAAATATTACGATATTTAATCTATACATTCTCATTTGTTTTGATGATGACAAACATGTAACTTGTAATACATAACGTAAAATGTATAAGTTACTTGTAATTATATCTTGTCTGAACATACTCTCAACACCTCTCGACGACTCAAGTCCTTGTATGCTACAACAAAGGTTCGTACATGTTTGTTATGTTGCATTATGATCAAACCCCAAACAAACCATTAAACATGTTTAGTTAAATAGTTTATAAAACACTTAAGTAAACATAAGTCATATATGGATATTATCCATGACCCATGGTATTGACCCATACCCATAAGTCTAGATACATTGTACCTTGGTGGGTACTCAAAACCATAACCCATAACCCATGGTTTCAACCCAAAACAATGGGTAAAGAGGAGCGTGCACGGATCCCTCGATGACCCACGGATCCCTTGATTTAAAGCCGGATCCTCCGTAAGGGATCCTTGGGGCGTAACATGGTTTTGGTCTTTTGCCTATAAATAGCAAACCACTTCTTACCATTTCTACACACCTTCACATAGTTTCTCTCCACCAAATCTAGGATAGTTAGATCATTAGGAAACATGTAAACCAATTCTCATCTCATATGATCGTAATGCTTCTAACTCTCATTTGTTGTAAGCATACTCCAGTGATCCTCCAAAGCAAGCTTAGAGATCTTGCTTCCTTACCTATCAAGTGATCACCCATCACAAGATACAAGCACAAGAAGATCTTATACAACAAGCTTGGGAAACTTGTCATCTTCATCCATAGAAGACTAACTACATCATGCTTGGGTTCTTGATGTTTAGTCTAGGAGTTCATATCCATTAGACACATTGTCTTGGATATTGTCTAGTATCATATTCTTGTATCTATGACTAGACTAGATGGTTTATGTGTTTGTACCATAAAACACAAGGTTTGTTATGTTGGGCCACAAACATAACGAGTGTCATAGATGTGTCAAAGGCATTAGTGAAGAGCCAAGATCCGTGTTGAAGGCATTAGTGAAAGGTGTGAAGGATCGTAAATGGCATTAGTGAAGAATGCCTAGGTTGTATAATCGATGAGGTGCATCATTATACATATAGTATTTGTTTAGATTCAAGGATGGTGATATCCTTGATGGTGTTGTAACAAGGAGTGGATCTCCTTAAGATTAGGTGTTGTGTCGTGAAGGGTAGTAGTTCCTCCATAGTAATGGAACTAGGTGCTTAGCCTAGTACCTAATAAAGGGTAGGCGACGCCAGGAAGGATTAGTTCTCCTAAGGTGTGAAAGAACTCGGTGGTTAGCCTAGCACCGCACAAAGGGTAGGCGACGCTGTGTTAGGTGTGGTTCGCCTTGGTGTGAAAGAACCTCGGTATTTAGCTTTGTACCGAAAAAGGTTGCTTACGCAGGAAGGCTTCTCCGCCATAAGGAGTTGGTGTAGTGATTACGAACTCGAGTAGGTGACTCGGGAGTGGAGTAGGGCAAGGAAGGTGACCTTGTAGCCGAACCATCGTAAACTCGTGTTGGTTTGTCTATCCTTTTACTTATCGCTTTACTTTTATTCTTGCATTACTTTGTTTATTTTCTATGTGGTTGATGTCTATGTTTGTGATGCATACTTTGTCTTTCATATAGTCACAAACTATATTCAACACTTTACGATTATGACACGCTTGATCAAGAAAAAGCAACCGGACTAATAATGGTGAAACTTGATTTATAATGAACCATTAATCTTGCGAATCTTATGTGATGTCAAGGGGTTGGCCTTACATGCCGTAATACGTTAAATGCATCCTCGCTACGAGATTAGCAAATGCAATGGTTTATGCTATATTTGATACAAAAGTTTTAAGTTTGAACGAAACGTATTCACCCCCCACGCTTTCACAATTGGTATCGAGCGGGTTGGCTCTAGTTTTAAAACAAATGGTTTTCAAACGAGTAAGGTCCTCGATCAAATTTTGATGAAGTCAAGCATAATATGAAAAGTGTTTTGTTGATCTTTTCTCTTTGAAGTTTTGTTGTTAGATATCTTGTTAATCAAGCTTGAATAAAGGCTAAAATGGTTAATATAACTTCACTTAAAAGTCTACAAAGACTAAACCTTTTCGCCGGGTCAAAACGCACATTTTTGTAATTACATGTCGATCCGCGGATCCTCAGTTACACCGGACGGATCCTCAAGCAAGGGATCCGTGGGATCCGTAGGTATGAAGATGCTTTTGTCCGAAATTAAAAATTCATAACTTTTAACCGTAAGTCGTTAGAAGTCGTACACCCATCGCTTTAAAGGTATTTCGAGTCTACTTTCATTTAAAATGATTTCATAAACTGATTCAAAACAATAATTTACTAAATCATTGATTTATAATAGAAAGTCATTTTTCGGTCATAACTTTTGCACAAACTTTTGATCTAATTAGAGACGGATGTTTTCGCTTTTGAATAACAATGTGTCCTCTATTGAAATTAAGGTTTGATCATATTTATAAATATAAAAGAAACTAATCAAGCTTGGTATACATGTTTATATTTAACACAAAGCGATGAAAAGAACTTTCAGATGCTATGCTAAATGATAAGTTGTCTTCCTTGCATTACTTGATTGTTTGCTTATCTCAAATAGCTTTTGTGCTTGTTTGATTGAATAACATATGTGGTTTCCTTACCTTGCTATTCATTCTCTTGTTTGTCGATTTAGTAATAGTCTACTAATCAATGTGCTATTTGAAGGAGTGTTTGGGATAACATCTAGTTGTGTCAAAAATGTTAGTTTTATAAGTTGAAAAATGTTTAAAATATATAACACACTAAATGGCCTTTTGATTGAGTTTGTCATGTGTGCATGATCCGTGCAAAACCGTCAAGTTTTCTCACGCAAGCTGACCACTTGTGAATGACCAACTGTAAGAAACTTAAAACAGCTTAAGCACAAATGCAATGAAGATCGTGGGAGAATAGTGTTTCCGGTCGTTATGTCCCAATGAAGCTATGCAATGGATCACCAAACGATAGTGATCGAGGAATTGAACGAAAAAGAGATTTGAATATGATTATAACTAAGGAAAAGCTCATAAACTAAAGGGGCTTAAATGCAAATTAAAGGAAATTAAAAGATAAAATCATAAATAAACGCTATCACTATTTTTAAAATGATGTTTTGTATTTATGTTTTTATAAAATCAATTAAAACTACGTAACGCATAAATGAAAACGTAAAATTTACACAATATTAATCCTAAAAATATGAAAATGATATTTTACAAACCTAATGATAAAAGAAAATTTATAGAAAAGAAAATTATTTTATAACTATTTATCTAATTATTATTAATTAAAAACTATTTTAACTATTTAATATTAGCCTAAAATACAAGAAAATATGAAATAAAGCTAGAAAAATAAAATTTTGACTTGAAAAATCTAAATGACAAAAAGAATTTTCAAAACTATTTTTGTATTTTTCTCGATTATTTTGTATTTTCTAGGAATTAAAACTATTAAAACTAATTAAATTGCTTAAAAATACAAATTTAACTAAGAAAAATTTGGAAAATATTTTTTGACTTTTATATTTATCTTAACTTAAGAAAATGAAGAAATATTTTTGAAACTTTTCAATTATTTGTATTAATTGCTAATTAAAAGGCCTAAAACCGATTTTAATTAAGAAAATAGTAAACTGACCTAGAAAAATCTGAAAATTCAAGTTGCCTAAAATAATGTTATGAAACTAGGAAAATGGAAAACAGAGGTTGTGTGTGAGATTATGGAATCTATGGAATGTGCTTATGAATAAGCACTTTGAATAAGCCAAAGACCACAAAAGCCACCAACTGCTTACGTAAGCTACAATATGCTAAAGTTACTCTAAATGAACTAAAACAACAACACTTATCCTCTGAATAGCAATCTACAGATTTGATGAATTTGACTAATGTGCTAAAACAGCTTTTAGGTGTTCAACAGAGCCACGAATAAGTACTCAAATAAGCTAAAACTAGAAAGCAATTGTAAGAACCTAAAGTAGACCTGGCCAAGAGTTTGTAAACCGAAATCAGGCTTTAACAAGCTCTTATGAGCTCTGCAAGCTTGCATTAAATCGAGAAAACTCAAAGATAAGTCGAGTTTCGAGACAGGCAACTAAGACCCAAAAGACAAGCTTGTTTGAAGCTTTTAAAAATTTGTAAAATTCTACAAAATGGTAATAAGCAAGGAGACCAGTTGAACTTTTTATAATCTCAAGTTTCACTGAATATGTCCCAGAAATGAACTCAAGATAATTCTCCCTAGTTGAGCCCAAAATGACTTTTTGCAATTTTGACTTTTGAAGACAGTTATGAACTTTGACCAAAATGAAATTTGAAACCAATTTTGGCCCGATATTGATGTAATATGATGTAATGAACACAATGCAAGCAATGTTTATGTTTTGTAAACACAAAACAAGACTTTGATTTTTCAAAATCTTAACAGCTAAGTGGTTAGGATGATTAACATGAGAAGTTGACTATCGAGGTTTGCGAGGCACAATTTTGAGACAACTATGAGTATATTAGAACTAAACAAACCAAAGACAACAAGAGTCTACCATCGACTAAACCTTTAGGACAGCTTAGTTCACAGATCCAAACACCCTATTAACTCATCGATTTGCAATCAATTCTAAGCTACACACCTAACAAGCATAAATTATTGATTACATCGAATGTACTTAACCTAAACACAACTTAATTAAAAGGTTTTAAATACTTACAACTACAAAAACAGATTGTGCTATGAAACTTGAAATATGACTTACAAATGTCCTTAGCCACAATGGCTTGAAAACAAAGGAACCCGTAACCACTACCTATTCTAAACCAACCCACTACTTCTAAATCAACCCAATTCCACTCCGAACCAACCATCACCCATTTTATACTCATTTTGCTCCACTTTGACTTTCATTGACCAGATTCCTAAACTGCTTGAAACTTAAAAGTAAGCTCACAAAAGCTATGATAAGCTAGTATGAGCTTGTTTGAGCTTATAAATAAGTCGATCAAGCTTATACATGAGAGTTAAAACTGGAATTTCAACAATGGCATATAAGTATGAAACTTCAACATAAACTTGGAATTGATACTTGAAATAAGTTGCCATACACTAAAACACTTGAGTTTGATACAAAGAAGTTTGAAAATACAACCGAAAACTAATTAAGACATGATAAGCTAAAATCGACATACATTGTGAAAATAAAACTAAGTACTACTTTTATTCTTCCTTCTCTTGCTCCTTTTATACACCAATCCTCTTTCTCACTCTCTCTTCAAATCCCAAGAAAATCTTGGCCTTTGATTGCTAAAATAGATTTTGGCCATTGGATGAATTTACGCCAAAAGTCGCTTTTAACAAATTTGGGTTGAGTGTTAGGTTTAAAGGTGCATTAAATGCATCTTGGCTTGAGTGTGAGGTGGAGGGTAGGATTAGGGTATGATGATGGAGGAGGGGAAGGTTGCAGGCAAAGCAGGGGGTGATGATGGGAGTGGTATCTCGTGAGTTCGAGGAAGGAGAGTCAAAGGTGTTTGATCGATTTTATTATTAAAGGAAGGGTCCAAAAGGTATTTGACAGGGTCGGTGGTAAAAGGCGGGGTCAAATGTAATTGTGACAAGTCCAAAGGGTTTAAGGGTTTAATAATCATGGACTTATGTTGCCAATTCGAAAATTGAGGACCGCTCGCCATATTCACAAAGTTGTTCCAAGGGCTGAAAATGACAAGTGTTAATAGTACAAGGACCAAAGTCGACATTTTCAAATTTTCCAAGGACCATTTCGCCAATTTTAAACTTGAAGGACCAAACTTGTAATTTCTCAAAACTTTTGACATTTTTCACCAAAGGACTAATTTTGACAACTTATGATTTTAAAAGGACCTTGGTGATTTTTCTTTGAAATTATGTGCTCAGGACTATTTCGACAATTTTTGAAACTTGGGAGACCTGAACCGCCAATTATGCAAACTTAGCTCATTTTTCATCCGATTTTAAACATTTTGCATCCGAAACATATAAAATGCAATTTTGGAATATTTTCGATTTTGATGCATTTCGAGCATTTTAGACGCTTTGCGCTCAGATTTAACCAAAATGATGAGTATTTACACACTCATCAATCCCCACACTAAACTATTGCTAGTCCCTAGCAATCTTTTGAGAAAACTTAATGGATTTGAATCTCTTTACCAAAAGCCATTACTCGAGTAGCCAAATGTTTCAGTTCAAGTAAGAACTATGGTACACCGATAACCATGTGATTTTGAGCAAACCACCGCCTTTTAACTGATTTGATTTGTCTTTACCGTAAGCCATTTGCTCGGACTAGCCAACTCTTAGATAAATTATCAACATTATCTTTGGTGAGCTGATTACCAATTATGCTTTTCCATCGCCTTTACCACAAGCCATAAACTTATGGGCTAGCCAACTCTTCACTTTTAGGATATGGTGAGTGAATACCATACAATTTTGGGCAAATTGCAAGCCGTCAACGGATTTGAGATATCTTTACCAAGAGCCGTTTGCTCTCGAATTAGCCAATCCTTTTGTTTATTAGACAAGGCGGATCGATAACCAATTGAGTAAGTGCGAACACTTACTCCAAAAAATTTTGGCCAAAACGGGAATTGGGTGGTATAATTACATGATAAAATTCGGGAGAATTTCCACACTTAGAAATGAATATTGCCTCAATATTCAAAGTACCGGCGGTTATGCCGAAACAAAGAACGTAAAAGGAAATACTACGGCCATTATTTAGCAAGATTTTTTTTTATTTTTATAACATGTGGGGTAACTCCCCCACACTAGGGTGGTACACACGGGTGAAAACCCATGTTAAACTACTGTTTTTGATTACCGAGTCGCTAGCTTGACTCGATCCCCGCATTAATTTGTTCATGGGGAAGTAAGTGGAAGAGACAATCTCCATCGGACTTTCATTCAAGATGTTTGGGCAAACATTTGAAGCACGTGAAAGTTCCACACCGATGAGATATACATAGAACCGGCTCAAAAATGATAAATGAAAATGCCGGGGTCAAAGATAATGTCTTCATTTCCGAAGGAGTGAAGATGAAGAGAAATCACAAGATATTTGAGGAAAGGAAGAAAGGTTTTGATAACAATCAAGATCCATTCTTCATCCTCAAATGTAAACATATCGGGAGGAAGGGTGAGGGTAGTATCATTAATAGGCAAACTCATATGATAGAGTACACCTTCCTCCGAGCTAATATCATCCTCAAGATCAAAATAGAAATGATCATGTTCCGGAGGAGATATGTCATGAGAGAGTTCACCGGAGAACTCTTTATGAAGAGAATAATTCACATGAAGTGAAATTGTGAACTCTTGTTCCATTGTGGGCTCATCACTATCCTCAATCGAGTATCAAAGAGTGGATTCTCGAAATTAAAGTGAATTCGAGTCGAATTCAAATAGAGGATTCGTGAAAGTAGCTTTGAATGTTTCGGAACAAAGTGATCAACATTCTTTATTGGACCTGTTGGGATAAGAAGTGAGTGAACGATCATTGATGTGAGTGAGTTCATCGTGAACTCCTCAAGAACAGGATCGATCGGGAGTGATGTCTCAACATACTTGATGTTTCCATAGGAAGCACAATCGTCGCTAAGATCGTAGAAAGTTTCAAAATGATCTTTGAACACTCAAGAAGGAAAGATAATCACACATATGATCGAGTTCCCGTGACTCTCTGGATTGGGACAAGGTTCTCAACACTAGACTTTATGAATTCGTCCGATTCCTTTTCGTGAACAAGGTCAAGATGCTCATCCCCATGTTCGAGAGAGCGAGTGGAGCTTGGTGTGATAGCGCTTGTTTGAGATGGAATATCAATCTGGGATATCAACCGACCGAGGGAGTTGAGAAATATTATCTTTAAAAGGATAAAACTCTCCTCGTCATCGTCATATGAGTGCCTTGAGAAATTGGGAACGCCTTAGAGCTGCATGCTCTAGGACTAATAATTCTTCCCTAGATTTGCGAGCCTCTCGTTCTTCTCGTTCTTCGGCTAGCAATTCTCCCATGGTCTTTTCACCACTCACTTGATTCTTAAAGTTACTAATCATATCATCAAGTGTTTTCATTACGGTTTCAAAATCTTGGGAGATTTCTTGAGACAACGGCTCAGGTGGAGTTTGAACCGTATGGTGCTGTGGAGGTTGGCAATTGTCAAACCTGTGAGAGTCATGATTGTTACAAGGAAATGGATTCCCTATTTGACAATCGAGTGAAGTGGGGACCTCCACAAGACTACAACAAGAAAACTGCTGAGTCCGGATCGGTGAATCATATGGATTTTGGTCATAACCAAAGTTCGAGCATTACCGAAAACTTTTCATAGACAAACGATTCGGATTGACACTCAAATCTTGATGAGGACCTCCACAAAATTCACAATG
The DNA here is from genome assembly GCA_022545495.1 of Chrysanthemum lavandulifolium. Classification (NCBI taxonomy): domain Eukaryota; kingdom Viridiplantae; phylum Streptophyta; class Magnoliopsida; order Asterales; family Asteraceae; genus Chrysanthemum; species Chrysanthemum lavandulifolium. The sequence continues at coordinate 173,419,799 of CM040246.1, forward strand.
TATGTTGATTATATGAAGATAGGTCGGCCGTGGTGTGTGATTGAAAAGTTGGAGGGTTGTTAAATGAGTTCGGATTAGATCATAATCAAATGAATTCCTCGAACCACAAAACAAACAACTCCGTTACGAATATCATTACCACATTGTACACACGCACACCAACGATGTGGTGAACCAAAAGAGGTTCACCACAACCGACACAAGGAATAAACGATCTCATTTGAGAGTTATGAAAAGGAATCGCTTTATCCAAAGAATCAACAAAACCAACATGGTGATCCGAATGACTATCAAGTGTCAAGAACATTTTGAAAAATCGTGAGGTGGGACAAGTGGTGTGCTCGAGAGCTAGCAATTTCCACCACTTCCGCTATGGTCTCCGGTTCGGTTCTTGAGAAACGTGAAGATTAGGCAAGTCATTCTTGCTAGTCGGCCCAAACCGTCAAGTTTTTTCACACAAACCGCCACTTGTGAATGGCCGATCAGAAGAAACTTAAAACGGTTCGTAAACGAACTCAATGAAGATCGGGAGAATAGTGTTTCCTGTCGTTATGTCCCAATGAGCTATGCAATGGATCACCAAACGTATAGTGATCGAGGAATTTGAACGAAAAAGAGATTTGAATATGATTATAACTAAGGAAAAGCTCATAAACTAAAGGGGCTTAAATGCAAATTAAAGAAAATTAAAAAGATAAAAACTGTTAAATAAACGCTATCACTATTTTTAAAATGATGTTTTTGTATTTATGTTTTTATAAAACTGAATTAAAAACTACGTAACGTACAAATGAAAACGTAAAATTTACACAATATTAATCCTAAAAATATGAAAATGATATTTTTACAAACCTAATGATAAAAGAAAATTTATAGAAAAAGAAAATTATTTTTATAACTATTTATCTAATTATTATTAATTAAAAACTATTTTTAACTATTTAATATTAGCCTAAAATACAAGAAAATATGAAATAAAGCTAGAAAAATAAAATTTTGACTTGGAAAAATCTAAAATGACAAAAAAGAATTTTCAAAACTATTTTTGTATTTTTCCGATTATTTTGTATTTTCTAGAATTAAAACTATTAAAACTAATTAAATTGCTTAAAATACAAATTTAACTAAGAAAAATTTGGAAAAATATTTTTTTGACTTTTTATATTTATCTTAACTTAAGAAAAATGAAGAAATATTTTTTTGAAACTTTTCTGAATTATTTGTATTAATTGCTAATTAAAAAGGCCTAAAAACTGATTTTAATTAAGAAAAATAGTAAACTGACCTAGAAAAATCTGAAAAATTCAAGTTAAGCCTAAAATAATGTTATGAAACTAGGAAAAATGGAAAAACAGTAGGTTGTGTGTGAGATTATGGAACTGCTATGGAATGTGCTTATGAATAAGCACTTTGAATAAGCCAAAGACCACAAAAAGCCACCAACTGTTTACAGAAGCTAAAATATGCTAAAGTTACTCTAAATGAACTAAAAACAACAACACTTATCCTCTGAATAGCAATCTACACAGATTTGATGAATTTGACTAATGTGCTAAAACAGTTTTTAGGTGTTCAGTTGTAGCCACAGAATAAGTACTCAAATAAGCTAAAAACTAGAAAGCAATTGTAAGAACCTAAAGTAGACCTGGCCAAGAGTTTGTAAACCAGAAATCAGGCTTTAACAAGCTCTTATGAGCTCTGTGCAAGCTTGCACAAAACTGAGAAAACTCAGCATAAGCTGAGTTTCTGAGACAGGGCAACTAAGACCCAAAAGACAAGCTTGTTTGAAGCTTTTAAAAAATTTGTAAAATTCTACAAAAATGGTAATAAGCAAGGAGACCAGTTGAACTTTTTATAATCTCAAGTTTCACTGAATATGTCCTAGAAATGAACTCAAGATAATTCTCCCTAGTTGAGCCCAAAATGACTTTTTGCAATTTTGACTTTTTGAAGACAGTCATGAACTTTGACCAAAATGAAATTTGAAACCAATTTTTGGCCTGATATTGATGTAATATGATGTAATGAACACAATGCAAGCAATGTTTATGTTTTTTAAACACAAAACAAGACTTTTGATTTTTCAAAATCTTAACAGTTAAGTGGTTAGGACAGTTAACATGAGAAGTTGACTATTGAGGTTTGCAGGCACAATTTTGAGACAGCTATGAGTATATTAGAACTAAACAAACCAAAGACAACAAGAGTCTACCACTGACTAAACCTTTAGGACAGTTAGTTCAGCAGATCCAAACACCCTATTAACTACTGATTTGCAATCAATTCTAAGCTACACACTGAACAAGCATAAATTATTGATTACACTGAATGTACTTAACCTAAACACAACTTAATTAAAAGGTTTTAAATACTTACAACTACAAAAACAGATTGTGCTATGAAACTTGAAATATGACTTACAAATGTCCTTAGCCACAATGGCTTGAAAACAGTGAACCCAGAACCACTACCTATTCTAAACCAACCCACTGCTTCTAAATCAACCCAATTCCAGCTCTGAACCAACCATCACCCATTTTATACTCATTTTTGCTCCACTTTGACTTTCATTGACCAAATTCCTAAACTGCTTGAAACTTAAAAGTAAGCTCACAAAAAGCTATGATAAGCTAGTATGAGCTTGTTTGAGCTTATAAATAAGCTGATTGAAGCTTATACATGAGAGTTAGAAACTAGAAATTTCAACAGTGGCATATAAGTATGAAACTTCAACATAAACTTGGAATTGATACTTGAAATAAGTTGCCATACACTAAAACACTTGAGTTTGATACAAAGAAGTTTGAAAATACAACTGAAAACTAATTAAGACATGATAAGCTAAAAATCGACATACATTGTGAAAATAAAACTAAGTACTACTTTTATTCTTCCTTCTCTTGCTCCTTTTATACACCAATCCTCTTTCTCTCACCTCTCTCTTCAAATCCCAGCAAAAATCTTGGCCTTTGGATTGCTAAAATAGATTTTTGGCCATTGGATAATTTACGCCAAAAGCTATTTTTAACAAATTGGGGTTGAGTGTTAGGTTTAAAGGTGCATTAAATGCATCTTGGCTTTGAGTGTGAGGTGGAGGGTAGGATTAGGGGTATGATGATGGAGGAGGGGGAAGGTTGCAGGCAGGCGTGTGCAGGGGTGATGATGGGAGTGGTATCTCGTGAGTTTGGAGGGAAGGGAGAGTCAAAGGTGTTTGACTGGATTTTATTATTAAAGGGAAGGGGTCCAAAAGGTATTTGACAGGGGTCACAGGGTAAAAGGCAGGGGTCAAATGTAATTGTGACAAGTCCAAAGGGTTTAAGGGTTTAATAATCAAGGGACTTATGTTGCCAATTCTGAAAATTGAGGGACCAGTTCTGCCATATTCACAAAGTTGTTCCAAGGGCTGAAAATGACAAGTGTTAATAGTACAAGGACCAAAGCTGACATTTTCAAATTTTCCAAGGACCATTTCTGCCAATTTTTAAACTTGAAGGACCAAACTTGTAATTTCTCAAAACTTTTGACATTTTTCACCAAAGGACTAATTTTGACAACTTATGATTTTAAAAGGACCTTTGGTGATTTTTCTTTGAAATTATGTGCTCGTGGACTATTTCGACAATTTTTGAAACTTGGGGACTAAACCGCCAATTATGCAAACTTAGCTCATTTTTCATCCGATTTTAAACATTTTGCATCCGAAACATATAAATGCAATTTTGGAATATTTTCGATTTTTATGCATTTCGAGCATTTTTAGACGTTTTTGCGCTCGATTTAACCAAAATGATGAGTATTTACACACTCATCGATTGCAACATAAATGTTTTATGTTCTTATATGATTTCTTGATTTCATATTTTCTTGTATCATTTTCTAAAACAACAAGAATGTACATCGGATCATAACCTACACTTGTGTTGATGATGTACTCTCCGCTTTCCTTTCATGATCGCTCTCCAAGCTTCATAGTAGGATTGACAACTTGATTATTTCATCCGATATACTCAAGTAAATTATTTTGCAACGCAAATATAATTGTTCATATCCGAAAGTCCAAAGTCGAGCTTTCCAACAACATATGTTGAACTAGCTCATGCAACCATTTTTTTTGTTCACTATATGGACAACGTTTAATTTTTTTTTGACACCTTCGTCACCTTAGTTGTTTCAAGTATAATATTAATATAAACGAAGCAAAGTATCATCATTGCTACTGTTCGATAGGCCATTGTAGGAATATAAATTTTCCTAACTTGAGAATGAATACTGGAGAACTTATTGCACTAGAAACTCAATTTGACCTAACGGTTGAATTGCTTCCTTGAGAGAAGTTGGGTATGTGGAATCGCCCGTAAAAATGGTCGTGTTTAGCCATAATTGAGCACCGCTAGTAATAGTCTCATATTCATTCTCTCACTTGAGGAATTTATATTCCTATGTTTTCCTAAAGTAAGTTTACAATGGAAGTACTTTGCATTGTCTTAGGATTACTAATCAAACAAGTTGTAAAATTAATTTTTCTTTTAGCTAATCACAACCACTTGCCTCATCAAGCGATTATCTCGCTTTGATCGAGAAGAGCTACATGACTTCATGGACGAAGCTCATTGTATGCTAACCACCATCCGTAATGACTATATTGTCCTAAACTAGCACCTCACAACTCTTTTGTCTTGAACACCATCATGTGCCATTTTCTTTCTAGACACATACCTTTCATGTCATTGTTAGTTTAAATGATTTACTAATCTAGATCAGAACTGCTTTTGGACTTCTTGAATAGTCCTTTAAAGTTTGCTAAACCTTTATGTTATTTGTGAGCTCGATCTCATTTGATTGCCTATATGTGATATCTACATGCTCTCCTTGCTTTGCTTAACGTGTATACATGTATGCTTGTCAGAGAAACAATTTGTTTCATAATTCAAACATAGAGCTAAATTCAAACTATTCATTAAGAAAATCATCTCGGATGCGGATCCCTTAGATGTAACTAGACGGATCCTCAGTGAAGGATCCGTGGGATCCGGTGGATGAAGTTCCTTTGTAGCCTCCTTGCATCAATCCAACATTCTATACCTTATTGGACTAGTTAAACTTGCTACATTAGGATCACTTAAACTTTCCTTAGGCTCGCTTGATCTCACATTCACTCATGGATGACTTAGGATCACATTCAAGTATTTTTGATTTATCATTAGTTCAAAACTCACCATCTTTCCGCTCCAATGTTTACACATTGTTCTTCTCATCTCAAAACACTTAGTTTGATATTTCTCTCAATTTTAGCAAATTGATTTTAGTCATCTTTACCTCAAAATAGGCCAAAACTAGTTTTAATTTCCTAATATTTTTAAGGAATTTTCCAAATCTCTTAAGTCATCATCTGATCTCTAGGATCATTTAACACCACTTGACACTCTCAAATTTCTTAGCGTCATCTTTGATCATCCACTGGTGCTCATAAAGCCCTATTTCTTTCCATAAAAGGCAATCATTAGCTACCATCACTCATTGCTCTTGATCATTTAAGTACTCTCTCATTTAAGACACTTAGGAAGACTAAAACACTCAAGGAGGTATAGGCGTTAGACCTTACAAACATTATTTTTATTATTTCCTAGCTGCTGAGAGCCGGATCCCTAGGATTAGCCTCGACGGATCCCTCATTGGAGGGAACCGTGGGATCCGGGTGACTGATTCATGTCAACTCTAGCTAAAACGATCATTTAAGTCCATCTTCATATAAGACACTTAATATACTAAGTAACTTAGGATATCTAGGTGCTAGACCTTGCTAGAACCCCATCACCTCATTTTCACCTCATGTGGAACAATAGGTACATTATCTCTTTAGATAATCATTTCAAATTTCCTTTTCCACACAAGCACTTGCTCAACACTTAGGATTATCATTTTCAGATATGTTTATAAATGAGTTGCATTTATATGATTCTATACGTGTTATTTGTTTCGTTTCATGATTTTATGTGAACAATTTATCCATTTATATAAATGTTTTCCTTTTGTACTAACTCTTTAGATTCTTGTAGGATGACAATGGTCGATTTCACCATCTAGTCAAGTTGTGCTCATTCGCACATTTCTTTATATATTCCTAATCTTGCATCATCCTAACCATTTTACTCCACTTTTATCACCACTCACAAAGTCATCATGTCTACCACCTCTAATGAGTCATCAACCAAGTCAAAGATTCACCTTGATACCTTTCATCACCTCTACCACAACTTCCATACCTCTAAGTCATAATGATAATTTCTATCACTATCACCGTGTCCAAGGTCTAGTTCATGAACTACGTGATGAAGTATGTCTCATGTTCTACCACATCCTACTTGTGTCAACCACAACCTCAAACAACAAGCTACTTGTGTCAACCACATCTTACAAGTGTCTCACTACCACTACAATTCATGGTTGCTCAACCATCCTTCACAAACATCTATGTTGTCAAAAGCCAAGTGAATTTCGTAATGAAATGCGTCTCATCCCTAAGCACATTTTTTTTCTTAACTTGAACAAACCTTACAACCTCTAAACCAACCATGATGATGCAAGTAGTAGGATCATTCTCTATTTAACATTTTTTGTAGGTTCTTCTTGACGCCTCGAGCTAGGGAGCTCCGTCGAGCATTTATAAAGTGCATCACATGACTTACTCGCCCAAGGACCGAATATAATTTTGCACTAACTTTTTGTTTTGTAGATTTTCAAAACACACTAGGAGTACTTGACGCCTCAATAAAGGGAGTTTTTTTCGTCAAAGCTAAAACATTGCAAATTTTGCAATAATTTAGTCTTAGCCTTCCTAAAATACTTGACGCCTTTAACAAGGGGAGCAACCGTCAAGGGGAGCATGCACACACTCATTCTTCAAAATTCCTTTATGTTTCAACAAAAGGAGATTTCTTTCTCATCATATATTTTTCCTTTTCTTTTAACACTAACCTTGATGTGGGTTAAGCCTCAAAATTTGATCCATTGCCGTTGGCAATAATGGTTATAATTCAAAGGATATTTCTATTTTTTGTGTGTGATTCTCTTGGTTCCTCTTAAAGGCGAGATCACCACCTTTGAAGACGTGCAAGCTCAAAGTCATGAGTTTCTAAGCTTCGTCATTAGTGTTTTGTGTTGAAGGTATTGGCGTGGTGTGCCAATTGGAGCAATAAGGTGTTTTTATTTTAACTTCACTAGGATGATGCAAACTCGCCATTCTTGGGAGAAAGGACACACACTTTTGTTTCGACAAAAGGGGAGAAGAGTGTAAACGAAGAAGAAGGTAATGTATGGAATTACGGACACAGTAACTTTGACATTTTACCTATCTATTACGTTTACATATATTTTGTCATCATCAAAAAGGGGGAGATTGTTAGTGCAAATATTACGATATTTAATCTATACATTCTCATTTGTTTTGATGATGACAGACATGTAACTTGTAATGCATAACGTAAAATGTATAAGTTACTTGTAATTATATCTTGTCTCAACATACTCTCAACACCTCTCGACGACTCAAGTCCTTGTATGCTACAACAAAGGTTCGTACATGTTTGTTATGTTGCATTATGATCAAACCCCTAACAAACCATTAAACATGTTTAGTTAAATAGTTTATAAAACACTTAAGTAAACATAAGTCATATATGGATATTATCCATGACCCATGGTATTGACCCATACCCATAAGTCTAGATACATTGTACCTTGGTGGGTACTCAAAACCATAACCCATAACCCATGGTTTCAACCCAAAACAATGGGTAAAGAGGAGCGTGCACGGATCCCTCGATGACCCACGGATCCCTTGATTTACAAAGCCGGATCCTCCAAGAGGGATCCTTGGGGCGTAACATGGTTTTGGTCTTTTGCCTATAAATAGCAAACCACTTCTTACCATTTCTACACACCTTCACACATAGTTTCTCTCCACCAAATCTAGGATAGTTAGATCATTAGGAAACATGTAAACCACCCTCATCTCATATGATCATAATGCTTCTAACTCTCATTTGTTGTAAGCATACTCCCGGTGATCCTCCAAAGCAAGCTTAGAGATCTTGCTTCCTTACCTCGTAAGTGATCACCCATCACAAGATACAAGCACATGAAGATCTTATACAACAAGCTTGGGAAACTTGTCATCTTCATCCATAGAAGACTAACTACATCATGCTTTGGGTTCTTGATGTTTAGTCTAGGAGTTCATATCCATTAGACACATTATCTTGGATATTGTCTAGTATTATATTCTTGTATCTATGACTAGACTAGATGGTTTATGTGTTTGTACCATAAAACACAAGGTTTGTTATGTTGGGCCACAAAACATAACGAGTGTCATAGATGTGTCAAAGGCATTAGTGAAGAGTGCCGAAGATCCGTGTTGAAGGCATTAGTGAAAGGTGCTGAAAGATTGTGTAAATGGCATTAGTGAAGAATGCCTAGGTTGTATAATCGATGAGGTGCATCGTTATACATATAGTATTTGTTTAGATCCAAGGATGGTGATATCCTTGATGGTGTTGTAACAAGGAGTGGATCTCCTTAAGATTAGGTGTTGTGTCGTGAAGGGTAGTAGTTCCTCCATAGTAATGGAACTAGGTGCTTAGCCTAGTACCTAATAAAGGGTAGGCGACGTTGTGAAGGATTAGTTCTCCTAAGGTGTGAAAGAACCGGTGGTTAGCCTAGCACCGTATAAAGGGTAGGCGACGTTGTGTTAGGTGTGGTTCGCCTTGGTGTGAAAGAACTCTGATTTAGCTTTGTACCGAAAAAGGTTAAGCGACGTTGTGAAGGCTTCTCCGCCATAAGGAGTTGGTGTAGTGATTACGAACTCTCGAGTAGGTGACTCGGGAGTGGAGTAGGGCAAGGAAGGTGACCTTGTAGCGAACCACTATAAATCCTCGTGTTGGTTTGTCTATCCTTTTACTTATCGCTTACTTTTATTCTTGCATTACTTTGTTTATTTTCTATGTGGTTGATGTCTATGTTTGTGATGCATACTTTGTCTTTCATATAGTCACAAACTATATTTAACACTTTACGATTATGACACGCTTGATCAAGAAAAAGCAACCGGACTAATAATGGTGAAACTTGATTTATAATGAACCATTAATCTTATGGAATCTTATGTGATGTCAAGGGTTGGCCTTACATGCCGAATCGTTAAATGCATCCTCGCGTCGAGATTAGCAAATGCAATGGTTTATGCTATATTTGATACAAAAGTTTTAAGTTTGAAACGAAACGTATTCACCCCCTACGCTTTCACAAAACTATTAAAGTTTTTAGAAGTGACAATGGGACGAATTTGTAAATAAGAAGTTTGAAAGTTTTTAACACGAATGGTATTTTGCATCAAACATCTTGTCCTTACACACCTCAATGTAATGGTATAGCGAGAGAAAACATAGGCATTTCTTAACATCGCTAGAGCCCTCATGTTTCGTGGGGGTTACCTTTGAACATGTGGATCGAATCTATTCGATCGCTACTTACCTTATTAACAAAGTTGCCAACCGATGTGTTGTCCGGTAAAAGTCCTTTTGAGATGGTGTATAATATCGAACCTAACTGTTGAATCTAAAATGTTTTGGTCGCTTATGTTTTGCAATGCTTTAAATGAATCGATAAGTTTGCATCTAGATCCGATAAATGTGTATTTGTTGGATATGCTTTTGATAAAAAGGATATAAACTTTATAACATTGATCAAAAAGAGTTTATGTTTTCAAGAGATGTGAACTTTTATGAAACTGTTTTTCCTTTTAAGAATACCTCATTCACTAAAGCTTTTATATTTGATAATAATGGGGTAAATGATTTGAATTTTTTTTATCAAGATTTTAATGGCAGTCAAAATAATTTTGGAACCAATGAACCCTATGATGATAAGATAAGTAATATAGATGGAAACAACAAATCTGTACCTGAATCTAGTACTCATAAACCTAGTGTCAGCACTGTAGAAGGTGATGCTAGTGATGTTGAGCATCTACATACTAAGACTGTAGAACCTGCTGAAACAGATGATGTAGATATCAATTTGCCAGTTGATACAGCAGAGAGTATTGATACAGTTAATGTAGACATCACTAGGAACACATCTAGTAGGAAGGACATCGAGATCGATGAGTATACAATGTAAATCGTTGTTTCGATGATATCTGGTACTAGTAATGTTGATGATGGTTATATATCCGAGGTGAGGATCTAGATATGTTTGGTAAAATGTTTGAGTCACCGTAACCAGCTAGGGCACAAACAGCTAGAAGGACTAGTAGAATGACAAATTTTACCATCTAAATATAAGGATTTTGTACTTAATAAAAATCATAAGTATGGTATTGATAAAGTCATAGTATTCAAATTTAAGCTTTGATAACTTTGTTTTACATCCGCCTTAATAAAATATATGAACCTACAACTTATGAAGAAGCTGTGAAAGATCCTAGGTGGATAGAGGCTATGAATCAAGAGATATAAGCTTTAAATAGAAATGGTACATGGGAGGTTGTAGAGTTACCAGATGGTAGAAAAGCCATAGGTTATAAGTGGGTTTTTAAGGTTAAATATAAAGCTAATGGTGAAGTTGAAAGGTTTAAAGCTAGATTAGTAGCTAAGGGATATAATCAGAGAGAAGGAATTGATTATGAGGAGACTTTTTCTCCTGTTGTTAAAATTGTTACTATAAGGTGTGTTTTAAGCATTGCTGTTAATAACAAGTGGCCTTTGTTTCAACTTGATATAAATAATGCATTCTTATATGGAGAATTAGAAAAGGATGTTTACATGACATTGCCAGAAGGTTTTTCTGATAAAAATGATAAAAGGGTTTGCAAACTAGTTAAGTCATTGTATGGTTTAAAACAAGCTCCTAGAAAATGGAATGAGAAATTAGTATCTGTGCTTAAAGAAAATGGGTTTATACAAAGTCCAAATGATTTCTCTTTGTTTATTAAAAATGAAAATGATGTTCTGTTAGTTTTGTTAGTATATGTTGATGATATTATCATTACAGGAAATAATACTGATGAGATTAACAAATTTAAGAGATTTTAAGTTCAAAGTTTTGATTAAAGACTTGGGTAAACTTAAATATTTTTTGGGAATTGAGGTTCTTGATATTGATAATGGAATTTGTCTTACTCAAAGAAAATATTGTACCGAGCTTTTAACCGAATTTGGTATGTTGGGTTGTAAGCCATGTGGTTCACCTATTGAAACTAATCCGGATAATAAAAACTTGTTTCTAAGTTTGGAGATGATGAGCCTTTAACTAGTATAACAAATTATCAAAACTTGTGGGAAAATTGATTTACTTGACTTTGACAAGGCCGATATTTCATATGTTGTGCAATCGCTTAAGTCAAGTAATGCATAAGCCTATGAAGTCTCATTTAAGACTTGCTTTTAGAGTTTTAAGATACTTGAAAAATGAACCTGGTCTTGGTATCACTTTTAAAGAAGGTGATATTAAAAGTATAAAAGTGTTTGTTGATTCTGATTGGGCAAAGTGTAAGGTAACAAGGAGATCTGTTACTGGATATAGTGTGTATCTAGGAAATGATTTGGTTTCCTAGAAAAGTAAAAAGCAGGCTGTTGTTGCTAGGTCCTCCACTGAGGCTGAGTTCAGGGCAATGTGTAATGTATGTTGTGAAGTCATGTGGATCACCAAACTGATGGCTGATCTGCATGCTAGTATAAGATTGCCTGTGAACATGTATTGTGATAACAATTACGCTATGATTCATTAATCTCAGACACATGAGAGGAGTAAGCACTTTGAGATTGATCTATATTTTTGAGAGAAAAAGTGGTCGATGGCTTTATTAAGCCGATAAAAGTCGAATCGAGGATAATGTTGCGCACTGCTCACTAAGGGTCTTAACATTATTGACCATAACAAATTTTGCAAAGATCTTGGTTTGTTTAATGTGTTTCAGGAAAAAATTGAAGATCAAGCAAAGGATGATGGAGGAGCTACAGGAAGCTAATGCTTATGGGGGAGCTACAGGAAGCTAATGCTTATGGGGGAGTGTTAAAGATAATAAGCATTATCTTTTCAAGTCAAGAAGTAGAAGGACTGAAGATGTACAAGTTAGAAGATCAAGGGTGTTATGAGTAAAGTCTATTTTCATACAGCTATAAAAGCTTAAGTCAACACGTGAAGACTTCATAATATCAAATATCATCCGTGTGAAATCTCTCTCTCTCACTGCTCCCGTGAGTCAAGAGAAACCCTAGTTTGTGTATTGTTTATCTAAATCTTTCTTTGTATTGTAAACCGATTCTATATCGTTTGATTAATAATAAGAGTGAGCCAAGGGGTGGTTGGCTGGGTTCACTATAAAAATCGTTATGTTTGATTGAAATTACTTTGGTTTTATAAATTTCTACACTATCCAACTCAACTACATTAAGAACCGCTATTTTTTTTTATAGAAAATTGATGTACACACAAACAAAGCTTTGGATGAACAATTTAATACAACTATAATCTTGTTAGTACAAAAAGTGTGACGGGTTTTAATGAGTGTAAGTGTAGCTTGCCGGACCGGGCTAACAAGCTACTAATGGGCTGATCTTGTACTAATCCAAGTAGTTTATTGGTTTCCCTACACAAGAAAAGTAAACCGTTAGCCTTATTGTGGGGACAGACCCACGATTAGACTCCGGCGTGAGAGTAAGTACACATCCTTGTCAGAGAAAGTAAGAGTATGTGTGTGTAATTATGAGAGAGAAAGTTATACCTTGTATGCGGATAAGAGCCCCTTTTATAGGCGAGGCTTACAGCTAGGGTTTCCTAGTTACTCGCATATGGTGGTGAATCGCCGGATCCGGACCCTTGTCGGACAAGGTTCCGTGTTAATCGCGGATGCAGACACAGGATACCTTCAGCGGCCGATGGCTTGGCCTACTATGTATCTTGCGTGCGTCTTTTGGTCTGGACTATGGCCAATTTCGTCATTGGGCTTACTGTTGGTCCAGAGTTCGTAGTTATTTTATCAATATTGGGCCTGGGCCCAATATGTGTATAATGTGTATCGGGCATATTGGGCCTGTTATACATACTATACGTCATCAAGTCCCCCCAGTCTAGTATGTGCATTGCGTGCGGATATTGTCGCGTGCGGTGGATGCTACTAGACTTGGGTTGACTGAGCACTTTTCCTTTCCGTGCCTTTTTTGAAATGTCCTTCTGATGTTCCTCTCTTTAGGGATCCTTACGTCATCAAGTCCCCGCCCCGCATATTTATTGCACATGGATATTTGTCGCGTTCGTTAATATTGCTAGACTTTAAGTTTGACGATAGCCATTTCGCTCAGTATCTTTAAAGTGTCTTTATGACATTTTCTTTCTTGTTTTACGTGTTGTGCAGCGTGAACGATTCTCGACCCTTCATATTGACCCTTCATATTGACCCTTCATATTTCGCTGATTGGACCCGGTGGGTCCTGCATCTTTCGCTAATCTTGCTTTTTTCTTCCTTACTACTCACCGTTGGATCGGGTTGCTTTTTGACACGTGTCCTCCTTTAGGGTTTTTCTAGAAGCCAACAACCTCCTTGTATAAATACACTTTATTTTTCCTTTGCCCCATTTTTCTTTTACTGTTCTTTATTTGCAAGCGGTACTCTTCTTCTTTTCAATCTAATCTTCTTGGGTTGCGTCCGTCATCCAGGTTATCTTTCCAGGTTAGGTTCTAATTCCTTTTCCTCTTCCGTTATGGGTACTTTTGCGTCTGCTAAGTCTAAACTTTCACAAGGGACGCTTGATCGCTTTTGTATTAAATATTCAATTCCACAATTTGTTCATCCGGAGTTGCCTAATCCTGATCAGACTATTCAAGAGGCACCAGATGGGAAGATTGGTGTATATAACCGCTTTTTTAAATACGCTAATTTCCGTCTTCCTTTATCTGTGTTCCTTGTTTCTATCCTTAATTATTATCGTGTCCATATATCGCAGCTTTCTGTTATTGGTGCTGCTAAAGTTTCTCAATTTGAGATTCTTTGTTTCGCTCTTGGCATCAAACCCTCGGTTGGGTTATTTAGGTACTTTTATGTTGAGAATGGTTGGCTTTCTTTTAGTAAACGAGTTGATAGTTTTGGCGTTTGCTATACTAAACCCCTTGATTCTCTTAAAAGTTGGAATGACCATTTCTTCTAGGTTGACTCCTTTGCTTGTCCTGCTATTCATCCCTTCTGTGTTGGGAGAAGCGTTCCTAAGGATGTTACTCCTGGGGATGCTGAGTTTGATGCTGGGCATGTTGCTTCCCTTGTTGCCCATGCTTCTCATTTTCACAAGTTTCTGGAGTCTTTTCTTTGCTTGGTTGGGTTAAGTCGTAACTATACGTTGGGTGAAGATTTTTACCCTGTGTTCTATGACAAAGAAGATCAGGGTGGGTGTACCACATTTATGTTTCTTTACTCGCTATTCCTTTTTTTTTTTTTTTCGTGTGGCCTAAACCGTGCTTGCTGTTTTTCTACTCTTTGCAGCGATGGATTTGCTATCTTTAGTTTAAATGAAGGATCCTATGAAGATGAGGGTTGATATTCATCCTTTGAAAGAAGGTGAGCTTCCGTTGTTGAAACTAATCGAAACCGGACCGTTTCTCTTGCCCTCCGTCTCGTTGAGTTCGGGTGATGGGAATATGTTTACGATCTTGAAGCCGAGCTTCTAGGTTATGTGATGATTCGTGGATGTTAATAATGTACGGCCTATTCGCTCGCTATTGAAGCTGATCTTTTGATGTCTGGTGCTACTCTTGGTACCTTTTCGGTGCCTGCTTGTGATGTGGCTTCAGGCTATCGAAGAAAGAGGAGGAAAGTTTGCACCGATCCTGTTTATCCTCGTAAGAAGTTGAGGAGTGACCATGTAGATTCCGGTAGGACTTCTATTGGTGGTAAGTCTTCGGAATCTATTCAGAAGTTGCTTGCTCAAAGTACGCGTTCTCTTGAATTTTGTTTGAATGCTTTACCCACTCATTTTTCTTCTTCTCCTTCATTATCAATCACTCCTCTTCATGAAGTTGGGACGTCTATTGAGTTTGATTCTGGTTTGCTCTGTCTTGGTAGTTCCCCTCGTGTTTGTTGTCTTGATTTTTATCTTTCGTGATGCTTCTATTCCCTTGCCTTAACTTATTTTATGTTTGTTGTTTGGCGGGTCCTCCGTGCCGCTTATGACGGACGTCATTACTACGCCGCTTTTGTTGAGAGGAAAGGGATCGATGAGTGTTCCTTCCCGTTCTGGCGCTCGATGTTGTTGGCGCGCCACCCCGTTCTTGACGATTTTTCGACTTTGATATCTCGGTTGGGGACATCCGCGCCGTTGATGATTTGATTCTAGCTCTTCGTCGGTGTTCATGTTCCAAATGGAACGTTGCCAAGAACTCTCTTCTTGATGACGCCGATGAGTGCCGTGGCATGGTGGATGAGATTGCTCCTCCTTGCTATTTTTCTTCCGCTCATGAGATGGGGTATGATTGCCTTCTTTTGAGTTCAATGTTGCTCTGGCATGACAGGGTGTGCTTTAGTTCAAGTTTGTGCGATTGGAGTATAATATGGTAGAGAAGACGCCTATTATCTCGGTTAGAGGAGAGGGATAAGGAGGTTTCGATCCTTAGGGCTAAAGTGGTCAAGTTGGATCCTCTAAGTTGGCTATTGTTGCCGAGTTGTCCGTAACTTCCGCCATGAAACTTGCTTTGTTGAAGAGTCAAAGTTCGTCCTTGAGCGGGAACGAGACTCTCTTCGTACTAGGCTTCATGGAGTCTCGATCGTCTTTTGATGAGAAGGATTCGAGTCATCCACCTTGAGGGTGGAGTTGTCGTTTTAAATCTAAGAATGCTAACCTTTTCGGACGTGTGTGTATTAATGATTTTTCGTCCACTTTTCCATTTTCTCATTTTTCCATTGTTTTTACCCTTTGTTTTGTTTGTAGATACGAGCTTTGGAGTCCTTATGTTCCGAGCTTCGTAGTCAAATTCCTTCTCTTGATGCTTTGAGGAAGAGTTTTCCAAGACTCAAGACGCGAAAGTGGTGCGTTTATGAAAAGGTTGAATCAACAGATTGTTGATCCGTGCACCGGCTCGGCACCTTGATGAGGAGTTTTATCCTCGTTGTCTTACTTTGCTATCTAGTCGGCGTTGGTTGTTGACTAATGGCATGAGTCTTGCTGTGTTTAAGTGTTTGAATTCTTTCGAGTATTCTGCAGCAGTGGCGGAGGTTATCAGCCATGCCATTGATAAAGGTATGCAAGTTGGGCTAGCAGCGGGTATTATTGATGGAAAGGAGGAAAAAGAGCTTGTGGATCTTGCTGCATATGACCCTTCTGCGGAAGCTCACTATCTTTCTGCCGTGAAGGCCCTTGCGGATGTGGAATTTTCCTTGCTCTCCGTTCTTATGTCTAGCAAAGATGATGGTATTGCGGAGATTATGGATCTTCTTCAGTTTGAGGGGCGGTATGCGAATGCTCCCATGATTGTTGGGTTACAGCCTAATCTTGAACAACTTGTGGTTCCTGTCTATGACAAGTATACTAGCACTGTTATTAGTACTAGCTCATTGTCTCGCTCGCTGGAAGTTGTTCTAAAAAGGGTTGATCAATTTAGGAGTCTTCCTGTTTCTCATAAGCCCACTGTTGCTGATATTTATGATTCTTTAGTTGATTCGTTGTCCGCCCGCAATGTTATGGGTGCGGAAGGACCTTCAGCTAGCGAGTTGGCTTTGACTTCCAGTACTTCGTTGCCACTTGTACTTGCTTCTGCTAGTGTTCCTGCTGTCTCTGTTAGGCCCCTCTCCACCGATGATTATGACGTTGGAAGGTCAAGTGTTATTATTGATATTACGGAAGATCCACACCCTGAGGTGAGCGAAGTTCCTTCCGTCCTGTCTGAGCCTGAAGCTAGCATGACTATCTTGGAGCAAAACTAGTTTACATGTCTAGCTTTTCCATTTCTTGTAATGTTTACAATGGTTGTGTGAAGTTTGTTACATGATCTATGCTACTATCTTTTTGTTGTACAGATATCTATGTTTTTAGTATCCGCTGTGTACATTGTGTGGTGCTATTATTTTAACGTTATACGGATATGCACATTTTTAATAGTCTTTTGTGCACACCATTTTTGGATTTGTACCGTGCTATTGTTTTAATGTGTATACAGATATGCACATTTTTAATAGTCTTTGGATAATTTTGGGCTATCCTCCCAGTACTGGGCTTGCAATACCTCTTACTTACCTTGGTGTTTATGTTGTTCAACTTTTGGTTATTCGTGATAACTCTTTGTTATTCGGAAATAACATATTTGGGTTGTGCTTGCGCGTCTTATGCACTTAATCAAAACGAAATTGTTTGAAAAATAAAACAATGAAGGTAGCGAATCTTCACTTTTTTATTGATTTGATATATTTCAAAATATATTACAAAAAATTTAAATTCGAGTACATTTTTTCCATTGTCAATTGTTCTTACCCTTTTTATTCCGAGTCTTATAACTGCTGAAGCTGTGTCTTTTCTGGAACTTTGTTGATAGCGGACATCATTCTTTTTTGGAGAAGTGCTTCTGCAATTCTGTTTTTCTTTGTTCTTGCGGAAGTTTGCTTTAATGGTTGCCCGTGACGGGTTGCCTTATACATAATGGTTGTAATTTTCTTTCTTGAAGAATTGTTCTGGCTGGATGTGCTTTTGCTGACGTTGTCATTATCCGCTGACTTTCTCGGTGCGGGTATTTTTCCTTTCTCTCGAGTTCGAATTCCTCTTCTTGTCCGCTATCCTTTTCTTGAAGGAGTTCCGTGGCTTGCTTCTCGTGGGGCCGTGATTCTCCTACGGGATCCCCGAGAAGTTTGTGGGGCTTGTAATTAATTCTTGAAAGGTCGTGAAGCTCCTTGCGTGTTGTTCTTTTCAAGAACGGGTTTATAATGTTGTAGGGTATACGAACGCTCGATAGGCCTTTTAAGAGGTTTCCGTCTGATCTCGCTTGTTGTGCGGTAGTTGAAAAGCTTTTAGTGAGGTGGCTTTTCCACCGCAGCCTTTTGTTTTATCCCTACCAAATCGATCATTTTACCTTAAACCAAGTCTATCCAACCCGATCCGCTGGATTGGTAGACGACGCTTGTTTAGGGTCGTCAGATCAACAGAGGAATGAAAGCACGTTTTCATCCTCTATTGTTTGTCATTCTTAGGAAGCTTCTTGTTAATTAGGGGCCGTTTTACGCATTTCATTGTCCCTAACTTCCTTTGTTGTCCTTCCCTGGGGACCCAACTCTTTGCACATTTTATCACTTGGGAATGCCGAGGTTGGGAAGGAACTGCCTGCACTACCAAAATCTCAAAGGTCTAATGATATTCTAATCGTTTTAAACTCCCACCTTTGGTATTCCATATGGTCTAGGCGGTCTAACACAAACTTCAATGGACACGGGTTTTGGTGAAGGAGTGTTGTGAATGTTCACAGAGGTGGGTTATTAGTCTTCATTTTAGAACGACTAATTGTTATTAGCAGTCATTTAAGAACATGTTTTAGTTGCCGCAGCATCTGCTTTTATTCTTATGTTTTTCTTTTAGGGGGTAAAGGTTCAGGTTATGTATGGGTTTTTTGGGAACAATTGTGCGTTGGCAACGTGTTGTTGCTGATGGTCGGTTGTGTTCTTTCCCTACCCTATACCATCATATTATTCTTCTGAATAACATCTTCAACTTCTCTTTTGTGTTTCTGAAGATTTTCTGCTGCCTGATGTTATGTGCCAAGCTTTTTTGTTCAAGAAAGATTAATTCCTTTTTTTTTTTGCTTTTTCTACGCTTTCTCCTTTCTTTACCTCGCGTATTTATAGCGAGAATTTTACTGTTTCTTCACGCGTTAGCATTAATTTTCATTTACTGTTTTGTGGGTAGGCATGTGCCTAGGCTCGTAGCCTGGCCGTATGTTGTTCCTGCTAGATTTGTCATAATATTTTTTGAGAAGGAACGCAATCTGCACTTGCGATTTTCTCTCCTTTTGGGTATTTGGATAAGGCTTATCCTTTTGCTTCCGCCCTTGTTTGGTTGTTGTCGAGGACTATCCATTCCGAGGTCGTATCCTTCCTTTAGTTTCGTTGTTTCCCACATTGTGGCCTTTATGTCATGTCTGCCACAACTTTTTGCATGTTTCCTTGAGTATTTCCTCCTCCAAAGTTAATTCCTTTTAGTTACATATTTTTGTTCCTTTTATCCTCTAGGGATGATTTCCGTAAAGTTTTCCGCATACACCGGTAGTGTGTTTCGTGTTCTTCGACCTTTATTCTAGCTTATTTTCGCATGATCTTCCGCGATCCAATTGTTTTGAAGTAACAGCGCTTTTTCAACATTTGTACTTGCTTCCTAAGTCTTCTCGGTAGTTGGCTCTTTTATTGTTTTTAATTATTCGCAACCTTACTTTGTGTTTGGCTTGAGCCTTTTGAGTCTTTATTTATTAAAGTTTATAGGATTAGGATCTTCATTCGCTCCGGTAGGGATGTCCGCACCTTGTTTATTTTGTTGGCGTTCGCTGCTTTTTCTCTGTTAGAGTTTTGATTTCATCTTTTTCAAGGTGTGTGTGCGGTTCCGCTTAACTTTACTTTGAGTGTTTTCGCTCTTTTGACGAATGCTTTTGAGTGATGACGATGATGATTATTTTTTATTTAGAGTTCGGTGTTTGGCTTTTTCCTGTTGCTCTTCTACCTCTATCATCGGCCCTTTCCCTTTCTTCCCTTTGCTTTTTCAAATGTAGACATTCTTCCGTGGTATGTCTTGGTTTTTCAAAACTCACAAAACTTTCCTTGATCCTCTCCTCACTGCAGTTGGTTGAGAAAATTTTGGTGACCTTGCTCTCCTTTGTGTCATTATTTTCCGAAAGGTTTTTGCGGGTTGAAAACCCTGTTTGTTTTCTATTATTCTTGGTTTGTTCCTAAATTCCTTTTGAAACTTTGTCGATGCTTGATTGTCGTTCTTTCCACTGGTATTTGTACCCAGGGCATTTTTCTCTCGTGGCTTCCTGCGGCGGTCTCTCCTCTTAGAAAGGAGGTAGTTATATTCATTACTTCACTTATTGACTTTGGGATTCTATCGTGTAACCGCTTAATCAGCTCTGGATCGGTGATTGCATGCATGAATCCTGAGACTTTCATGATTTCCGGAGCTCCTTTTATGTCCCTGGTTTCTTCTTTAAACCTTCTTACGAAGTCTTCCGTTAGCTCTCCATCCCTTTTCTTGAAATGATGAAGTTCTACGGGATCTTTGGTACACTTCTTCTGTTGGAGGAAATTAGTCAAGAAAATCTTCTTCAGTTTATCATAGCTGTCTATTGACTCTGACAGGAGATCATCGAACCAGACCCTAGCAGATTCAGTTAGTGTAGAGTTGAACATGTGGCACCAAGTTGGCATGGCCCATCGCTCTACCTTTGTAGCTTCCTAGAAGAATTTAAGATGATCCTCTGGGTCTCCACTCCCATCGTATGTTTTCACGTTGGTTGGAATTCGTGTTTTCGTCGGCATTTCAAAGTAGCGGATACGTGGAGTGAATGGATCGGTCTCCTTGCAGACCCAGGGATTAGCTAGGTCATCGTCATTGCTATCACATGGTTTCCGCTTTCTGACTTCAGACCTTCGACATCCGCTTCCGTTCGACCCATCTCCTGAGCAGTTGTCCACTTTCCGTGGTCGACCTCTTTCAGTTCCGTGCCTTTTGAATCCTGGTCTTACCGGTTGTGATTGGGAGTTTATGTGGCTGCTCACCTCTTTTCTTTCTGTGACATGGCGGACTGGCTGCCTAGGATCTTTGGACTACACGGAAATACTTTCTTTGTGGAAAACTAGAAGGGGGTTCAATAGTTTTGCCAATTAAAACTTCCTTTTAATCTATTTAGATCGACTTATGTCAATTTATTTGGTTGTTTATGTTGGACGTTGATAGATAGATATATAAACGTGTAATGAAAGATAAAGAGTAAGAAGCACATCACCAAGACACAAGTATTTATAGTGGTTCGCTACAAGGACACCTTCCTTGCCCTACTCCACCCCCGAGTCACCTACTCGAGAGTTCGTAAACACTACACCAATCTCCTTATGGCGGAGAAGCCTTCACAACGCCGCTTACACCTTTTCCCAGACAAAGCTAAATACCGAGTTCTTTCACACCAAGGCGAACCACACCTAACACAACGACGCCTACCCTTTATACGGTGCTAGGCTAACCACCGGGTTCTTTCACACCAAGGTGAACCACACCTACACAATGTCGCCTACCCTTTATTAGGTACTAGGCTAAGCACCTAGTTCCATTGCAATGGAGGACCTACTACCCAACACTACACCAACGACTAATCCCAAAGGAGATCTACTCCTTTACAACATCATCAAGGATATCAAGATCCTTGGATCTAGAACTAATCTATCTTGTACATCGAAACACACCATATCGAATGTACATCTAAGGTACCTTTCACTAATGCCTTTAGCTAGATCTTCAAGACACCTTTCACTAATGTCTTGTGGCTAGATCTTCAAGAAACCTTTCACTAATGTCTTGTAACTTGGCTTCTAGGCACCTTTCACTAATGCCTACAATATGGACGATCGACACCTTTCACTAATGTCTTCGTCTTGACCCTTGAGACATCTTTCACTAATGTCTTCAACACTACACTTTTAGAAGAAAGAAAGGAATCATCAACAAGAAGACTTCAAGAGCCTTGATGATGAGGAAGCATGGCAACTCATGGACTTGAGCTTGCTCGACTTCAAAGGTGGTGATCTTGCCTTTAAGAGGAACTTAGAAGATCACACAAAACAAAACTACAAACATAGATCTCTTGGATCCGAGGTTAGTGAGTTTTAACTCGTGGAGAAAGTGTGTTAGAAAGGGTGAGAAACAATGAAGAAATGGCTCACTATTTATAGAAGAAAAAATCTACTGCTCCCGGATCCCACGGATCCTTCCACAAGGGATCCGTCTAGCGTTAAGCTAGGGATCCGTGGGACGCTCTTTACCCATGGGTAATTTTGTTATGGGTCATGGGTCATGGGTTGTGTAACACCCTAGGCAAATCCTACATCGGCCGTGGCTGGAGAGATGCCGGGCTCATAAGATAACATTCGCCTTACAATGACACAACGCGCTTTGTGGTTCATCGCGAGTAGAGTTCGAGGAACCGCGGTTAAGCGTGCTCATGTGAGAGTAGTACGGCTTGGGTGACCCGCCGAAGTCTTCAAATGAGGCCACAAAACAAAGCCGTGAGCTCGGGCAAAGCGGACAATATTGTGGTCGGATAAGGCGGGGTGTTACAAGTGGTATCGAGCCACCCCGAGCCGCTCGATGGTGGGGCAAACCTCATCGAGGACGATGAGTCCCTAAGGGGGTGATTGTAACACCCTAGGCAAATCCTACATCGGCCGTGGCTCGAGAGATGCTTGGGCTCATAAGATAACATTCGCCTTACAATGACACAACGCGTTTTGTGGTTCATCGCGAGTGGAGTTATGAGGAACCGCGCTAAGCGTGCTCATGTGAGAGTAGTCGGCTTGGGTGACCGCCGAAGTCTTCAAATGAGGCCACAAAAACAAAGTCGTGAGCCTGCGGGCAAAGCGGACAATATTGTGGTCGGATAAGGCGGGGTGTTACAGGTTGAACCATGGATATTTAGCTAGATACAATGTATCTTTTGAGTGCAATGCACTTGGTCACTTGGATATGAGTTGATCCATGGGTTATGGATATTATCCATGTATGGTATAAGCATGATGTCATGCAATGGGTTATGGGTCAAGCTCCATGGGTCATGGGCTTTGGGTTGTACCCAACTACATTCAATGTATTTGCCCAATGGGTTGTGATACTTAAGTTTCTACCCATTTATATTACCCAATATACTACATACTAGTTATGTGTATATTTTACCCAAATGGGTTAATATACAAAAAAGTTACTAAACTTTCAAAAAAATTTGTCCTAAGTCACTAATGTTTATCTTCTGTCATCTAGGTTACTATACTTTACGTAACCGGTTATCTAAGTCACTAACCTTTTTTTACCGGTATTTTGGCTGACGTGTATACACACCAAGTTATGGCACATGTTATCTAGGTCACTAAACTTTGCGAAAAATTTGTCTTAAGTCACTAATGTTTCGTTCCTGTCATCTAAGGTACTAAACTTTGCGAAAAATTTGTCCTAAGTCACTAATGAAAAATTTGTCCTAAGTCACGAGTTGTGGCACATGTTACTGAACCTTTAAAATTATACGTTTTATACGATTTTATACACCTTTTAAACGTTTTTATTCATTTTCATTCGTTTTTATACGTTTTTGTTTGTTTTCTTACGTTTTTGTCCGTTTTTATACGTTTTCGTCCGTTTTTGTCCCATTTTTTACGTCCATTTTTATACGTTTTTATGTTTTCATCCGTTTTTATACGTTTTTGTCCGTTTTTATATGGTTTTGTACAATTTTTATACGTTTTTATGTTTTCATCCGTTTATACGTTTTATTCGCTTTTATATGGTTTTGTACAATTTTATACGTTTTATTCGCTTTTTACGTTTCGTCCATTTTTCTTATGTTTTGCTCGCTTTTCTATTTTTATACGATAAAACGGATGAAAACATATAAAACGGATGAAAACGAATAAAAATGTATAAAAAATGTACAAAACCGTATAAAACGGACAAAAACGTATAAAAACGGATGAAAATATAAAAACGTATAAATACAGATGTAAAAAATGGGACAAAAACGGACGAAAACGTATAAAAATGTATAAAAACGGACAAAAACGTAAGAAAACAAACAAAAACGTATAAAAACGAATGAAAATGAATAAAAATGTATAAAAACGAATGAAAATAAATAAAAATGTATAATTTTAAAGGTTCAGTAACATGTGCCACAACTCGTGACTAAGGACAAATTTTTCATCGATGACTTAGGACAATTTTTTCGCAAAGTTTAGTACCTTAGATGATGTGAATGAAACATTAGTGACTTAAGACAAATTTTTCGAAAGTTTAGTGACTGGTGACACATATATTGAAAAAGTGTGCCACAACCGGTTGCCCTTCCATGTAGTGACTAGGGTGGCACATATAAAAAGTTTAGTAACATATGTGAAAACCCGTGAAGTATAGTAACCTAGATGATGTAAGATAAACATTAGTGACTTAGGACAAATTTTTTGAAAGTTTAGTAACTTTTTGTATATTAACCCTTACCCAAATATGTAAACACTAGTTGTTGTACATATGTAATATTAAATCATAAAATCACTTATACTTGTTTTAGTGTTTTATGTGAAAATGTGAATATGTTAGAAACTATTAGTTCAAACAATTTACGTATTTTATTTGTTTCGTTAACATGATTTTACGTTTGCTATCGACAAAACATTAGAAGATCGTAAAATATAAATAAACGTTTTTACGGCTTATTTGTATTAACAATCTCCTATTTTTTTTGTTGATGACAAAACATAAAATTATTTGAAGGAAAAGCTAAAATTCGTAAAAGTTTGAATTTGTAGTTTTACTTTCTTCTCCCCCTTTTTGTCGAAACAAAAAGAGCTTCGAAAGAAAGCAACACATTGTTTTTAAGAAAAACATGTGAAAGAAATAAAAAGAAAAATAGAGAGCAAGTAACGGAAAAGGATCTCGTATTTACTCCCCCTTGACGAGTCCATCCCTATGTAAGGGCGTCAAGAAAGTGATACTAATCTAGTTTGTTTGCGAGTAAGTTTGCAAAAGATTTCGTCTAAGTGACGAATGTGCTCCCCCTTGATGATTGCAATTTTGCAAGGGGATATCACGAAATGTAAACCTAATATTGCAAGTAATTTGCAATGTATTGCTTTGACATAAAGCTCCCCCTAGCTTTAGGATGTCAAAGTCTTCATGTGTAAATTGAATAACTACAAAACAAATGTTAGAAAACAAGTATAATTCACAATTTCCTGCAAATGTGGTCCAAGTTAGTAGAAAATAGTTTTCTGTCTCACGGATCCCACGGTTCCCTCTTAGTAGGGATCCGTCTAGGCAATTCTGAGGGATCCGTATAGCTGATGATCAATTTCAGCAATGGTGATGTAACAAGTAATGTTATCACAAAAGTGAGATATGAATACAATGTAATCATATACTCAGAAATATAACAAGTAGCATGTAATTTCATTTAATAAAACTTAGAGTTATGACTCTAAAAGCTAAGAAAATAAAAAATACATGACTAGGAATTTCTAGACCAACTATCGCTTGATGCTAGGACACCACTAAAATCTTCTAGCTCAAGTTTTGTTTAGGTTTAATCTCGTCGAAACGTTCGAGGAGATGATAAAACATGAAACGTTGGTCTTCTCATACTTCATGTATCAAACTTTCAACATGTTGACAATGATAGCAATCTTTGTCATGGCTAGGTAGTGGTGGTGGAAGAAATGAAATGGCTTGATGCGAAGGATCAAGTGAAGCGGCTTGTGGAGTTTCAAACGATGGAGGGATTGGTGGAGGCGCATTTGAGAATGGCTCGACCAAGAATGATGGTGGTGGTAGAGAAGTATCAACTTCCATGTGATCGGGTGGTTGATTTTGATGATTTCTCATAATCCAAATGGGATTATATGATGGAAACGGCGAAAAGGAAGCCGGAGCAAGTGTTGACTCAACACCTTGATTTTGTACCATTATTCCTCCTAATGAGGAGAATGTTGTCGGCGGAGGCGGATGAGACGGCCTAGGAGGCAAATCCTCTAAATTGTAGAGGTGTGGTGATGATATTGGGGATGTAAAATAGATAGCTCTAGGAACTAATGGTGATGGTTTAGTGGAGATGATATTGTTTGGCCTAGGAGGTATGGTGGTGTTTGGCATAGGTAGTTTTGTGGGTACTATCCTTTTAGGAATTGGTTTGATTGGTTGAGGAAAGATCCTAGCATTTGTTGGTTTGACCGGAGATGATTCGGTTGAAGAGATTTCATGTATAACACGAGCCTTTTTCTTGGGTGGTTCTTTGGTGGATAAGTTACTACTTGGAGTTTTCCTCATGATGAAATGATTTCAAGAGGTTTGTAAGGGTTTCTAAAGTGCTGAAAGTTAGGATGAAGGTGATGACTATGGAAGTCCTAACAATGTGGTTTATAAAGCAAGAGATTTGGCAAGTGCATTTAAGCCTTAAATCACTAAGATTCATTGGAATGTGATGATTAACATGCACAAGAGTCAACTTCAGAGTTTGTACTGATCTAGGAACTCATTTAAGATGAGATGGAGTGTTTGAGTTAGAAAGATGAGTTGAAATGATTGTTTTAGCAAGAATTGACATAAACCGTCATCCGATCCCACGGTTCCTCCTCGTAGGGATCCGTCTAGGCTAATCCTAGGGATCCGCTCTCAGACTATGAAAGAGTGGAAATGATGTTTTTAAGATCTAAGATCTATATCATCTTGGGTGTTTCATCCTCCCAAGTGTCTTAAATGAAGGGTGCTTAAGTACTTGAAGGTAATGAGTGATGTAGCTAATGATTTCTTTTTATGGAAGAAGTTGGAACTTTCATGAGTACCAATGAATGAGCAAGGATGACACTAAAGATGAGAGTATCAATTGAAGCTAAATGATCCTAGAGATCAGGTTGTGACATAGGATAGTGTTTTGGAAAATATCCTTAAGGCTTTGAGATGGGAAAACTAGAATTTTATCAACTTTGATCAATTTTGAGGTAAGGATGATTTATGATCAATTTTGCCATAATCGAAAGATTTCAAAGGCTAGATGTGAGGGATCATGATAGAATGATGAGTGATCTAGAGAGCGGAAGAGTAATGGGTTTAAGTGAAAACGATAGATCTACAAGCGTCTTGAGTATGATCTAGGTGAGTTGAGTATGAAAGGATCTACTTAACTTGATAAGGACTTAATTTTCCTTAAGACACTATGTTTAGCTTAGTGTGAGGTGTTCTAAGGGCACGATTGAAATACAATGCTTGCAATTGCATTTTCTGTTTGCCGGATCCCACGGTTCCCTAAGTGTAGGGATCCGTCTAGCACAAACTTGGGATCCGTCTATCTGCTAAGCAGAACCTTTACAAAAGGTATGCAATGACTTTGACAATGCATCATATTTCAAGTTTAAGAGGTTCTAACACTAAGATATCAAATGAGATCGAGCTCACAAATAACAAAGAGGTTTATCAAACATAACAAGCACTATTCAAGAAACTCAAAACATATTTACGATCTAGATTAGTAAATCGTTTGTATTAACAATGGCGTGCAAGGTATATGTCAAGAAACACAAGAGTAATTGATAGTATTCACGACAATAGAGTTGTGAGGTGCTAGTTCAAGAAAATCCTATACTTCGTCCGGAGATGTTGTTTTGGTCAACGGAAGCAATGAGCTATGTATAGTCATTACGGATGGTGATTAGCATACATTGAACTTCATCCGTGAAGTCATGTAGCTCTTCTCGATCAAGGCAAGATAATCGCTTGATGAGGAAAGTGGTTATGATTAACTAAAACAAAAATCAATTTTACAGCTTGTTTGATTAGTAATCCTAAGACAACGCAAAGTATTTCCATTGTAAACTTACTTTAGGAAAACATAGGAGTATAGATTTCTCAAGTGAGAGAATGAATATGAGACTATTACTAGCGGTGCTCAATTACGGCTAAACACGACCATTTTTACGGGTGATTCCACATACCCAACTTCCATCAAGGAAGCAATTCAACCGTTAGGTCAAATTGAGTTTCTAGAGCAATAAGTTCTCCAGTATTCATTCTCAAGTTAGGAAAATTTATATTCCTACAATGGCCTATCGAAAAGTAACAATGATGATACTTTGCTTCGTTTTTATTAATATTATACTTGAAACAACTAAGGTGACGAAGGTGTAAAAGAAATAATTAAAAGTTGTCCATATGGTGAACAAAAAAATGGTTGGATGAGCTAGTTCAACATATGTTGTTGGAAAGCTAGAGTTTGATTTTCGGATATGAACAATTATATTTGCGTTGCAAAATAATTTACTTGAGTATATCGGATGAAATAATCAAGTTGTCAATCCTACTATGAAGCTTGGAGAGCGATCATGAAAAGGAAAACGGGAGAGTACATCATCAACACAAGTGTAGGTTATGATTCGATGTACATTCTTGTTGTTTTTAGAAAACAATACAAGAAAATATGAAATCAAGAAATCATATAAGCACATAAAACATTTATGTTGCACACATGACAAACTCAATCAAAAAGCCATTTAGTGTGTTATATGTTTTAAACATTTTTCAACTTATAAAACTAACATTTTCGACACAACTAGATGTTATCCAAAAACACTCCTTCAAGTAGCACATTGATTAGTAGAATATTACTAAATCGATAAGCAAGAGAATGAATAGCAAGGTAAGGAAGCCACATATGTTATTCAATCAAACAAGCACAAAAGCTATTTGAGATAAGCAAATAATCAAGTAATGCAAGGAAGACAATTTATCATTTAGCATAGCATACGAAAGTTCTTTTCATCGCTTTGTGTTAGACATATATACCAAGCTTGATTAGTTTCATTTATAAATATGATCAAAACCTTAATTTGAAAAGAGGACACATTGTTATTCAAAGATGAAAACATCCGTCTCCAATTAGATCAAAAGTTTGTGCAAAAGTTATGACCAAAAAAATGACTTTCGATTATAAATCAATGATTCTGTAAATTTTTGTTTTGAATCAGTTTATGAAATCATTTTTAAATGAAAGTAGACTCAAATAACTTTAAAACGATAGGTGGCACGACTTCTAACGACTTACGGTTAATTAGTTATGAATTTTTGAAATTCAGACAGAAAATGTCTTATGTACCACGGATCCCTTGCTTGAGGGATCCGTCCAGTGTAAACTGAGGGATCCGCGGATCTGACACAAAATTACAAAGATAGAAGCATATATTACCATTTTATCCACAAGCAATTTAGCACGCCTTTGACTAATAATTGTAACTAAGAGAACATACCTTTGTCAGATTCCCTTTGTATGGTTTTAGAAACCATAGGCGAAATACTTCATGATCTTCTAAGATACCCAAATCCTTTGCTATATTGCCTTTTTATGGTTTTAGAAACCATAGACGCAAAATACTTCATGATCCTCTAAGATACCCAAATCCTAGTATGAAGAATTCTCAAAGGAAAATGTTACAATGATCTATCACTATCCAACATATGATGTTTTCTAAAAACATGACTTTTTGTTTTAAGAAATTCCCTTCTTTGTAGTTTTCAAACATACACGGATCGTATCAAGTTTTCAAAGTACAATATACTAAAAAAAACTTGGTAACGAAGCTTTGATACCAATTGTGGAAAACTAGAAGGGGGGGTTGAATAGTTTTGCCAATTAAAACTTCCTTTTAATCTATTTAGATCGACTTATGTCAATTTATTTGGTTGTTTATGTTGGACGTTGATAGATAGATATATAAACGTGTAATGAAAGATAAAGAGTAAGAAGCACATCACCAAGACACAAGTATTTATAGTGGTTCAGCTACAAGGACACCTTCCTTGTCGTACTCCACTCCCCGAGTCACCAACTCGAGAGTTCGTAAACACTACACCAATCTCCTTATGGCGGAGAAGCCTTCACAACGTCGCTTACACCTTTTTCCGGTACAAAGCTAAATACCGAGTTCCTTCACACCAAGGCGAACCACACCTAACACAACGTCGCCTACCCTTTATACGGTGCCAGGCTAACCACCGGGTTCTTTCACACCAAGGTGAACCACACCTACACAATGTCGCCTACCCTTTATTAGGTACTAGGCTAAGCACCTAGTTCCATTGCAATGGAGGAACTACTACCCAACACTACACCAACGACTAATCCCAAAGGAGATCTACTCCTTTACAACATCATCATGGATATCAATATCCTTGGATCTAGAACTAATCTATCTTGTACATCAAAACACACCATATCAAATGTACATCTAAGGCACCTTTCACTAATGCCTTTAGCTAGATCTTCAAGACACCTTTCACTAATGTCTTGTGGCTAGATCTTCAAGACACCTTTCACTAATGTCTTGTAACTTGGCTTCTAGGCACCTTTCACTAATGCCTACAATATGGACGATCGACACCTTTCACTAATGTCTTCGTCTTGACCCTTGAGACATCTTTCACTAATGTCTTCAACACTACACTTCTTAGAAGAAAGAAAGGAATCATCAACAAGAAGACTTCAAGAGGCTTGATGATGAGGAAGCATGGCAACTCATGGACTTGAGCTTGCTCGACTTCAAAGGTGGTGATCTTGCCTTTAAGAGGAACCTAGAAGATCACACAAAACAAAACTACAAACATAGATCTCTTGGATCCGAGGTTAGTGAGTTTTAACTCGTGGAGAAAGTGTGTTAGAAAGGGTGAGAAACAATAAAGAAATGGCTCACTATTTATAGAAGAAAAATTCATCGTTCCCCGGATCCCACGGATCCCTTCCACAAGGGATATGTCTAGCGTTAAGCTATGGATCCGTGGGACGCTCCCTTTTACCCATGGGTATTTTGGTTATGGGTCATGGGTCATGGGTTGAACCATCGATCTTTAGCTAGATACAATGTATCTTTTGAGTGCAATGCACTTGGTCACTTGGATATGAGTTGATCCATGGGTTATGGATATTATCCATGTATGATATAAGCATGATGTCATGCAATGGGTTACGGGTCAAGCTCCATGGGTCATGGGCTTTGGGTTGTACCCAACTACATTCAATGTATTTGCCCAATGGGTTGTGATACTTAAGTTTCTACCCATTTATATTACCCAATATACTACATACAAGTTATGTGTATATTTTACCCAAATATGTAAACACTAGTTGTTGTACATATGTAATATTAAATCATAAAATCACTTATACTTGTTTTAGTGTTTTATGTGAAAATGTGAATATGTTAGAAACTATTAGTTCAAACCATTTACGTATTTTATTTGTTTCGTTAACATGATTTTACGTTTGTTATCGACAAAATATTAGAAGATCGTAAAATATAAATAAACGTTTTTACGGCTTATTTGTATTAACATTCTTCTTTCTCTCCCAGCCGGTGGAACATACTCTTTCGAAGCCTTTTGAATACTGTTTCCCGTCTATCTTCTGTCCTTTTAGGCGACCTAGATCAGGTGCGTCTTTGGCTGCTACCACTTTTCGTGTTCCGCCGCTTCATTGACTCGAGTTGTTTCCGCAAGTCTCTCCTTCCTGTTGGTATTTCCGACTCATGATGATGCGGGACTTCAAGGCAACCCATCCGAAGTCTAACCGCTTAGGCTCTTTCCTCCCGTTTCTGAACAATCTCAGTCACAATAGGTAAGATCTGGTCAAGTACTTATCGCAATACTTCCGGAGGGCTGCGTCGGACACACGCCCCTCAAGATCTGTCGAAATCGTGTGGTTTTCTCTTTCCGCTGTACTCCGTAATATGGGCACAAAGGCGGGATTTGGTTCGGACTGAGTGCTCGTGTTGAGTATTTTCTAGAACGCAGTTGTGTACTAGGTCCCACGGATGGCGCCAACTTGTTAGTACAAAAAGTATGACGGGTTGTAATGAGTGTGAGTGTAGCTTACCGGAATGGGCTAACAAGCTACTAATGGTCTGATCTTGTACTAATCCAAGTAGTTTGATTGGTTTCTCTACACAAGAAGAGTAAACCTTAGCCTTATCATGGGGACGGACCCCACGATTAGACTCCGGCGTGAGAGTAACTACACATCCTTGTCAGAGAAAGTAAGAGTATGTGTGTGTAATTATGAGAGGGAAAGTTGTACCTTTTTTGGGGATTAGAGCCCCTTTTATAGGCGAGGCTTCCCGCTAGGGTTTCCTAGTTACTCGTATATGGTAGTGAGTCGCCGGAGCCGGACCCTTGTTGGACAAGGTTTCGTGTTAATCACATATGCGGACAAAGGATACCTTCAACGGCCGATGGCTTGGCCTGCTATGTATCTTGTGTGCGTCTTTTGGTCTGGACTATGGCCAATTTCGTCATTAGGATTACCGTTGGTCCAGAGTTCGTAGTTATTTTATCGTTATTGGGCCTGGGCCCAGTATGTGTATAGTGTGTATCGGGCCTAGTGGTTCCGTTATACATACTATACATTATCAAATCTGGAACTTGCAGCTCGTGCTGATAGATATTACTACTAGACTTCTTTGAAATATTTTTATTAGTCGATATTTATGTATAGAGGCCCGCTAGTGTGTATAAGGTAATTAGGCCTAGTCCAATGTAATGACCGTAGAATGATCTCCTCAGATCTCCCTTCTTTTCTCCAATCTCCACCGAGTACTTTTAACCCTAACTTCGGCAAAAATGGACGGCGATCATGATAGCACTCCTTCCTATCCAATGGTCCTTGTAGCCTCTAATTCATCCGATCGCAAACGTAACCCTAACACTTCCCTTCATAAAGATCAAAGCTTACCAAAACTATGTAATCACTTCAATAAGGGAGCATGTAGATTTGGTGATCGTTGTAAGTGTATACACAACCATCGGAACTGATCGGGATTGGCCTCAAATAAACCTGTAGGACATAATAATATTAGTCGCATGCTTAACATCAATACCAATTCCGTGTAGCAATAACAGTTTTATACAACTCCTCCCTACCAGACTCATTTACCCCATCATGGTATCAACAACAGTTTTATACAACAACCCATGTTTACAAATCCAATGGCCCAACAATTCCCCCCACCCATCCAAACAGCATTTGATGCTCCACAAGCCTAAAACTCCCAAGTCTTTTGCATGGCCTAACACCCTACATCAACCCAACAGTTGACTATGTACCCCACAGTTTTTCAATAGGTTCCGAATTCAACAAGGGTATCCTTGGAGTAGCTCGAGTTCAGACGAGTCTCAACCTACATCAATTCCTAGTGATTTTAGCACTACGACCTTGCAGGACCTGACATGGAACATGGATAAAGGTGCCTCTTATCATTTAAATTCTAATACAAGCAATTTGAGTACTATTTTTAATAAACGCTTATTCCCATCTGTACATGTTGGTGACGGTAATTCCATTCCCGTTACCAATACCGGACATAACATTATTCCCTCTCTTCATCACCCTCTCCATCTTCATAATGTACTTGTAACTCCTAATATCATTAAAAATCTCATTTCTGTTCGTCAGTTTACTACGTATAATAAGCTGTTGTAGTGAATTTGACACTTTTGGTTTTTCCGTGAAGGATTTCGACTTGTCATATTCTCCTTGATGTGACAACTCGGGTTATCTCTATCCGTTACAAAGCTATCCACTATCCCTACTGATTTTCTCTCCACAAATTCCTCCACGTGGCATCAATGTCTCAGTCATCCCGGTGATGATGTACTACGATCGCTTGTTTCTCATAAATTTATTTCATGAAATAAAGACAAAAAGTCCACACATGTTTGTCATGCTTGCCAACTTGGCAAACATGTGAAGCTTCCATTCTATAGTTCGGATTCTATTGTTGAACATTTTTTGATATTATTCATTCTGATTTATGGACCTCTCTTATTGTTAGTTCCAGTGGTTTTAAATATTATGTCCTTTTTCACGATCATTTCTCTCATTACTTGTGGATTTATCCTCTTTGCAACAAATCTGAAATGTTCAATAATATTTTGCATTTTCTTACTTATGTTAAAAATCAATTTAAATATGCAATAAAGATTTTTCAATTTGATCATTGTGGTGAGTTCGATAATAACTGACTCCATACACTTTTTGCTAATCATGGTATTCAACTTAGATTTTCTAGCCCAAAACCTCTCAACAAAATGGCAAGGCGGAAAGAACGATCCGCACAATTAATAATGTCATATGTACCCTCCTTTTCAAGCACACCTACCACCGCTTTTGGTTCGAGGCCATCCACATGGCCACATATCTCCTCAACCTTTACCTCAACCGCCATAAACAATGAAATCCCTACACAAAACTTTTTCAAAAGAACTCGACTACCTCCATTTACGCATATTTGAGTGACTTTCTTATCCTCACCTTTACTCACCTCACAAAATTACGCCATAAGAAACCCCATGTATTTTCTTGGGCTTTCCCACATATCATCGTGCTTCGTTTCCTAGACCTTGAAACAAACAAAATCATTCTCTCTAGACATGTCACCTTCAATGAAACACAATTTTCCTACCGCTCCATGACACCCACATCTCCACCATCATACACGCTTTTAGAACCCGCAACTTCCCTTCTCCTTCACCAAATTCTTACTAATCCCGCCACCCCTCCCTTATATCATCCGTCTAACGAATCCCACAACCACAATCAAGCTAATTCACCACACCCAAACCAGCCTGATACCAAACTTCACTAGGCCCAAAACAACGAATAACCCAAACCTAAACCTACGAGCCAACCCAATACTCCACCGTTATAAACCCTGTACATTCGGTAACAACCCGAAACCCACTACCGCAGGCCCGACAACACCCCAACACTTCCCAACAACATCCTAATAATGAGTTGACAACCTCCAACACCTCGGCCCAATCCCCATAGCCCGCTAACGAACCTATCCTAACTCACCGCATGATTATCGGTTCCCAGTCAGGCATTGTCAAACCCATTGATCATTTATCTTTACATAAGTCTTACATTTCTCCTATACCTAACTCTTCGTTTGTTGCTTTAAAAGACCCTCAATAGCGTAATGCTATGTATGATGAGTATAACCCATTAGTTAAAAATGGTACATGGTTCTTGTATCGAGGCCCTCTGGTGTTAATATGGTTCGTTCTATGTCGTTATTTAAGCATACATTTCATGTTATCGGGACTTGAGCTGCTATAGGGCTCGTTTGGTAGCTAATGGCAGTAGTCAACAACTTAGTATTGATTTAACGAGACTTTTAGTCCGGTTGGTAAATAAGCTACCATCTGTACTGTTCTTAGTCTTGCAGTGTTCCACAAGTGGCCTATTCATCAGCTTGACATTTATATGCATCACCACCGGGATTTGTGGATTCTCAATACCCTCATTATGTTTGTCTTATATAGAGATCTTTATATGGACTGAAACTAAGCACCTCGTGCTTGGTTTCAGAGGTTTGCATGTTATGCCATAAGAGTCGGGTTTTACCACAGTCGATGTGATTCTTCATTTTTTATTCTTTAACAGGGTTCTCATGTTGCTTATTTACTTATCTATGTTGATGATATTGTCCTTATAGCTTATTCTACTGCTCTTCTTCAACAGATCATCGCTTCTTTACATAGTAAGTTTGACATGACTGATCTCGGGGCACCTAATTATATTTTTGGTATCTCTGCTACTTGCCATTCTATAGGACCGTTTCTATCTCAGTAGAAGCGTGCTAACATGGCCAACTATAACCCTTCTCGGACACCAGTTTATACAGACTCTAAACTAGGTTCCAAAGGTGTTCTAGTTCAGGATCCTACCTTTATCGTTGTCTTGCAGGTGGTCTTCAATATCTAATATTTACACTACCGAAACTATCTTATGCAGTGCAACAAATTTGTCTTCACATGCATGATCCCCGCGAGCCACATTTAGCTTCCCTTAAATGTATCTTACGATACCTTCAGGGACTTTTGATTTTGGTCTTCACTTATATTCATCTTCTACAATAATCTTGTTTGATATATAGATGCAGATTGGGGTGGGTTTTCCATCCACATAACGGTCCACTTTTGGTTATTGTGTTTTTCTGGGTGATAATATACAGTCTTGGTCTTCCAAGCACCAGCAGACCTCTCTCCTCCTAGTGCCAAAGCTGAGTACCGGGGTGTTGCTAATGTTGTGGATGAGAATGCATGACTTCGTAATCTTCTCCGTGAGTTACATTCTTCTCTATCTAGTGCAACCCTTGTCTACTGTGATAACGTTATTGCCGTCTATTTTTGTGCCCACCCTGTTCAACATTAACGGACGAAACATATTGATATCGACATACATTTCGTCCATGACATGGTTACTGCTAGTCAAGTGCGCGTTCTTGATTCAGCCCAAACAGTCAAGAAATATTGACCAAAGGTTTTAGTCAACAAAAGCCAACTATTATGGACTCAATACAATTTCCCTTGAATTTAGTGGATTCCGGGTCGTTAAGTCCCACTGAGGTTGAATGGTGTGTGAAAACGCTCGTAAGTAGAATGATCACCGAGGATAATGATCGTAAGGATTTTGGTTGCTAATTACACTCTCGATTGTTTGGAATTGTATTTGGACACAGAGCTATAAAGCACAACAACCGATTAAACAAACGTGTATAGCAAGTAAATAAAATGTAAATTTAAAACTACGTGGACTTAAAATGACAAGTTTAAAACTAAAGGGTATAAATGAAAATTTTAAAACTTTTAAACTTAAAGAAAATTAAAATCTAAAAAGAAAATATTTTACTAATATTATATTAATTTAATATTAATTAATTAATCAAAACTATTTTAAACTTATTTAAAATTTAGTTTAATTAATCTAAAAAGGATTTATAATACAAAACTAACTAAGAAAATTACAAATTTATTTTCTAAAATCTAGAACAACTTAAAAGATTTATAAAAATTAAAACAAATATTTTTGTCTTTTAGCTAAGGTTTTATAAATTAAAAACTTAATTAATAATTCAAATCTAATTAAACTAATTAAAGGATTAAAATTAGAAAATAAAAAGGAAAATTATAAGATTAATTTTTATAGGTTCTAATTAAGTTAACAAAGCTAGGAAAATATAAAACATGGTTTTACTTAATAAAAATTAATTTTACTATTTAATACTTTAATATTAATTAATTATTAATTAAACTATTATTAATTATTAAAATACTAGATGACAAAGGAAAATCTGAGAAAATTCCTAAAATACTTTAATATGACAGAAACTTAAGAAAATATAAAACATATAAGTGCTTAATAATAAGTGAAAAGAAAATTAAAAGCTAAATTATATTAAATAAACGCTATCACTATTTTTAAAGTTGGATTTTCTTGATTTTTCTTTACAAAACTATTTAACTACTGAAAATAAGCAACTTTAATGAAGAAAAAATTTTAGAACTTAAAATAAGCAGATGGAAGCTTATGAGCTTAACATTGAGCTTTTGGCTTAATTTGATTTTCAAGCTCAAAAAGCTTGAGATAAGCTTCATAGTTGGAACCAAAGGTACTTTAAGCTATGACCAAATGAGATGAACTTAGAATAAGCTAAAACAAACAAGAAAGTACCCTGAATAAGCTACAAATGGAAAATAAGCAAATCCAAATCCTACAATAACCAAACAGGCCTGCAGACAATTCTACAAGCAATTTAAGCTTATGAAATAAGCTGAAAAGCTCAAAATAAGGACTGAAGTATTGAGATGGCTTGCTGAGCTATTCAAAAAGCCAAAGCTTTCAAAGTGGGACCCACTAATGAGCTTTTGGAAGGCTTGAGAAAAAGCTTGTAATACACTGAGTATTCAGTGTACACAGGAAATGGGACAAACAAAAAGCTAGTAGCAGCCCTATTAAATAAGCTGCAAAGCACAATATAAGCCCTTAACCTTTGAGATGGGTGGGTGAGCTACACAAAAAGCCCAAGAACACAAGGTGGAGCCCAACAATAAGCTCTGTGTGAGCTTATGAAAATAAGCTGATACAACCAACTCCACTGGCACAGGGGAGTTTTTCAGAAAAGTGCTTAAAACAAGCTAGCAAATAAGCAGTTTATAAGCTGAATAAATATAAACTAAAATTATTCTAGTGAAGATAAGCAGCAAAATACTAATATCCCAAAAGATGATAAGCTAAAACTTAATATTAAGAGCACACTAAAATTCTCAAGTTTATTCAAAAAACTGCAAATGAGAAATTTGACTTTTTGAATTTTACAAAAAGTTGACTAAAATGGATTTCTAGTAATTCCTAATGACTTAAAATGATATATTAAGCTATTTTAAATACTAATTAAGCTAGTTTAACTACAAATGCACCCAAATGCATAATCTGAGCTTCTAAACTACACTGTGTATGCAGTTTTGGATTAAAAAGCAAATCTTTGACTTTTAACTAATAACCTACCTATTTTATGACCTAAATGTTCTAATAGAACCTAAAGAGAGTTGCCATGACTGTTTTTAGACCTTGCAAAGACTTTGAACACAGAAAGTTGTCTTAATCCAAACACCCCTATTAAAGGTCGTTTGAGGTTTTTTTTTTTTTTTTTTTTTTTTTTCAAAGCTTAACACTAATTTAGGCCATGAAACTGATTCATAAGAACATTTAATGATATAAGAAGCTGATTTAAGCACATAAACACCAACAATAACATCAAAGACCTATAAATTACTATTATGCAATATTGATAGTGAAAAAGTGAAAACTAAGCAACTAAGAAAACTAATGAACAAGCATGCAATATTAAGCAATAATCTCACTAACATACACTAAATAAGCATAAAAGCACAGAGATAAGCAGAGATAAGCAGTTGAACAGTGCTTATAAAAAATGAAAGAGTTTCTTACAAAAGCCTTCCTGCCACACTTTCATGAACCAAAGACCATTGAACCAATCCTAACACTCCCCATGGAGTACTAAACCATGGCCATCCAACATAAACCATGCTCCAGCCATCTTCTTGCACAACACAGATTTTTTATTTGTTTTTCTATTATCTTGATTTCTTTTTGGTATTTTCCTTTTTTAATGACTAAAGTCGTTTTAATGTTTCTAAAAGCTTATAAGCTTTGTCGAGCTTATATGAGCTTAAGAGTCCTTAGCATCAACTACAATCACATATAAATAAACTTGAGAATTTGAACTTGAAAATGGCATAAAATAAATTGCACTTGAAAATTGAAATTGATTATCGAAAAAGGTTTACATTACTCGAAATAACTTAATTCAAGACTTGAAAGCTTAAACATACAATCGAAATTAAAATTAACTAATTCGACATAAACTAAGAAAAATTACACTAGACTACTATCTACATAGCTCCTTTCTTCCTTTATAAAGATCTTTTGAACTCGTCGACCTCTCGAAACTTTCCCACTTGAACTTGGCCATTGAATTCATTAATCTCATCATAATCGTCCATTTGGACTTTACGCCAAAACGTTATTTAAGCAAAGACAAGTGGTTTGGAAGCAATTAAAGGATTTTGGGATGTTATGTGAGTGGAGGGACATATAGAAGAGTAGATATGGAGCTAGGGTGAGGTGGAAAGCAAAACCGTGTTTTGTGAGTGTATGAAAGAAGCTCAATTGGTGGGGAAGCATTAAATGCTTTGTGGGCTGGTATATAGGTGGAAGGGGGTGGTGATGAGTGGTTTAGACAGATGGGGTGATGAGGTGGTGAAGAATACCACTGGTTTTGGGTTTGCAGGTGAGGGTGAGAAAGGTGAACAGTGAGAGCGGGAAGGTGGGTTTGACTGGGGAGTTGACCCTGGTTTTATTAAACAGGAGGTTGGGCTGGGTATGGATTTGGGCTTGGGTTTTATTTTGGGTTTTAATAATTAAAAGGGTCCGGTTGGTTTGTAGTTTAATCACAAGGACCATTTTTGTAATATTCTGAAAGTGAGGGGTTAAACCTGCAATTTTTCCAAAGTTAACACAAGGACCGATTATGCCATATATGAATAGTACAAGGGTTATATTTATTAATTTTCCATTTTAAATAACCTAGGGACCATTTTTGACACTTTTCAAACTTCAGGGATTTAAGTTGCCATTTTTGCAATTTTAAACTTCAAGGACCAAGTTTGACAACTCATGAATCCCTAGGGACTTTAAATGACATTTTACATGATTTGAATATCCAGGGACTAGTTTTGCCAATTTATGAAAGTTTAGGGACTAAAGCGTAAATTATGTAAACTTTGTTGTTTTCATCGATTTCAATCCTTTTGCACTTGTAACACATAAAAACACATTTCAATGATATTTATAGTATTTTGTGGCATTTCTGAGTGTTTTCAGATGTTTTAGCAGTCTAGATGTGTATAAAATGATGTGTATTTAGACATACATCAATCCCCCACACTAAACTATTGCTAGTCCCTAGCAATCTTTTATGAAAATTTAATAGATTTAAGTCTCTTTACCAAAAGCCATTACTTCTGGAGTAGCCAATTGTTTCAGTTCAAGTAAGAACCTTGGTACAATGATAACCAAATGATTTTGAGCAAATCACCAGCTTTCAACGGTTTTGATTTGTCTTTACCGAGCCGCTTGCTTCGGACTAGCCAACTCTTAGATAAAATATCTTTGGTGAGTCGATTTACCAATTATGGTTTTCCAATCGCCTTTACCACAAGCCATAACCTTGCGGGCTAGCCAACTCTTCACTAATTAAAGATATGGTGAAATGAACACCATACAATTTTGGGCAAATTGCAAGCCGTCAACGGATTTGAGATATCTTTACCAAGAGCCGCTTTGCTCTCGGATTAGCCAATCCTTTTTTGTTTAGACATGGCGGATCGATAATCGTGAAGTCGAGTAAGTGCAAAACACTTACTCCAAAAAAATTTTGGCCAAAAATAGGGAATTGGGTGGTATAATTACGTGATAAAATTCGTGAGAATTTCCCCACACTAGAAATGAATATTGCCCTCAATATTCAAAGTAATCGTTGTTATGCCGAAACATAGAACGTAAAAGGAAATACTACGCCATTATTTTTGTGATTTTTTT
The DNA here is from genome assembly GCA_022545495.1 of Chrysanthemum lavandulifolium. NCBI lineage: Eukaryota > Viridiplantae > Streptophyta > Magnoliopsida > Asterales > Asteraceae > Chrysanthemum > Chrysanthemum lavandulifolium. The sequence goes on from CM040246.1 coordinate 173,460,560, forward strand.
TTTTTGAAACTTTATATATACAACAATGGGCAACTCCCACACTAGGGTGGTAGAAAGTAGAAAGAAGTCGAAATATGGGTGAAAACCCATATGGTGTGCTCTTGTTTTGTTAATCGAGTCGCTAGCTTGACTCGATCCCCGCATTCATTGGTTTATGGGGAAAGTTTGGAGATCCGGGATAACCATGGGTGGAATGTCCTCTCCAAAATAGTGCTTCAACCGATGACCATTCACTTTAAAATTGGGACCATCGGGCTGAGATAACTCAATGGTTCCATAAGGAAATACTTTAGTGACGGTGAATGGTCCAGACCAGCGAGTTTTGAGTTTTCCCGAGAAAATCTTCAATCTAGAATTGAAAAGAAGGACTCGATCACCGACGTTGAAAACGCGGTTCTTGATTTTGGAGTCATGAATCTTCTTTGTCTTTTCTTTGTAGATCAAAGAGTTCTCGTATGCTTGATCACGGAGTTCATTTAATTCATTCATTTGAACTTTTCTGTGATTACCCGCAGTTGGATATCGGTTGGCATGTTTTAAGGCCCAAGATGCTTTGTGCTCTAGCTCAATTGGCAGATGACACGCCTTTCCGTACACTAGCTTGTATGAGTACACCGATGGGTGTTTTATAAAGTCGCACGGAAGGCCCAGAGCGCCATCTAGCTTATCCGACCAAGAGGCACGGTTTTCGCCTCGTCCTCTCCAATTCTTTTAATCCTCGGTTGAAACTTCCACTTGCCCACTTGTTCGGGGTGGTACGCAGAGAGAGACGGTGAGTTACACCATACTTTGCATGACTCTATCAAACCGGTCATTGCATAAATGCGCACCACGATCATTGATTATAGCTCGTGGAGTTCCAAACCTAGCAAAAAGAGATTTTAAGAATTTCACAACTAGGGGTGGCAATTTGGGTCGGGTTCGGGTTGTCAGGTTGGCGGGTCAGAATATCCCAACCCAAACCTGACCCATTTAAATCATCGGGTCAGCTATGTCAACCCTAACCTGTTTAGACATAACCCGAACCTAACCCATTTAACCCGTATATATACTTGGGTTGGCGGGTTAAATAGGTTACACGGTTTGAATATGTTAAACGGGTTGAATCGGTTCAGTGGGTTTTGGGTTTACCCATTTAACTCTTTTTATATACAAAAGTTGGCACATTACACGAGTTAAATAGGTTAAACATGTTGTTGGGTTGACCTGTTTAACACATAACCCCGCATAATAAAATATAAATAATTTTGAGTTTATGAAAAAAATCTTAAATGGGTTGGCGGTCGACCCGCTTATTTTATTCTCAACCCGAACTCGACTGTTTAATAAACGGGTTAGATAGGTTGACCCAAACCCCGACCGAAATCTATTTAGCACAACCCGAACACGTTAATTTTCGTGTTCGGTTTGTGTCGGGTCGAATTGCCACCCTATTCACAACAACTCGGGCATCGTTGGTAGGCAAAGCTTTGCTTCAATCCATTTTGACAAATAGTCAACGGCCACTTAGTATGTATTTATTTCTTCGAGATGACGGAAATGGCCCCATAAAGTCAATGCCCCGGATGTCAAAATCTCACACACTTGAATGGCGTTTTATGCATTTCATTTCTTTGTGAGATATTTCCGTGACGTTGACAAGCGCCATAGGTTTTGACAAATTCGTGGGCATCCTTGTAAATCGTGGGCCAATAAAATCCGGAATCAAACACCTTCTTGGCAGTGTAGTTGGGGCTATGATGTCCCCAAGTGGGTCCAAAATGGCAAGCCTTGAGAATGTCATTGGCTTTCGACCATACACACATCGCCTCGATGATTTGATCCGCGCAAATTTTAAATAAGTAGGGTCGTCCCGTAAGTAATGTTTACATCTTTAAAGAATTTGTTTTTCGCTGGGACGACATCCTTTCACCATAAAGTTACCCGCATGGTAATTTGCAAAGTCAAGAAACCATGGGGTAGAAGAGTCTCCACTAAAAGTAATCACATTGAGTGTTTCGAGAGGAAATGTTTTGTTTATTTCCTTTTCTCGAAAACATCTTGGTGTGGGTTTTCTAATCGGACAGATGATCGATGACTAGGTTCTCGGCTCCTTTTTATCACGTATAATGATATCAAATTCTTGCAGGAGGAGAACCCAACGAAGCAATCTCGGCTTTGCATCTTGTTTTGCAAAGAGATATTTGAGCCGAGTGATCCGTATACACCACGATTTGGTCAAGATTAAGTACAGGCGAAACTTCTCAAACGATACACCACGGCTAGTAGCTCTTTTCCGTAGTGGTGTAATGGGTTTGAGCTTCATCATAGTCTTACTCGCGTAGTGGATAGGCTGAAAATGCTTGGTTTTTCGTTGCCCAGACCGCACCGATAGCAAAATCACTTGCATCGCACATGAGTTCAAAGGGTAAATCCCAAATGGGAAACGAGAATGGGTGCTTCCGTAAGATTTTTCTTTAATGTTTCAAAAGCTTCGATGCACTCGGTGAGAAGATAAAAGGAGCATCCTTCTCATGGAGATGAGTCATAGGCCGAGCGATTTTAGAAAAATCTTGTATGAATCTGCGATAAAACCGGCATGACCTAAAAACTCCTAATACCTTTGACGGTAGTAGGATGAGGCAATTTGAAATGACATCCACTTTCGCTTTGTCAACCTCAATCCTATTTTTGGAAATCTTATGGCCAAGGACAATACCTCCTTAACCATAATGGCTCTTCTCCCAATTTAGACAAAGATTGGTGTCTTCACACCGCTTTAGCATTTTATCTAAATGGAGAGACATGTTTGAAACGAGTCCCAATGACCGAGAAGTCATCCATAAACACCTCCATTGTTTCCGATCATGTCGTGGAATATGGCCATCATACATCGTTGGAACGTGCCATGAGCATTACATAGGCCAAAAGGCATACGTCAGTAGGCAAAAGTTCCGTATGGGCGGTGAATGTAGTCTTTTCTTGATCCGTGGATCAATGGGATCTGAAAATAACCCGAGAAACCATCTAGGAAACAATAGTATTCGTTTCTCGCTAATCTCTCAAGCATTTGGTCCATGAAGGGTAGAGGAAATGGTATTTACGGTGGCTTCGCTTAACTTGCGATAGTCAATACACACACGCCATCCCGTAACCAATCGAGTTGGAATTAACTCGTTTTCTTCATTTGTGACAACAGTTATGCCACCCTTTTTGGAACACAGTGAATGGATCGACCCAAGGACCGCCGTAAATCGGGTAAATTAAACCGGCATCAAGAAGTTTGAGAACCTCCTGCTTGATAACCTCATGAATCTTAGGATTCACCCTTCTCCGATGTTGAACTGTGGTTTGAAGTCATCCTCCATCAAGATTTTGTGAGTACAAAACTCGTGGTTGATACCCTTAATGTCGGAGAGTTTCCAAGCAATTGCTTGCTTGTGTGACTTCAAGACCTTTATCAAAGCAGTCTTTTCATCTTTACTCAAATATTGAGCAATAATGACGGGTAATTTATCATCACCCTCAAGAAATGCATACTCGAGATGAGGTGGTAAGTCCTTAAGTTTAATCTCAGGAAATTCTTGAGTTTTCTCAACTGAATTGACTTCCTTGTTATGAAGCTCAACGGGAGGGAGTGGAGGAGAAGTGTCCTGATTTAACAACTTCTCAAGAAGAAGAACATCTTCCTCCAGATTAATCTCATTGTTATTAATCCCATCTCGAATTGAATCACTAGTGTGAGGGATTGATGATGGATCATCATTGAGCAACTTTTCAAGGAGAAGAATGTCCCCCTCGATGTCAATTGGAGCGTGAGCAATTTCCCATGAAACCGAATCACTAGACAAGTATGCTTCAATCTCTTCCAAGATGAAGTCGCTTTCCTCAAACGGAGTGAGAGAAGGAGTAGAATTGGCAATGATGGGTTGAGATGAATGAGTGAGATTATCACTCGAAGAATTATGAACATAACCGAGAACTTTTGAGAGTACTCTTGAAGCAACATCAATGATATCTATTCGGTTAACCGACCGTAATCATAATTTGCGGAGTACCTCAAGTTTGATCAAGGTTAAAGGTGACAGACTTCATTAGCCACACGTAATGTGATTTCTTGCTCAAATACATCAATGAGAGCACGACCGCTCTTAGGAATCCTCGTCCAACAATGAGGGAACCCGATGATCGGCATCAAGTCAACAACCACAAAGTCACCGGAAATGGAACTTTCCTACTTTCACGAATACATCCTCGGCGATGCCAAGAGGACGCGATATTGAACGATCCGCAAGCTCAAGAGTCATGTAGGAATAAGTTCGAAGAGAAAGTTTCTTCCATATTGAATAAGGCATCGATTGATGCTTGCACCAAGATCGGCGAGGGCAAAGCATTCAATCATTCCCCGAAAACACAAGGTAGAAGAAATTTTCCGGGATCTCCAAGCTTTTGAAGCTTTTTAATGTAATCACGAGCGCGCTCGCTCGAGGAGTTTTAGCCATTTCAAACAGCTTTTTCCTTGTTGCTTAACATGTGTTTGAGAGTTGATGCAAACTTGGGCATCAAGATGATAGCATCCATAAAGCTTATGTCAAAATGTAGTTCTTGGAAAATTTGAAAAGTTTGTCCATTTGAGGATGGCTTTTTCATGAGCTTTTGCTCATTTAAACGTGATGGGTAAGGAATAGAAGTTTTGGATTTGGAGTTTTCAACGGAGCTACAGGAGGTTCAAAAACAACTCTGGTTTGGATTTGGGTTTCGGACAACTTGAGGATGGACATGTGATGTGCTCTGTGAGCTAGTGGGTTGCACTTGGTCCTTTGTCGCCTCAGGTTCACTTTCCACTACCTTCGGGAGAGAAGAATTCCGGATTCGCTCCGCCTTACAGCCTTGCTTCCCATTGTAATTGCCATTGTAGCGAGTTCCTTTTTCTTTTTCAAAGGCGCCTTTTCTTTCCCTGACCGATGACTCGCTTGTTCCCTCGATCGCCTGCAGGAGAAGAATAGGTAGGGATGATGTGATTGGAACCCGTGAGATTTTGACCCAAAACAAAGGCGCTACCAAGTCGCGCTACATCCCTTTCAATTGGTCTACGGTGTCATTGTAGAGAATCACTGCTTTCCACATCGGCAATGCACCTTAGATGGAGAAATAAATGCTTAAGGAAAAGGCGCCTCGAAGTCGACGCGTCGGCCCCTCTTATTGCCTTATTTGCACCGCGTAAGGAGGTTCGATCAAGTATAGTATAGTGCGGCTTATGGTTCTAGTAGCACAAAATATATAAACTATACTATAGTAGTTCACTCTAGAAGACCTAGTCGTCATATGAAGCACCACGGTTGTGATCGCCTTTGCATCGCCCCCGGGTTAGCGATCGTGTTGCTTGGAAGTTTTCCGAGCCCGAGGGTTGATCATTTAAAGACTTCTTAATGTCGAATCGCTAACCAACAACCTGTTCATTTCTCTTGGGATTTCATGAATTGCTTCAAAAGCTCATCGATGTTGATATTGGAGGAGGGTGAGGAAATTTTGAGGTCAGTATGTTTTGATTATAGCCTTGTTGTTGAAATTCCTTGGTTAGGATTCACATTTCCATGAAATTGATTCCCTCGATTGAAATTGTTTTGATTAAAGTTTCCTTGATGTTGGAACCCTTGATTTGGTCCGGATAGAAATTACCTTGGTTTTGATAACCTTGGTTCATTCTAGGTTGGTTCGATTCGGTTTTGCATGTTATGATTCGGTTAAACCGAGTGGTCCCCGATAAGTATTAGCACGGTAGTTTGGTTCATTTTGAGGACGGTATTGATTACCTCCTTGATGTGAAGTACGGCTATAGCATTGGCTTCAAACGGACTACCATCGGTGGCGAGACTGTTGTAGTATGCATGAGGGCCACCACAAGTGACACTGACCTCGACTTTCTTCACTTCACCATGTGATGGTGTCGTGTGAAAGTGACTTTCTTTGTTAGCAAGAACCAAAGTTCGAATAGCATCCGTGAGTTTGTCAATCTTAGCATCGGTGCTAGATGTACTCACGTAAGTTGAAGTAGAAGGTCCCGCATTAGATTGAGACCGATATGTCTTTGTTCGCATGCAGGCGGACCCGGGACTTGTTTTCTATGATTTGTAAGGCTTCTTTGTGGTCTTGCTCAGAAATTACCTCCATGGAGGCATTTAAAGAGTCTTGGTCGACTTGGCTCAGACCATTGTAGAAAGTATCCATTTGCATTAATTCGAAAACCATGATGCGACACTTTGAGCAACTCTTTGTAACGATCCCATGCCTCACCGAATGATTCATCAAATCTTTGAGTGAATTTCGATATCTCATTCTTAAGACTTGTAGTTCGGGATGGAGGATAGAATTCGTTAACAAACTTAGTGACTAAATCCTCCCATGTCTCAATGAAACGAGGGGTTGTTTCTCAAGCCAACCGGCTTGTCCTACAGAGAATGGGAAAGAAGAAGTTTAATTGCTTCATGTGGGACATTCTTGTATTTGATGGTCGATGCAATTTTGTTGAACCATCGAATATGTGCATGAGGGTCGTCCGCTCAAAACCATAAAATTGGCTTTGGGTTACAAGATTAAGCAACCCGGTTTTGAGCTCGAAGGTATCGACCACGATGGTCGGGACAACAATGGCATCTCTCAGAACCCTCGATGGGTGCTTGGAAGCTCATTCATTGGTTTTCTTCTACCATTACGACGGGGGTGGTGGTGCTAGGCGTTCCTCGATCACGGCGAAGGAGCGAACGTCCTCACGCTCACGTGGAATACTTACAAGCTCGAAAGTGGACTTGTGGGTGGAAGAACGAGCGCATGCACTAAGTATAAAAATCAGTTTTCAAAAACAAATGCGAGGCAAAGCGACAAGTGAACTTAAACCAATAATCACAAATGGGCGGCTTCTTTGAAAAGGTATACCAAATCACAAGGATACAAAGGCAAGTTTTGATCTTTAAGATTGGGAACTTATTAATGTTCACACCCCAGGTTGGTAGGTGTTCGCCTTGGTTTCGCGGTGGTTGATTTTATGTATTTATTAAGTACCACTAAAAAGACGTAGGTATGGATTTGTGCTAAGGGTTTAAATACTTTTGGACAATATTTTTGGTATCGTCTCGTTTAACCAAATCGTACCTCTTTAAGAATCACCTTAAAGAAAATACGGGATAGAAAAGCGTTACGATTGTTTTGTTGTTTTATATATATATATATTTTTTGGTGTTGTTAACACTTGGAAAAGTGTTAATGAACTTTTGATTTTGATAACTTTACAAAAAAGCTTACAAAAGGTGGTATATGTGCAAGTATTGGTCTAAATATGTTTAAAACATTCTGACCTCCCGTGAGCAATGGCCAAATTTTGATTCAATTTAAACGGTCAAGAAATATTGACCAAAGGTTTTAGTCAACAAAAGTCAACTATTATGGACTCAATACAATTTCCTTGAATTTAGTGGATTCCGGTCGTTAAGTCCCACGGAGGTTGAATGGTGTGAAAACGTTCGAAGTAGAATGATCACTAAGGATAATGATCCGTAAGGATTTTGGTTGATAATTACACTCTCGATTGTTTGGAATTGTATTTGGATACAGAGCTATAAAGCACAACAATCAGATTAAACAAACGTGTATAGCAAGTAAAAAAAATGTAAATTTAAAAACTACAGGGACTTAAAATGACAAGTTTAAAACTAAAGGGTATAAAATGAAAATTTTAAAACTTTTTAAACTTAAAGAAAATTAAAATCTAAAAAGAAAATATTTTACTAATATTATATTAATTTAATATTAATTAATTAATCAAAACTATTTTAAACTTATTTAAAATTTAGTTTAATTAATCTAAAAAGGATTTATAATACAAAACTAACTAAGAAAATTACAAATTTATTTTCTAAAATCTAGAACAAGTTAAAAGATTTATAAAATTAAAACAAATATTTTTGTCTTTTAGCGAAGGTTTTATAAATTAAAACTTAATTAATAATTCAAATCTAATTAAACTAATTAAAGGATTAAAATTAGAAAATAAAAAGGAAAATTATAAGATTAATTTTTATAGGTTCTAATTAAGTTAACAAAGCTAGGAAAAATATAAAACATGGTTTTACTTAATAAAATTAATTTTACTATTTAATACTTTAATATTAATTAATTATTAATTAAACTATTATTAATTATTAAAATACTAGATGACAAAGGAAAAATCTGAGAAAATTTCTAAAAATACTTTAATATGACAGAAACTTAAAAAATATAAAAACATATAAGTGCTTAATAATAAGTTGAAAAGAAAATTAAAAGCTAAATTATATTAAATAAACGCTATTACTATTTTTAAAGTTGGATTTTCTTGATTTTTCTTTACAAAACTATTTAACTACTGAAAATAAGCAACTTTAATGAAGACAAAAATTTTAGAACTTAAAAATAAGCAGTATGGAAGCTTATGAGCTTAACAGTTGAGCTTTTGGCTTAATTTGATTTTCAAGCTCAAACAAGCTTGAAATAAGCTTCACAGTTGGAACCAAAGGTACTTTAAGCTATGACCAAATGAGATGAACTTAGAATAAGCTAAAACAAACAAGAAAGTACCCTGAATAAGCTACAAATGGAAAATAAGCAAATCCAAATCCTACAATAACCAAACAGGCCTGCAGACAATTCTACAAGCAATTTAAGCTTATGAAATAAGCTGAAAAGCTCAAAATAAGGACTGAAGTATTGAGATGGCTTGCTGAGCTATTCAAAAAGCCAAAGCTTTCAAAGTGGGACCCACTAATGAGCTTTTGGAAGGCTTGAGAAAAAGCTTGTAATACACTGAGTATTCAGTGTACACAGGAAATGGGACAAACAAAAAGCTAGTAGCAGCCCTATTAAATAAGCTGCAAAGCACAATATAAGCCCTTAACCTTTGAGATGGGTGGGTGAGCTACACAAAAAGCCCAAGAACACAAGGTGGAGCCCAACAATAAGCTCTGTGTGAGCTTATGAAAATAAGCTGATACAACCAACTCCACTGGCACAGGGGAGTTTTTCAGAAAAGTGCTTAAAACAAGCTAGCAAATAAGCAGTTTATAAGCTGAATAAATATAAACTAAAATTATTCTAGTGAAGATAAGCAGCAAAATACTAATATCCCAAAAGATGATAAGCTAAAACTTAATATTAAGAGCACACTAAAATTCTCAAGTTTATTCAAAAAACTACAAATGAGAAATTTGACTTTTTGAATTTTTACAAAAGGTTGACTAAAATGGATTTCTAGTAATTCCTAATGACTTAAAATGATATATTAAGCTATTTTAAATACTAATTAAGCTAGTTTAACTACAAATGCACCCAAATGCATAATCTGAGCTTCTAAACTGCACTGTGTATGCAGTTTTGGATTAAAAAGCAAATCTTTGACTTTTAACTAATAACCTACCTATTTTATGACCTAAATGTTCTAATAGAACCTAAAGAGAGTTGCCATGACTGTTTTTAGACCTTGCAAAGACTTTGAACACAGAAAGTTGTCTTAATCCAAACACCCCTATTAAAGGCTGTTTTGAGTTTTTTTTTTTCAAAGCTTAACACTAATTTAGGCCATGAAACTGATTCATAAGAACATTTAATGATATAAGAAGCTGATTTAAGCACATAAACACCAACAATAACAGCAAAGACCTATAAATTACTATTATGCAATATTGATAGTGAAAAAGTGAAAACTAAGCAACTAAGAAAACTAATGAACAAGCATGCAATATTAAGCAATAATCTCACTAACATACACCAAATAAGCATAAAAGCACAGAGATAAGCAGAGATAAGCAGTTGAACAGTGCTTATAAAAAATGAAAGAGTTTCTTACAAAAGCCTTCCTACCACACTTTCATGAACCAAAGACCATTGAACCAATCCTAACACTCCCCATGGAGTACTAAACCATGGCCATCCAACATAAACCATGCTCCATCCATCTTCTTGCACAACATGATTTTTATTTGTTTTCTATTATCTTGATTTCTTTTGGTATTTTCCTTTTTAATGACTAAAATTTGTTTTAATGTTTCTAAAAGCTTATAAGCTTTGTCAGGAGCTTATATGAGCTTAAGAGTCCTTAGCATCAACTACAATCACATATAAATAAACTTGAGAATTTGAACTTGAAAATGGCATAAAATAAATTCGTACTTGAAAATTGAAATTGATTACTGAAAAAGGTTTACATTACACTGAAATAACTTAATTCAAGACTTGAAAGCTTAAACATACACTGGAAATTGAAAATTAACTAATTCGACATAAACTAAGAAAAATTACACTAGACTACTATCTACATTGCTCCTTTCTTCCTTTATAAAGATCTTTTGAACTCTGTCGACCTCTCTGAAACTTTCCCACTTGATCTTGGCCATTGAATTCATTAATCTCATCATAATCGTCCATTTGGACTTTTGGCGCCAAAAAGTTATTTAAGCAGTACAAGTGGTTTGGAAGCAATTAAAGGATTTTGGGATGTTATGTGAGGTGGAGGGGACATATAGAAGAGTAGATATGGAGCTAGGGTGAGGTGGAAAGCAAAACCAGGTTTTGTGAGTGTAACAGTAAAGCTCAATTGGTGGGGAAGCATTAAATGCTTTGTGGGCTGGTATATAGGTGGAAGGGGGTGGTGATGAGTGGTTTAGACAGCTGGGGTGATGAGGTGGTGAAGAATACCACTGGTTTTGGGTTTGCAGGTGAGGGTGAGGAAGGTGAACAGTGAGAGCGGGAAGGTGGGTTTGACTGGGGAGTTGACCCTGGTTTTATTAAACAGGAGGTTGGGCTGGGTATGGATTTGGGCTTGGGTTTTATTTTGGGTTTTAATAATTAAAAGGGTCCGGTTGGTTTGTAGTTTAATCACAAGGACCATTTTTGTAATATTCTGAAAGTGAGGGGTTAAACCTGCAATTTTTCCAAAGTTAACACAAGGACCGATTATGCCATATATGAATAGTACAAGGGTTATATTTATTAATTTTCCATTTTAAATAACCCAGGGACCATTTTTGACACTTTTCAAACTTGAGGATTTAAGTTGCCATTTTGCAATTTTAAACTTCAAGGACCAAGTTTGACAACTCATGAATCTAGGGACTTTAAATGACATTTTACATGATTTGAATATCCAGGACTAGTTTTGCCAATTTATGAAAGTTTAGGGACTAAAACTGTAAATTATGTAAACTTTGTTGTTTTTCATCAGTTTTCAATCCTTTTGCACTTGTAACACATAAAAACACATTTCAATGATATTTATAGTATTTTGTGGCATTTCTGAGTGTTTTCAGATGTTTTAGCAGTCTAGATGGGTATAAAATGATGTGTATTTAGACACACATCAGTTCTACATGTACCTTCCGGTTATCAGTACGCCGATATCTTCACCAAAGGACTTCTTTCAGCTTTATTTGAAGAGTTTAGATCTAGTTTGAGCGTTTTCCTTCCTCCTGCTCCAAATGCGGGAGGAGTATTAGTCGATATTTATGTATAGAGGCCCGCTAGTGTATACAATGTAATTAAGCCTAACCCAATGTAATTACTCTAGAATGATCTCCTGTATCTTATATATTTGTTAGGTGATTGGAATAATAATCAAGGAATTCATAACCTTCCAATAATTTTTGTATCATTAGTATGGATATTGGTTCCAAGTATCAACTTTTATCATCGAGCGTCAACGTTTTAGCCACCTCTATATATGAGCATAGAACATGTTAGGTATTCATTACTTAAAGCTCATTTTAATTAGTGCTATAACATTTTCATATATTCATCACTTGAAGGGTTTCACAACAAGCACCAGGGGGGTGATAAAACTCATGAAATACTCAATGTTGAATGGGAACAAAAGATTACAAATACGAGAGAATGTTTGAGAACGTACATCACAACATTCCATGAGGCTACCTCAATATCTAACAGCCAAGAGAAACTAATAAATTATTAACAGACGTCACAGATGAGTTGGTACTTCAAGGAGTTGGACAAACAGAGCACCCAAAACCGAAATATAAGATGACTATCATGTAATACACGTAATTAGTGAATGTACCACTAGGAAAATCAACATATGGATCAACAGACTATTATGCAATACACCTGATTAGCAAGATGTCTATGATATTTTGTATATTTTTTTTTTCTTGTTAGATCTCTTGAAATAGGTGGAATAATTTGAAACTCAGATAAGATATAAATTCTTGATATATTTACGACTTTGTGTAGACGGTGAACTGGCACATCTAATACTTTAGAATCTAATTTAGTAATATGTGTAAGAGCTTGAAACTTTGGTGTAACAACCCCAATTTCGTGATACGCAGTGGAATTCAAACTGGGTGTTACTTCATGGCTGTGATCATAACAATAGAAAAGCGAACTCTAATGGAGTCGTTTTAAAAGGATTTATCATTCAAATTATTTAAATATATCGAGTTTACAAAATAGGTCCCATTGGTTCCATTGTTTACAAAATGCATCAATATAAAGTCTTTTGATGTCTTATGAATGATAAAATATTTATAGCCTTCTTGATCTAGTCCTTGCTCTTTCGTGCGACTTGACATTATGGACCTGAAATACATGCTTAAAACTGTCGACACAAAGGTTGAGTGAAATTCATAGAGTTTGTATGATGGTTGAACACATTATGTTTGTAGTATGAGTTATAAATTCACACCAATGGTTTGAAAACCAAAACAGTTATTATTAGACTAAGCATCATGCAATCAAGGCGTTAACGTGTTCCAAATTTAATTGGAGAAACTGTTGATATGTGCATCCCAAGTAGGTAAAATTTGCCATTTACCTAATGTACTCAAATATAGTGTGTTTGTTTAGGACATGGTCAAACAAGCGGGATTAAATCAATCCAATAGATCTATTCACAATATTCGCCCACCTTCACTCGATGATTAATGATTCATGATTTAGGGACTTAAGATTGGCAAATCACGGTAACTTAGTGCTAATAAAACAATCGGATAAGCATACATTTTGAAAGCAATGTGTTCGGTTTAAAATAAAGCATGTATCTCCCCAAGGGTTTGTAAAACAATTAAGTAATAGAAAGTGGGGCTATGAACTCACCTCGAGTAAATGATATCAAATGTATAATGAGAATGATGGATATGCGTGAGAACTTCTACGAGCAACCTAGAATAGGATGTTGCGACTTAGGTTTGAAATAATGATGCTAAAGAAATAACAAACCTATATCGTTTCTATGTTGATCATGATGTAGTACATGGTTTTGTGTATGTCGTTTATAGAAATGGTCTAGTTGTGAAAACGTGTTTAGTTTATATATATCGTACTACCGTTCGGGCCATCACAATTCGAGAGGTCATGTAGTAAGCGTTAGAGGAGCTAGGAAACTTTAAATCGTAAATCCAAAGAACTCGTCGATCGTTTTACTCAAATGAAACCCCTCACATGAAGCTCCCTAGTTTTGTAGCAATTAGTAGATAAAACATATGTTTTGAATAAAGATTGTTATATCATAAAGTTTATAATATTTTAGTAAATATCTAGTTTTTACAAGTTCTCATTGTTTACTAGTGATTACAACTTATTAACATGTTCAAGAATGAAGTTTTGGTAAAAATCGTCGGAAAAGGTAAAATGGTCATTTTTCCGTTACTTGTGAAAACACTATTTCAAAGATTAAATGAAGTTTTGTTAAGTTAATATGTAACTAGCTATGAAAATAACTTGGTTTCGCTTTTAGTTGTGACAAAAGTATAGTCGTGAAACTACATATAGGGCAGTTTCAGCTTTTGAAAGAATATGGCCTATTTAAGCGTTTTCAAGGTCCAAGCTTCTTTCATATCAATGGAAAACGTCATTCCGGACAACTTTCGTGCTTTAACTTTTTGATGATTCGGACCAGAAGTACAACTTTTAAGAAGGACAGACCCTTAACAGGTTCAATTTTGCAGTTTCGGCGTTTTGGTTTTGCTAACTTCTTTTGGCCGTATCTTTTGACTCGGTTGTCCGTTTTGGGTGATTCAAGTTGCTATGTTTACCTTTTTATCTTGTCTACCATGGTATGTAAGTTAAAAATTCCATATGTGACTGGTTTTAATGGTCTCAAATGTGTAGAATATGACTAGTTTACTAGTTTGTTACTTTTACGACAATATGTGAATTAAAACATGTGATTGAGTATATGTACATCATGAATCAACATAGTAAATATATATATAGCATGAAATTGTTAAGATTATGAATAACAAAGATGAGATGATGGTGGTGATTATTAGTTGCTTACAACTTTTGGCTTTCAATTAAGAAAGGAGTAACTAGTAAGGATCGAACTTTGATTGATCACTTAAGACTTCGGATTGAGCTAGCTTTCTACTCCTTGGCACCCTTGTGATCTTGAAGAGTTGGTGATGAAGTAATAAGTGACTTGAGTGGATCTAACTCAAGAAGATCACTTAAACTTGCTAGAGATTTGATGTAGTAACTTACTACTTGAAACTTCTTTCCATAAACTTGGAGTTTATAGATCAAATTATGGAAGATATGAATGATTTATGTTATGAACGACCCAAATCAGTGTTTTAGGGTTTTTAGGATGTATTTCACTTGCTATTTATGGGAGGGTAAGTTTGGTTAACCATATATTGGGTTAAATGTTAACCATGGTTAAGTTAGGACACATGTAATGATCTAAATGAACCATGGTTAGGATTAAGACACCAAGATGATGACCCCCTCCCTAAGTCGGCCATAACAAGATAAGATGACTTAGGTGGATAGTTTTGGTATTATCTTGAGTTTAGAGCATGATTTGGTTCCGTTAAATGCCAACCATAAGTTGTTAAGCCATAAAACGTAAAACCGGGTATCGTAAAAATAAGAAACTTGTAGGAATGATGAAACTCATCATTATACTCCATCTAAAAATATAAAATGGGTGATAAGTCTCATTGGGTGCAAAACGATGCTTAAAAGTGGAAACACGGGTCAAAAGCGCGTAATTCGCAGTTTATCGAAAAGAACGAAATTTCGTGGAAATGACCGTGAATTTATTTAGAGTAGACTAAAATTAGTCTAAAAGTGATATGAGATGTCAAAATGTGGTTTTTATCATAAGTGGAATAACTTATGATTATCGTGAAGTCTAAAAGTTCTGCGATTTAATAAAAATGTAGAGCGTACAAGGTTAATTTCTTTATGGTCAAAGGAGGAGGAAATATATACGACTTTTCCAAAATGTAAAGTTTCTAAACATCTTAGAAAATACGATTGCATAAATGGTTAAGTGCGGGTCTACGTAGATTTGTTTAAAACGTAAGTTTAGTCTCGTCTGACTCGGGGTTTATTTTGTAACATTTAAAAGAAATCTTAAAAATTCTCAAATTAATTATGAGTGATCTAAAATTAATCTAATGTGGGAAAATTTTTAGAGTTGGTTTTCGTTATCATGAGGATGTTGAAATGGTGTTCACCAAAATGAAACTTTAAGACGATATTTTCTTAATAACTTTTGCGAAAATGATCTAACGATTGTCAAACTCTCAGGTCATTACTAAAATAATTTATCTTACGAGAATGTGAAATAAAAATTTTACGGGATGAATAGTGAAAGTGAATAGTAACTTTTCAAAAATATGAAAAGTAACCCGAAAAATGTGGATTGTTACAGTCTCACCACCTTAATGGGAATTTCGTCCCGGAATTCAGTGTGTGTTATCCGATGTTGAAGTGTCTAGGAACATGAGGGTGTATACCCTAAATCCTAATCTTTGCGTTCTCAAGTTTCTGGTCATAGAATGTGTTATGTACCATTTTATGTTTTTGGTGGTGGCTTAAGTTGATCACTTAAAGGGTTTTGTTAAAATCTTATAGAGTCCAATATACCTCAAGTTTGGCTTTTCCCGATTCTCAAAACGAATCATATCTTATTGTATTGAGGCAATCAATAAAACCTTAATTTCTAACATTGAGTTTTTGGTGATAGTGTGCGGCATGGAGCCTAATTTATATTTGTATGGTTTCCTTAGTTGTTTCGTGGGTGATCTCTGAACACCTTAGTCCAGCAAATGGTTAACTAACACTTTCGTCTATATAGTGTCTCAAATGGAATAGTTTTGTTGTTGTTAGGGTAACTGTTGTTAATCAAAGGTGTAAGATATTGTTGATGTGAAATAGTTTATAATGATGTGATAATTGTTGTAGGAAAGTCTTGCTAGTGGCAAGTGGTTATCCAAACCATTTCTAAAGTTGATCATGTCTTAGGTGGTTTCGGGATGAAGGCTATATCGTATAGTGTTTATGTCTACTAGTGTTTGATAGAAGCGAGGTATTGTGAAGTTTACATCTTGAATTTCAATGGGGTTCGAGATAATGATGTGATATGTTGTGATTAGAAGAGTGTAGCGTCTGACGATCATTATTCTTAGGTAGAGATGTCAAGTTTGTTTTAAACTCAAATGTGAATTTTAAAGGAATATGGCGGAATGATATCCTTGAAACCTAAACAGGCTAGTACTTCTAAGAAATGACGAGAAGATTTGATGATTAATCCAAGATAGTAGTTAGGATTATTTCATAAATGAAAACTTTCAAGAATGAAATTAGGTAGTATAAATAAGTGTTAAGATCTCATTGAGTGGTAAAACACTATCGCGTCTCTAGATCTTTTAATGAATTCGGTGGTTTATCGAGTTTAAGTAGAAATTAACTGAATATAACACTTGTATAACTATTCTCGGTGTTTGAAAATTTTAAGTCGAACATAGTTAGTCGATTATGTTCCACTATCCCGAGGTTAAATATAGGTGACTAGACTATATTTAGCGAGGTTCGATAAAATTTTCAAATACCTAAATTAGGTATACTCGTGATATGTCCATAGCTTTTGAGAAATTGTCCACTAAGCAAAGGCGATATCAAACCATCCAGGTTGCAAGTCACGGCCATAAAGACTTGTAACCTATGTTTCACATTCCATTACATAGAAGATAGTATGGGTAGATACGTGTGGAAAGGAAATCTTAAGTAATTCTAAAATAGTCTATACTTGGCTAGAATCATGAACCTTTAACAATGAAGGTTTTAAGAGAATTTTGATAAATGTAGAAAGTTCTTGAACTTGACTTTTGTAGATGATGAATCGGTTTGTCTTTAGAAATCCCATTTCTTGTATTTCCATTAGGAAGCGATAGGTATGACGGGTTTCATGTAAAACAATATCATATAATGTTTATAAGATAATTTTAGAGACTTTGTATAACTTACAATGTCTGAGAAGTAAATTAAACCATTGTGTAACTCACAATGTTTTGAGAAATGATGGAGAGACCATTGTGTAACTCACAATATCTTAAAAAATGATGGATAGATCATTGTATAGCTCACAATGTCTTGAGAAATGATGGAGAGATCATTGTGTAACTCACAATGTCTTGAGAAAAGATGGAGAGACCATTGTGTAACCCACAATGTCTTGAGAAATGATAGAGAGACCATTGTGTAACCCACAATGTCTTGAGAAATAAATGAGACCAACATGTAGGATTTACGATTGTCCGAGAATGTAATAGAGACCACTGTAGGATTTCGATTGTATGAGAATGTAATAGAGACCCTTGTAGGATTTACGGTGTCTTGAAAACGAATGAGACCATTGTATCTCACAATGTCAGGAAGTAGGAAAGGCCATTGAAGTCATTACAATGTCTTGGAGGAAGTTTCGTAATCCTAAAATGCATGAGTAGATGCATGATTGGGAGATTGGGAAAATATGATTGTGCCATAATGCCTTAGAATAGGCATCTGTGAGATATGTTGAGTACATTGTTTATGATTGAAATTATGTCAAGTGTATATATCAATATACTAGTATGTTTGTATAGCTTAAAATGCCTAAAAGTCACATAATCGTGCGGAGGATGGAAGGCACGGAGAACGGAAAGCTATAAAATGTTTTGTTTGTAAAAGTGGTTATAGTTTAAGTCTCAATTAGACCGTTTTCTATAGCGTGGCTCGATACCAATCATAACACCCCAATTTCGTGATACGTGGCGGAATTCAAGCGGGTGTTACTTCATGGCACAATGATCATAACAATAGAAAAAAACTCTAATGGAGTCGTTTTAAAAGGATTTATCATTCAAATTATTTAAATATATCGAGTTTACAAAATAGGTCCCGTTGGTTCCATTGTTTACAAAATGCATCAATATAAAGTCTTTTGATGTCTTATGAATGATAAAATATTTATAGCCTTCTTGATCTAGTCCTTGCTCTTCCGTGCGCCTTCCGACATTATGGACTGAAATACATGCTTAAAGCTGTCAACACAAAGGTTGAGTGAAATTCATAGAGTTTGTTTGATGGTTGAACACATTATGTTTGTAGTATGAGTTATAAATTCACACCAATGGTTTGAAAACCAAAACATTATTATTAGACTAAGCATCATGCAATCAAGGCGTTAACGTGTTCCAAATTTAATTGGAGAAAGCTGATCGTGCCCCAGTAGGTAAAATTTGTCGTTTTACCTAATGTACTCAAATATAGTGCGTTTGTTTACGGACTGGTCAAACAAGCGGGATTAAATCAATCCCAATAGATCTATTCACAATATTCGCGCCCACCTTCACTCATTGATTAATGATTCATGATTTAGGGACTTAAGATTGGCAAATGCGGTAACTTAGTGCTAATAAAACAATCAGATAAGCATACATTTTGAAAGTAATGTGTTCGGTATAAAATAAAGCATGTATCTCCCCCAAGGGTTTGTAAAACAATTAAGTAATAGAAAGTGGGGCTATGAACTCACCTCAGATTAATGATATCAAATGTATAATGAGAATGATGGATATGTCGTGAGAACTTCTACGAGCAACCTAGAATAGGATGTTGCGACTTAGGTTTGAAATAATGATGCTAAAGAAATAACAAACCTATATACGTTTCTATGTTGATCATGATGTAGTACATGGTTTTTGTGTATGTCATTTATAGAAATGGTCTAGTTGTGAAAACGTGTTTAGTTTATATATATCATACTACCGTTCGGGCCATAACAATTCAGAGGTCATGTAGTAAGCGTTAGGAGCTAGGACACTTTAAATCGTAAATCCAAAGAACTCGTCGACACGTTTTACTCAAATGAAACCCCCACATGAAGCTCCCTAGTTTTGTAGCACTTAGTAGATAAAACATATGTTTTGAATGAAGATAGTTATATCATAAAGTTTATCATGTTTTTAGTAAATATCTAGTTTTTACAAGTTCTCATTGTTTACTAGTGATTACAACTTATTAACATGTTCAAGAATGAAGTTTTCGTAAAAATCGTCGGAAAAGGTAAAATGGTCATTTTTCCGTTACTTGTGAAAACACTATTTCAAAGATTAAATGAAGTTTTGTTAAGTTAATATGTAACTAGCTATGAAAATAACTTGGTTTCGCTTTTAGTTGTGACAAAAGTATAGTCGTGAAACTACATATAGGGCAGTTTCAGTTTTTGAAAGAATATGGCCTATTTAAGCGTTTTCAAGGTCCGAGCTTCATTGATACCGAAGGAAAACGTCGTTCCGGACAACTTTCGTGTTTTAACTTTTTGATGATTCGGACCAGAAATACTACTTTTAACAAGGACAGACCCTTAACAGGTTCAATTTGGCAGTTTCGGCGTTTTTGTTTTGCTAACTTCTTTCGGCCGTATCTTTTGACTCGTTTGTCCGTTTCGGGTGATTCAAGTTGCTATGTTTACCTTTTATCTTGTCTGCCATAGTATGTAAGTTAAAAAGTCCACATGTGACTGGTTTTAATTGTCTCAAATATGACTAGTTTACTAGTTTGTTACTTTTACGACAATATGTGAATTAAAACATGTGATTGAGTATATGTACATCATGAATCAACATAGTAACTATATATATAGCATGAAATTGTTAAGATTATGAATAATAAAGATGAGATGATGGTGGTGATTAGTTGCTTACAACTTTTGGCTTTCAATTAAGAAAGTAGTAACTAGTAAGGATCAGACTTTGATTGATCACTTAAGACTTCGGATTGAGCTAGCTTTCTACACCTTGGCACCCTTATGATCTTGAAGAGTTGGTGATGAAGTACTAAGTGACTTGAGTGGATCTAAACTCAAGAAGATCACTTAAACTTGCTAGAGATTTGATGTAGTAACTTACTACTTTAAACTTCTTTGCATAAACTTGGAGTTTATAGATCAAATTATGGAAGATATGAATGATTTATGTTATGAACGACCCAAATCAGTGTTTTAGGGTTTTTAGGATGTATTTCACTTGCTATTTATGGGAGGGTAAGTTTGGTTAACCATATATTGGGTTAAATGTTAACCATGGTTAAGTTAGGACACATGTAATGATCTAAATGAACCATGGTTAGGATTAAGTCACCAAGATGATGACTCCCCCCCCCCTAAGTCGGCCATAACAAGATAAGATGACTTAGGTGGATAATTTTGGTATTATCTTGAGTTTAGAGCATGATTTGGTTCCGTTAAATGCCAACCGTAAGTTGTTAAGCCATAAAACGTAAAACTGGGTATCGTAAAAATACGAAACTTGTAGGAATGATGAAACTTATCATTATACTCCATCTAAAAATATAAAATGGGTGATAAATCTCATTGGGTGCAAAACAACGCTTAAAAGCTGGAAACACGGGTCAAAAGCGCGTAATTCGCAGTTTATCGAAAAGAACGAAATTTCGGAAATGACCGTGAATTTATTTAGAGTAGAATAAAATTAGTCTAAAAGTGATATGAGATGTCAAAATGTGGTTTTGTCGTCGTGGAATAACTTAATGATTATCGTGAAGTCTAAAAGTTATGCGATTTAATCAAAATGTAGAACGTCAAGGTTAATTTTTTATGGTCAAGGAGGAGGAAATATGTCTAACTTTTCCAAAATGTAAAGTTTCTAAACATCTTAGAAAATACAGTGCATAAATGGTTAAGTGCGGGTCTACGTAGATTTGTTTAAAGCGTAAGTTTGTCTCGTCTGACTCGGGGTTTATTTGGTAACATTTAAAGAAATCTTAAAATTCTCAAATTATTTATGAGTGATCTAAAATTAATCGATGTGGAGGAAATTGTCGAGTTGGTTTTAGTTATCGCGGGATGTTGAAATGGTGTTCAACCAAAATGAAACTTTAAGGCGATGTTTCTTAATAACTTTTGTGAAAATGATCTAACGATTGTCAAACTCTCAGGTCATTACTAAAATAATTTATCTTACGAGAATGTGAAATAAAAATTTTACGAGATGAATAGTGAAAGTGAATAGCAAAAGTGAATAGTAACTTTTCAAAAATATGAAAAGTAACCCGAAAAATGTGGATTGTTACATTTGGTAACAAATGACGAATCATGTGGTATACATCGTAATTTAGTGGTCAGAAATTAGTAACAAATCAGATATACACATATTTAAGGAGGAATCAACTGATATTCATGAAGGACGCGGCTCGACAGGTAGGCCACATGGATATATGACATTTTAAAACCCAGAAGACAAGATACGCGTCCCCATAAACACGTAAGAAGACGTGGCTGGTAAGACACATGAAAAATAGAATCTCACTGCTTGCTCCTTAACCAATGCCAATAAACAACTTCAGAATTTTGTTTGCTAACCAGGGACATTGCCAGCGGTATCTGAGGCATGCGCACGCTTCTACAATATTGTGATTAACTATATCTTAATGTCAAGTTCGTGTATAAATAGACAAACCCTGAAGCCTCTTATCTCATAACAAACATCTGAAATCATTTACCTAAAAGTATATAATGGCTTCTTCAGTCTCTTCTCCTTCACCATCCACCAGTGGGCGCCATGTCCGATCCATTAGTTTGCCTAGCAGATCACACCTAGCACTCTTCAGGTTGAAGAGGAGCTAGCTTATCTCAAAAGAAATTGCTCTTCTTTGGCCACCGTAGATACAGTCTGCGGTTCTCTAGCAGGGCTAGAAAGATTATATGTATCTGTTAATGATCTTCTTACTTTGCCACAGATCCAACAATCCCTTTCTCAAAAAAGGATGAGAAATTGGTGGATGAGTTACTGGATCGATCAATGAGTCTTTTGGATGTCTGTGGCTCTATAAAGATGCCATGGAACAGGTAAAAGACCACATACGAAATACTCAGTCAGCTCTTAGAAGGAAAAAGGAGGTCTGAACTTCAATTCTTCCTCACTCAAGAAAATAAATGAGGCCAAAAACACTTTCGGCTCTAAAGCAGGCCGATAACAAGATTGGGAGCCTTGCGCTCTTAGATCTGGATCACCACCTCTCATCTGTGATTAGATCACTCAGAGATACTAGTTCATTGAGTGTTACCATATTTGGATCACTCCTGTCGCTTAAGTCCATATTTGTGTCGAAATCAAGTTCTACGAAATGGTCAGTAGTTACAAATCTTATCCACAAAGGGAAAAGAGCAAGTGCAGATCAGCCTCAAATGTCAAATGAGGCTTTGGAATCCCATATTGAAATAATTGAGAACAGTTTAGAGTGCATGTTTAGGACCTTGATCAAAACAAGAGTTTCCCTTCTCAATATTCGCTCTCTCTAGCTAGTTCACTCATTAAATGTAATAGTCTGGGCATACTAATTGCAGTAAATATATATGCCTATGTTTTCGTAAATGTAGAAACACAAATATATAGAAAATCTGATGGTTACTCAAATCGTGTCGCGTTTCATGTTCATTCCCAATGACTTTTTGTTAATATGAGCTGCATGAGGTTATTATAAAAACATTAGGGGTTCATTTAACATTATGGATCCTTAACTCCGCAACAAGATTTGTTATCGGGCACCAAAAAACTTACATTTTGCTGTGTAATTGTCTAAAATATAATAGCAACTGGTTAATGAACAATAGAATAGTACAATAACATTTTCAGAGTACAATGACACATGAGTCCTATATGTAACAACCTTGTATACTTTTATAAGTGCAAACAACATGAAACATTTTCATACCATATAAAACTTATAGAATAAAGTGTGGACAAATGATGTTTTCGTTATAGTACCCAGTTGCTTAGAAGAAAAGAAAAGTTGATTGTAATAGGTAAGGTAGGCGCCTTGGTATTGAGAGTCTCAATGTCATTAATTTAACTCTATTAATCAAGTTGAATCGGATATCAATTACGGTTAAAGATTTGGATAAGAAACGTTCTGGTGAAGCGAGAATAGACAGCTAGATATGATACTGCAACATGGGTAGGGCGTGTGGTGTGTTGGTAACAAATAAATAGGAATAACAAATAAAATTGGGTCAATTGCATATATACCCACTAAAACTTGTATATTTGCATATATACCCAAAACATGCTTAACTTGTATTGTACATCATGCATTGAAAACTTGTATTTTGGGGAAATATGCAAGTTTTTAAGTTTTAGTGGGTATATATGCAATTCTCCCAATAAAATTGATCTACAAACATAGGAATAACAAATAAAGTAAATCCCTTAAGGTACCACGGAGTGGAGCTCAGTTTGAGCATCAAGCTCAACTACCCTGCTACACCATTCCCACCCTTAGGGTACTTGAAAACTTGGGACAATTCGAGTTGAACCTGAACTATTGCAAGCTTTGTTCTCTTTTTTTTTTTTTTGTCTTTTATGAAATTTTGGGTTAGGGTAGGATCGGGACCACTCCGTCTAGTTAGGGTAGTGTTAGGGTAGTATTGGGGTAGTTTTGAGGTGGAAGGTTTTTATTAGATAGAGGTGACGTGACACCCTCAGGGTATTAGGGTAAGAATGCTCCACTCCTCCCTCCCTAAATGATCTCTAATCATACAGTGTAAATAAAATAGGAATAACAAATAAATAAAGTCAAACAACTTATACATAAAATTGATCTACAAACACAAACAAAAAAAAAAAAAAAAAAGGAATGAAACCTAGTTTGGACTTGGATTATAAATACCTGAGAAGGAAGAAGATGTGGGTGTGAATGTGTGAGATTAAATCTTTGAATTGTTGAAAAACATGATATTTGAGATGCTGCTGATGACATTTTGTTTTGTCGCAGGTACTATTTCTTGAAATCTTGGAACATAAAAAGATGTTTGAAACCAAGATTTGGGTTTTCAGTCTTCTGTTCAACAAGGGTTTGTTGTGACTTTTATTGAGTCTTCAACTGGCCTCATATTGGGCAATTGTATAGTCCTAAAATTGAACATACTGAAGAAAAGTACTATCTACTAGGCTTGCTATGGACTTCTAAATCTATCAGTTAATAGGAATAAGGGAGAAAGTCAAGCAATCGGGCCTGGTCGAAAAATCAGTTTGGACAATGAAACATTTCAAGTTAGTTTCTGGTCAGTGAATATATGAAATAACAGAAATTTATAAGCCTTCTCCAAAAATTAAATCAATCAGATCTTTGGTCGCACTCCTGTAAATATGCATTTTGCTTATATATATCTGTGTACAGTTGTAATTTTTTTGAAATAACAGAAATTAAAGTAATTAGATCTTTGGTCGCACTCATGCGAATACGTGTTTCTGAAATAACAGAAATATATTTTGTTGGTTACACAAGACATTATTTTCCTTTGATCTTCTATTAACTAAATATCATCTTATGGGAGGTGCAAGCTTTCAGTTTGTCATATACAAAGCTGTTGAGATTTTAGAACAAGTTAACCAGTTAACCTCTACGAGTACGCAGCGGATTAGGATCTAGTAATCGCAATTAGGTTAAACACGTAATTAATAAACAATTAATTAATAAACAATTAATTAATTAAAAGGGAAAATAGAAAACCTAACCTTGCTTGGCAATTGGACTTTAGTAACGAACAAGAAACCAAACGAAACTCAAGTATCAAAATTAGATACCTCAATGAGTATCACACACAAACCCGATAACGTATACGTTCGATTAATGGCTAGTCGAGAACGTAATAATAAACCAATCAACCTTTGACAAACACTTGAATAATTCGAATAAGAAAATCACCCAAGAAACATGCTTGCTTTCATTATCCGAGAACACAAAAACAGTCAAGAAAACTGTTTTCACCTTTTACCGATATCGGACAAAGGTCCAATATCTATCTATGTTCTGTCCGAGAAAAGAGATCACGACCGAAACCAATACACCTTCGTTGCATCTGTTTTCAACTAGGAACTCAGCAACAATAACCATCCAATCATTCTAAAACTAAAACTCTTGAATCAATACAAGTTTAAAAGCTAGAAAACCAAGATAAAACATAATTGACTTGATGTGAGTCGATTGGGATTTATGCAGGAAACATTGGATTGGTTTTAGGGTATTAAAATATGAGATTATGCGCATGTCAGGAGGAATAAGAAGTAGAATACGTTTGCTTTTATAGCAAACCAATCAAACCTTGCATGGGTTGAATCTTGGTCAACAAGTAACCAAGCCCAAGCACTCTTTCTTGTCTTTGCCCGATCAGTGGATCACAAGGGCCCAAGGCACTCCACATTCGACCCAACTAGCTATCCATAACAGCCCATGGGTCGACATTAGTAATCGGGTTAAGTTACACGCATATCGGGTATTATAAATTCAAGTATCAAATACGTTCGACACGTATACTCGTGTTTATCGTGTGTGCCCCCATCGGCTCACACACTCTTAGTCGTTTTGTCGTGTTTATTACTCCCACAAACCAACAGCTCCCACTTGGGAGTTGGTGTGTCGAATGGCACACAAAACTAACGATGAAAACGCTTAGCAAACGCTCTCACTCATTTCTTAACTAAAAGTGTCTGAGAGAATAGTTTGGTAAAAGTTTCTCAGTAGCATGGTTATTAATGTCTTGCTTTAATCATCCTTTGTTATAGATACCGTTAAACCATGGATAATGGATCTTAAATCATTCCGTATAGTTTAACCATTTAGAATCTCGTTGTAGATTTTAATTCAGATATACCAAATGTAATCAAGAATCATCTTGCATTACTCTTTGGGTTTAGCCAAAAAATTATCTGATTAAATCTGGAGAGGCGCCATGGTATCTTTCTGCACATATCAAGAGGAGTAACAAATCTTTTATTGACTACAAGTGTTGTGGATCTTGCTCACATCACTCCAAAATATAGCCTTTATAACTACCTTATTCGGATAGCGTTTTGCGTATACTTACAAAAATGATATCCACACATAATGAACTTACTTGCATCTCAAGTCTAAGGACGAAGATAACAAACTATTTTCAATATTTTACTTATGACAAGGATCCAAAAGTAAATTTTTGAAAGTTGGGGAAGCCAATATGCATCTCTAGTGAATACATATGAGTTTGGCGGGAAACAATCCACATTCTCGTTAGAATATAACCAACACTCACATTTGTCTTATATAACAATATTCCCATATTGTTAACCGACAATGGACATATTTAGAATAATAAAATCATTCAAGGATTAAACATGCAAATATAGGATAACAATTATTATATGAATGAATAACAAATACCGAGTATCTTTATTCGTCATAAAGTAAAAATTGTCTTTCAATCCCAATTATCCAAATACTAAAATAGATATGCATGAAACTAATTTAGTAAGTTGAAACCTAATGTTTCCAACATTCTCAACCTTTCTTTAAAAGAAAAACTAAATAGTCATCTGAGTAAACTTTCCGAATACTTGTTTCAAATTTTACATATAGTGAGGATTTGAAATATAAGATGAGTGTCTTATCTCATATGCTCATACTATTGCAAGAGTTATAGTATGGAGATGTCGCCTACCTTGCATGAGGTATTAAAATCAACGACATCTCGTGATCATCTTTACAGTTTCTAAAAGTGTAAAGTATTCTCATTCCTTAATGTGTAATGCAACAATGCTCTATGTTGAGCACAACTAGTTAGCAGATTTATCATAAAAGATGAAATCCTACTGCAACTAGTATTAATAATCCTCTAGCATCATTTGTACTTATACAACATTATGCTTTATAATTAGTAAACATATATATTAACAATAATCTAAACACTCTCAATTAGATATTGTTGTTGTCAGCTCATCTTGTCCTTGTACAAAAGCAACAACTAGTCTTACACACAATATAATATATACACGATAAATCCTTAGTTAAAAACAACATAAGATTTCCATCGATGTAATAAATTAATCCAAGTGAAACATATCATTGAAGACTTGCATGAATGATATATTGCATTTGTGTCAGACTTAATTTTTCACATTTGTTTATTCGAGATAAACATTTATTCCAAGGTTGTTTGTTTTATTCCCTAAATTCCAAGTGAAGTTTCATTCCAAGCTTAAGGATCAATATCTAGCTTAAATAGAATGATATCTTCAACATGTAAATTTTAAAGAAAAACACATTGCTCCCACTCAACGTCAGATGTACTCAAGAGTTATCTTAATTTAACCAGAATCATATTATAATTAAATTCAAGATATCAAATCTTAGATGCATGATTCAATCCAAACTTGGATTGCTTAAATTTGTATATTACATAAAGATTATGTAGATTCATAACCCTTTTGATTACACACCGTCCTCGCAAAAGGTAATCATAATGAAAAGTTATAAAATCTAATTGCCATATTCAACATACAAATCACATGTATGACAATTAAATATCTTTATATAATTAATGTATATATTATATAAGATAATTTAATCACAGTCAATTGCTTAAGTATGATTAAAAAATTCTTATTAATGCCCTGCATTAATATATATACAATTTTGTCCTTGTGAGTCTTTCTTCAAAAGAAACTCATTCCAACCTCATAGGTTAACAGTTAGGCGAAATAACAATCAAGCTCAAAACTCGATTTGCCTTTTAAGGACTGCATCTTATCATTCATAGTTCTAAAACATTTATCAGATTCAAGATGTGATAATATATTTTATTAGTTAGCTGATTTACAACAATCTTCTAACTTATATCTCTCAACATTGATAGAAAGTATCACTCAAGTGATGAGGCATCCTTGCGGATTTATGAATGAGAGTAATCATTATACTTCTGTCAACATTTTCATGTTTAACCTTAGTATAATATTAATAAGTAGATTTTAGAAGGTTAAGTATTTTGTTCTCAAAAACTTTGAGATATATATATACTCCCACTTACTTTTGTAAGTAGAGACAATTATCTAAATACTAAGTATTTAAGCAACAATAAATTGTTCTTTATGGAGAACCACAAAATACATTTTAAGTTCTCATCTCAAGATTTGTTAATATGCTTCATAAGATTTTAACAAAATCATAACTTAAATCAAGACATAATAAAATTCCTTCCAACAACTCAAATTATGTTTTATAGAAAAACTTTAATTAAGTATCACTCTTTAACCAAGAATCTAAGCAACAGTTTTATGTCTCATCAAGCTAGGAAGAACACCAAAACTACAATCTTCAAGCTAGGAAGTGTAGAAAAATAAAAATCCAAAAGGGTTTATGGTTCAATTGGTTTGAGTGGTAAAACCTCAAATCCCTAATGAATTAGGGTTTTCAATTATGGGTTGTCTTGAATACCTTCTAGGTTTGAACTATATAGAGTATATCCATGATACACGTAATTTTCTAACCTTGATATGTTTTGAAGGTAGAGCAATTAAAGCTATCAGGAACCAAACAATATGAATAAGGTTTGATCCAACACATTAGACATACCATAATGAAATGGTATCCTATGAGTTATTAGAATTGTGAAACTATATTAGAATTCTACAGATAATTTAATTCTCTTTGGACCAAATACTTGTCAATTGGGTCAAGCCAAATTACATATAAAGTATTTCTGAACCAAGTGCATGCAATAATGTATATTCATTGAACAATACAAGAACCTTATGTTCATGTGTTCACAAGAAGACAGAACTATTCAAGTATTATATGTTCATGTGTTTACAAGAAAACAGAACATGTCAATAATACATTATAAGTCTTTGAATAATTCAAAGGCCTTATGTTTATGTATTAACTAGAAGAGATAACACTTTTACTGTATATACTTTATGTTATAAGTCATTGACTAACTCAAGGACTTTATAATTATGTCTTAACATGTAAGCATAATTATACTAACAAAAGTAATCATGAATGCAAACTATTGAGTTCTATAGTAATTTCAAGTTAATTTTATACTTCAGAATTATGATCATTATCATATAACCATAATTATGTTGACTAAAACATGTAGTCTAATGTTGAAGTATCTATGCACTATATCATGACATTTGAATGTAGTAGGGCAACAAACATCTAGCGTGTTCAAGTCCTAGTAGAATCATTATTAGAATGTAGTAGGGCAATAAACATCTCATGTGTTTAAGTCCTAGTAGAATTCTTATTTACATGTAGTAGGCATTAAACATCTAATGTGTTTAAGTCCTAGTAGAATTATTAGTTTCCTTTACCTTGCGGTCAAGAGATACCAATAATATTGTTGTTCCTTGCACACACTTAAGATTTCTCCCACTTGTGAAAGGTACAACATCATATTATGAAAACAAACAACACGTGATTGATTATTCAAACGATATGATAATGTCATAGATATCATAAGTAGTTTTAGAACCATAACCTTTAGTAAGGAATTGTGGATTATTATTCTATAGATAACGCTTCAGGAAGCGACAACTGGAAGGCAACGTGTTATCTTATAAAATAAAATGCAATTTTCCTTTAAGCAATGGTTGTTCTAATTCGGAAAGTAATGAATTTTTTTCAAAGCTAGTTTGAAATGATATGGGTGACTAACAGGAAATAAATCCCGTAGCTCCCACTGAAATTGACAACATTACATGAATGTTATTTCAGTCATAAAATGCAATTGCTCCCACTGGATTTGTCAACATTACAAGTGTTACATTTCCAGTAGAAAAACATATAGCAGTTTTATATACGTTCCTATTCTCTTCAAATACCTACGAGTAGCATGTACTTAGGTATTGAACAGAGTATATGAAGTTCTACTTATGTAGACAACGGACTAGCCATTCTTTCATTCAATTAACTTGAATCTTTAGCATGCAATTCCTCCTTTATCGTCTACATAGCCCCAAGGGTAATTAACACTTTAGGAATAATAAGAGTCCAAGAAGATTACCTAGCATATATGCTAGTAATTCCTTTACTCTTTGTGGTTTAAACTCATACATCGTGACAAGTGCAGGATGTTATTTTTTTTGGTAGCTCTAAACAAAATGTTTCCAGTTACACAAAATATTCTATCTTTCAATTAACTCTAGACCACAAAAGGGTAATGAAAGATGATAAATGAATTCATCAATTTGTAATCCTATCTTAGTTTGTCAGCTAAGGAGAAAAGATAGGTATAAGTCTCACTCGTCTTACTAGGAAAAGAGACTAAGTTTGTCTTTAAAAGAAAAACAACTTTGTTTACGAATTATGTTGTAATAACACAATTAATCAGAACATAAAAAGTTCAATTCTAGTATCTTCGATAATTACATTCTTAAAAGAATTAACTACCCAATTAATTACTAATTAAGACTAAGATCCATCTTGCACTCCCACTTAATTACCATAGGTCTGACCAGTGCGTAAAAAAATAGGACAAGAGGTAAGTGACGAGCGTTAATTGCATAATACAACTCTTAGAACTAGGAGACTATTTAAGGCGTTAGTATCAAGTAATAATATCAAACGCGTGTTTAGCTCTCATCTTATGCCTCGAGTTCAAGGTCTGACCAAGCCAACTAGAAATAAGTCGACCAAGTATGAACGTGTAAAAATAACCAAAGGTCTGACCAAAGAGAAATAATTACCATGGGTTGGAAAGGCCCTTAGGTCTGACCAGAGAAGTCAATCCAAATGCACGTGTTCATAGTTGGATGACATTGACTTAAAATTAACAAATAGGTATGCACATATAAATGTGATAAAAGTCGTGTACAAAGAAGCATGCAAAACAACTTTGTAACACTAATTATAAAAACTTTTGGTAATGACACTGTAGTGATCATCATGGTTCACGGGTAGCTCTAATCGAACGCATGGGGAGGCGGAGGACCGGTAAGCTTCAAGCAATAACCTAGACATCCTTTTCGGTGCGACCGTGCGCACCTCTTTGAACCCCCTTTTGAGTTTGTTCTAGTGGGTGAGCCGTACATCCCAAGTGTCCATAGCGTCTAGTTTTTAAATTCTTGGAAACGTGTTTCATTATATTAGGTCACTTTATTTAACAAAAACGATTTTCCACGAATCAAATAGCAAGTCACAATGAGCATGATATTTAGGCGTGTAAATAAAGACCAATATTAATGTTATGGTTACGATATGTATTATTCCATATGGCATGCAATTAGGTGTCAAAGCAAGTAACAATAATGCACATATAGGAATCACAAACATATAAGCATAAACATCAATATTAAAACCACATATTGTTCGAGTTCTCTTGAGTCTTCCCAAACGGAGAACCATAAGACCGTCACTAGGATACAATACCTAGATCAACCCATACATCGCAAAAGCAAATGAGTGGGTCTTGTGGCCGGAAAACACATAAAAACGCATGGCAATCTCAATTGACAAGTAATTACGCAATTTTATGTATTTAATAAACAATATGTAATTCTAATTATCATAATAATTCTAATTAACAATTAATTAATTCTAATTAACTTTTAATTCTAATTAACAATTAATTCTAATTAACAAATTTAATTCTAATTAACAAATTAATTCTAATTATCAATATAATTTTAATTTATGTGTGACTAGTTATTATTTATTAAAATTGACAAGTACTGCATATAGTTGTCAAAGCAAAATAAAACGAATAACTTAATTAGGTTTCATGCAGCCTTTTAAACATGTTTATTAATAAGAAACGTGTAACCCATAATCACAAAAACGAGTTGACTCGTGATGCCACTGTTGGGATTTTAGAACAAGTTAACCAATTAACCTCTACGACTACGCAGCGGATTAGGATCTAGTAATCGCAATTAGGTTAAACATGTAATTAATAAACAATTAATTAATTAAAAGGGAAAATATAAAACCTAACCTTGCTTGGCAATTGGACTTTAGTAATGAACAAGAAACCAAACGAAAACCAAGTATCAAAATTAGATACCTCAATGAGTATCATACACAAACCCGATAAGGTATACGTTCTATTAATGGCTAGTCGAGAATGTAATAATAAACCAATGAACCTTTGACAAACACTTGAATAATTCGAATAAGAAAATCACCCAAGAAACATGCTTGCTTTCATTATCCGAGAACACAAAACAGTCAAGAAAATTGTTTTCACCTTTTACCCGATATCGGACAAAAGGTACGATATCTATCTTTGTTCTGTCCGAGAAAAGAGATCATGACCAGAAACCAATACACCTTCGTTGCATCTGTTTTCAACTAGGAACTCAGCAACAATAACCATCCAATCATTCTAAAACTAAAACTCTTGATTCAATACAAGTTTAGAAGCTAGAAAACCAAGATAAATCATAATTGACTTGATGTGAGTCGATTGGGATTTATGCAGGAAACATTGGATTGGTTTTAGGGTATTAAAATATGAGATTATGCGCATGTCAGGAGGAATAAGAAGTAGAATACGTTTGATTTTATAGCAAACCAATCAAACCTTGCATGGGTTGAATCTTGGTCAACAAGTAACCAAGCCCAAGCACTCTTTCATGTCTTTTCCCGATCAGTGGATCACAAGGGCCCAAGGCACTCCACATTTGACCCAACTAGCTATCCATAACAGCCCATGGGTCGACATTAGTAATCGGGTTAAGTTACATGCATATCGGGTATTATAAATTCAAGTATCAAATCGTTCGACACGTATACTCGTGTTTATCGTGTGTGTGCCCCATCGGCTCACACAATCTTAGTCGTTTTGTCGTGTTTATTACTCCCACAAACCAACAAAAGCCAAAGATATAAAGCATTAGTATATATTACACATATAATGCATTATGTGAAGCATTTCTCTTCCAAAACATTTATTAAGTGAAGAATATATGTGTCTTAGCATTGTTAGGCTCATCATAAACATCATTCTCTTGTGTTTTTTGAAAATAAACTCTCAACCTCAAGCTTTTGTCATAATCACACTTTTTTTTTTTGCTTGTCAATTATCCTAGCGTATGTCTACCATAAGATTGATCAATACGACAAACAGAGTAGAACAACTTTTACACTGTTTAGGTTCGTTATAACCTAGCCTTATATTCATATAGAACTAGTGGGAATAGGGTAATTTTTAATTCATGAAACATTTTGGAAGCCTGATAAATATTTGATTTTGTTGGAGAACAAGATCATAAACCTTCCTATATTATTAGTCTTTGTAATTAAAACTTTAGTATATGTTTTATTTTAATATGCAGTCCTATGTACATGTAAGTATTGGGTCTGTGGGATTCTAAGTATGGGTCATATGTATTAAATCTAACCCATATGACAGTTAATATGGTTAGCAGTTATATGTCATTTAGTATAGGTTTTATAGTTAATTACAGTTATGTAAGAAAAGGCATGACTGTTCGTGAACCATCACAGTGGTTCATCACACCTTTTCATTCAGTATAAATAGGTTGTAATATGTATTATGTATCTTCATTCAAAGTAATAGAAGTTTATCTTGTTTTTATCACTTTTACCCGTTTTATACTTTCTGCATCATTCTGTCCCAAACACACCTTTGTCTACAACAAATGGCTAATTTGAATTCCTACTCAAACAAATGGACAAGGGTTAATAGAAGACCCTATGGCCAATCCAAAATGTGGCATCGAGCCAAAACTGGGGACATTTGAGAAGGAATCAACAACTCGACTTCATCCAGAGAAAGATAAAGAGAAAGTCAATATCTCTTAGGGTCCTGCATAAAGCAGATTTCAAAAGCTTGCAGAGACATGCTAAAGAAGGAATTAAAGGAAGTTATGCAGTACAACAATACCCTAGACCAACCACAGTTCAAAAACCTTGAACATAACAAGTACACGAATTAAAAGTGTTTCCATTGCAAGCAATTGGGGCACATCATCAAATTTTGTCCTATGGACAACAATGATAAAGACATGGCTATAAAGACAAACACAAAGAACCTTGCAAAAGGAAGAATGGAAGGGTTTAAGACCACCAAGCCAACTGTGTTGATCAAATACCCAGAAAGCATCTACTTCTCCACAACATGCATGATCAAAGGTACTGATCATGCAAATTGGGATGATATCTGGTATGTAAGCAATCAAATAGATAGGCATGTATGCTATAAGTTGGATTTTTCTGTAATATTAAGGAAGATTTACTAGTCAAGGAATTAGAGAACCAAAGAGAATTTCTATTCACCTATGGAATTGGTGAAGTTTTGATAGAAGATGGTAGCCAAGGTTGTTTAGCACCTGGTGTGCACTATGCACCAGAGGTTACCCTGAACATATTTTCAATTAACTTACTTGATAAACAAGGTTTTGAGGTTAAGTATGATGGCAACAGATGCACCTTGTCCTATATGTTCAATAACAAGGAAACTCAGTTTTTTGATGAAGACAAAATGAGATCAATGCAAAATAAGTACCTTGAAGATTACTTTGGATCACTGACTAAGAAGGAGGAAGGCTTAGGAGAATACTTGATCAAGATCAAAGGAAACCTTTATTCAACAAAGGTTCAAACTTTTAATGACTATGTAACTTTTCTCAATTTGATCAAGCAGGATGACATTGTAAGCCAAGAATAGGACTTCTTCAGAAACAGGTTCACAAGGTTGTGAAATGGTTCTATAATCACTACCTTGAGAGACCACTTCCTGGACCAATCCCTCCAAATATAAAAGGAGTGCAGGTTCATTTGTTTGATCTATACAAACTAATAGAAGGATTAGGAGGATATTTGAGTGTGAACTTTTGTCAAGAATTTGACACTATTGGCGAAATTATGGGGCTGTCAAGAGGAAATGGAGAAGAAATTAAAGAATGCTACATGAGATATTTGAATGTCTTTACATCTTACTTTAAAACTACAAGAGCACCACAACAAGGACACAAGAACATCCTTGAAGTATCTGCATGGAAGGCAGAAGACAAAGACAGAGATTGTCATAACCAATGGGACTTTGGTGGGAAGGGTGCACTTAAGACAATGCCAGCAGTCCTAAAAGGAAAGAAGACATTGGAACATTTTGGTGTCGAACTGGAAGACACAGGAGACAGTCAAGAACAACCAATTTTATCACACTCCATAAAAGGTCAGAACCTGCAAGGAATGTATTCAGGACCATCAACATCAAGGCTGCAAGGAAATGAAGATTCAAGCAACAACATCACTTGTGATGACTTCACAACCATCACTTAAAGGACAATCAAGAATTGAAGGCTTATAATCTTGGGAGGGAGACTGTTGGAGAACAAGATCATAAACCTTTCTATATTATTAGTCTTTGTAATTAAAACTTTAGTATATGTTTTATTTTAATATGCAGTCCTATGTACATGTAAATATTGGGTCTGCAGGATTCTAAGTATGGGTCATATGTATTAAATCCAACCCATATGACAATTAATATGGTTAGCAGTTATATGTCAGTTAGTATAGGTTTTATAGTTAATTACAGTTATGTAAGAAAAGGCATGACTGTTCGTGAACCATCACACTGGTTCATCACACCTTTTCATTCAGTATAAATAGGTTGTAATATGTATTATGTATCTTCATTCAAAGTAATAGAAGTTTATCTTGTTTTTATCACTTTTACCCGTTTTATACTTTCTGCATCATACTGTCCCAAACACACCTTTGTCTACAACAAATGGCTAATTTGAATTCCTACTCAAACAAATGGCCAAGGGTTAATAGAAGACCCTATGGCCAATCCAAAAGATTTCTTATGCAAGTATTATTATTAACAACTTGGAGGACATATGAAAAAGACAGCCCTGACAAGCCATGCAATAGAGAAAGTTGGCTTGAAATATAATAGTACCATGCACATGCTGGTCTCTAATAAAATTTTGATGCAGGGGAGACAACCAAATTAATTAAGCTAATATATGATTAAATAAGCCGAATCATATGAATTAAGAAATGATATCTGTCAGACACTTGTTTGGAAAAGTTGTCACAAACATGGAATCTTGCGTATAATGCTTTCTTTTTGAGTTATATGGTTTCAAAAAAAGCCTTTTAACGTCGATCAAACTTAATGATCTGGAGTGCCAAAATGAGGCACTAATCCGGAGTTATACATAAAAAATAAATAAATAAATAAATAAATAATTAAAAGATCAGCAATTGACTTTAAATGATCTGTAATGCCAAAATGAGGCATTAATCTTGAGTTATGCGAAAAAGAACAAAAAGAAAAGATCAGCACTAAACTTTATATGCTCTGGAATTAGAGCTCCCTATTTTCTTATTTTTGAACGGCGGGGCCTTTAAAGTCCTGGCCTACTGTATTTGTTTAGGACATGATCATGCAAGCCATGGGTGCTGATCTCCTAAGTAGGCTCTCTCAGATATGTAATATTGTAATACATTGCCAGCTTGCATGGGAATCCAAGTGTAACACTATCAAGTTATTTAATACAGTACCTCTTTTTAGTGTTTGCTGGACAGGTGTTCTGCCATATGTAATATACAGTTAGTGTTGCAATATTGTAATATACAAAGCAGTAATTATTTATTTATTTATTTGTTTTTTATCTATTTATTTATTTTATTATTTTATTTTTTTAGCATCTGAGATAAGTTGCTCACCATAGTTTCATATTGGAAAAAAGCCAAAAATACTCTATGTACTTCTCGTGAAAACTCATTATGCTTTCTCAACTTTTTTTATTGTCATTATACTTAACGTTGTTTCCATTTTCGACTCATTATGCTTAATTACTTCTTTATGTATAATGACAATAAAAAAGTTGAGAAATCATAATGAGTTTTCACGAAATACATAGAGTATAATGGATCGACACTTTATTGATTATAACTAAAGTTTGATCGGTTTATGTGTGATATTGCGAGTAATCCACGCTTTGTCTTATACATGTTTTACAATGGCATCGTCATGTTCTGCTTTTGGCTTCTAGGATTCTGACTCTCGATGGCGATCGACACCTTGTGCTTGTAGGTGAATTAATGCTTTTCAATGGATTCTCCTCGAGTATGTTTACTTCATCCTGTCGTTGCATACCTAGTAAGCAAAAGTACAAAGTTTGCGGGTCGTGCACGTTTTGGTTACAAGTCCGGGTTGAAACGTGATTTTTAGTATGGGTCGATATGAGTAAGTCGACCCGCTAGCAAAAGTTGCCTTTTATCTGCTTTTATTCTATCTCGAACAAGAGGATTGAGGTTGTATGCGTAAAGGTCAACTTTTAACCCGCTCAACAAGTGCCTATATATCAGAGACATAACCAATTAAAATGAAAATGGTTATGTATAATGACAATATTTGAAGTACATAGAGCATAATGAGTTTTTGGGGAAAGTACGTTAAGCATTTATAGCTTTTTTCCTTTCATATTCGTTTTACTTTGCAAAAATTCTATCAAGTATACACGTAAGGAACTTTCAGCGATATAAATATTACATCAGAAAATCGAACCTATTATTATACTCAAAATAATGCTATATCATCCTATTTCATCCTCTTAATTTATCTTCTTACCCAAAAAATCTATGTATGTGTCTTCCATTAACTATCTTTTCTCGTCTACACCATCAATCTTGCTAAGTGAGAGATATACGAGGATGAGTAGTAACATTAAAGTAGGAGAAAATATTATTTTTCTGTTCATAATATATTTCTGTTTACTTAGACTAAAACGTGTTTGAACTATAACATTTACTATATAATAACATATAGTGGTGAGTTTTCTGCGCACAAACTATATATAAAATGGTGACATACAGGGGAAGCACAAGGAAACCTGATGCAAAATAATTGGTGCAGCAGTGTAAAGCAACCTTTGGTACATGGTCTAGAGGCAACCAAACGACGCCATCCTTTCCATTGCTCCTTAGCTTGGGCCATAAATACATGTGGTCCCATCTGAGGCCAGGACCTATATATCATTAACCCTGAATTATACGACTATTCGGAAGTCATACAAAGCTCAATAAATAAAACACGTTAACATATATAAGTACATCTCACCTGTGTTGCTGTTTCTGGTTTTTCAATCTAACAAATTACTGATACTTATTGGATTATTCAGACTATAAAAGCACATGTCGTCAAAAAGTATAAATCCCATAAGAATGAAGAAAACAAGGTAGCAATGAGCCATGGAAAGCCTAAAATCAACTCAACAAACTAGGAGTGGAAATTTCCTAAATGTTTGATAAAAATAATTTTTTTCATGAAGATTACCAGGCTGCAATATCGCACTATGTTGAATTTTAAAAAAATAATAATATAAGGCTTGGATTTGTG
Organism: Chrysanthemum lavandulifolium; assembly: GCA_022545495.1. Classification (NCBI taxonomy): domain Eukaryota; kingdom Viridiplantae; phylum Streptophyta; class Magnoliopsida; order Asterales; family Asteraceae; genus Chrysanthemum; species Chrysanthemum lavandulifolium. The sequence continues at coordinate 173,499,006 of CM040246.1, forward strand.
GACGTGATAACAAAAAAAATGAACTAAAAATTAAAACTAAGAGATGACGACAATATGAAATTCATACGTACTATTGCATGAAAAATACAACTTTGAAGCTACAGCATAACCCAGATATATGAAAAATAGTGGAAGATGTCTTCTTTTGGACTATTAATTAATGTTAATTAGGACACAACAATACAAGAGATCAGCAATTTTTACTTTAAAGTTCAGCAAACTAGCACACAATCTAGCAAAACAATATTCATTTAATCAACATAGTAAGCTAATATGTTTTCAGTTTTAAGTACTAGTAGTATATAAGTTTTTTAAATATATAACGATCTCATAAGAATGATGTGTCTTGATGATGAGAAATGGATAAAAGATTAGTTTGTTCCAACTATTCTCACTTGTCAATGATATGGAAGGGCCAAAGTTGCCATTCAGTAATGCTTAACGAGAACCTCAATCTGCAGTAAGGGCTAAAAGCTTTAAACCAAATGTTTGATTTTGTTACTAAAGCATCCAAACATGCATGGAAGACCCAAGCATTAAGTTTCCTTCGCAAACATGGCTGTAATCAGAAAGCCCTAATGTTTTGTTTTTCTTTCTGGTAAGGGCCCCGGTAAATGTATTACTCGAAAGACATTTAAGTATATAGGATGTGGGTGAAATCCACATCTCATCCGTTAAATAGGCGAAAAACAAACGCACATTTTGTGCGTGAAACAAACCTATCATAAGAATGACACCCAAACTTATAAACCTATTATAAAAACAACCACTAACAAAAATATCACATTGACTCACAATGACACAAAAAATAACCCTATCATTTAACTTGACATCGAAGAGTTGAAGAGTAATATCGAACATGTTATATAATGCCAACTATTGTTCGTTTAATCCAAAAGCATCATTCTCGTAACCATCATAAATGTCATAATCTTCGTCCTCAAGAAGACTTGCATTGTTCGTACCACCACTAGCTTGCTTCGATAAGGAAGCCATGAATCCGAACATCCTTCTTGATCTCCTATTGAGGTACTATGCATAGATACCGATTTCAAAGTCACCCCCTTTTCATTCGGAGGGTGAACACATGACTTATTATCGGTCGTGTGTTTATCTTTTTGCCTATTACATTCTACAAGACTCGCCTCTTGTGCACTAAGGGTTTTATTACACTCAAAACCCCCTCCTACGTTCACGTCCAACATATTGCCTAAAGCTTCAAAAGAGTTTGATGTAGTAGTAGTGATGTATACTAAATAACAAGATAACTCAAATCGAGCCTTTTGATTCACACGAATACCAGGATCTATTATTCTAATAATCGTTGATTGAATCGAATGCCCCGACTATTAAGATTCTTAGCAAAATAACTGCCAAAAAAGACTTTTGATATTTCTTTCAACTGATTATTGAAGATTACAAATGAGCTATTAAATAAGCATACAAAACTGAAATGGGCCCCAAAAGATAAACGGGCCGAAAGTTATTGCAGAAACAAAAGTCCAAAAAACCAAAAAAAACATAAAATTGCGAATAACTAATAAAATAGAGCTTTTTGTGGCTCGAAAGTTCCGTAAACTAGCGTAGTCAGTTTACTATGACGTGCTCCTCGTTCCAAGCTTCAATTTGACTGGTCATAGGCCTGAAACGGAGTCCCATAGCCCAAGTTATGCCCATTTTAGTGAGGCTCCTTTTGTTACATTATCCTGGGCCTCCAAATACATGATGGCCCGTTCCTCAACGCTTGGGCCCGCATCAAGTAGTATTAGCACCTTTTTAGCATTCTTTCCTTTGGTTTTCTCTTGTGTCGTCTCTGCCTTCTTATTATTAGGTTGAACTGGCCTATAGACCATGTGAGACTCTGAACTAATATGAATTTCACGAACAGCTTGCCTTTGGGTCGTCACATTCTTCAACACGTTCGAGAAACTTTTCTTTGGACATTGATAAAAAAACATGGCCAAAAACCTTGCAATTTGAACATTTTGGTGGTTTCCACTTGTACTCAATACGAATAGTGTTCATAATATTCCCATCGCCCTCTATTTTTGGAACTGCCACCACGAGAGTTTCTTTCAAGTCAACATCATCTCGTAAGTCAATCATAACTCTTGCATAACTCGACCTACCCCATGACTCTACACATAGCTCAAGTATAATTGTTTAAAATCCATAAGGTAGCATGTTTTGTTGAAATAACACTCAACCTATCCTCTGTGAACGTAGTAATAGGAACATCATGAAATTTAACCCACACCGGAATATTTCATACTTCCTCCTTCAATAAGTTCGCAACTGGAGACCACTTTTTTAGAATTAATGGCACATACGAATAAACCATGTACCATTTTCAAGCATTGAATCCATCATGTTCTTAGAACTAAACTTAAAAAAGAACAACCCTAAGTGTTCTTGACATAGTTCTAACTAGGCCATACTTGCTCTAAGTGTTCTTGACATAATTTTCAACATCCGGATATGCCTCTTTTACCCAAGAAAAAACACGTAAAAAAAATCCTAAATCGTTCCTACACTTCAAGAACCGAAGCCAACGAAATAGCAAAATCAGCCCCAATACGAAGCTACTAATGTACGAAAATTAACATCTTTCTTGGTTCACCAAGTTTACTGTGCTACAACCTAAAGCCTTAATATTTTTGCATCGTCCCTGCTTCACATTAGTTTAAAAACATATTCTATTTGGCGTTTAAATAAATAAAATTTTAATGATGAGTTAGTTACACTTTACTACATTTCAATAATATGTACAACCTACTGAAATTGCAAGGCGAAACCTATGAAGCTATCATGTACCGGTGCCTTATCGTTGGCATATTTCCATACGTCATCCACGTTTTCATCCCTAAACCGACATTTGACAAGATAGTTGGAGTTGATAAGTTTGATAAATCGAGAGATTTTAAAGGAAGCGAAAGCTGGAAGATGTGTAGAAATGTGGCGGAGATACTTGTTAGACCAATTCAGTGCCAACTATCCCTTAGTATATTTGAGTGAAAAACTATCTAAGTGAAATACAAGTCCCTGAAGACTAGAATACACTCGGAGAGTCATCCTCAAGAAACCCTTTAGAGTCTAGAAGAAAGACTCATTCCAAACTGAGGCGGAACACGTAGAGTGAAGATAAGGATCAAGATCAGGTCGACGGAGTCAATGTGTGATGTCAGTAACACACTGACTCCCTGAAGATCTCCTCAACAGTGTGAAGATCTCCTCAACAGTGAAGGTAAGTGAATTACAAGTATCTGAAGATTAGAATACACTCGGAGAGTCATCCTCAAGAAATCCTTTAGAGAAGAGAAACATCTTGGGAAGATAGGTTTAAAAGTACTTATTAAAAGTCAAAATATTCTGCAGTTGGTGAATAGTATAAAGAGTAGTCAACATTGTTCTATCAAAAGTATGTCGGGTAGCATACTACAAATAGAAGCTAAAGTAAAAATTGTACTTTACCTTATCAAATGTTAACACGTACTTTTTACCCCACAGGTTTTCATTTCAGCTTTGCTATAAATAGTGTTGTAAAGAAGAATAAAGTATCTCTTGTATTAAGAGTTTGTAACAGTTTCAAGAATTCATTTTCCTTCTCCAAAATAAACTAACTCTCAGATAATAGAAATTTGCTGGTTGTTATAGTTACTCAAACACATACTTTGGTTTGTGTTTGAGTTTAGTGAGGAGATCACCACAAATACTTGCCATTCAGGGTGTGTTTGGTAAAAGTAGCAGTGAGAAGTAGTAGTGAGTCAGAGATGGTGTGAGCATGTTAAAATTTGGGGTAATAATATGTGGCAAACATGTCACTCTATCAATTGCTAATGGCTTTCAAGCTTTGTTCTTTGCGAGGCATATTTGGGGGTTTAACATGGTCAAAGCATAAGTGGTTTATAGTTCCAAGATTATCATTTCTGCTGAAGCCTCTCTTCTCTTCTCTTAGATCATTTCACCGATCTTGTCTTGTCTTTACATTCATATGATTATTGTCTCATTGACATTAATCGATCTTGTAACATTTGGATACTATTAATCTAAGTCGACTATTGCGACTTAGATCTGAATAAAGTTTATGTTGTTTATCTAGTGTTGCCTATACTTTCGTACATGGTATCGAGCTTGAGCTCATTGATTCTCTTTAGCAACAAAGGTGTGGTTTGGGGTTCTTCTTTGTTGGCGTAATCACCGGTTATCTTCTGTTTCATATTTGCCCTAGACTAAGTGAATCTAGGGTGAGTGTGATTGTTCTTCATTGCATATTTCTCTGTAAGTCTAAGTCTTACTCTTCTTTAAACATCTGAGACTTAAGTCTTGTGGGTGCAAACGGGTAGACTAACATCTTGATCGCCACCTTTGGGTGGTAGAATACTGCTCTGGTTTATCCTAATCCAAAGGCTTAGTGCTTGTTGTTTCTTATTATAAAGTCTTATCCTCTTGTCTATTTATTCTTATTATCTCTGCATCTGTTGTCTCGATTATTCTTAGTCTATCTTCTTATATCATCTATCTTATTATTTGTACTATGGCTATTGGTGATGATAGTATTGGTCATTCTTCCACCGAGAAAAGTCTTGTCTTTGGTGATGCTTTGTATTTGCATCCTAACAATACAAATGGCAATCCCATTATTACTATTAAACTCACTGGGCCGAAAATTACAAAATATGGAATATGGCCATGACTTTTGCTTTAAGGAACCATAATAAGTTAGGGTTTATTGATGGTACTTGCATAAGAGATGATTCGAACCTAGTCTTGCTAATCAATGGGATACTTGTAACTCTGTTGTGGTTACTTGGATTCTTAATTCTCTCGATCGAAGCATTTCTTGGTGCTATATATGCTAAAACCGCTTATGAAATGTGGAATGATCTTAAAGATACCTATGACAAAGTTGATGGTTCACTATTTTAATCTGCATAAGAATATAAACTCTCTTAGTCAAAGTGGGTCCTCTAGGCGATTACTATAACAATCTTAATTCTTTATGGAAACAATTTGATTGTATGATTAGCTTGCCTCCACACACTTGTGAGGCTGCAAAACATTTTGAAAACACAATCAACTAATCAAGTTAATGCAATTTCTTATGGGTCTTGATGACTCCTATGTTCCCATCGAAGCAATATTTTAACCGAGACCCTTTGCCTAATGTCAAAGCGCTTTCTGTTGTGTCGAGAAGAATCTCACGAGAATGTTTCATCTGGGAATAGCTCGCTAAACCCATGCTACTGACTTTTAATGCAAAAACCTCGATGGAGGAAAATTTTTGATAACAAAAGAGGTTTTAACAACAAAGTTTCTGGTTTTAACATCGGTAATAGCTCTAATAGCGAGAGGACCAAATATGAACCTCAAATGTACTAATTGCAAAAGCCCGGTCATCTTTGTTGATAGGTGTTATGAAATTGTTGGATATCCTGCTGGATATGTTAAGAGAAATTTTAATGGTAAACCTTTCAAGCGATAACAATGTTCTATTTGAAACTAATCATGTCACCGATAATAGTGCTAGCAATTCTCTGTCTCTTTGTCTAATGAACGACTCTCAAGACTTATGAGTCTTCTCAATGACAACAATGTGTCATCTGCTAATGCCAACTTAGCGGTAAATTTTTTCGAGAACCTTCTTTAATGGCGGTGTCAAGTTTAATGTGAACTTCAACAAGTTTTTAACAACAACACTAAATCCTTAACCTGAAACATCGGTCTTGGTTGGATTGTTGATTACGGTGCAAATCGACACATGACTGTATCGAAATTTTTTAATCAATGTTGTTAACATTTCAAATCTTGGCCTAATGTTGGACATCCCAATGGTACTCAGGCCTAATTACTAAAATTGGTGATCTAAAGGTCAATAATGACCTAACTCTTTTGATGTTCTTGTTGTTCACGAATACAATGTCGGTTTATTATCGGTTCATAAGATTGCTAGAGACAACAAGATGTTTATTGGATTTAATGAATCTAATTGCTATATCAGGATTTACATCAAAAAGGATTGTGGGATTGGTAAACAATACAATGGGTTATATATTTTGATATAGACTCTACATGTAAGATTACCTCTAATAATTGCATATCTGTTTGTCATGTCTCTAGAAATCTCGGCATCAAAGACTTGGTCATCCTCGACCAAGTCCTACACATCTTAGACCCACTCTTAAATTTGATAGTTCATCTGGCCGATCATCTCGTGATACTTGTAATAAAGCCAAACAAACCGGAGAACCATTTGCCAAGTGAACAATATCCACTCAAAAGCTCATTGCTCACCTTGATGTTTGGGGACCATATAAAATTACTAGAGAGATGGTTATAAATATTTTTAACTATAGTTGATGACTATTCTAGGGCGTGTGGGTCTATATGCTTAAGGGAAGGATGATGTTTATGTTTCCATTGTTAACTTTACTCATATGCTATCAAATCAATTTGAACACAATGTCAAAGTTTTTAGAAGTGATAATGGTGCGTAATTTGTCAATAATAAACTTCAACAATTACATCATGAAAAGGAATTCTACATCAAACTTCTTGTGTTTATACACCTCAACAAAATGGCATTAGAGAAAGGAAACATAGGCATCTCCTTAATGTTGCTAGATCCTTATGTTTGTGGGGAATTACCTCTAAATCTTGACTGAATGTGTTCTAGCTCTTGCATATGTCATAAGCAGTTGCCTCTTGATTCATCTGGCAAGTCCCCTTCTTCTTTGTGTATGGGCATGACCCTTCACTCTCTCTCCTTAGAGTCTTTGGTCGCTTATGCTATGCTACCATTCTCAATGTTTCGACAAATTTGGTAGTAGATCCGAAAAAGTGTTCTTATTGGTTACTCAAATGAGAAAAAGGCTATAAACTCTTGAGCCTAGAAACAAAAATATGTTTTACTCCGGAGATGTCAAATTTTATGAAACGTGTTCCCATTCAAAATGAAAATTTCGTGTCAAAACCTTTGTTGAAACTTATGTGCCTAAAGATTTAAACCACAAAAACTTCTTTGACTCACAAACAAGTCCCAATGATGAAGGGAGAGTGACATCCTATGATGATAGCACGGTGGTAAGTCATCCCACCGGATTGATGAACCGGTTGCAACATCTATAGATGATAATACACACCGAGGGCAACATATCACATGAATCACATCCTGCGATGCATCTTGATTCTGCGATACATCTTACGATTCTCATTGAACAAGAAAGAAGCTTGCCACCACTCTCGCTAGGAGGTCAACTAGAGTTTCTAAGTTGCCCGGTAATCTAAATGACTTTATTGTTGAAGGAAAAATCAAATATGGTGTTGAAAAAGTTGTTAATTACTCAAATCTTAACAAAGACAATTCTTTCGCTTTGCTTCTAGTCTTAATAAAAGTATTGAACCTACTTGTTATGAAGAAGCTATCCTTGATAGTAATTGGGGCTCATTGCCCCAAAAAGCTCTAAAATGTTGTGCGCCAAACATAGTCTCAATCTCAAGTGTTATTCTGCAAACACGTATGTATAATTCTTTAATTTATATCAATAAAGAGTTAAACGTTGAAAATTATATTTCTGTGTTTAAATTGTTCATTCATATAAACTATATTAATTGTGTAAACTAATCTTAGACATGTTACTTGTATAAGTTAACTAATAAATAGTTAAGTTATCAGGTAAGTGGGAACAACAATACTTTTGTGGTTTCACTGCATGTTTTGGTCTCACATACATGTTAATAAAGTTATGGATGCAGGGCATCTCTGTTATAATTTTCAGAGAAGAAATCGTAACCTTCTCCTATACTTCTTCCACTTACATTTATGGATACACGAAGAGGATGGTTAACTCCTGTGCATGGTTTCGATGCTTGAGCATGATTGTGTTTTGTGGGACTGCATTTTTATGATATCAGATGTCATAAGCTTGTGTTAATCTAAATTATTACCACTATCCAATTTGTAAATAAGTCGGTGAATCTAATAACCACATACTCTGTAAGTGTCCGTCTACCAATGCGATGGAACAAGGTTGGTAGCTGGTGGAATTCTGATTTAAAAAATCTTGAGGATACCGAAGAGCTTCATCAGATAAAGGAAAAGGTGAGAATGAACAAATCTCAGACACATCCTCTCTTCAATGTTGCTATAATTAAAAGAATGTCATAACTTAAACCACAAACACCATAAATATAAATCTAAGCGCCTAGAGAAAAGTTTGTGTACAGTAAGATCCCATATTTTGCAATAATAATATGAGGAAGCTAGTACAAGGATAATAAGCGACATCCAGTAAGTAAATACATTATCTTTTATTGAGGAATTGTTTATCTAATTGAAATTTTAATATGCTCAAATATACATGGATGCGATTGCACACTTTCATTACTAAAATCTGATGCACGAATGCTTATAGCAAGGATTGGTGATACATTCCATATATAACACTAACGCGAAAGAACATTAAGAAGAGAAGTTCTTGTTTTTAGCAAACTCCTAAACATGCAATCTAAACCATTCTCCATTTCTTGAAAAAGGCACACCAGATCTTCATTTGATAGTGCAAGCAGATCATGTCTTTCAGTTGTACCTTTCTGAATCATTTTCTGGACAAGTGACCACCTTGTTGCCTTTGGCTTTGGAGCAGATCCAGACAAGAACAGCAACAATGATCTGTATACAGACGACCTAACGACTCCAACGTCTCTTACTACTTTAATAGCTGATAAGAGGTGTAGATCTAGATCTAAGGGTTTCATGACCCCCATCTTCTCATCAATTTGCTTTAAAGATGTGATAGCCTTCTTGGCATCTTTCTTCAGGTTCTTGATAAATGAAGCAGTTAAGCATCCCTCTCCTTTTCTCCTTCTTAGGGCAGATTGAACATCTCTGGCATTTTCTTTGACTTTCGATACCAAATCTCTTGTAGACCCACATATGTCCATAAGACTGATCGATTTATCCAACAACCCATTGACCAATTCGGTATATTGGTTCTGAGTAAGAGCTTGTTGGGTCAAGGGCATACTGAGAACGCTATCAACACATTCATACAAAACTTGTAGCCTGGTTAACGCGCTGCATATTGTATCTGCTGTGGGAACAGATGATACGGACGCCTCCCAAGCTCTGAATTTGGAGATCTCCTCTTGAGCCTGTAGAATGATTGGATGTGGTCGTGTTGGCAAACTTGTTGATCGAATGTGGTGATTATCGTCTGCTGAAGAAGAGGTAGAGGCCATTTTATGCTTTTAGAAAAGAACTGAAAAGGGTTTTGTGATAGTATCTGTAGGTGGCCAATGGCTCTTATATATACAAAGTGGACATGGAAGGAAGGAATCACACAATGTGAAGCCAACATGTGCCTTTCATCAGAGAGAGTTGACTATGCTTCCCAACTAGGCAACAAAAGCTCCTAATTTTGTTTTATTTGCTACTAATCAAATAGATGCCATTTCGTTATGGCTTTGTCTCGCTTTTGCATAACAAAATTTGTTTCTAGTGCAATTTCTTTGTAGATTATTAGTTTGGAAGGATTCACAAAATCAAGTGCAGAACATATTAGCTGTCTAATCATTGTGATGACCCCATCCTTGAATTCTAGTAATAAAATTATGGATACTGGGAAAAAAACATTTCTTGAATCATTAAATTAAGAAATGTGCTGTATTTTCTCTTGGCATTATATCAAATGTGCTCTATGTCTTTTTTTAATGGCGAAAAAAGTATCTTAAATGATATTGAGAGTCAAACGAACAGGCAGTGTCCGGTATCAATGTCACTACCCACCAAAGAGATGGTTGTGGGTTCAGAATAAGTGTGTGCAAGCACGTATATATGCCGTTAAATGATAATAGAAATTTTATTGACAGAATATAAATTACTTGACATTATGCCACTTCATAATAGACTACAGACATTATCATATGACTTCTGACTCTAAATATTTATCCAAACTTAAGTACAAGTCTAAATGGTATACTCTTCTGTGTGTGTATTCAGAAGCTAATTTACTTTGCAATAAGTTAATGAGTTTAAACTCTCAGAGGCACATTCAGATCATGTGGATATTCTTAAATCTAAGATTTCTTTAATCAATATGACGTAAGATGCTAGAGATGATTAAGGCTCTGCTAGAGCTAATAACATGGTTTTGACAGGCAGGCAACACACGTGGTGAGAGAAATTTTTATGCTATTGCACAACGATGAAGATGAGATATTTGTGGCATTAAAGATGCATTGCAGGGGTGGCAAGGGAACAACTTATAAAATTAAAAGAGCTGCATCCATAGCCTGCAAGAAAAGCATCTTTCATCTTGATCCATAATCTATGGCATTAATGAAACCAGAGCTTTGTTTAGTATATAGAAACCCATGCCAGAATGGGAGCACATGCTTCTTAATCACTAATAATTTATCCTTGCTTTGTTTAGTTATGAGTCACCTAACAAGAACAAACAGTGTGTTGTTAATTTGTTATTATTGTTAAACAAAACAATTCATATGAGTATGAACTAATTAAAGACTATTCACTATCTTATTTATTATCATCCACCAGCATATAACATGTGATCCATATTGCTTTATCTAGCTGATCATGTGGCAGCCCTCTTCAATTTGAATAGGAGCTAATTAATACAACAATGTTGGAGCTATTTTTGTCTTATCTGGATAGAGTCAGTGGTGTTGTATTACAGCTTGAAGAAAAGTGTCCATATGTTGTCACTGAGCTTGCTACTACTCAACCACCAATTCCTTTTGGAAAAAAAGAAAAACATATATTGCAGATATATTGGTCTAAATTTTATTGGATTTCTGCTACTCATTATAAAGAAAAGAACCGTGAATGAGTCTAGGAACATGTAACAGATCGATGTTCAATAATCTCTTAGGAGAAAAGAAAGATTTCTGTATCAACCTATTATTGGGAAAATGAGCGTACTAATTGATCTACTTCAGCGCCTCCTACATCAGGCTAAACCATTGTTAATTTCTATACCAATGAGCATTGTTGTATTGTATCACTTGTATCCAGTTACATGCAAATTTATGGAAAACCACAGTCTACAGTATACCATCATTAGTTTAACATTTGACATCAGTTGAAATATGAAGATACATATAGGAGTACATGTTGATGGATACATATATTATAGTGTATGTTTTAGGAGCTTTATAATTGCCTGCATGCATTATAATATGATGATTCATATACATGTTGATGGATACTAATTAAAGCATGCATTTTAATATGATGATTCAATTCATATAAATGTTGATGGATACTAATTAAAACGATTTGCAGATCTATGTCTATTCTCCAGGCTGTGCTCGTGTCATCGGACATATTTATATATCATGTCTCAGCATCCAAGTTACCATATATGCTCATCTTACCTATAATTAAATCCATATTAAACATATGTAAGTAGCTAACGTGGTGATTATTATAGTTCAACAGTTTCTAGATAATGCTAAATATATTAAGCAAATATTGATAAACTGAAAGCCGATGGATTTCAAGATCTTGGACAGAACATATTAGCTGGACTTTTGATATTACTCCGTCCCATTATTATTGTTCACTTTGACTTTGACCGGATTTCTTATTCAACTTTGACCATTAATATATTTATTTATGTTATATAATACTTGATGAAAATTATACCAATGAAAATACATTTAAAACCCAATACATTTATATATTTTCTATCAAGTATTATATAACACAAACAAAAATAATTATGGTCAAAGTTGAAGAAGAAAGACTAAAAATGTCAATAGAGGACAATAATTTTGAGACGGATGGAGTATAATAAAAACTCGTTTTCTGTATTATGAATTTAAAGTTATGTGTCATGATGTGATGATTAGAACTTCCGTTGACATGCCACACACGTGCATAATATATAATTGTATAGAGATCGAATCATAATCTTTTATGTGCAAACATTAACTAAGAAATGTGTGTTTATGTAAGGATCTAAATCAATATATTGAGAAGGATTATAATATAAGGGGATTTACATATATCCTCGTATATTTTTAAGAAGGTTTGATAAGACAGATTTTACTGTATTAATTTGTGACTTCAGATCATATATTTTCAAACTTTTTTTAATTTATGCAAAAGATGAATTATATTAATACTCCAAACATTGTACAATACAAGAATAACATAATACTGATTTGCATGTCCAAATCAGTAACAAAATCAAATCTATATACATCTGATAACATATAACACTACACCTTATATCGGACAGAACTAAAATCTGACAAAACAGAGCTAAATAGAGTAGAATTGCACAGATTCTTCATATCTTCATCCAAGCATTACATTCAGAATCTTTGATTCACCTTTGGTTGCGCCATACCATCTAACTACATTTTCATAGAGGTGGCAAAATGTGCCCAAAAGAAAAAAGATGGGATAAATGAGCAAATTTTTAAAAGATTTGGTCACATTAGCCCCCTCTTTTTTTTGAAATGGGCACATATAGCCCATTAAAAACTTAAATGGGCACTAACGGGCATTTTTTTCTCAATTGTAGAACATTACGATCGTTTTAAAGAATTTTTTTTATAATATATTTAAGTTTTATAATATAAATAAGATATTACGTTTAAGGAATTTATTTCGTCGTTTTAGGTCTTTTATTAAGCGATTTGTATAACATGTGTCCATTTAGCCCGTACTCGTTTAGCCCGTGCCCTTTTAAGCCCGTGCCCGTTTTAGCCCATGTTCGCCCAGCCCGCCTGTTTTGCCACCTCTACATTTCCATAACACATTTCCACCAAGACCATTCAACCTACATCCACAATGATCAAGGCAGGAGAAGGTGAATGGCATCGTTAGGAACCCATAACCCCTCCAAGTCAAGGGCTATACCAGATGTGCTACATTTTCATCTCTAAAATGGCTTCACACATCTAAGAACACACTCGAGGGAGGACCACCATTACCTCCTATGGTGAGTGATGTGTCATTTAGTATAGGTCTATTTGTGAATTCAGGTTTTAATATTTATATTTAGCCGACTTAACTTGTAACAAACACTAACGAGTAGTATACCCGAGCAATGTAGCCTAGTTGGTAAGTAGAGTGTTGATCACTAAGATTGAAACGTTAACAGTTAATTATCAATCAGTATTTTAATCATAAAGTTAGTCTAATTAAACCTAATATAATGCAAGGGGGTTTTCAGCCTGGAATACTGACACGATGTGTAGATTAAGTAAAACTAATAAAGTAAAAGTGAAGACAACAAGATACGCATGTACACAGATTGAAAACAGATAGCAATAAGAGGTCAAGCCAATAGTAAGGAAGATATGCTCGCTAATTGTTTTGTCATATATGATGAATACTAAATAGGTACTTACTATATGGCTGCTTGTTATGTAGTGTACTAAATCACCTAGATCTCTTGTAAAATTTTTGTCACGACTAACTAGAAATCCGTATTAATCTTTCCTTAATGATACTTTGTTAAACTATTTATCCCGTTAGGGCTTATATTAACTATGCAAAGATGTTAATGAAGTAATTGTATGAGCCGCGTCGACAAGGCACGATAATCAAGATGTATCAATGCTTACACACCAAACATGAAAGCCAAATAAAACATCATATAATCAATAATGCAGGTAGTATGTTTAATGCAAATCTAATGAAAGAAATATCACGCTAACCAAATGATTAAAGAGTACTACTACAATTGAGAGAATCTCCCTATGTAATTACGCACTTGCAAGGCCTTCTTATGCTTCCGAATTCGTTCTTCTGGATATGTCTTGTGGTGCTTGGTCTTCTATATTCGTGTGGTATATTGTATCTGTGTTTTAAAAACAATCGACCTCTATTTATAGTTTCTAGAAACGGCATCGATACGACATATCGGTTTACTCGATATGCCATATCTAGGTAACTTCGCGTGGGGTCCAAGATTATTTTATTCGAATATTCACACACAGTCATAGGATACGGCGGATCTTTAATGCTCATACAGCGTATCACCTCTTCGTAATCTTGGAATGTCTTGGTGAAGTCTTCAATTTAATACATCGCATCTCTTGGATGTCAAGCGGCGTATCTGGAGTTAAATAAGTCAGATCTTCTATGTTGACCAAGGTTTCATATACAGCGTATGGGGAAAACCCATACGACATATTCTTCAAAGTCAGGCATTCATATTCGTCTAAGTCTTGATGTACGGCGTATCTATCTAGAATGATACGGCGTATCTACCTTCAATTGAGTATACTTTTCCAACTTGATCCATTTTGCTCTATTTTACGTCCAAAATAGCTAACTTTCACCAAATGCTTTTTTTATTAATTGAGAAATAAAAAAGTAGACGATTAAGTATCAATTCTCATACAAAGTAATATAAAACAAGAAATATTCATAGGATAAATGATGCTAATAATATGTTGTTATTTGATATCATCAAATATCCCTCACTTGAACTTTACTTGTCCTCAAGTAAACTCTAGATTTAAACTTATAGAAATGTATCTTAAACAACTGTCATGGATGCTTTTATAGTTAAGCATTCATTCGTTTAATCTCAATTGCACAACCAAACACCTCACGAAGTAAGAAAATGAAATCACTCAAATCACTCAACTAATCTATGTGGTAACATATAAGTAATTTGCTCAATTGCTCGGTCGTGACGAATATTCTATCATAAGCTTGGCAATGATACATATCTCCACCACTAAATCTAAGGAGTAACAAGTCTAAAGCGGTAAATAGGTTTAGTTGTGATAAGTTTGTGCATAGCTTTTTGTTCAAACATCTCCTGCACAAACTCAATAGATCGCTGGCGCGAATCCTTGATTCCTCGAATAACGGATGGTCACTAGTGTGTATCTTGGATCAGCTGGCGCGTTATTTGCATAACGGATGGTCACCAAAACACACACCAGATCGCTGGTTCATCATTTGATTCCTCAAAAACTCGGATGGTCACTACCTTATTCATACATTTGACATTCTCACTAAGCTATAAAAGAGGGTAAGGATAAGGGAAACATATAATTGTTGTTAAAATAAAATTACAAAACAAATAGATTAAGTCCATACAAAAATGGAACAATGTGGTTAATTACTTCCTGACCTTCCCTTAAAAAGGACAAAAATCATAGACTAACTCACGCTCTAATAGGTAGACTCACACTTTAATAGGTAGAGATGAATTAGACTCAATGATGACTCAATCAAAGAATAAACATTAGTTGGCGTTCTCATAACGACCAACTCCCTTGCAATCCATAAATATAGTACAACAAATAGTTGTGATATCTTCACTAATACATAACTTACATCGTTGGTTTATAACATGTACCAACGAATAATCGATTAGCAGATAATATAACTTCAGTTAAGCTTTTATAAACCGATTATCTCACATTGCTCACTCTTTCTTTTCTCTCTCCTTCTTTTCTTCTTTTTGATTTTTTTATTTTTTTAAATAAAACAAATAAAACTAATGGTGTAAAATTTCACCATATCACCATCATAATACATTTGGATTATTTTTTCATACTTTTCAATACTTCAATTATGAAAATAATAATGCTAGTAGCAAACACACGAAAATCAAAACTACTACTATCACATTCCCATTGCGATGTGCAATTCCCGACCAGTATGTAGATAAGACACACACTCTATTGCAATGTGAAATTCACGACCTAACCATGATAAGAAACATACATAAAAACACATGAAATACATACTTTACAAAAAGTAACCAACCACATACTCAATCTACAGGGTAGGCTAAGGTGTATAGGTGTCACGAAACATATAATTGGGTGTAAGAAACGAAAGGAATGGCTCTGAGGGTTTTTCTAGGGGTATCTTACTCTAAAAATGAGAGTAACAAAAGATTTTATACGGATTTAACTAACCAGTGTAGTTAGTTAATAAAACATGACATATAAAGGCTTTTTGGGTGTAATCCTGGAAATTTACCAAGTTAGACAAGTTACTCAAATTATATCAATAATACTCATTATGGTGGTCTCGAATAACATACCAAGCCAAGTTCTAAAGTTTACTGCAAGTCACCGGCACACTCATATATTTGTGGAATTTGGGTAAAATATTGGAAACGGATAAGGATAAATTCTCACAATATGGAAATAAAGGTTATGTGTGCGGGTCATGTAACTTTGATTTCACAGAAACATGCTAGAAAAATTTTAATTTTGTCATATATTAAGCACATATTAGTATATTTTTGAAAAATAAGGACAAGTTACGTTCTAATTCTCCATCCCCGGCAGCAGCGCCAAAAACTTGATGTGTCGTTTAGTATAGGTCTATTTGGAATTCAAGTTTAAATATTTACATTTAGCCAACTTAACCTATAACAAACACTTATGAGTATACCCGATCAATGTAGCCTAGTTGGTAACTAGAGTATCGATCACTAAGAGTGGAACGTTAACACTTAAATATCTATTTGTATTTTAATACTAAAGTTAGTCTAATTAAACCTAATCTAACGCAAGGTAGTTTTTAGCCTGTGAGACTGGCACGATGTGTATATTAAGTCAAACTAATAAAGTAAAGTGAAGACAACAAAACACGCACGTACACAGATAGAAAACACATAGCAATAAGAGGTCAAACCAATAGTAAGGAAGATATGCTCGCTAATCGTTTAGTTATATAAGATGAGTACTAAATAGGTACTTACTCTATGGCTGCTTGTTATGTAGTGTACTGAATCAGCTAGATCTGTTGTAAAAGTCTTGTCACGACTAACTAGCAATTTTTATTAATCTTTCCTTAATGATACTTTGTTAAATTATTTATTCTGTTAGGGCTTACATAATTATGCAAAGATGTTAATGAGGTAATTGTGCGAGTCGCGTCGACAAGGCACAATAATCAAGAGGTATCAATGCTTACACACCAAATTTTAAAGCCAAATAAAACATTATATAATCAATAATGGAAGTAGTATGTCTAATGCAAATCTAATAAAAGGAAAATCACGCTAACCAAACGTTTAAAGAATACTACTACAATTAAGCGAAACTCCCAATGTAATTACGTACTTGCAAGGCCTTCGGATGTGTCTTGTGGTGCTTGGGTCTTCTGTACTCGTGTGGTATATTGAATCTGTTTTGAAAACAGTGGCCTCTATTTATAGTTTCTGGAAACGGCATTGATACGGCGTATCAGTTTACTCGATATGCCGTATCTAGGTAACTTCGCGTGGGGTCCAAGATTATTTATTCTGGAATATTCACACACCGTCATAGGATATGGCGGATCTTCAATGCTCATACGGCATATCACCTCTTCGTAATCTTGGAATGTCTTGGTGAAGTCTTCAAGTTAATACGTCGCATCTCTTGGATGTCATGCGGCGTATCTGGAGTAGAATAACTTAGATCTTCTATGTTGACCAAGCTTTCATATACGACGTATGGGGAAAACCCATACGGCGTATTCTTCAAAGTCAGGCAATGGTCTTCATATTCGTCTAAGTCTTGATGTACGCATATTTGTCTAGAATGATACGGCATATCTACCTTCAGTTCAGTAGACTTTCCCAACTTGATCTATTTTTCTCCATTTTACGTCCAAAATAGCTAACTTTCACCAAATGCTTGTTTTAACTGAGAAATACAAAAGTAAATGATTAAGTACCAATTCTCAAACAAAGGAATATAAAACAAGCAATATTCATAGGATAAACGATGCTAATAATATGTTGTTATTTGATATCATCAGTGAGGCATTTATTGGACCAAGTAGGTTCATCTTTCATTCCTCGTGATTCCAATCAACATGCCCCACCCTCCTGTTCATTCTACCCTTCACACACAGGATACCTACTTTATGATTCCTTATCCAAACTCAAGTCAAATTCAGGACTGCAGACTAGCCATAATTACCTAACAAAGGCCTGCTAAGTGTCCTGAAATTGAGTTAAGTCTTCAAAGGAATTCAAGATACAAGGCCATCTATTGTGGATGAACATAAAAATACTTTACCTTCTAGTTCAAAAGATAGAGAATAAGAATATACCTTGTTGATTCCATATTTAAAGATCATGGAATTTGCATATTTCTTGAACCTCATCATCTGCTCATACAAGCCAATTTTAAACACCCTTTTATTCAGGCTAGAATTCTAATAAAAATGAGACATCCCAAGTTTCCTCTGTTGCCTTAACTGCAATTTTTTCTTGGTCTTTAAGGACATTAATTTTGTTCTCACTTCATCACAAATTATCTTGATAACCACATTTTTGTCTTTCTTTTCTCTCTGAAAATTCTGATATTTCTTTCTTGCCACAGAAAGTAAACAGTGGCTGCAAGACATGGTTTTGTTATAACAGTCCAAACGTGGTTGCACTTGTTGTCTTCTGCTAATGTAGTCACTATTTCATCCCAAGTATTGGCATTCTAAACTATCTTGGTTTTCACTTTAATAGCTTCTCATACTTCTTTTGCATATCCACATTGCAACATCCATTCCTCTAATATCTTCTCAAACATGGTGTGTACTTAACCTGCTTCCCATTATTGGTGACCCATATGGTATTGTCAAGTTGATCATTCTAGGTTGGAACAACTAAGTTTTGTAAACAATCAAATCTGTTTGCCCAATCATTATTCCACTTCCATCCATTTTCATCAATTGCTTCACAAATTTTACATTGATCAACAAAACTAGCAGCAAAAATTTCTCTTTTACTAATAGACTTTGCAATTGCTTGATTACCATTCCAAGTATCATGTCATACTGAGATATCTTTGCCATTTCTAACCATAAACCTCAAGTGACTTTCAACAAACGTTTAATGCTCCAATATTATTTTCCAAAACCAACTATCTCTATTTAACTTTCAACAACCTTTCTATGCTCCAATATATTTTCAAACCTAAAAATCCTTTTTACTTGATATTACCATATGACTTAGGAATCCGAATTATTTATTACATGATTATGTGAAGTAAGTAAGTAAAGTTATTATGAACTACTAGATGGGAACCCGTACATAGCAATGGGATTTTATAACGGTAGATAGTTATAGTAATAAAAAAATTATGTGTTATAAACGAAAGATAACCCGGTTTGACCCGACCAGTTCCACTGGTTGAACCGGTTCCAGTCGAAAAATGGGTCAAATTAAATCGGTTTTTATATTTTCGAAACCCGGCTAGACCCGCCGGGTTTGAAGTGACTCGGATCAACCCGCTTTAAAAATATACACACACACACACACACACACACACACACACACACACACACACACACACACACACACATATATATATATATATATATATATATATATATATATATATATATATATATATATATATATATATATATATATATATATATATATATATATAGTGTCAAAACCCGTCCGATGGACGGGTATGACTTGTGATTTTTATTTTTAGGTTTTAGTAGAACAAATATATAATAAAAAGTAATTAAAAGTTAAATTAAATAATTTACAACTATAATTGGTATATATATATATATATATATATATATATATATATATATATATATATATATATATATATATATATATACTAGATTTCAAAGCCGCCCAATGGCGGGCATGACTTATAATTATTGTTAACATATTTTTCTTTTTTGTAAGAAGGTTGTTATCACCAATAGCATTTACCTTGGTAACACCCTTAAACTTAACCTAAAAATCAAATAATTCATTTCCCAGCTATGAGAAGCCATAACATCTACGCACATTATCAAATTAACATCAATAAATTAAAATTAGACATTCGCGTATAAAGCATCAATAGCATCAGTTATAATCGAATACCCAACATTTAATGTCGGTATATACAAACGCTCAGTCAAATTCTTCGACACAACAACCTGCATTGTCGTAAACAATACAACTAAAGTCTAGGATAGCTTAAAAATTCATATACTCAATCATATTCATGGCCCGCCCTTAAGCTTAACGCCTGCTCAAAGATAATCAGTATGCACCGAGGTCTCAGATCAGCAGCAGTTAGTGAAATTGGCTCTTCTTCTTCTGTATTCTTGTCATGCGATAATACTTTATATCTTCCATCCATTTCTATTGTTTTAATTGCATCTTCTAACGATGTGTCATTGAGCTTCACTGCAAGCGAGTCATGATACTCGTAATCTTCTGATGTGGCTTGAAAAATGTTAAAACTTTGTTACTGCATTTTTTAGATTAAAAGACTTTAAATGTCATACTCATCTCATGTTAAATACAAGATATCGTTGAAGCTTGGAATCTGCAATTTCCCAAACCTATAAATGTACAAAAATTGACCTACCAACAAACATAAACTTGTATAATGAAAGACAACCATCTCTTCTACAAAACTGATATTTAGGAGAATAAACCAAAACATTGACTAAAAGTAATTTAACTGAAACCAAACATTGATCGGCAATTGAGTAATAAAACTGCTAATCTACTTATTGTGTCTTGATACATGCTTTTTGAGGGAGTTTGAAATTGCATATCCGAAACTACTTATTCAAGAATATTTTTTTTTTCAAAGCCAATATGCAGATCCTAGAAATCAATCACAAACAATAAGTAGAACAAATCACTATTTATTGCATTCACAATTGTATAACATCAATGCTAATAGATCAACTAATAATAGGACATGACTATTAGCATTGATGCTTTATGAGTGAATATAAATATCCGAAAGAGAAATACCTTTTACAAACAAATAAATATATCAGGTAATGAACTAAGAAAACTTTTGCTATATATGATATCCATTCATAAAAAATAATTAAAATTGTTCATAAAGATGTTAATTTGATTAATTAAGTAATTGGTTAGATACCTAAAAACACTTACCTTTGTATTGGGTAGTTTTTCACTTGATTCATTGATCTTTCATACACGATTGATGATTGATTGTTCTAAGACACTATTTTTAATAATGTTAAACATTAAATATAAATAAACCAATCACAAATAATTGAAACTAAATAAAAACAAAGTATATGTCAAGCACCACTTGAAGTATTTCCATGAAAATTTTATTTTATGTCATGTGCGGCTTCATGAAAAGTTCAGACTGCAAAAAAAGAATCATATATCATACAATTTATATTCGGTTATACCTCCATCCGAGCTTTCAGTAGAGCTAACCGATGCTGGCTTTGAAAGACAGATGACAGATTCATCACTGGTCTTCTCTCTATATTGACCAGAATCCAAATCCTAATACATAGGTAATAATCAAAGGAACTTTAATATGAATTTAAAAAATATGATCCATCAACATCGCCGTCCCGAGCCCGCCACCAACCCGAGTATACCGATCGGGAAAGTCATCTTCCCAATCCTAATACATGAGCAAAAAGTGAACATATTTATTCGTCAACTTGTCATTGGAATGACTGCAGTTGCTTTTGTTCTTCCTAATACAATTATTTCAATGCATGATTAGATCAATAGCGACAATGTCAATAATTTATAAGGATATGGGATATTTATTTTCATAATATCTATTGGTATGGTCGGTGATTTTATCACATATCTACAAAGAAAAAACATCAACCATGATTAAGAAAAATTGGGCATATCCGAAAAGTAGCAGCTACACTCAATGGGCATGGAGATATAATAATACATAAAAGTTAAAAACCGTATTGTATTTAAAAAGATTGTAACTGAAAGTTTTTTCAAGATTCGAGACAGAATACACAAAATCTTGTCAAAGTTCCAAAATAAAATGTACTCACTCACCAATGATCAAGGATATGACTCATTTATTGTCAAAACATAATCGGCTGCACATATTAACCAATGATCAAGGATATAACTCATTTACAGAAAAAACAATTAAAATAGATAATAGCATTTAAAAATTTGTATAATGACTAATGATCAAACAGATTGTTTAAATGGATGTAGGTAAGAGTGACGATATGAAATGTAAGCAATCGCTTGTCAACAGATGTTGGGACATGTGGTTGGCCATACCTGACTCTATAAACATTACTGTATTTGTATACCTTAGCATAGTTCTCACAGAAAATATAGCTAATAACAAATAGCACACGAAAGTACTTGTTGAGGCTGAATAAATAATTCTATATTTGCATTTAATAAAGAAAATATATATATGAAGTTATACATTGCCAGTCACGTCAGGAACGCGGCCGACTTTGCCACCATTAACCATTATATAACTACATGTTCTCTGTTTGCAACCAAAATTTGTTCCTCCGCCTTTGCTTTTGCCTCTTCATTTTCTTTCTCTTCACCTCAAAAAACTCAATGAGACCGCTAATAGCGATGTCAGGGTCATCATCCTTGAGAAGTTACTCTGCTACTTTAGCCGGGGTAATGGCCACCTAGGAGATCTAGTCCTCAATTTCCTCATACATATAGTGTTGAGTTATATTGAGATAGTTGGAGGCTAACAATTTGAAGCCACTTGAGGTGCAGTATGACATGTGTATGTCTACATCCATATGACATAGTCGAAGAAGTGCAGGATCAACTTTGTCCTTCCTATTTGTTGTGAATATCTCATGGTTCTCCTGACCAATCTGAAGTCGCGTCTATTCTGTAAATTATTGCTCTCTTTTTGGTTCTCACATAAATACTTTGGTGAAAAATTTAATAGTTTGTTAAATTCATATTGCAACGGTTTTCAGGTGGCTAGCTCAAGGCATTATCCAAGGACTACACTTTTATAATTAGAAAAATAAATAAAGCAATGACTTCCAAATATTAACATATATACATTTGTAATTTGAAGCACTGAAACAGAAAAAATAAAGCATTGATTTTCAAAAAAATAAATTGTGAAATTACCTTCCAAGTGGGTTGCCATAATTTGGTTATCACCTCAATTGACTCACGACATTCCTTCAATAGATTATGAGTACCATAACTGTACCAAAGACTCTTTCTTCAAAGATGGCACCTAGGCCTAATGGAAGCCGCATTAGTATTTTCTTTTTCAAGCAAGGCACCAAGCAACAACCGCCTTTTGACCAACAACTTTCTTGTAATGAGCTTCTAAGAAAGCCACCTTCTCTGCAACTTTCTTTTAACAGGCCTAAAAGAAAACATGCATGCGAGTCAAATGTTATATTAAGAGGTATTATAATTATATGATAGTCACTCGAAAAGGTAAGGAATATTAGTCTAAAGTTACTCACTTAATTTTATACTTAAAACAGATGTACTCTTTTCTTATGGCCTTTTGCCTTGTAGTTTTAATATGCATTTCCAGAAATATGGTATACCAACAATCATGACTATAAAGTTGAACATTAAGAGCAGTTTGGGATTGATTAGACTGATATAGCAGCTTATCCGAATGCCTAGTATGCAATATTACACCAACCAAAAAAATAGGTAATAAATATGAAACTAAAATATAGCATACCTTTTAATGTTTTTAGCTTTTGATTGTTACATTCAGGACAATGAGTTTCAATGACAAAAAAAGTCAATAATCATGAACTTGATAAAAAAAATTAGCTTCTTATTGTCAAGAACTACAAAAGTGTCCGTTTTTATATTACCACATTCCCATAAGCTCAACCTCACATAAACCATTATAACCATACATATATTTTAGGGTTAAGGCATTGATGAAAAAAAAATCTACCGCTCCACCTGACATACATTTTAACCATAGATGGCAATCACTCGTTTTGGCTCAAACTCATGTTGGCGAGATTAGATTTTAACCTTGAGAGCATGTGGCAGACAGATTAACTATTGCCTTGTTTACAAATTCTTGATTTACCTGTTTGACACATTTTGAATAAAACCCGTATTAAACAAAACGTATTCTGAATCGTTCCATTTACATAATAATAGACGAACATGTTAACATGATATGAATTAGACAAACAATATCTTACACTGTAAACAGTATGATAACTTTTAAGTTGAGTGAAAAACGAAAATATGCTTCATTCACTGATCAGATACATTGTCGTGCGGGTGATGAAATGCCTATTGTCCTCACATGTTGTCTTGAACCCGGGGCGCGCGAACCATATGTGGCTATAATGACAATCAAATAAGATTATTAAGAAACTGGTAACCGACGTTATGCAAAAACTGCAAAGCTGCATTAATTCGTGGGGGAATAAATAAAAAACCTTTCATCTGCAAATTCAAGAAATACTCCACACTGAACTTGTTGATATTACGGAGTGTAGTTGTCAATTCATATGGGTTCAGAACGGCTCACTTGCACAACTTTTTCCAGCTTTCTGTTAAAGCTAACCCCTGCAAGTTCAATACTCATTTTAGGAACCATTAATGCAGATTGTGAATGTGGAAAGTAATGCGCTGTAAACAAAAACGATTACATGTACATATAGTATTTCCTTGCCAAGCATATATGTAGAAGCGATACCAAACACACACCATGACTGCAATCCCGTTAAGTAGTAGTAAAAAGGCTAATAAGATACTTATAGGTGACAATATAATGTTATTTCATCAACTTAGCAGTTTATGTAATGCAGTTTAATCAAGTTAATGTTTTTTCAGTGACATGCTTCATAACATATTAGGACTTCACTATACAATCTTAATGCAATTTCACCAAGTTCGTTGCTCGGAAATGCTTATCAAAACAACTTATATGATTGTTCCTTTTTCTAAAAAGTTGTTATAAATAAGTAATTATATCAGGCTTGAGTGCCTACCCTATCCCTTCATGTTGTCCCGGTGATAACACTGATGCATATTTTGTGTTGCTACCTTGTAGCCACATTGTCAACTGTCGCATCATGTGACACTAAAGAACCAACCGACCGTCGTCCTCGCACATACTCATGAGTATCCACGTCTGCACGTCTTTCATATCAGCCCATCTGGACCCGTGATAGAAATGGCACATTTGAATACGAACCCTTTTGATTTGTTCTGAACCATGCCAACCCGTCCATGTTTCCACCTCTAGGTTCAATGTGTTTTTTACCATCCAAAAGAACCAAAGTGCAAATATGAATAAGCATCAAGATAGAGTAACCCATTGTAACAGTAACTTTCTAAATCAAAAAAGAAAACATAAAGGTAACACGAACCTTCTGTATTTTGGCTTTCGACCTTAAGTGTTCATTCCTTGACTGATTCTTTGAAGCTCTAATGTCAAGTCGCAAAATACAAATATCTATCTAATTTGATAATTTCCAAACCCGAACTCGATATGTCGCTCTGCGTGCTTCCGCCTCACCGAGATTACAACATTTATTTTAGCGTTATATGGTACTCCTTTTATAAAACCATTATATATCCAATCTAACATAGTTTGTAAATTCGCTTAAAATCCTAACCTAACTGGTTCCTCTTTCCACCACTGAACCGAGTCGTTGATGGGTCAGCTTGTTCAAAGCTTTCAAATACTATGTTAAATCTGTTTTTGATGTAAAGGCCGTATACTTAATATTACCACAAAATCAACAGAGATGTATAATGAATGATAAATATCGAGAAGAGACTATTCCTGTAGGCTAGCCCGTCCACCAAGAAAATCTGAGGTTGCTTGCCATAGCGATGCTTTTCGGGTTGGGGATTCGTCTCCATGAAGAACAGAGGCTGCCTTGATAGCTGCACAAGAGAAGACACAACATCCACTTCATAAGTATCGCTTCTGAAAATACATGATGAACGAAAGAAAAATCGTTGCACTAAAGAACGGAGATTACCACTACATCGAGAGTTCCGGGGCCACCACCCATATGACCCGCCCCAACCTACCAAATATAGTAATTTAACTGCCAGTTTTTATCTCAAAGATAACTACAAAATAAATAGCAGTGTCCGAACACGACAGTATCTATACCAATTATAAACCTTGTCACGAATAATTATTAAAATTAGTTAACCAACTTGCAACGACGAAAGACAAATCAGATAATTACTTACATGCGACATTCAACACTGGTTCCATGGTTGCAGAAGGGGCAACTAAATACAGTGCCGAGTTTGTCCATCCGCTTTCTAGGAGCAGGCTTTGCTCTTGACTTCCTCTTCCCCATAGTTCAGTTAACTTCCCTGAAAGCAACCATCGTCAAAAGAAAAGAATAAGACATGTTTGTCATTATGTGGTCTTATAAACTGCATTGTTCGTCATTCATCTAATCACAACCTCATATGATGACAGGACTTCGTAACAAATGTTTACATATTTACGAATATAGGGGAACGCAGATGTGTAAGGAAAAATATCCAAATAAAGAGTGTTACATTATAATATTAGTTGCGCCTAGCTTAAAAAGGTCAAATGTTATTTGTTTTAGAATAAGCTAAACAACTTAATCATCTAAACCGATATGTTAGCACTGAAACTAAGTGAAAAAATGTGTTATTTGACGTGCCACTCACCAATAACGTCAAAAGCTACTTAACATATTAATACTATGTTAGCAATTACAAACCAACAAAGTAGCTAGAAGATACGAAATAGTATTACAAAAATATTGTAGTTTTATTAAGCTCTGAATATACTAAAGGGCTTATAAAATGTGGTTTCGCATACTTAACTTACCTTACAATGTTCTACGAACCGTTTTCTTTATACACTTTAAAAAAAGTACTCTTTCTACAGGTCATAAAAATCAGAATCATGAACTCTAATTCAAAAACTCTATTACTTGGTAATGTCATAAAACCCCATTAATTATGTAATGATATACATTAAACTGATCAAATACCAATAACTCTGAACTCCCATCAGCAGAGATTGGCCGAAGTGATGAGCATGCAACAATTCTTGTCGTAGTGCTGTTGCCACAAATATAAAAAATATCAAGCAACAAATATCTCTAAATCCAAAACCTTTTATTTATGACCATAAGCAATTGAATCAGTAAGCCAAACAGTTGATTCGTGCTGCAAATCTCGAGCGGAATAAGCACTTGGTCGCTCAAAGATACAGAGTCTATCCGCCGGTGAATCATGCATGGTTGAACCATAACCACTCGACCTTTCAAGCGGATGGTCCACCTCCTTGGCACTTGTAGTGGAACCGCAGATGACCATGAAGTTTACACTTTACGGACTCTATACTTTCATACTCAATCACACACTATCACATAAACAATATGCAAAGTTTCATAATCCTTCTACACGAATGGACTCTAGATGAAGGCTAAGATGGGTTAAATCTCCTACTCGATAAAAACAAACATATAATGTCAACTGTTGTTGTGTTTCATATTAAATTAATATGAAAAAAGCCAAACACACATATTAAATTAATAATATCGATACATTAATTTACAGTCGGTTTTTAATGCATCAAGGATAAGTTTGATACATACAATAAATATGAGAAAAAAAAAAGAAAAAAAAAACGTATACACAAAACCATGTTGAATCCATAGCCTAAGGCCATCAACTTTGATAAAACTTCATAGGTTGTCATTGCTCCGTGTAGCCATTGCTCTTAATACCAGCCTACAAACCATAGCTGTGATGAAGAAACACACAAACCATAGCTTAAATTTTTTTTCCAAATCAACTACAGAATTAAAAGTCAAGATCATTAGATGAGATTGTGAGGGAAAAAGTATATTAGGGTTTTTGAGAAAAGATATATTATGAATGAACCTATATAATTTTTTCGGTATATGTTTTATTTAGGTTTACCAAAATTGTAGGGATTCTCCTACATAATTGGTTGTATAGATTTATAATTTTGGACTTGCAACATATATTCCAAAAAATTATGTTGCCTTAGTGGTAAACACACATGTTATTCATCCAAATAACCAAGGTTCAATCCTTGCAATACTCCTTTTTTATAAATAATTTTCAAAAATATTTAATAAAAATCCGAATTTTCCAAAAATAATTATTAAAAATCCGAAATTTATTTAATAAAAATCCGAATTTACCAAAAATAATTATTAAAAATCCGAAATTTACAATTAGTGCTTAGGTGGATTAAAAAATTGCTTAGTTGGACCATAATTTCGGAAAAAATAAAAAAATAGCCTAAAATTCAAAATTAATTAAATGTCTTCAAATAAAATAAAATTTAAAATGCTTACATGGCAACAATGTGATGACATGGCTAATAATGAATTATTGGGCAATGATGTGGCGTTACGTGGCATTATCTACGTAACGCCCCTGTTATATATAAAATATAGATATATATATATATATACTAGTTAAGCCGCCCAATGGGCGGCATGACTTATAATTATTTGTTTTTATTTTTGATAACCGAAATACATTTTTAGAATTGTCAAACAATATTATAAAACAATTATTTCTTTGGTTTTTGTTGTTGGTTTTATTTTTATTTTTTGTTAAGAATTATAAATAATTGTATGGTTTGCTTAGATGGTTAATACACAACATATACAATTTTTACAACATTATGAATACCTTATCTATCGAACTAACCAAATAACCTTTTTAGCATCATAGGTCAGACGGGTTCGATAACGGGTCAACAGAGGTACTTATCGCTTAAGTCTATATAAACCAGGCCACGTTCTATCTTTTGTTCTTAAGACACTTTCTATCTCTTAAATGTACATAATATGGGTCAAATGAGTTAAAAGTAAACCGAGGGTTGCGTAATATATTATGCTTTGAGTTTATTTTATCTTATTCCTCCCGGCATTTTTCCTTTTACCACATATGCCTATATATGTTTCATCTCAATTTGAATTCATTCTTTTACATGCATGACTAACGAATGATTTAGTTACCTTTAGTAGTCATTAATCTAATTTGATATGTTAGTGCTATATTTTTCCTTTGATTTACCATATTTGTTTTATTAGGGTGGTTGGGAAAACGATGAAATATAATGACACATTCATTCCAGAACCTTGACAGGCGGCACATTTTATTGAAGCGCTTGATTTTGATCCGTTACTGCAACATTTATAACTTCAGTTTGACAATATAATAGAATATATTATAAATTAGACATTTTTCACCTTTATTCGAGGTTCAAAAGTTGATTTTAACCAAAATACATAAGACATATTTGCACATGTGTGGATACGAAGTTTTATTAATAGTCACATCTTTACTGAACCTACCAATTATCAAATCGATTTACATTAATGTAAACAAAGAATAATACTACTCTTGAGTGAGGAATAAGAAGATAGTTAAAATACCCCAAATAATGCAATTAAATCAATCGGATGGGAATTAATAAGGATATACTTTAATTGTGCTAATGCTTTTTCTTTATATATAAATATCCAAACCCCAACCCGTTTTAACATGCCAAAATGCTCGTTGTTGGCCCAACCATTTTGACCCGTTAATTAACACGTCCGTCTTGCCAACTCTAAGTTTCGCTGACCTAGTAGCTATTTGCATCAATTCAATCACATATAAACCTTTTCCTAACGTCTTTATGCTATGTATGTGTTGCTAGCATCAATACAGTAAAATCACACAATACGCTAGACATAAACTATTACCTTGTACTTATTATCAGAAAACATCTCAAGCGCCTGCTTTCGGGAAACTTTAATACGCTCAAAGGGTTGTTTTTCCTGAAGCAAATATGAATACGTCTTAGTGATTTAGTTCAACCAATACGTGAATGAAACAACAAAGAAAAGTCTCTTATATATTAAACCATAAATAAGAAAATTTATAAGATGAAATGAGAAGTACCGAACGACTTTTTTGCTCGAGAAACAATTGCATCAAAGTGATCATCATTCAAGCCAAGATCACCATAGAAAGCATCCTAGAAAACATTTGTTAGAACACCATTCCAAAAGAAACTCCATAAGTATTTTTCTGTTTATTGCAATTATTAAAAAAAACTGTCAATGTTGAAGGTTCCATATACAATATTAAATCCTATTACAACCTTAAGTAATAGTAACAATAATCAAACTGTCAATGTTGAAGGTTCCATATACAATATTAAATCCTATTACAACCCAAAAATCCATGACTGCGATATGTGATTAACGTCATAATAACAATAATCAAATGACTTGATTAACTGAATGACAAATAGTAATATATCTCTCCTTGAGTAGTACATGGTCCAACACACGATTTGCATCCGTATGTGTTCTAGAGCCTGCAACGATTTTAAAACACAATTAAACAATTAAACTCACAGCCCACAACTTGACCCTAATTTCTAGAATATATTATTGCCTCTTTAACCTGGTCACAAACCATCGCGAGATGCAAATGATATGCAGAATCATATGGTTGATAGACATTTTGATTGGGATTAGGAGGAGCGTATGCACAGTTTTGCATTGCTGGTTGACAATTTCCTGGTAGTTGCGGTGTTGGTGGCCCACCATACAATGGTCCAGTGGGCAATGGTGGCGCGGGTGGTGGTTCACATGAAGGGTCTTTAGGTTGGGGTGGGGCTCCATACACGTGCTCACTTTGTGGTGGGGTTGGGGTTTCTTTGGTGGCGATGGGAACTCGTACACGGCTCACTGGTGGTGATTCGGGTGACGGTGGTGGTGGATATCCATATGATGGGCGAGTAGGAGCAGTTGGTGGGTATTCGCAATGTATGGGCAAATCGGTCACATTAGACCATGTCAAAGTTGTTGAAAAGAAGCAGGAAGTATATTGCGAAAGAAAGACATGACCAGGACATTTCACCGACGACAAAATGATCAAATTGTTGTGATGATGGAAATGAACTTTTCTGGTCACATATGTGAGCTTAAAGAAGTATGCACCGATAAATAACATAGAGAATGACACTTGGGGAAAGGTGGTTTGATGAAAATGTCCTTACGGTCCGACATACATGTCATTGAAATCACACATGGAAAGGGTGTATGTTGCCATGTAGCACGCCTTTCGTCATTTTGCTTACAATGTGGTTTGAAGAAATGAAGGATTGACATCAGCTAGGTGGTGCACAATTTGTACACATTTAAGTATTGAAAAGACTCATTTTCGAACACATAACAATTTGTTAAAAAAAAAGGTGAACCTATCTATGGTAAAACACACAACAGTTTGGTAAAAAGTGAATAGCATAGCACAATATTTTTTGCCATTTGCCTTGGCAATTTTAATACAACAATTTTACAAATATTGAACTTGAAGAGAGATTACATTAAATTATTAGAGATTCACAAATGATTTCTAGAATTTATGTTAAGATCTCCCTTGTTGAAAAAAATATAACTTTGATTACCATCGGAATCTAATGTTACCGGAATTGGAGAAAATCCATTGTAGTCCTCGCTACCTTTGCTATGCATAACTCGTAATGTACTTCCTCAAACCTTTCTCTTGAGGTGAAAGTTGAGTGAATATTCCTCCAATGGCATCCACTGTAAAAAGGATTTTATTAGTTACGTGTTTTGCTTGCACTTGAAACTACTACGATATCTTTAAGGCGGAAAAATTGTTTGGTTAGGTTCGTGTAGCAAGATAAGCGGATCGGAATCGGACCATTTCCCAAATATTATTTAATTTTTTCTTTAACTTTCGCATTATTAATGAGTTACATATGATAAATTGATAATAAAGCTATTTCAATACAGCTATAATCATTTTAGGAAGTAATTGAAGGTATTGTGCATTTGAATACACTTGAATCACTTTCAACCGATTTGACCCGCTCGGTGATTTGGCCATTTGATGAAGTATTTCAATTCATGTATCCGAAAAGAGTTAACTTAGTTTTATGTTTTTAATATAACATGTAATATAACTTGGGAAAAGGAAATAGGTTGAACGGTTTAAAAGTCGTTGAAAGTATACTCAAATGTTAACAACCTCCTACATTCGCTTTACTTAAATGAAATTATCAAGTATTTAGTAATAGAAATTGTAATCATGTTTAGCATATTAGCTATTTTATGAAATTAAACAAAATAGACAAAGTTCAAGAGTCAACCCGACCGCTTTAACCCATTAACCAATCTTCGTAGTAGCCATTAGTGATTTTAGGAAATATGGAATGTCTGTGTACGGCTAACTCAATTTGGTACCTTGGTCGCCTCGATTTTTGTTTCTTGAATCGTGATGTCAAACGATAGTGGGCGATCATGCACAAGAATAACACTTCGATTTCCCAAAGAAAACATTGTGCTCGCTTCATACCTACATTCAAAGATACAAATTAAATTTTAGCTTATAACAAATGCACCAAATAATCTTAGACCATAAGAATTATAAATATCAAGAATAAATGATTTATTGACCTTTACTAAGAATGAAACTTAACATCGATCGGATAATGGCTACTCACGCACACGTGCCATGTGGTCATTTCTATTTTTCTTTTCGGATTTCGTAAGCCACATTTTGAGCGTCATAAGCATTACATCAGCGACCGAACTCAAGCCTCTTCGCAATAGGAACCAACCTGCCCGCATAACCAACCCCATCAAGTTATATTCGGACCTTATGAGGTGAAACCATAAGAACTATATCAAAAGTTAAAAGGAATGCGACCATACATAAACCGGATACGGACACTAATCAACAACTAATCACTTAAGCGTGGTCAACCACCGCCATCAAGAAATAGTTTGTACACAGAGCTCGCCAAAGATTCACAACCTGTTGTCGCAACCACGAAAAGATCCTCATTTGGGTTGGCTCTTCATGTGGGTTTAGATACATCCTAACCGAATTTAGTTTGAATGCACTAATATCAAGAATCATATCACAATGAAGTAGATAATGCTATGCTTTTGATAAACAAACTCTAGAAATTTCGTGTACCTTTTGGACACGCTTGTTAACCAAGAGCTTTTTTGATACCAACTGGCTTAATACACAGTGGTCTAGCTGGACATAATTTTCCATTCATCTCAGTCATATTGCGGATTTGTTTAGTCTCGTCTCCAAACACCACAAATCCATAATGCTCTGGGCTTCCAATTAGCATCATATAAATTACCCTGAGCCGTTTGTATACTTATAATATGGTCAACCCAAACACCCCTTAAGTATACATAAAGTAACAATATACAACAATATAAGCAACTTTCTACCCACTTATCAGAAATCGTTTTTTACCTCACAATAAGCATATAAATAGAAAAAATATAAGGAATCACAGACAGAAATAGCCCAACCCAAACTACCCATTTTGGCATGTCTAATTATAATATTTTACCTTCCCTTCGTGGTTCTGCCTAGGTTCCTGATCTAGACTCGTATCGACTGTGTATACAAAACTGCAACAATTTTTAGTATAATCTTCACATAAGGTTGCATAAAGTATTTTCGTTATTAGCGTGAGGTCGGAATAATTTTTTATCATGCTAAAAGGTTCAATTACATGTCAAAGGAAGATACTTTTAAGTCGATTTCAATTTCGAGGACGTTCTTTCAAAATCAGAATTAACCTTATAGATTGTACACACCTTTAAGCGTTGATTTTGAAAACGCGTTTCTAAAAGAATAAGTCAACCAAAAGGACTTTCCTCCTATGTTTAAAAGGATAAACTGTGACTACTTACTGATCTTCAAAAGATTGAGTGCATAGGTCATCTCATCTTCACCTTGCTGCTATGATGGATTTTCATCTTCACCATCTTTCAACCCATTAAAAATTTCTTGATCACCAAACCCTGCATCGAGAACACTGTAAATAAATGCCTAAAATTAAAACCTTTCTAAAATAAAGAGACCATAAAGTATCGGCATGACGTGATTAAACTTTACAAACCCACATTGGAAAATTACCCATCGAGCTTTATGAGGTAGAAACTTCAACGTGGTCATTCATGTGGTAGTCAAAGATCAATTCACCATATTTAGTCTCTTAGTGGCTATCATCTTCGCAATCTTCGAGTCAAGAAGAAAACAGACTCCCATTCATCATCTTCAAGCCCGCTAAATTAGTAATCAATATGCAAATATAGAAACTTATATTAGAGTCACTTACCTTCATAAATCTGTGTCTAAATCAACTAACGAATCGGATAAACTCATTCATAAGAAATCGATCATCAATATTAAGTTAATTTTTTCCTTTGTGTAAAGGAACATAAATGCTATAGACTGTTACCTGAAAATAAAGTGTCATTTTCGTCGCTTTTAGCACTTCCTAAAACTCACCAAGGTATTTTAAATCTTATTATCTGACGCTTTCCACCTTCCAAATCAGTTCGCATGAAATTCACGGTCTTAAAGTTTGTTAATTTCAATGAGCATCTTATTGTCCAATTGAAGTTGGGTTAACTTAGTCAACGGTTTAAGATCTTCAATAGCTACAATTCGAATAGGGGACTTGTTTTCACTTTCCTTTGAATATGATTCAGTCGCCAACTTTTCCATTGCTTTTAATATAAACATAGGTTGACCTTTTTAGACTTTCATACCTTCCTTAAAATGAACCTCAAACACCTCACCAGTAAAGAGTGCAATGATGGTCACTGGAGGATCATAGTGTTGGTATAAACCATGTGCAAGTTCAGGAAGTGGTAGTAGGAACTCATTTCAAAATTACAAAAATAGGTAGGTATGCTACTAAGAAACCGCATACATAGTTACAATGGTAAATGATCATACTTAAGGTTTGATTAATGTGAAAAGTTATTACCGTAAAGTGAACATTATTGTACTTATATAGACAACAGTTGAATAAGCTTCATGTCCCAAAGAAGGTCACAAGACACCTAAAGAAGCTAACTTTTGCTTAACGATGCGTTTAATATAAGGTATGAGTTATACGCAAAGAGTACTAAATGCTTAGATGAAAAAAACAATGATAAGGATTTAAATAAGCATTACCAAACACCCTCTTATTTACCTTAAATTAATTATAGTTACCCAACTCGCCTAATATGAATATAAAGAGTAATGAATATATACCTTTAGAGTTTCCTCATGTTTACTATTTATGATCATTGTGTGGCCAAGATATTTGAAACATCAAGATAATATATGCATAGAAAAATTATACATATACTGGGAGCCTAGTGAATGAAGGATCGAATAACCAAGTGCTCGTCAGAACCCCATGTGAACTCACATCGCTTCCTCCGTCACCACAACCGTATGATAATACAACCGTCAGAACACTAAGGTCGCAGCTAATGGAAGTCAACAGAGATGATTGGCGATGGTTGTTCCACCACCGCTGGTATATCTAACCCGAGAAAATAAAAGGTATGTTTAGGCCCGCCTTTAGATGGATTCTCATTATGAATTTTAAAACTCATAGCCCACCCTCAAGTCGCGACACAACCGATCCACCATATGTATCATTTCATTTAAGCATATGTCCCCGTGTAGTGATGCACCAAAGTCGATGAATCTAGGGTGTCAAATGGATTTTATGGTCGGGTTAAGGGCTTATCGATTGATTATGGGTTTTCAGACGGGTCTATCGGTTATTTATTGGTTGGTTTTAAATGAAAGTGTAAGGTATATCCCGAATTATATATATAGGAATCTTCTTAAGTATATATTATGTCTCTCAAATAGCCCTTTATAGTTCTTAGCAGTTGATAATAAGTTAAACTTCAAGATTTTAGCCCTAATTTCAACCAATGACACACGAAAGATATATAAAAATATCGCTAAACTAAAATTACCGGATGACAAAGATTAGGTTCTCCATTTATGGAAACAAATACTTGCACGAGCAATATATCCGTACACTTTTATCCAAAGTGAAAGAGACATGATGATCAATTTATTCCTTTTCTTTTTAATGCAATTATGCAAGGTGTTGCTAATTCCAAGAAACCGAGTCGCAACAAACGTTATATTTGGCCTTGCATCGATACAAATCTATAATCATTCCTATTTTCGCCATAGCTATCAAGATCTTTGTGAGTTTCACTTTCACGCCATGTACCAGTATTGCAAGAGTCGCTCTTGGAATGCTTAGCACCATTGCCACTGGATTGGCTATAGATGCTTATGGTCCCATCAGTGAAAATGCTGGTGGCATTGCTAAGACGGCGGGTATGAGTCACATAATCCGTGATAGGACTGATGCCCTTGACGCTGCTGGAAACACCACTGCTGCTATTAGAATGGTGAACATCTGCTTGACTTTGCTACACATATAAAGCTGATCATTTTATCATTTCAACTTCAAACAGTATAAGCACATATTCCGAACAATGTCTCCCCTGCAGTTCGTTTTATTCGTAGTGACTATGATTATTTATCATCACATAAAATGTTTCAAATTGCATGTCCTGCATACGGTTATGGTTCTCATGTTCAAACTATTCAATAGAGCTGTAAACCTAGACCCCTTGATTATATTATCAATTGACTGTTATTGAAAACACAATGTTATTTGTCTACTTTCTAAGTACTTAAGTTAAGTGTCAGCTTTTGTTAGCATTAAGGGGAGAGGGTCATGCATGAAACTTTAGCTGTTTAGCATACTTAAATAACGACCACATGGTTATTGCGTGAATTAGATTAGTTACATACTTACATGCATTCCACAAAAAAGTAAAAATATATATGTTATTCAATATGAACAATGCTATTATAGAGAAGATGTGAGACAAACTATTTGGGACGAAGCGCTTAAAGGAAAGTTTCATGTAAGCCTCTCTACTCTAACTCCTACACAAAACACACTAAACATACTTGCTAGAACATACAAAATCACATAACGCACAACTTAGCTCTCTTTTAAGTCGTAAAAATCCCTAACTAAATCATATCTACAATGTCTAGTTATGCACACCACATAAAAACTAATCTACAGCAAACACCAATAAACCGTTAAATCCAAAACACATACCGATCATTTTATCGATAAGTGTAAGCTCATCTTTAGCCTCCTCAATAAGCTCCTCAACTTGACCACACCCAAGTTTCTTCTCAATACTTTCCCAATCCTGTTCCTCCTCACACACCTTCAATCGGTGTCGCGTAAAATTAGGACCCATCACCTAAAACATAACCCTGATTAAATGCTCAGTAGTAAGAATTCTATAATTTTGAAAAAGTAAAGGTACTATCGAATTAAAAACCATTTAGGGATGCAAAATATTGAAATTTTAGTGTACCTTTAGAACTGATGACCAGGGAAGCCTGAAAGACTGTAGCACCACCTTGAACACCAGCTAACTACACGAAACAGATCAAACTGAGGCGTATACGCTTCGCTATTCTTCCTTTCCTTACACAAAACCTGATGACCACTAATCGCGTTACTCAATGGATCAAACCACCCCAAAATAATAACTTTACATAATGCGACCCATTTGACCCCATTTAATGTGTTTGAGATTAAAAATTGTGAATCAAGTGTCGGTTGCATGTTATTGAAGTACCAAATCAACCAGAACCAACTCCATAATTCTAAAGCCATGGCTGAAAAATCAAGACTTATAATACTAAAGGCTCCAGAAGACATTAAAATAGTATAAGTGACTGGGATATATGGTTTTAAAATGCCCTCGAAGCTGCTCCTGGTTTATAGGCGTATCATATGACTAGTCTGCACTATAGAGTTGAGTTTACTGTCTTTGATCTATTGGTGTATTTAATCTAATTATGCTTCAATTAAAGGCCTATAAGAACTTAAAAGAGAGTTTAGAAGTTCAACAACGCCTTACCTGGAAAATTTCTATTTGCTTCATCAGTTCCTGGTTATTGTTCTTCAGATCATCCACCATAGATGCCTTTGCCAACGCAACCTGAACAGTCCTCTAAGCTTCAAGTAAAGCAGTCTCTTTTGACTTGGTCAATCTATATAATGCTTTGTTATCATCTTGTAGTTTTGGAATCTGGAAAAAGAAAAAAGCAAGATGAAGTGTCTAAACTTATCGAGATTATCGACATTATGCTTCAAGCAAAAGGAATAATTTGTACCTCTTGTCGAGCGAGCTTGAGCTCTACATTATCGGGACGCCATAACAACAAATGGCTTGTCTTGTACAAAAGGAAGGAGGAGCAACTCTTTGCGGTGTTGTAACTGCAATAATGACTGATATGTAAAAAGGTAAATAGTATTGGAGGGTCCATCGCATTATAAGTTAGTTCCACTGGTTAATGTTGCTCTCAGTTTCATGCTAACAACTTTAACTACTGACATAACAGCCATGTTAAAGATACCACAGCTTGGAACCTTGGAAGAATATTCGAGTTTCTACATAGTTCCACCATGGAGATAGCCATGGTTACCCCAACTAACTGCCAACATATCATTACGGTTCTTATGCTCCAAATGTTCTTTGAAAAAGCATGCAAGGTGAACACCAAGAACTCGATGCTCCAACTGCAATCCATCCTTCGTAACTCGTCACCAAATCACCGAGAATGAAAGAAAGAACTTGTACATTGGGAAAAAGGATATTAGGGTTTTCGTAAAATATATATTATGAATGAGAACCGTATATAATTTTTTGGTATATGTTTTTTTAGAGTTACCTAAGTTGTAAGGATTCTCCTACATAATTGCTTGCATAGATTTATAATTTTGGACTTGCAACATATATTCCAAAAAATCATGTTGCCTTAGCGGTAAACACACATGTTATTCAACCAAATAGCCAAGGTTCAATCCTTGCAAGGCCCATTTTTTATAAAGAATTTTCGAAAATTAATATAAAAAATCCGAAATTTAAATAATTGCTTAAGAATTTCGAAAATTAATACATAAAATCCGCTTAGGTGGATAAAAATATTGCTTAGTTGGACAACAAACGCTTATGTGGCATGAAATTTGATTATGTGGCGTTGAGGTGCAGATTGAGATGATTAACGCCAAATCGCCTCTGTTATAATATATATATATATATATATATATATATATATATATATATATATATAGATTTTGCTCATGCAGATACACTTTAAAATAGAAAATAATAAGACACTTAGTAATTATTGGATCAAATTTGATAGATCAAGATCAAAATAAATTAGATAAATTAGTTAAGTAGTGTCTTTAAGGGTATTCTAGGTAATTTAACTCAATATCTCTCTCTCTCTCATATTAAGAAAACCGTCTCTACCACCTCTAAAATATTAGATCTGCAAGCTTCCTCACTCCTATCCATTTAATTTCTCAGAAGGCAATAACCAAAAAATTAGATCTGCTATAAAAAAAAGATCAAAAATGGGTCTTCTTTTTTGTCGTCGGTATATGGAAACAAAACCCACAAAGGTCGTATCTTATCTATAAGCCCTCGTTCTTATTTTTAAAGATATATGGCGTCGAATTTAACTGATGTTTTTTTTTCTTGGATACCGACGCCTCTTCTTCACTAAGGAATAGAACCACACCCTCGATCTCTCTAAAAAAACCCGTAACAAGATCCGACAAGCTTCGAACAGATTTTTCTTATCTCGTTCTTTTGTTTGTATATCAATCGTGTTTGTTTATCTTTTGTTTGGTTTATGGTATGCGATTATGGTGGTAAGTTGTGATTCATATTCTGATTATATACAAAAGTACTACAAAACTTGTTATATTGTTGACTTGTTGTGACTCTTGGTTATTTTATTTTTTTTAGGATTCTCAATACTTTTAATCATGTCTTTCTTTTCCTTGAGATCTCAATGCATCCGTTTGTTGTAATCAGTGTAATGCAATCAGTTTGTTGTATCCAGTGTAATGCAATGTTATGGATTTAGCGATAGCAAGTTGTACCAAGCCTTGTACATATTAATGTATAACTTGTACATGTATCCACTTATATTACTGCGTATCACCAAAAATACCCAAAAGTTTGGCTAAGAGATGGAGTAATAATTATTGTAGTCCACAAAACAAGTTCCATAAAGTTGCACCAACTTTAAAAGTGTACTTATATGTACTATATACGTATCAAAATTTAAAAATTTAGTGGTAAAATTTTAATGCGTCACTATATATATATATATATATATATATATATATATATATATATATATATATATATATATATATATATATATATTAAGAAATTTAGTGTCACGCTATAAACGTGTCAAAAAATTAATGTGTGACTATATACGTATCAAGATATTTATAAATGTATAAAAAATTTTGATGTGTCACTAATATGTATCAAAAATTGGTGTGTCACAATAAATTTAGTGTATCATAAAAAAGTATAATATGTAGTGTGTCATTATAAAAATTGATGTGTCACTATAAAAAATATTGAGTATCAAAATTTTGTTAGAAAAATTATAGTATGTCAATAAAAATGTATAAACAAAAAATTATAATGTTACTACTAATGTATTAAACAATTAAGTGTGACATTAAATATGTAACAAAAAACTTAACATGTCATCAGAAATGCATCAATGCATCATAAAATGAAGTGTGTCAAAAATCTAGTGGGTCATTAAAAATGTATCATGAAAGTATTCATTATTAAAAATGTGTCAAAAATATATGAAGTGTGTCAAATTATAATGAGTCATCAGAAATGTATCATGAAACTATATGTTACTAAAAATGTGTCAAAAAATTAAAAGGTACAATTAAAATATTTAGAAATGTGTACACACGTATTAGAAAAATTAAATCAATTGATGTTGGTATAGAAAGTAATTAAAATATAAAAGTACGAATTTAAAAAATGTGTCAAATGTACAGCAAAATTAAAGCGTGTGATGGCAGATTCACTTGTTTATTCCTTCACCGAAAATGCCCTCATATTTCTACTTATCTACATTAATGCCATTAAGTAATTAATTATTGCACTCATTTAATTAAATTTGAATCCCATCAATAGTCACTAATCCAATGGTCCACATTAGACTTATTATATTCTACTTTAAAGTTGCACACCACAATAACATTACTATATATATATATATATATATATATATATATATATATATATATATATATATATATATATATATATATATATATATATGGGAGAGTTAACGTGAGATCAACCTTAAAGTTGTAAAAATAAGATCAGTCTAAAAATCACTAAAACATTTATAAATAAGAATTTTAGCAATAATACACATAAAAATAATATTTTAATACAAATTAACATTTTAGCAACTAATAATCAAATGATACATGAGTTTAGATTAGTGATACACCTAATACATATTACACTAATAAATATTCCAAAGTCCGATACACATACAAAACCCGATACACATTATACTTCTAATCAAAGTGTATCACCTAGCTTTCAGAATTTTAAAAGAAATCTATCGAAACTTTAACAATTTTAGTTGTAGTTAATAAAAAATTATTTTTCTTATAAGAAGAGTGTCGACATCAAATTTTAGTTGGATCTCATTTTAACAACTTTAAGTTTGATCTTATTTGATCTAGATTCATCTCTATATTATATATAACAGGAGGCATTTGACATTAATGCCACCTCAATGCCACCTCAATGACACCTCAATGCCACATAATCCAACATGCCACATAAGCAATATTTTTGTCCAACTACACTTATTTTTAATTTAATTAGATTTTATATAAATTTCATTTTTTAATAATTTTTTTGTAAATTTATTTCGTATTTTAATAATTTTTTTTGTAAATTTTGGATTTTTAATAATTATTTTTGAAAATTATTTATAAAAAAGTAGCCTTGCAAGGATTGAACCTTGGTCATTTGGATAAATAACTTGTGTGTTTACCACTAAGGCAACACAACTTTTTGGAATATATGTTGCAACTCCAAAATTATAAATCTATGCAACCAGTTATGTAGGAGGATCCCTACAACTTAGGTAACCCTAAATAAAACATATGTAAAAACTTATATACGGTTCATATAATCCAAAACCATTATTATAAAACATACGTATATTTTTAACCCTAATCATCAACATATGTGTTTGCGAGATAATTTTGAATATGAAGAGAAGGAGCTAGAACATTGTTCTTTGCAAGAGAAACTCGATAACGAGCTTAACGAACTGGAAAAAGACTTGAGCAAAAGGAGGTAAATGTTTGGTTCTTAAAGGCATTACACGCATGCTTACTTGTGTTCTTCAAAAGATATACATAAGGTAATTCTTGGTGATGATAAAAAGAGGTAACTTGTAGCTCAAACTTAAAAGTCTTTATTTTTATCATTTACTCATCCGACGATGGACTCTTTTAGAACTAACATTGGCTTTATGCAGCAAAGAACATAGATTTTAGCACGCAGTTGGTCAAGTTTAGATAATAAATAGTAATCTACAAAGTAGCCGGGCACAAATGTGAGGCATAGCGACTGCATACATGTATATCGTTAAACCGAACTTCTTTCTAATGATAAAGTAGGCTAAAAGTGTTATCCTTTTCTTAGTTTTGAATTTTGTTTCATGCATTAGTCGCACATTCTTGTGTAGATAATGGGATGAATGGTGCAACTAAGTCAATACCATTTTGATTTTCGTAATAACTAATAAGTTCTAATTAGATTAATGCGAATATAGGAAATTGTTTAAGGTTTTTGAAATTGAATGATTTAAGTCATGTGTCCTCAAGTTTTGTTGTATTAATCGGAAGATTTGCTTCGCTATAATGGTTAAAAAGGCGGTTGAGGTGCTGGACTAAATGCCTAACACGTTTGCGAGCCTATGTGCTCGGATGTTTATTAGACGATTTTGTAAAATGGCGATCAAAGAAGCCGCTTTACTTTTGAAGACATGAGGTTCGGTTTCACCAACAATTAAACATTTCACCTCACTGTTATACGGTTGGTGTAAAGAAGGCAAGCTTATGGAGGCTAAATTTGTGTTGGTCCAGATGAGAGAGGCTGGGTTTGAGCCCGACATTGTGGTATACAACAATTTGCTTAACGGGTATGCGGTAATGGTATTAATAGTATGATTTGAACTTTTTGTTCATTAACTATTTGTTGTTTCAGTTAATATTTTTATGAATTATCTTTTGGTACATGGTGATAGGTTGTTCATATACATATATATCTTATTATGATGTAGTATTTCAAGGAAATCCCGGATATTAACAATCCTGCGATGAAACTAAGAATGGAATATATGAGGAAGGATGTAGACTGAGATCGTCATGATCTCATGGGGTCATGATGACTACATGTACATGGTATGTTATCGAAGATATTCTTAAAATAAAACATAGTATATATTTTATTTTCTAATTCAAAACTATATATACAAACCGCATAGAAAATTACAAAGGCCAATACCGATTCCGCTCCATTCCAATTGGCAATTCCTTTGATGATATCATTCCTTTATATTTTGGTATT
Source organism: Chrysanthemum lavandulifolium (assembly GCA_022545495.1). Lineage (NCBI taxonomy): Eukaryota > Viridiplantae > Streptophyta > Magnoliopsida > Asterales > Asteraceae > Chrysanthemum > Chrysanthemum lavandulifolium. The sequence goes on from CM040246.1 coordinate 173,542,138, forward strand.
GATTCATAGTCTTTTTGGTGCGGTACATTTTATGTGATGAGATCCGTGAGTGTGGAAGGATTTTCGTGTGAGAGACTCAGATTGAGAATATTCGTGTCATGAAGTTGACACAAGAAGAAAGGATTTGTTGCTGTTTATGAACAATTTAATAGCATCAAATCAGTGGGATGATGTGTAATGGCCATTTATTTCAACTCCATAAAGCCGTAATTGTGATGCCCGTGTTTTTCACTCTTGATTTTATCGTGAAAACCGATTGTTTGGTTTCCTTTTGCAACTTTTGGGAGACCATAGGAGAATAGTGTTTTAGATAGGTGCTTACGCCTTGCCCTTTTAGCCATTTTAATTTGTCAACAAGTGTTTCGTCTATCATTGTTGACTAGATCTCGCGGCTTTTAAGTACTATGTTTGTGAGCCAATAGGTGTGTCTAATGAAACGAAGTTAGTTTGGTTAATGCATGTTTCTTGCAGACTGTGTGATGTACAATTTCAGTTCAAAGTAGTTTCGTTGGATATCATATTAATTGCATTAACACAGCATTATCCTCTGCTTGAAATTCTCCAATTACAATTTCTTAACAGAAATGGAGCGAGAAAATAGAGTTCTCAGATAGACTCTAAGTTCTCAATTATACTTGATAGAGCAAGTGACGATTTAGAGATCATTAGGTCGAAAGAAAAAGTAACATGGAGGCTCGGATTCTCTGTTGAAAGAGGTATCAAGTAAGATTTTTCAAGTGGAGGTATTGACAAACCATTGGTAACCAAACGTCGGTCAAGGATGTGTTGGTATTAAGGCTTCTCATAAATCATTGTTGCCAAATGGCGTTGTTCTAAATGTAAGTACCTCGAGCAACATACTCATGGAACCCAAAGAGGGTGGACTTGAATAACATGGAATACATATGATCATAATCATTTGAAATTGTTCTCTTTCTCTTCATGATTTGGAAGTTCCAAATGAGGATGGTGTATCGATTCTCTTTATTTACGTAAGATTTTCCCGGGTTTGTCATGTTCTATTGTGTGATTACACGACACCTATGTGTGTGTGTATGGTATTCTCGACCGGTTTATGCCTTACGGATGAATGGAACAACTTTTCGAGAGAATGGATTGTCACAATGAAGATGACCTAAAAGGAAACGACGAGTTAGAGGATCAACTACGTCTCCGGGCTTCCTATAAAGGCCAAACCTTAACCAAGACAGGTGTGTTTGCACCAAAGTTGATTAAGTGACCCATTTAATATCTCATTACGTGAGTTGAACTAATTCGTAATATTTATGATAGTCCGCGGTATGATGTATTATCGCAAAGCATTGGAGCTTCAGGGTTTCCTTGATATGGCTAAAGACGAAGGTACATAATTTTTCCTTTTCTTGTGATTATATTGAGGTTATAGAAATTAAATTGGTGTTCTGCTTGCATAAATGGTCACCAAACCACATGGACGACTTCTGGAATCTACTCTTGAATTAGTGTATACAAGTGGCTGATTTGTGTATAACGTCATCTTTAAGATAGAATATCTTTTAACATAGTATAAAAGAGTGCTTATTAGATAGAAAGAGGGTGACATACAGGTGGGACAACATGATAGGAGGTTGGAAAATGCAGATCAAAGAAGAAGAGGCCATCATGATACGAAGTCCCTCTGCTCCAATAATTACTGACTCTTAAAAGATCCTTCCTTGGATCATAAGCCCTTACAAATATTGTATCCGATGGTTATTAGCTTCCATGACCTTTGTATCAAGGTTTCCCTTTATTAGCGTGTCTTGAAATTTGAGTATGCGGTATGTGGTGAAATCGTCTCCTTGGTTTAGGTTATATAATAATCATTAAGCGATTTACCGATAGGAAATTTATAATCAAAAGTATATAGACTACTTTAAAGTGTGTTGGATGAACACTTTCAAACTTGCTTTACAAGAATCTGGTGTTACGTTTGCTCAAGATTAACCGAACGTCTGGAAACTTGAGATCTGGTTCTTTGCTTGGGTGTTGAAACAACCTGGTTATAGTCACAACCATGATGTATATAAGTCGATGATTAAAAGTTTAGGAAAATGAGGCAATTTGGTGCAGTGTGGAAGCCTATGGTATGCATCTTGAATGATTGCCTACTCGTTGTGATTTGAATACTTTGAAAGGATATACTATATCAAGCTATATGGATTCTTTAACCGAGATTGCAAGTGGTCTTGATATAAAGTTTGATAAAATGCTTGAATATCCCAAAAAAAAATAACTTTTTGTAACATGTATGAATACTTTGATTAATAGACTTGCTTTGTCGCAGAAGGCTAAAATAACGGTGCCCTTGCCACCCGTCTTCGTAAGTTACGAGTAAGGAGAATGAACAAACACACAAGCTAGACATAAGCTATCAAGCAGGTCTTGTGCTCTCATCCCTGTCAATTGTTAAGTCCTAAATTTCTCTTTTTATTTGATACGTTCTAAATCTGAATTTGTTGAGGTTCTCGACGTAAGCAGGCACGTTGTTGTCTGAATTTCATCGATTCAAATGGAACAAGAGTGATGAATTTAATTAGTAAGTTTGCTAAAAAAAACCAACCCCAACCCCGCAAAAGAAAAACCCTAATACAAATTTTCATTGACTTCATTAAAAAGACCATGTCCATTTATATTAATGAGGCTTAAAAATATTTCGTGTTTTTAGTGATCGCGACCGGAACTCGATCCGCCAGAAGGTTCGTTTGTTTTTTCTTTTATTGGTTTATGAATATTATTAGTGTGGTAAAATAAATTTAAACATTGGTGCCATTTTTCCTATGATATATGTTTGTGTTGGATTTTGACGATCAAGATCAAAGGTGTTTGTATGTCAAGCAATCGAATGCATTTGAGCGTAAAGATATAAAGGTCGAAATTTCAACGGGTAAGCCATAAATGTCTCGAAATTTATAGTTATAATGAGTTCGTGATTACTAATCATGTAGGATTTATCGGTGATATACGCAAGATGGATGGGAACAACATGCCCTAGGCACCAATTCGTGTACTATTTGCTTATGCTTCATTAATAGAGTACTAAAAGATGGTCAAAATATTTCTTTTATGAGCATGGAAATGGCCAACTACCAAGAACCGTTGATGTCATTCTTGAGGATGATCCGTTGACTCGTGCAAGCCCGGAGATCGTGTGGCCATTGTCGGAATATACAAAGCTATTCCAGGAAAAAGTCAAGGCGGTGTTAATGGAGTATTCGGGTTTGTTCAAAGCCAAGAATAACGACCACTGTCCTTATAGCAAACAATGTCTTTAATCTATAATATTAACCGATTTTCTATGGTATGTAGGATAGTGCTTATAGCAAACAATGTTTCTCTGCTTAGCAAAGAGGCAAACGCTCCAGTGTATAGCGCTGAGGACTTGAAACAAATTAAGCAGATATCTGAGAGAGAAGATACATTTGAACTTCTTTCCGGATCACTTGCACCTTCAATTCATGTGCATTCATGGATTAAGAAAGTAGTTATTCTCTTGATGCTTGGTGGAACAGAGAAGAATCAAAACGGGATACACTTAAGAGGTAAGGTGTCATATATTTTTTTTGTCAATATTAAACATAATAATGTAAAATTAACAACGTGTATGCTATATGCGATGATATTAACATGATGATGGTTGGGGATCCTTCATTGCCAAGTCGCAGCTTCTTAGAGCTATCATGAATATTGCTCCTTTAGCAATATCAACAACAGTCGTGGTTCTTCCGGGGTTGGTTTGACAATTGCAGCATTACTCTGATCAAGAAACATGTAAGAGCTTTTGATAAACTAGAAAAAGTCAGTATAAACATCGATTCTGTTGTTGAATTTTAGCTATTTAAATATATAGGAGAAAAGAATTTGGAAGTCGGTGCTATGGTTCTTGCGATGAGGTGTTATTTGTATTGATGAGTTTGATAAGATGAGCGACCAAGATCGTGTAGCAATACATGAAGTTATGGAGCAAGAATCACAAAATGGGTTTAACTTCACTAAAGTTCTAGGGTTTAATGATCTTGATGGGCCTCAGCTTTCGACTTCGAAGAATACTCACTCCATTCTAGATACCTTGCCAAACTTTCTGCGATAGCATATAGCGAAAGCCATCCGAAATGGTATGCATTCTTTAATGTTGGTATATTTAGTAACTTGTTATGGTTTTAACATTAACAAAAGCGTGATTCTTCCTCTATCCCATGTCAACTTGAGATCTCATCATTACATGAAGTTATTCCTCCATGAGCGAGAGATTTCGTGTATGCTTTTTAATTAAATATGACCAGATTTTAGTTTTTTTTTTTCGATATTTTTCTTTCTATTTGTTCTCTTAGGTTCAATGCCCGCTCAAGTGGTAAATTTTCGTCCAAGGTTATGCATTCTTCTATGTATGTATCTTTAGTAATCTGTTATGGGTTCAAACAATCAAGTCTTTATCGTGTTATCTTTTTTCGTTGTTCTTTAAAACTCAAACATGCGCTCTATATTTTTCTCATATACCTTTTGTGATTTGTTATGTAATTGAGGGCAACCTTAATACATTAGCCCTTTTTATATATATTATTTTTATTAATTGGTGTTATGTAATTTGTAGATTTAAGCCGATTTGTACAAATGAGATGAGAAGAACTCTTCCACTCCACAAGATGAGAAGAGAGTGAGAATGAGCTACTTCCATGAAACAATCTCAAAGCGTGTTCCTAAATTCTTATGTCGTGTTGACATGGCTCTTAAGAACATTGGGATCAATGAATGTGTTCTATACAATGCCCCTCTTATTCGGTTCTTTTCATGGATGGGTGGAGAACATGATGGTATGTTCACCAACTATCACAAATTTAATCTATTTTGTAAACTTAAAAGCAATGTCTTTGAAAAAACCAAAGATATTATTAATTTATTTATAATAAATTTTGGTATAAAATGCGGGTAACCAAGGGTAACACCGATGTTTGTAGATTCTTTTTGGGAGCTTAGGATTTATGTATTCTCATTGTAAATATTCATCTTACTCGAATGATTGTCTTTTTAGATGTCCATGTGGCGTTAACTTCGCCTTGACGGTAAGAACTTTATAGATCAAGAAAGAGTGATAAGTAGCACTACATAGGTATTTAAATATTTATTAGTAAATTTGACTAATACTATTTTGATATCGAACATGTTAAAGTTGTCGAGTTTTTCCGTAGTTCGAAACAAGTTCCTCCAACTGAACATTATCGTGTAATTCTTGGAGACATAAGTGATAAGTTATATTATACACATGAATGAGCATGAGAAATCGATATTTTAGAATACTTTGTTTATACAAATGTACAACAGTCTCGCAAAGTCCATGGTCGCAATTATGCTCCAATGGCTAGGCATGGTGGGACCAAAGACCGATGATCTATCTTGTGACTAATCACTTCAACTGGAACCGAGCCACACCAATGACCACTTCTATCAATACAGTGTATATTTTTACTTATACTCACAATTTTTCTACTATTCTTCATATCATGTGTACTTTGATCATCGATAAGTGATTAATAAACATAATAGAAATAGTTATGCAATATGCCAATATGATATACATTTTACTTGTTTATAGGGTGTTTTAACGCTTTATCAGATATTTACCATTCTTAGTCCAATTTTCGACTTTTGAGTGTCAAATTCATTCTTATTGAATATCAGTATATATTAGGATTATCATGATATTTGCAAAATATGACCCATGGTTTGTGGACCCATCCAGTTAGTTTTGAGTGTTTGCCGAAATTGCTTTTATTAACGAAAATATTTACTTGAAGTAACATGCTTATATTTGTAGTATACAAGCAGTTTAATTAAGCAATCCCAAACACCCCTTAAGTGCTATAAAGTGGACATTTTGTTGGATGTTAATGAAGTATTCAAGATCCCTATCTATGATCAAATGGAGTTGATGATTTTGTCTTCAAATAGGTATCATGCTAACAAAGAGTTATCAAGTATGAATGAGCCAAATGGGTTTAGGTTGTATCTCTAATGGGTCAAACATATGAAAAAAGAGGTTAAATTGATACAATTCGAAGCTAATACCGCTTATTGTCAATCGGTATTTTTAAGTGTCAATTATTTTTACCTATAATATTTAAGTGTTACACGGTGCAAACAAGTAAATTTCTATTACTCCGTATTTTTTATTTCCGTTTGTAAAGATATAAGTCATTAGTATGTTTATGAACGGGTTTGGTTAATAAGGGGTGTTTGGGATTGCTTGCTTTTCTGAATTTGAAGAAGTAATGATGCGACAAGAACTGTTGATAGCAACATAACTGGACACAGGGGCGGAACTACATAGAGGATAGGGGGGGGGGGGCGGTGCCCTCCATGGTTCGCCAAAAAATGTCAATTTTTAGTGTAAAAAAATTTTTTTTAGGACCATTTTATTAAAGTGCACCCCATTATAAAATCAAATTGCCCCCCACCTTAACATCAAGCAATGTAAAAACCTTATATCTCTATCTTAATTTTAAAAAATATATGAGTTTTAGTGTAAAATTTTTTTTTATGACCTTTTTATTAAAGTTCATCACAAATTTTATAAAAAAAAATTTTTTTTGCCCCCCGCCCTCAAAAAACCTGGGTCCGCCACTGACTGGACACCCAGATGTACGTGAGCATGTAAGTTTTTTTAGGGAAGAGTTAGATGTCATATTAGCTTGCATACAGATGTACAAAAAGTCTGGATCATAGGTCCAATCAGGTTGGTGAAAGTAATCCTTGAATTTGTCAATCGGCATTTTCATCGTTTTTTTGTCATTAATGGTATTGGCGTGAATTTGGACGTACAAAAAAAAATTATAATCATTTTTTTTTTAATTCGACATCTATATTATTGTTTAAGAAGGCAAGTAAATTTAAAAATTGGTGAAATTTATAAGTCATGATCGCCTTCCTTATATATTATTTTTCGTTAACTAATGCTTTCCAACTCAATTGGTCTGAGCCAACATTTATTTTATCTTTGTTTATTATAGCTGATGGTAGAGGGCACCGTTTCATTGCATCCATGTGGTTAAACAGATGGAGTGAACTTTATAAAGCTCATGATCGAAAAAAAAACGAAAAAAAAAAACATTGTCTTATAATATTCTTTGACAATTTTTAAAAATGTAGTTAAGTTATTTAAAAACAACAAACAAATAATTATAAGTCATGCCCGCCCAATCGTCTTATAATAGTCTTTGACAAAATTTAAGAATGTATTTAAGTTAACAAAAACAAACAAACGAATAATTATAAGTCATGCCCGCCCATTGGGGTAACTATATATATATATATATATATATATATATATATATATATATATATATATATATATATATATATATATATATATATATATATATATATATCTTGTTTTAGTCTAAGTATTGTAGTATTTATGGCTCTTACATAAGTACCCAATCTTTCTTGTGCGGTCATAACTTTATTTGAAGTTAAGGCATGGGTTACCCAGAATTTATATCAATTGAGAATCTTTAAGGCTAAACGTTGTGAGGTAATCGAGTAAGAGAAGGCTTTTACATTTGAAGACTTTACATGTACCCAGTTGATTAAAAAAATAATAAACCACCGTTCACTTCAAAGTAATCCTTACTTTTCACCTTGTGCAATAAGCAAATCGTTTAAGTATGGTTTGATACAATATCAAGTAACAATGTTTAATCAATAAACTTTAAGATTTGGACCTAAAATGTGAAATATATTAAGGATATGTATTAATTTTTTTGTTTGAAGTTTGAAAACCACATATCAAGTGCGGTTACAAACCGTGATCTTGGTAAAGATTATGGTCCACCACTCGACCATTAATCCTAACCTACTTTACAACCAACGATTGGCTTAGGCTCGGCTATTCAAACACAAATTATGAAATATTGAGTTCAAATAAACTTAAAGATTTGGACCTAAAAGTGTGAAAATCGATTAAGGATATGTATTACTTGTTTCTCATTTGAAGTTTGAAAAGCATAGTCAAGGTGCGATTCTAAACCAGATCTTAGTAAAGATTATGGTCCACCACTTAACCATTAATGCTAACCTACTTACAACCAGCCTATAGGTCTAGGCTCGGGCTATTTGTTAATACAAATATCGTCATTAAGCGTTATTTATATTTTTGATCTTTGCCTAAGTTTTGTTAACGACAAAAGTAAATTTAATTTATAAAAGCTTAAAGCTTGTCAAGTTTATTAGATATTAAAACAAGCTTTCTCAAACAATATATTCATCATTCAAGCATTTACATTTATGATTAGTAACATCTTGATATGACTCTAATCATTATGTATGATAGTAGTTTGTAGAATGTGTTAGGTTCTTAAAACCAAACACTACTTAAGCATTGCATATTTCTATTAATAGTAATACAACATTTGACATCATGTATTACATCATGGAGATCATTGGAAGATTCCATTAGATATTTTGTGAAGATTTGTACTCTTCATATCTTGCACAATCTTACTTAGATAGAGTTGACTTTAGGCAAGATTTGATATCTTATTTGTCGATTGGCGGTACCAATTTGGTACAGGCGGAACCCTTTTAAGGGGTCCGCGGTCCGTCAGGCGCTCTGTCAAATTGGCTATAAATAGCAATGCCAAGCCAAGTAGTTTCTCATCCCTTTCTAACATACTCTCATACATATCTTCTCTCAACCTTTCTAACTCGGTTTCATATCATATTAGTGATCTCTTTTGTAGCAAAGAAGATCAAGTCATATTCAAGCTTCAACGAGAAGTTGGAAGTCTTGTTTGTTTAGTGTTGTATGATCTAGTGTTGATCCATACTTCATTGTTGTATCAAACCATCATAATCTTGTGAGTGTGAGTGGTTAGTATTTTAGTCCTCAAAATACATTGTGTGTGGGAGTAGTTGTACCCTTGGAAAGAACTCGACATCTAGCTTAGTGTCGGAAATAGTGTAGCGAAGTGTAAAGGTTTTCTCCGCGGTGAAAGGAGCTTGTTGACTAGTGAAGTTAAACTCTCGAGTGTGAGACTCGGGGGTGGAGTAGGGCAAGGAAAAAGAGTCCTTGTAGGCGAACCACTATAAACAACTTGTTGTGGTTTGATCATTTCTTTCCTTATTTACTTATTACATATTGCTTGCATATTTCATTAACATACTTAAGATCAATATCAATTGATCTTTCAATAAGTTCAAAACAAAGTTTTAATCGGTAAACTATTCAACCCCCTTCTAGTTTTCTACAATTGGTACGAGCCTCGTTGCTCAAGAATTTCTAAAATAACTTGTATTTTATAAACTTGAAGCGATCCATGGATTACGAAAACTTTAAAGAAGGGCAATCTATGCAAAGACCACCACTCTTTGAAACCAATGGATTTATCTATTGGAAAAACCGTTTTGAAACATATGTAAAATCAAAAGATATAGATCTTTGGTTTATTATTGTTAAAGGAGATTTTAGTTCTACAACAAAGGATATTTCCGTTGATGAACAAAAGAAATTAGTTGCTAAAAATAATGAAGCTAAAATGATGCTTTATAATGCTTTACCTAGAAAAGAATATGAAAGAATTTTTATGTGTGAAACCGCCAAAGATATTTGGGAATCTTTAATTGTTACACATCAAGGTAATTCACAAGTCAAGGATAACAAAATTGATCTTCTTGTTCAACAATATGAACAATTTGTTATCCACGAAGATGAAACCATTGATTGTGGCTTTGCTCGTTTAACACTATCATTACATCACTTAAAGCACTTGATGAATCTTTTCGTAGTAAGAACTTTGTCGGAAATTTCTTAGAGCACTCCATCCCAAATGGAGCTAAAGTGACCGCTATTGAAGAATCAAAGATCTCTCAATAATGTCACTAGGCGAGCTAATTGGCAACCTCAAAGTTCACGAAATGGTAATGGAGAAAGATTCGGAGATCATCAAAGGAAGAAAGGAGAAGATCAAATCCGTTGCTCTTAAAGCAAAGGCGGAATCAGCGATGATGGTGAATCTTGTTCCGATAGTGAAGATGAGGAGTATGCCATGGCGTTAGAGATTTCAAGAAGTTCTTTAGAAGAAGAGGAAAGTTTGTAAGACAACCTCGAGAAGAAAAAAGCCATTCGAAAAGATCGGGATGATAAGAAGATCAAAGGTGAAAGAAAGTGTTTTAGATGTGGTGATGCAAGTCATCTCATAGGAGAATGTCCCAAGCCACCTAAGAGCAAAACTCAGCGAGCTTTTGTAAGTGGTGCTGGGGTGATAGTGAAGGCGATGAAGAATCAAGCAAGGAAGAGATCGCTCTAATGGCACATGAGTCAAATGAGGTACTTTCCGACTCTTCTTATTCTTCCATAGATGATGACACCTTGCAAAAACAATATAATCAATTGTGTGAGCTAAGTCTAAAAATCATAACTAAAATAAATTTCTAAAAACTAAAAGGAGTTTTTGGAAAATGAGGTATATGAGTTAAAAGAAAAAGCAAAGCGACTTGAAAAGGAAAAGCAAATGACAATGATTGTAAATCATGTCAAGAGCTAAATCTTGAAATAGAAAAACTAAAGCTCACACAAGAAGTTTTAATAGAAAATAATTCTAAGTTTAAAGGTTTAACAAAAACATCGCTATTGCCGATGAAATAGTTAAAATCCATAAAACACCGGGAGACATGAATGGGCTAGGGTTTAATGAAGTATTAATTCCTAAGAGTCAAAACAAAGCGGCGAAAAGGGCGAACATTACATCAAAGCTGCTGCATGCAGCCACGGACGAACGGAACCAAAAAGGGTTCCGTCCGTTGTGCAAAATGGTACATGGTACTTGTGAGCAGAATGTTCATAATCTGGACCGTCTTGAATTTGTTAAAGTAACAAAGAAAACCAATGATAATGTTAAACTAAAACCAGCCATTATATCGGAGTAGGACTTATTAAAATGAATTTAGATCAAAAACTACTCAACAACGACATAAAACTTCTTTTGCCAAACGCCCTTTCCTAAGAGCAACCACAACGTTCAACATAACTACCAACACAACGGTTGGAATCAAAACTTTCTAGACCATATCAAACTCCAGTTACATGCCATGGAACCCTTATCCATCATTTCCATACATGAATCAAATAAATGGTATGTTTAACCCAAACGGACCCATGAGATATTGGGGACCAAATGTTTGAGTTATTCGCTTCTTAGGTATGTTTGAAAGTTGGATTGGAAACGATGAATGGATAAAAGATAGTGGATGCTCACGACACATGACGGGCAACAAAGTCTCTTCTCATCATACCAAGAGTATGGCGGAGGTAATGTCACTTCGGTAGCAATCTCAAAAGCAAAATCATTGGCAAAAGTACGATTGCTCATAACTCTCTAACTATTGAAAATGTTGCTCATGTGGATAGGTTAGGATTTAATCTACTTAGTATTAGCCAACTATGCGATAAAAAGTATAAAGTACTATTTGATGAAAATGGTAGTAAAATACTAAAAGATGGTATCACCATAGCTAAAGGAGTTAGGAAAAATAACATATCGTCATGAAAATAGATAAAACATATAATGACAAACTTTGCCTAACAACATTGAGCGATAGCTCATCTCTTTGGCATAGGCGCTTAGGTCACGCTAATATGAGACTTATACAAAACCTATCTTCAAAAGAGTTAGTTAGGAATTTGCCAAAACTAAAATATGACCAACACTTTTGCGGCGCTTGCAAAATTGGTAAACAAACACATAGTAGTCACAAATCTAAAAATATGGTATCTACATCTAAGTGTCTAGAATTATTACATATGGACTTGTTTGGACCATCCGCTATAAGAAGCTATGGAGGCAACTTATACACTTTGGTCATAGTAGATGATTACTCAAGGTTTACTTGGACGTTATTTTGAAAACCAAAAATGAAGCTTTTGATAAATTTGAAATACTTAGCAAGAAAATTCAAAATCTTCTAGGTGTCAAAATTGTGTCGATCCGAGCGGATCATGGTCGTGAATTTGACAACGAAACTCAATTTGGAAACTTTTGTGATACAAATGGTATAACACATAACTTTTCCGCTCCACGAACACCTCAATCAAATGGAGTAGTAGAGCGTAAAAATAGAACAATTCAAGAAATGAGTAGAACAATGCTTAATGAACAAAACATTCCTCAAAAGTTTTGGTGTAGCTTGTTGACACTTCTACATATATTTTAAATAGAGTCCTAATCGTCCTTTCCTAAACAAAACACCATATGAACTTTATAAAGGTAAAAAGCCAACATTAGGATATTTTAAAGTCTTTGGTTGTAAATGTTTTATTCTTAACACTAAGGATTATCTCACCAAGTTTGACCCAAAGTCTTATGAAGGTGTATTTCTTGGTTACTCTCAAACTAGTAAAGCTTACATTGTCCTAAATAAAGAAACAATGATAGTCGGGAATCGTTGAACATAACATTTGACGAAAGTCCACCTCCTCTAAGACATCACCTTTGGTAGATGATGACTTAGTTGAAAGTCAAATAATTGAAAGTCAAATTAATAATAACAAGGAAGATGAACCATTAAATAAGGAAATTGTCAACATAAAAGAATCTAAAAGTCATCCATTAGAAAGGTCATAGGAAAACTTAATCAAAGAACCTTAAGATCACAAGCTCAAAATCAAAGTAATCATTTTGTTTTGTATCCACCATTGAACCAAAACCATAAATGAAGCAATAAAAGATGAATCATGGGTAATGGCCATGCAAGAAGAATTAAACCAATTCGTTAGAAATGATGTTTGGAAACTAGTTCCAAAACCCAAAGATCAAACTATAATTGGAACAAAATGGGTCTTCGAAACAAAATGGGCGAAAATGGTATAGTATCTAGAAACAAAGCTAGGCTTGTTGCACAAGGTTATAATCAACAAGAAGGAATTGACTATGATGAAACTTATGCGGTAGCTAGACTTGAATCTATTAGAATATTACTTGCTTATGCATGTGCTTATGATTTTAAATTATTTCAAATGGATGTTAAAAGTGCTTTTCTTAATGGGTTTATTAACGAAGAAGTGTATGTTGCTCAACCTCCGGTTTTACCGACTTTGAGAAACCACATCATGTCTTCAAACTCAAGAAAGCATTATCTGACCTTAAACAAGCACCTAAAGCTTGATACGACCGTCTTAAGACTTTTCTTATTGATAACAAATATACTATGGGATTAGTAGATAATACTCTTTTACTAAGAAAAGGAATCGCAAATTATTATTGTTCAAATATCGTTGATGACATTATATTCGGATCAACTTGTCAAGAACTATGTAATGATTTCTCTAAAATCATGCATGACGAGTTTGAAATGAGTATGATGGGTGAGTTAAACTTCTTTCTAGGACTTCAAATTAAACAACTAGAAGATGGTATTTTCTTTAACCAATCTAAATATATAAAAGACATGCTTAAGAAATTTGGTCTTGAAGATTCCAAACCAACTAAAACACCCATGTCTTCGGACACTAAACTCACCAAGGACGAAGAAGGTGAATCCGTAGATAACACTAAATATAGAGGAATGATTGGTAGCCTACTCTATCTTACGGCTAGTAGACCCGACATTATGTTTAGTGTTTGTCTATGTGCTCGCTTTCAAGAAAACCCAAAGGCATCACACTTAGAAGCATTAAAAGGATTTTAGATATATTAAGGGAACAACGTGTTTAGGATTATGGTATCCCAAAGGGCGGGTATAGAAACCATAGTGTATGCCGACTCGGATCATGCCGGTGATTATGTCGATAGAAAAAGTACAAGTGGTATTTGCACTTTTGTTGGACATTGTCTCACCTCATGGTTTGCAAAAAGCAAGCGGCTTTAGCCATCTCTACTCTTGAAGCGAATCGTCTCGGTAGGAAAAGCATGTCAACAAGCTCTTTGGATGAAGCAAGCTCTCGTAGACTACGAATTCATCTCAACGATATTGTGATACTGCGACAACAAAGGAGCCATCGATCTCGGCAAGAATCCCGTTCAACATGCTCGTACAAAGCACATTGAAATCCGTCATCACTTTCTTGCGACAATGTTCAAAAGGAAACATTTCAATCGAGAAAGTATCCTCCGAAGACAACATTGCCGACATCTTTACTAAACCTCTTAAGCGAGAACCTTTTAATCTTCTTAGACTTGGTTTAGGGTTAATGGAACCAAACATGTAGGATAAACATAGCCTAAAACATTAGAATAGTCAAACCAAAACAATTTTGTCTTGTATTACTCTGTAGCCACGGCGCAAGCGACAACGGACGGAACCAAAATTTGGTGCCGTCGGTCCGTGGTGTCTCTGAGAAAAAACGACTTTATACATAACATCTTCTTCCTCACAACCCACTTTACCAAAGCGTGTAAAACTTAAACCAAGCTCATTATTGTCATCTTCCCACTCACTAATCACTGAAGATAACATCATTGTAAGTATCCTAACTACATTTCATCTCTTAATTACGAGTCTAGGATTCTTATTTATGCACAAAACTATCACAAATCATTACATGGGGTTTTATGTATGCTTTTATACCAAATATGAATTCAATTGGCAAATTGCATAACTAGTCATTCAAATTAGGTACTACATTATCATATTGCATAAACAAAATCATGTTTCCCACTAATTGATAGATAATAAATATAAGGCCTTATTCAAACAACCAAACACCCCATGTCAAAAGTTTTGAAAAGCTTCTCACTTGTAGGAAAACATTTTTCATTGCTAATACAAATAGAAGCGTTAGAATTTTCATCACTTGCATGCTCTTGAATACTAAAGGTATTGCATAACTAATATGCACTCCGGGTATATTCAAATATAGCCACATTGAATTAGGAGCATTTGGGTTATCTCATGGTATTTGCCAAACACTCCACTAAAACCATTTTGTGCATAAAATGAGTCGAGATAACCGCAACTCAAATTGTTTTCATATAGGCACACACTAGAATCAAAAACGTTAAAATTTAATTTTTTTTAACATGTTAATTCTTGTCCTTAGGAATAACCATGGTAGCCGCAAGATTCTATGATCACAAAGACACTCTTAACTACATTCCCAAACACCACAAAACCAAAGGACTCACCAAGGAACAAGTAGAAATATTTAGGGGTCTAGAATCAAGGTATTTCCACGAGGTAGAACCATTCACCCATCCTTCCTTGAGCATACCAATCTTCGTGAAGAACTAGCCGCCATTCAATTCGATTGTCTTCTTGACATTGATGAACCAATTTGTCCTAGGTTCGTGTTAGAATTCTATGCTAGTGTGACGGTTTTAGTGATGAAGATGATGATGAGTTTTGTCTTAGCTTTAGAATCAACCAAAATGACTACACCATCACTTTAAGTGAATTTGCTAGAGTACTAGGAATTCCCAACCGAGGAACTTGTGTCTACGGATAAGTGGTCACTCACGCCCTTGATGCAATCAATGACCGCTCTCTTCCTACATAACCCGTTTAGCCGATAAGGATGTCATCCGTGAACACCTTTTAACCCAAAAGCGGATACAACCCGAGTAACCCGAAAGGGAAAAGAGGTAGACCGAGATCCATATGGAATGGAGCTCAATGAACTTAAGCGAATTTAAGAAATGGGAGGAGTTACTTAGAGCAAGCGTCATTAGCACCATAGGAATAGGGATCACATAAGCGCTTGTCTTTGCCACATGCTTTACAACTTGTCCACCGACAACCATTCAACAGCCTACTACATAGCTAGGAGAATGATTGATATTCCAACTCAAGGATCCGTTGCTCTTCCATACGGGATGCTTCTCACCCGTCTCTATAGAAACTTTGCTCCAATTCCACCAACCCCAAAGGGATGCACCTTCACTATGATCTCATCCTCACATCTTTGTACCTTTGAGTGATGCTCGAGTTGCTAAGACTAAAGGCAAGAGAGCTAAACCTCCAACTCCTTCATCATCATCATCAAATAGCTCAGGATGGTCTTCCAAGCTCTCGTCTTCCACCTCAAAGTATTACACATCTCTTCCGAGATTGAGAATGAATCGTGAATTCAAGCAAACTAAGGGAATGTTCAAGTGCCTTGGTAGGATGATGAACAAGATTTACAAGAAGTTGGACAAATAAGGGTACTTTAAGGAGTGTTTGGAACAATGCATTATCGTTAATGTTTGATACTATTTAGTTGTTTTTATTATGTAGGATGATAATATAACTTGAAACAATGGTGTATGCTAACAATCTCATGCGGGGATAGCACAAGTATGCTATCAAATTTTACCCATTTTCACTATATTGTGAAAATCAATAAGCCTGCTCAAAATCTATGCTCCACTATGTTTACATATGTGTTATTTACTTTTCCTAACTAGAAATGTTTAGTATAACAGGTTTTGAGAAAAATTTCGGGTTTGGAAATTTGGGTTTTAAGAAAAACTCTGTCCAAATTTGACCTCCACGGATCGAGCGGCACCATTATTTTGGTACCGTCCTTTATATAATTTGGTACCGCCATATCATGCAGGCGGACGAGACGGCACCCTTTTTGGGGTTCCGTCCGTGTATGATT
Organism: Chrysanthemum lavandulifolium; assembly: GCA_022545495.1. NCBI lineage: Eukaryota > Viridiplantae > Streptophyta > Magnoliopsida > Asterales > Asteraceae > Chrysanthemum > Chrysanthemum lavandulifolium. The sequence goes on from CM040246.1 coordinate 173,558,726, forward strand.
TTGGTGCCGTGGATCCTCCGGGTAATTTTACGAATTTCGACTCTTCGTGATTCCAAATTATCTTCCATCACTTATAAATCAATCTTAACTAGTTTATCTTGTTATTAGAACTAGTATTATTCACTAAGGGATGTAAGAAATCCATTTCCACCAAAATTCAAAATTTGAAAAATCCACCCAAGGAGCCCTTTGGCATAAAGGAAGGAACCAAATTTTGGTACCTTCAAATCCGTGGGTAATCGAATATTAGGAAATTCCACTCACTAGAACACATTTATTGCATATCTTTTCTTCTTCACTCCATCTTCTTTGTATGGATTGACTTGGGTGATATGACTAGCATTCAACCCACTTCCAAATCATTAGGAACCTCATCTCTTCAATGGTTCAACATCAAATCAAACCTTTTCTCAACAATTTCTTACCTCTATAAATTGAAAGGCTTTACCATGATCATCCTCACACCTTCTTCATTCTCACTACTATCTAGCAAATCAAAACCCAAGTTAAAATGACTAAATCATCACCAAAACCTTGCAAGAAAACCGCTAGAATGAGCGTAAGGCCTTGTTGTTTTGTTAATCTTAGCTCATCATCCGAATCTTCACCACTCACCATCTCATCTCCCATTAGAGATGATACACACCTTACCTTAGCTACACCCACTTCATCACACATTGTGATCACCACTCCACCACCATCAAAAGCACCTACTTCACCTCCACGGCACCCATCCAAACATCAAAACACCCTCACCACCTTCACCAAGGTCTCCCACTCTCACTCCCATGGAGTTATTTTCAACTCCACCAACATCACCAAATCCTTTCCTAGAGGACTTGGAAGACTTGCCTCTAGGCCAAGTCATCCACCACCATTGCCATCCTTTGGCACCATTGAGCGAATCGCTCATGAATCACCTCGGTCATCCATTGACCCAAGCGCCCATTAGGGCCAAGACCTCTCCTTTTCCACCCCATTCACAAGGACATTCATGGTCCTTTATACGGGATCATCCACTTCCATCATCAATGTCCCTCATATTGAGGACATTCCGGAGAGCATGTGGGATGACAATCCCACTAGAGAGGAGATTCAAGCCGAACTCCACAACCTCCACCAATTCAAAGGCATGGTGGATTCTCACTAAGTGAGACAATGCAAATGCAAAGTGCTTTGCTTGCATCCATCATGACCACTCCAAACATCCCCAACACCACCAACACATCCACCATTCCACCACCACAACCTCCATGAACTTTCTACCCTCCAGGCATGGTTGCTCAACTTGTGAGCAAGCGGGTCAAACCGTGGAACGGACCCGGATTATGGTCCATGACTTCCACGAAGAAATGAGGTTCATCCTCAACCGCATTCTTGGCGTCTCAGCGCTCTTTCCCATCCACCATCACTTTAGGATGGTTTTAGAATAGTCTTTTATTTGTTTTTTTTTTAGGATAATTTTTATTTTCTTGTACTAGAAACACATCATTGTGTTCTCTTTTCATGATCTTTACTCATGAAAATTTTAACTAATGAATGTTGTTTATTATGTTGTTGGTGTCATTACATAGTGTTTGGAAATGCTTGTGAATGATCATTATTACTAACAATTTTTTTGTAGCTTTACTTTCACAATCCATGTATCTTCCCATTAAAGCACCCAATTTAGGGGAGCTTTGAACAAGGGAGATAATAGCTCGGGCTCATTACATTCGCATAGCCTCTTCTTTTGTTGAGACAAAAGGGAGAAAATATAGAACTTGAAATTATTTATATTTGACTTTTACGAAAAGTCAAGCGCATACAATTGACTTTCTAAAAGTCAAACAGGAACCCTCATTGATAATACTTGACTTTTCTTAAAAAGTCAAGCGCATAATTGACTTTACGAAAAAGTCAACATCATGCATCAACTAGTGAATTCTTTGACTTTCATAAAAGTCAAATTTCATACACTGCATTATCATTTCCTTTTCAAAGTTCTAAAACTAATATTTTATAACTCTTGTACAAACTTTGTTTCTTTTATAAAATAAAATTTATATTTTGTCCTCAACAAAAGGGAGATTGTTAATACAAATATCGTCATTAAGCGTTATTTATATTTTGATCTTTGCCTAAGTTTTGTTAACGACAAAAGTAAATTTAATTTATAAAAGCTTAAAGCTTGTCAAGTTTATTAGATATTAAAACAAGCTTTCTCAAACAATATATTCATCATTCAAGCATTTACATTTATGATTAGTAACATCTTGATATGACTCTAATCATTATGTATGATAGTAGTTTGTAGAATGTGTTAGGTTCTTAAAACCAAACACTACTTAAGCATTGCATATTTCTATTAATAGTAATACAACATTTGACATCATGTATTACATCATGGAGATCATTGGAAGATTCCATTAGATATTTTGTGAAGATTTGTACTCTTCATATCTTGCACAATCTTACTTAGATAGAGTTGACTTTAGGCAAGATTTGATATCTTTATTTGTCGGTGGCGGTACCAATTTGGTACAGGCGGAACCCTTTTAAGGGTCCGCGGTCCGTCAGGCAGCTCTGTCAAATTGGCTATAAATAGCAATGCCAAGCCAAGTAGTTTCTCATCCCTTTCTAACATACTCTCATACATATCTTCTCTCAACCTTTCTAACTCGGTTTCATATCATATTAGTGATCTCTTTTGTAGCAAAGAAGATCAAGTCATATTCAAGCTTCAACGAGAAGTTGGAAGTCTTGTTTGTTTAGTGTTGTATGATCTAGTGTTGATCCATACTTCATTGTTGTATCAAACCATCATAATCTTGTGAGTGTGAGTGGTTAGTATTTTAGTCCTCAAAATACATTGTGTGTGGGAGTAGTTGTACCCTTGGAAAGAACTCGACATCTAGCTTAGTGTCGGAAATAGTGTAAGCGAAGTGTAAAGGTTTTCTCCGCGGTGAAAGGAGCTTGTTGACTAGTGAAGTTAAACTCTCGAGTGTGAGACTCGGGGAGTGGAGTAGGGCAAGGAAAAAGAGTCCTTGTAGGCGAACCACTATAAACAACTTGTTGTGGTTTGATCATTTCTTTCCTTATTTACTTATTACATATTGCTTGCATATTTCATTAACATACTTAAGATCAATATCAATTGATCTTTCAATAAGTTTCAAAACAAAGTTTTTAATCGGTAAACTATTCAACCCCTTCTAGTTTTCTACACCCAAGCCACCTAAGAGCAAAACTCAACGAGCTTTTGTAAGTGGTGCTTGGAGTGATAGTGAAGGCGATGAAGAATCAAGCAAGGAAGAGATCGCTCTAATGGCACATGAGTCAAATGAGGTACTTTCCGACTCTTCTTATTCTTCCATAGATGATGACACCTTGCAAAACAATATAATCAATTGTGTGAGCTAAGTCTAAAAATCATAACTAAAATAAATTTCTAAAAACTAAAAGGAGTTTTGGAAAATGAGGTATATGAGTTAAAAGAAAAAGCAAAACGACTTGAAAAGGAAAAGCAAATGACAATGATTGTAAATCATGTCAAGAGCTAAATCTTGAAATAGAAAAACTAAAGCTCACACAAGAAGTTTTAATAGAAAATAATTCTAAGTTTAAAAGGTTTAACAAAAACATCGCTATTGCCGATGAAATAGTTAAAATCCATAAAACACCAGGAGACATGAATGGGCTAGGGTTTAATGAAGTATTAATTCCTAAGAGTCAAGCAGACCTCTGGGACAACCAGTATCGCTAAAAATCAAGGGTTAGGCCCAGACCTAGTCTTCCCTACAGTGGAACAACGCTCGGGGACAACCCAGACGACTACCACCACCACCAGTGTAGGAGATCCGCTGCGCACCGTTTTTGCTACTCCCTTCAATCGTATTAAGCGGCCCTTGAACGCACCGGATGCACCCGGCGAAACAAGGGTCCGATGGTAGAAGCGACACCCTCACTCGGAAGGAGTCGCATCGAACTTCGCGACCGGAGATTTCGTATCTCAAAATTACGAAACTTTGGCAGCCCTCATGCAAGAGGAAGCAAAAGAGGTCGAGTCGAGCTCGCATGCTCGACTCAATTTCGACTGAATACGAACGTCCCCACCGCTACCGTCGGAAGGAGAAGCGCGGAAGGGATATCCACGACCCCGGTGTTTAACAGAATTGGGAGGAGAGTTGAGGATGATGAGATATCTAACTCGCAGCATCTGGAAGGAAGCGAGGAAGATGAACGGCGTACCAATGCCCACGCCAGGCTTGGTAGCAGCAGAGTTCAAGACAGACTTGGGCGACGACACTCCCCAAGTGAAAGTCCTTCAAGCGCAGATTCTGAGGACAGTCGGTGCAAACGTCGAAAAAGGGAAAGTTTGTCCTCTGGTAACTCCTCGGACAACGAGGATAGCGAAACTGGACACTGGAAGTCCAGAAACAAATATCTTAACCAGGAGGATGAAGATATATCCCTCCCGTGGCGCCGTCAAAAAGTGGATGCATTTACTCGGCGCATCAGTGATTTCTCAGAGAACAAAAAGAGGCGCATGCCCGCCAACGTAAAAACCTATGACGGAACAGGTGATCCTGATGACCACCTAAAATTTTTCGAATCAGCCGCTACAATTGAAAACTGGCCACAACCCGTATGGTGTCACATGTTCAATTCTACACTAGTAGGAAATGCGCGGAACTAGTTCAGCAAGCTTCCACGCAGAAGCATCAATGGTTTTGAAGAGTTGAGAAAGGCATTCTGCCAAAACTTTACTCAACGGAAGAAGTGTGCTAAGAACCCCGTTGAACTCGTCAGGGTCAAACAGCGCCAAGGGGAATCTACAAGCGCTTATATGGAGTGCTTCAAAGACGAATGCATACAGGTTAAAGCATGTCCCGAAGTGCTAAAAATCTCAGGGTTCATGAATGGGTCAATAACCGAGAACTCATCAAAAGGTTGAATGACAAGATTCCCCAATCCTTTGATGAACTCATGAAACGATACGGTCCTTCGTCCATGAGAGAGGCCGCCGTGGCGGATAGCAAGAAAAGCTACTCGAACTACGGTCATGGGAACAACACGGAGACAATCCACCGACCGGAGTAGTAACCGTAACAGGAGTTATCGCAGCCAGGGGAGCGGGCGGGACAACGACAAGTATACCCCGCTGACAAAGACTCCAAAGGAGATACTCGCAACAGAAGGCGCGAATTTCCCAAGACCTCCACCAATGCGCACCCCAGAGGATCGACGCGTAGGAGGTGGGTATTGCGACTATCACGGACAGAAGGGCCACACTACTAATGAATGTGTCCAGCTGCGCCAGCTCATCGACAAACTAGTCAAGGAGGGTAGACTGGACCATTTGGTCAAGAACATCAAAGAAGGGAAAGATAGACAAAAGACTGGGAATAAGAAGGAAGGACCCAAAGATAAAGCTGACACCATTTACATGATACAGTCATGGAAGCGAATAAGCGTGCGAAGGTCGGCGGAAGTTTTGCCATGAGTGCAATCACTTTCCCTACCTTAACTACGCATAACGCATAGGTAGAGCCACTCATCATCGAAATTAATGCGGGGGGTCACGACATCCACCGCAAGTATGTTGATGGTGGAGCGTCTGCAGATATAATGTACGAACACTGTTTCAAGTGATGCGCGGAGATACGCGAATAATTGAGCCGGTCACGACAATACCGACCGGCTTCACGGCGAAAGATATGGCCCATGGGGCAATTACGACTACTAGTCAGAGTGGGTAATAACTACCACTACACAACAGCCTGGATGAATTTTATGGTGATCAAATCCCCCTCTCCATACAATGGCATTATTGGACGACCAGGGATATCAACCATGCGCAGTACCATCTACAGCACACGGGATGCTTAAATTCCCAGTGGAAGGAGGTATTGTTACCCTCTACAACGCCGCTGCACCACCTAAAGAATGTAACGCGGTCACATGCGAAACCGCACCCATTACAAAACAGCGCGCGACCAAAGTTCCAAACCTGAAGGTAGCAATTCATCCCGAATACCCTGAACAGGAAGTATTGATAGGAGGATCATTGTCAGACAACGGTAAAGCAGCTGTGTGTGCACTCTTGCAAAAGAACCTGGATATCTTTGCATGGGAACCAAAGCACATGACTGGGGTACCACGCTCAATCACATAACACAAGCTGCAAATCCGACAAGGATACGCACCGATCCGCCAGAAGAAGCGCGGCCAAGCTCCAGGCGGCGCAAGCTATCTGGCGGTACACAAGCTTGTGGAGGCGGGAATCATGCGAAGTCTACTACCATGACCGGCTTTCCAACCAAAGAATGGTAAAGAAAAGCGATGGTAGCTGGCGGATGTGCGTGGACTTCACGGATCTCAACAAGGCATGCCCACAAGACTGCTACCCACTACTGGAGATAGATTGGAAAGTCGAGTCCCTATGCGGATATCCTCTCAAATGTTTTTTAGACGCATATAAGGGATATCACCAAATCCAGATGGCTAAGGAAGATGAGGAAAAAACAGCCTTTCATACAAGCCAAGGCGTCTACTGTTATACCAAAATGCCTTTTGGCTTGAAGAATGCAGGCGCCACCTACCAGCGGTTAGTAGATAATGCGTTTGCCAAACAGGTGGGCCGCAATCTAGAGGTTTATGTCGACGATTTAGTCATCAAAAGCCATACTGAAGAGGGACTGGTGCGCGACATTGAGGAAACGTTTAGGACCCTTAAAGAGATCAACATGAAGCTTAATCCTAAAAAATGCACTTTTGGCGCTACAGAAGGCATGTTTCTTGGATACCTGATAGAACCGGATGGCATTAAACCATGCCCAGAAAAAACTAAGGCCGTCATCGAACTTCCTTCACCGCGCACATTGAAGGAAGTCCAATCTCTCAATGGGAAGTTGGCCGGCCTAAACAGATTTTTGTCTAAGTCAGCAGACAAGTCATTACCCCTTTTCAAAACACTCAAGAAGTGTATAAAGAAGGGAGATTTCCGCTGGACTACGGAGGCAGAAGACGCCTTTACACAGCTCAAACAACACTTGGCAGAGCTTCCCACGCTAGTTGCACCCCGACCAGGGGAAGAACTGATTATGTACTTATCAGCAACACAGGGAGCAGTCAGTGCAGTGCTACTGACGGACAGGGACTCAGTGCAAACACCTGTCTATTTTGTAAGCAAAGCGCTCAAGAAGACGGAGATGAATTATAGCGCAATGGAAAAGTTGGTCCTGACATTAGTATTCGCTGCTAAGCGGTGCAAGCAGTACTTCCAAGCGCACCCGATAACGAGTAATCACGGACCAACCAATCAAGCAAATCATTTCCAAGCTCGATGCATCGGGCGACTACGAAGTGGAGTGTGTTGCTGGGGAGCACAACATTTCCTCTGCACCACGAACCGGTAAAAGGGCGATACTAGCCGATTTCATCATCGAAAAGCCGGGCGATGATGCACCCGCACCACGCAGGAGGAACTACAAGATCCATGGATCTTGTTTGCGGATGGATCTTCATGCGTTGATGGGTCGAGCAGCCTCATTCTCATAAATCCGGAAGGAATGGAATTCACTTACGCTGCGTTTGAATTCACAAAGAACAAACAATGAGGCGAGTATGAAGCCCTAATCGCGGACTACGCATAGCGGCTTGAATGGGTGTGCATAACTTGAAGCGAATGTAGACTCCGGCTAGTAGCCAACCACGTGTTGGGCGAATACGTGGCCAAAGAGGAAAACATGATTCAAGATCTCGACAATACTAAGGCACTAATCCAAGACTTTGTGGGTTTACTATCAGCGGGTCCCTAGAGGGGAAAATCGAAAGGCGATGCACTAAGCAAGATCGCATCGACAAGCTTTGCACACTGTCAAAACAAGTGCTGGTGGAAGCGTTAAAAACAAATCCATCTCGAGATGGAAATATCCATGATAATAGAGGAAGAAGGACCTACGTGGATGACACCGATAGTGGAATTCATAAGCAAGGGAATATTACCTCAAGAGCGTAGGAAGCCGAAGGATACGGCGACAAATGACACGAGGTTTGAACCGGGACAACATACTATATCGACGCTCCTTCCTACAACCATGGCTCTACCGTGTTGGCCCCTACAAGCAAATTATGTACCGGAAATCACGAAGGTTCATGCAAGATGCATTCGGGACCATGGTCCGTGGTGGCACGCGCTATAAGGTCGAGGATACTATTGGCCCACCATGCACCGCGATGCGCGGGACTTAATAAGAAAGCTGCTGACGCCAAGTACACGACCGCCCCACGCCAACCACAGCAGAGCTAACACCAATTACGACACCATGGCCATTCTACAAGTAGGTATCGACATCGCAGGTCCTTTCCCTGTTGCAGCAGGATGATTAAAATTCCTTGTAGTCGCCATTGACTACTTCACCAAGTGGATCAAAGCAAAGGCAGTGGTAACAACCACTGGCAACCAGGTGAAACGCTTTGTATGGGAAAATATTGTATGCCGCTTCGGTCTACCTGGGGAAATCATCTCGGATAACGGTAAACAATTCTGTGACAACCCGTTCAAGGACTGGTGTGAGAAGTTAAAAATCACACAGCACTTCGCATCAGTTAAACACCCACAAACCAATGGCTTAGTAGAACGGGCAAATCGGAGCCTGGGTGAAGGAATTAAGGCACGCCTGGACAAGCACAAAGGAAGTTGGGTGGAAGAACTATCGCATGTTCTGTGGGCGCACCGCACTTCAATTAAAAACAACACAGGGGGACTCCACTTTTCTAGTCTATGGACCGAGGTCGTCATACCAAATTAAATTGGGATGCCAACTATTCGCCTTCTTTGAAATCAACGTGGCTACCAATGACGACGAAGCGGCGATCGACTTAGACCTTTGACGAAAGGAGCGAACGCAGCGACTATCTGCCAAGCAAGATCAAAGTCAAAGATGAAGGGATACTATGATGCTAAAGTGCAAGTGTTTCATTCGGACCGGTGATTTCATTTACCGTGCCAATGATGCAAGCCACGCAGAAGACACGGGCAAACTTGGACCAAAGTGGGAAGGACCCTATGAGGTCACCGAAGCATTAGGAACAGGCGCGTACAAGCTACGAGACATGGATGGTCGCGAACTACCGCGCACATGGAACATCTGCAATCTTAAGAGGTGTTATCTATAGGAATGGCTACGGCCCAGCGCACGGAAAATCCCTGCACTTTAGTACGGTGCCCAATAAATATCCGTGTATTTATTTTTTGTCTTATTTAGGCATAGGTCTTATTTATTTTCTTTCATAAAAACTTGCAAGTATTAATAAAACGTCGCGGTTTCTAGCTAACTCCGCGACACATTTCAATTTGTTATTTCCATATACTTTATGTCTTAACATTTTTGATTCTTTTTTGCCTACATGGTGTGCATGCACTTACAAAACCCACGATGGTAAAAGGATGAGTAAACCTACTAAATAACTCGTTGAGTAAGAGGGTTGCAAACCCGTCAACAGTGGATCACGTATCCTTGTTAAACACCTTGTTTCAAGACGTTGGAATAAGTTCTGTGCGCATCCCACGACGGGTGCGCAACAACACATACGATGCACGTTTAACAAATTAGGAATCAAGACACTTGACTCTTAAAAGTGATATTCTGATCTGTTGCATTTCACAATATACACGACTATGATAAAAAGTACTTAGAAATTATGACTTAAGTATACGATGAATCTCATACATGATTATGAATTTAACATATTACCCGCGCTTATACAACAGTTTGCCTCTTAGACAATACGCACGTTTCCTATGGAGAAACAAGTGACTAAGTGAAAATATTATGAGTAGCAACAACGTTTACCAAAAATAATGTTCCATTAAGTACCATGCGTGCTTACAAAAGGATGTTTACAATACAAGTTACTATCTACATACTATTACAACGTCTAAGAGATGAATTCCCAACATAGCTTGTAGCATCTCCAACCTCATCCAACTTCTTCAATAGATCGGAGTCTTGGCGAGATACCGTGGCAACGCTAACCGGTATCCCGTCGGATCTGGGAAGATGAGCTGCACCAACGCCGCACAAAACTGCTTTACCTTTAATCCCTTCCCTTTTAGCAAGTCTGGTAGCATGCGCTTCCAACACTTCCTTCAAGGACATCTCTTTCTCTAAAGCAAAGGGGTTCAGAATGTCTCTAGGACGAACAAAAATAGGCACTTGAAGCTGAGAGTCATCGGGCTTCAAAAAATAGTCCGGTTGCGCTTCTGCAGTATCAGTACGATGGCGTGCTAAAGTCAACCCTTCCATAATAACACTTACGGGATAATCCTGGTCGCGCTCCATTTCAGCAATCATGGGAAGCTCTAAGGCCTTCATCCTCTCCATAGCAGCAACCAAGTTATTATAGGACTGCGCATCGTAGCCGGGTACCTTTTCGTGAGCACCTTCAACAAGTCGCCTTTGCGCGCCTCCACAGCCTCCGACTTCCCTCTCGCCAAGGCACATTGGACCACCCCACCAAATCGTCCACTACCTCCTTGGACTCGGGATGCTAAGAGCAAGAAGGCGCAGGACATGGGCGATAAGCCGCTGCGCTCGGCAATAATGAGACATGAGATGAGGATATAATTCCTCATCATACTCCAAAGCGAGCTTTACGACTTCATCTCTTTGTTGGGAACTCGTGAAAGCGATTGATTCTCACGATCGAGAAACAATGGATTCTCGTGAAGAAGAGTTTCTTCAAGTACTATAAACATACAAAAGTAGGAACTATGTTGAAATTATTCTCTTGAAGTAGTGGAGATATAGGTCTCTCAAGCCGTGGAATCATGAAGTAGTGAAGCAATTGAAATCTTGAAGCGGTGGAATCGCTAAAATCATCAAGCCGTGGAATCTATCAAGTAGTGAAGCAATCAATCTTGAAGCCATGGATTACGCTAAAGTAGAAGCCGTGTATCTGTGAAGTAGTGAAGCTATGGAATCTGCGATGTGGCGTAAATCGTGATTCTCATTGATAGTGTGAATCCACGTAAGAAAGGCGGTATTGTATTATTTATATATTAGCCCATCTTTATTATTGTGCGCCCAAGGTAGCATGGGCATGTGTATGGGACAAAACAAATGCTTAGTTGCATGCTTGTCTAGGTGCATGCATAGTCTATATGTGTTTGCATTTATTTATTTGCATGCTTGTTCTTTTCCCAAGAAAGGGAATAGTGTTCCTTGTCTATAAAAGGAACTTAGGTCTATTGTATTGAGATAACTTTTTCAAGAAAAACATCGAAGAAAAACCTCTATAGAGAGGGTGTAAAGATCCATAGAGGATCATTAGTTTTGTTTGAAAAACCTTGTTGGTAACTTTGATTGTGTTCTTATTATTCCGCTGTGCACGTTCAATCATTGTTACTATACACTCTAGTTGAGTCCGGATCTTGGATTTAACAATTGGTATCAGAGCGGGTGGCTCTCGATCTTGAGTTTACAAGGTTCTTCGAAGAAAAGATACAAAGATTTAGAATGTTAATAGATTTTGAAGTGTTTATCTTTGCTTTTTAAACAAACAATAACTTTTCTTGAACCGTTGGATCGAGCTACAATTTTTTCTGGTGAATCTCTATATTGTAATCTAAAGTTTCACCTGAGGGATTGTCAATCAGAGTTTCCAATCAAAAGTTATCTGCTGTAGAAGTCTGCTGAAAAAGTTCCATAAGGATACTTCAGCACTATTTTGAAACAGTCATATCTTCTTCGTTAACCGTTGGATCGGCATAAAACTTGGACTGGAAGTTCTTGGTATAACAAGGAAGGTTTCCACCGGAGGGATCGTTCATCTGAGCCTCTGACAGAAAGTTATAAAGTCTAGAAAACAGCTGCAGACACTTCTTGCAGGAGACATCATACGAAAAATCTTGGTTTATAAGGTGTTTTCTATTGCAGCATTGGTGGAAAAGAATCGAAGCAGCTGATCACGTTCGAAGCAGCAGATCTCGCATGGTCAAAGGTTCGAGGTAATCAGTTTTGTTGTCTTCTCAATCATTGTCACATGCTGAACATTGGAAATGTTTTAATTGCAAAATAATATAAGGCGTATATGTGTGATTGATTCATGCGCTAAAAGTGAATAAGTGATATTTTAATTCACATTCGGTCTCCTGACTTTATTCTGCTGATGAGAAGAGATCACGTGAGATCTCTTTGGCTTTGGCATGTTTGATTGGTTCGAGAAAAAGTATCGGTGGGGTCACATATCAAGTAAATTTATTGGCTCGGTCTTGTCCTTCGTTAAAATACAAGTCTCAAGCAAATAACTAGTCAACAATGTGGGGCTGTTCTTGATTTATGGTTTCTTATTTCATGTGCACATGGGTTTGTACTCAATCAATGTGGGGCCAGTAAAATGCTTTTTGACTCATAGATAATGGTATGGTATTGCTATCACGTGGGGCTTGTTCTTTCATTGGCTGTTGCATCAAATTGTTCCATTTGATTTCACGTGTCACTCATTGGTCGAATTAAGTGGGACTTGAATTTGAGTTCATTAATTGATCACGATAATCGATTACCGATATCATGTCCAAGATCGCAAACGTGTTTTAGTTTTGATTGTGGGTCCCGCATTTATTGGTCAAAGAAACTAAAACTTTGTTGATCAAAGGGTTGAATGTGTGATCAATGTGGGGCTCGAATTCACTATGTTGCAGCTTATAAATGTTAAGATGGTCTCCACTTTTGATTGGTCAATAAAGGCGTGCGTTGCTAATAACAATAATTGTTCTGACGTGGGTTGCTGCTGTTGAATTTTTGATACTTTCGCAAAAGTGGTTCAGTGAGACTAGATCAATTTACGTCTTTGACATGGGAGAGTTTGATAATAATTGGGATGATGTGTTTCCTTATTTGATGAATGATGAGTATGAGGTTTGGGCTAAAAAGATGAAACACTGGATCATAAATAATGATATGAATATCTGGAAGGTGATCCAAAATGGCAACAGTTTAAAAAGGATTGGAAGTGATCGTGATGGTAACTACATTATTCGTCCTCCAACGACTGCGGATGAACACATTGCTGTACAAAGAGAGTCAAAGGCCTGCACTATCTTGCTTAAATCTATTCCTGCTGATCATGTAGCAGACTTTCGCCATATGGATGATGGAAATCTTATATGGAATGCACTCAAAGCAAGGTATGGTGAAAAGGCTGATTTCAAGAAGATGAGCAAGGAAGTTGATCTTTGAAGGTTATTTCAAGGATTTTCGTCCGCCAATTGCTTTCATGGGAATCTCTCAGGTACATACTTGTGATTATAGCTGTAAAGAGAGATATAATGAACTTAAGGAAGCCTATTATACTATGAAACCTAAGTACAATGAATGCTATGTTGATAATGAAGCTCATAAACTAGCATTAAAAACTCTAGAAAGACAAAATGTGTGGTTTCAAAAGAATCAAGTGGCTTATGATGAAAAGATTAGGGTGCTAGAAAGTGATCTAGAATTTGCTAGAATTGATTTAAAGCGCACTGAGAAAGAAAAAGCTACTGTAGTATCAGAAAACCTAGTGCTAAAAGAGAAACTCGATGAGGAAATTGCTAGGCATAAAGAATGGTTATTGAATGGAAACAAGTTAGCTAGTCACATCTATGCTAGTCAAAATCCTAATACTCCTATAGGCTTAGGCTTTACGAAATATGTAGGAATAGAAGCTAGGAATGACACTCGTAAATCTACACCTGCAGGATTAGCTAATTTTGTAAAAGAAGGTGATTTTTATGCTGTACGTGGACCCATTAGAGGTGAATTCATGCCCATTGACCTGTCCATTCCAGATGACTTTGATGGATCACACCATTTATATAGCAAAAAGTCAAGTGACTTGCCAGTCCTTAGTAGCAAAACTAATGAATCTGTCTCTTGTTCTACAAGTGACAAGTCATCAGACCTAAAGTCCACTGACTATGCCTCATGTGATTCAAGTGAGAAGCCTGACTCACCTAAGCACACACCCATGACCACACCCAAGTCCATAGTAGCTGATGATGAGCTCAAAACAAAGCCAGTTGCTTATTCTGTTAAACACAATTTTGCTTCTAGATCTGTTTTTGATACGTTTAAATGTAACAAACAAAGTTGTGTTAAGAATAAGTCATTTAAGAAGAAATCTTGTTTTGTGTGTGGTAGTAAACTCCATCTTATTATAGACTGTGATTATCATGGGAAAAAGATGAGTGTTTCCTCGGCCATAAGACTTCTAGACCCACATGGACTAATGTTGCTAGTATTCCTCCATTTGTTCCCAAATCGCACATGTGAGAGCGGGTAAACCGGCCTCTTGGTAAACCAAAGGTGTATGCATCTGTTTATGCTAACAGCTTCATAGGCCTTTTCTAGTTCCCTCCGGTGGAGGATATTCTTCACCAAATGACTCTATGGTTGGTGGAACAGAAGGCTAGGCTTATGCCCTATAGACCTAAAGTTCCTATTTTCAGTCATATACACCTTATGTATCTCATATGACCAAGGCACATGGTGGAGTTAGTGTGGCAAATGTTGTTAAGCCCTCAACATGTTATTCTTGGAAAACTCAAAGGAAACGTTCATTCGGGTACCTAAGAACAAAAGTGCGTGTCGGTGCATTGATTGAGGGAGGCATAAGCCTAAGGGAGGCTTATTGTTGTAATTTTTAGTCTAACCATTTTTGCATTGTTTGGATCCTCATACGCTTGAGGGAGGCTTAGTGTTTCTGCGACACTCCAATTATCTTTGGTTTCTTCGCTTGTTGGTATCTTGTACATGTCTTGGTTATTTTTATTCTTTCTTAATTTTATATTTATTAAAAAAAAAAAAAAAAAAAAAAAAAACTCTAACCCGCGCGTGTTCGGTTTCTTCTCTTGCTTGCGGTTTTGGTGTTGGTTCATTACTACACCACTCATGGTTTTCATCTTACCATGTCTTTCGACACAAGAGTTGGCTAGCCCACAAGATTATGGCTTGTGGTAAAGGTGAGAAATCCATAAATGGTAATCAATTCACCATGATGATGACGGCATTCCATCAAAGGGTTGGCTAGTCACGAGCAAGCGGCTACGGTAAAGACATATCAAATCCGTTTATATGGTTCTTTGGTTTGCCAATAAATCGATGGTTATCGGTGTACCATAGTTTTCGAACTCAAACATATGGCTACTCCAAAGAGTGATGGCTAATGGTAAGAGACATCAAACCCATTATTTTCAATGATTCACCTCTCACGGGAGTTAACACACCGGAAGTGATGAGAATAGTCCAAACTTATAGGTTTTGATGTACATGTTGTCATTTGTTCTGCAAAGATCCGTGTTTCAAAGTTGTGTCATCATAGAGATGTAATTATTTTGTTTCTTTGCTGCTGATGTTCGAGTACAATCCTCTAGTTCTGAAGTGTTAAAGATTGTTGGGAAGGATTGTTGGGAAATTTTGTCATTTGTTGGTACAATCCTCTAGTTCGAACTTTTAAAGATCCGAAATGGAACTTAAATGATACAATCCTCTTGGATTCTACAATCGCCTCATTTAAATTCCAGTTTAGGGGAGGATTGTTGGGAATTTCGTGAAAGCAGTGATTCTGGCGATCGAGAAACAATGGATTCTCATGAAGAAGAGTTTCATCAAGTACTATAAACATACAAAAGTAGGAACTATCTTTGAAATTATTCTATGAAGTAGTGGAGATATAGGTCTCTTGAAATCTTGAAGCCGTGGAATCTGTGAAGTAGTGAAGCGGTGAAATCTTGAAGCGGTGGAATCGCTAAAAGCATCAAGCCGTGGAATCTTGAAGTAGTGAAGCAATTTGAAATCTTGAAGCCATGGATTCTGCTAAAGTAGTGAAGCCGTGTATCTCGCTAAAGTAGTGAAGCTATGGAATCTGCGATGTAAATCGTGATTCTCACTGATAGTGTGAATCCACGTAAGAAAGGCAAAGGTCGTATTATTTATATATTAGCCCATCTTTATTATTGCATCGCCAAGGTAGCATGGGCATGTGTATGGGACAAAACAAATGCTTAGTTGCATGCTTGTCTAGGTGCATGCGTAGTCTATATGTGTTTGCATTTATTTGTTTGCATGCTTGTTCTTTTCCCAAGAAAGGGAATAGTGTTCCTTGTCTATAAAAGGAACTTAGGTCTATTGTATTGAGATAACTTTTTTCAAGAAAAACATCGAAGAAAAACCTCTATAGAGAGGGTGTAAAGATCCATAGAGGATCATTAGTTTTGTTTGAAAAACCTTGTTGGTAACTTTGATTGTGTTCTTATTATTCCGCTGTGCACGTTCAATCATTGTTACTATACACTCTAGTTGAGTCCGGATCTTGGATTTAACACTTGCGCTTCCAAAGCACTGCTCACAGTGGCACCAAAATCCTCCAACTGCGCGGTCAACGTATCCTTGCCCTTCTCCAGATATTTTATTACCCAGAGACATGAAGCCTTGTACCCTGATGACTCTGCGCGCTCTTGGTTTATTTGGCCCATTAGCGCCATTTTCTCCTCAGCGATTTTCTGAGCATACACACTCAAGCCTTCTGCCTCAACCTTGGCACTAGCTAGCAGCGCCTCCAGCGACGCAATTTTTTGATCTTTCTGCGCGCCTTGGCTGTCTTCCCCAGCAATCTTAGCCTTTAGCCTCTCCACTAATGAGGCCTGATGTGCAGCAGCCACCATCAATTCCTCAACAAGTTGGTCCATGGGTGCATCCTACCGCCATGTGCTCGGCGTTTTGGTGATTGGCTAGGAGAACTACGACGCACGGGACTATCTTTGGGGCGACTCAACAGCGTGCACAGACCTGCACATACACAAGTGGATTAGCAATTGTTTCATAATATCAGAAGAAATGCGACAAAGACTTTTGCAATTAATACTTACTGCAGAGTAGCAGTATCAACGGATGGAGGAAGTGATGCGACATCGCTTGACGACTCCACGGTAAGAACAACGGGACGTTTCTTCCTGGAAGAACTTGCGCCATCATCACCACGCGTTCTCTTACGCTCCAACCTTTGACTCACTTCCTCCTCCTCCTCTTCAATATCTACGGGTGACGGCTCCACCAATGGCGTAGGTACCCTAGGGCTCGGCACACTCTGTAGAGGGGTAGCTTCCAACGCATTGGGACCACTGCTCCCAGCCTCTTCAAGGTTCAGCTCCGTGACACGCCCTGCTGTTGCTGTCATTATGGGCTCTTCCCCTTCTCTCAGGGGGCGCGCCCCTACTGTGGCCAGACACGGCTTTGCTAACTGGACGACCCTGAACAAATCCATCTCTGCGCAAAGAAAAACACACAACACAGTAGGTTACAAAATAATGAAGATGATAAGAAAGGCTCACACTAATAAAACACAAGGATTGCGTAAAGGATGAGCACCCACCCTGGCCATCCGCGCCTACGAAGATTGGCACCTCATCAGGTCTACCAAAATAATTACGGCTTATGCCCATGTGTACCAAAAATTCTTCTGGATAGACACTGATGAGAATACGGTTGGCA
The DNA here is from genome assembly GCA_022545495.1 of Chrysanthemum lavandulifolium. Lineage (NCBI taxonomy): Eukaryota > Viridiplantae > Streptophyta > Magnoliopsida > Asterales > Asteraceae > Chrysanthemum > Chrysanthemum lavandulifolium. Next base: position 173,576,242 of record CM040246.1, read on the forward strand.
TTTATTGTACCCACATCTTCCGCATTATATGATCCGGGAAGGGCGCCATCCACAGGCGTGTTCCCAGTGTAGAAATCGGCGTGATGGGAAGCACACGTCGTCTACCCGTAAAAAGTTTCTCTCAATTCTGGAGCGTCCGGTTTTCCGTATAATCAAGGCGCCCGGTAGCGTTTAGCAAATGATACCCACCCGTGCGACCACGTTGTGTGGTAGAACGCACGGAATAGGTGGATAGTCGGGTTAATTGCCAGTAATCGACAATTCACCTCGAAGTTGGTGATTTTATCTGCACCTATGCAGTGCAGCTGGGATATCGGCAGATGGTAGTAATTTAACACGTCGCTCAAAAATAACGATATGGGTACGCGTTGATTCGCGAACCAAAAACGTATATACCCTATTTTCCTTCGGAAAGTCGGCAATGACGCCCGCGCACGAAACTTCCGGATGCACTGCGACAGGAATATAATAATCCGAAGCGAACTCTAAAAGTTCGTCCTCAGTTATATCGGAGGTGAAATCAGATAACTGTTTGACCATGGTATTGTTTTTAAGCGCACGCACAGTTACCTTTTGAATGGTAATTTTCTGGGTTGCACGTTGAAGGATTATTAACAATGGCGGATTGAGTTTTTACTGTGATAATCACAGTGAATTGAAGGTCGAAGGTTATATAAGTTCTCTCATCCACGCGATGAGCGACACGTGGATTCCACTATCTTCAATATGTGGCTAGGATCACTTGATGTGGCGTTGTTGCGATTACTTTCCCCGATTCTGGCGTCCATTTTAAAATACTATGTCTAGATACAATGTATATCTTTCAAAGCGGAACCTTTTTGGCTTCTTTGCTACGCTCGTAGTTTTTCATTGATGTAGTTATTAGTCTAGCATCCGCGATCGATTCGCGCTTACTAGGCTGGGGACATGATGACGTATAGTCTATATTTGGTCACGAGCCCGACTAAAGTCGATACTAACGAGCCCGGCCGAACCGGGCTAAGCGATAAGTGTTTGGGCCCGTGAAGGCCCAATCCGAAAGTTATTTATGGAATACGATATCGGATATCTTCTAATCTTTAGAGATAATCGTTCCTCAACCGACTTAGGCGGATCGCCAAAGGTTGGGGAACACGGAACCAACAAGGATTCTGTGTGTATATAAAGGGAATCCTATCCCTCGTTAAAGGTACGATCTAAACCCTATCTCTCCTTTAACCCTAAACCGATTACTTACTCTCACGCCAGAGGATAATCGTGGGAGGCAATCCCACGATAAGCCTAACGGTGTTTTCTGTTACTTAGTGCGCAGGTCTCAAGAATCAAGACTCAATTGGTACAAGAGCCGGAGCCCCAAACAGGGAACGTCCAACTTTTGTATCAACAAACGTAGTTCCAAAGTCATTTAAACATTAAAAGGAATGAGAAATACCTTCACACACCTGATGCAATTGATTCCTTTAATTCGCTTTTTTTGTTTGGCTAAGAGTACTTTAACCTTTTTACCTCAAATTATAGGTAATAGCATATCAAAAATATTACTATGCAAGAGCTTCTGACCAAAAGGGACTCTTATTAAAGGCAAAATCCAAGTCCTCCTAGGATCTTCTGCCAATCATTCCTGAGATATCTTATGACACAAATAGTTATTAGTATCTTATGACACAAATAGGTATACAAAATCAGTTGGCCCGTTTTTATTGTGTTTGTGTTGAGACTTTGGCATTGCATACCACGTTCTTAGATCATATTATTAAGATATTTTGATTATTGTTGTAATCATATTATCTTGTAACAATAATTGACGCCATTAACAATTCATATTTAGCGATTAAATTGGATAAAAATGAGGTTACCTTTATTGTTAAAGTATAATTATATAATTGGCCTTTTAGTATAAGGAACATGGAAGATTATTTTACTTAAACTAAAACTCCACAGAAATGAGTGCTTGCATAATGTTCAAGTACTTAAATCATGTAAGCAGACGAATTAGATTGCTTCCATTATAATGAATAAATGCATCCTTCCGTACAAATAATCATTTGCATCATCTTATTCTTTAGATTAGTGATCTGTACAGCTTATAGTTTCTTCTATGTTGATTCGAGTTTTATTCACACTCCAAGCACTCAACTCAGAGAACACAACACTTTTCGTTCCATTGTTAAAGGCAAACAGATGGGCATCGTCTCTAATGGAAAAGGCTTGGTAAATCCTTGATGTTATGCAAGTCTTTCCTACTCCTCCAAAGCTCTTAAAAATCGAGTGATCTACATGTAAACATCTCAAAACCAACTACATTAGATGTCATGATCAACGCAGAGTAAAGAAACAATGAAAGAAGTCAAGAACAAAGTTTACTCACCAAGGTTCTCAGTGAAACTTCATCTTGCTTACGGTCTATGACGACAAATGCTCCATATGTGGGCTTATCGATCCCATTCCTTGTTGAAGACCTGTGAAATGTAGGTTGTTGGCACTTTAGATGGGTCAAAATGAAAAAAATGGTCAAAGTTGGTTTTCTTATAAGTCAGTACAGTTGGTTTCGGCAATTTACTTTAAAATTTTGTATATTGGGTACCTATGCCGCCCCCAGTCTTGAGACGCCCGCGTCTTATTAGTGAACCGTCTCCCTATTTTTTCCTTCTTGTGGACCCATCTTGAATTTTTTGACTGATTTGACTCGGTTACATTCAATATTGAATTTTTGATCATCTAACGTAGGTTTTGCCACGTGTTGCAACATCTCAATTTCATCATATTCAATATCTTATAGAAATGGATCAATGCAATTCTCATAATCTAAAAAGCTACAAGCTAATAAGCTAGTAAGCTAATAAGCCTCAAGCATTTCCTAATTTACATAATCTCTTAAGCCTAAGCTAACACACACACACCCTTAGTTATCACAACCAACCATTTTCTTATAACATACATAAACGATCAACAATCACAAGCCTATATATAAAGTTCAAATATAATAGTAAAAAGGTGAAATGGGTATACTTGAGAGAGTACCTCCAAAGCTACGTGTCAAAACATATAAGGCATATTACCTATGAAGGATGACTGTGTGGAAACGGTGCAAGGACGCGACACATCACATATGGTTCGTAATGAATTAGATTGACAATATGCATCTTGCATGCTAGTAGTTCTTGCGAAATGTATATTGTCGAGATGCAGATTCCTTATAACGGTTGCTGGTGCATACGTAAGAGTGCTGAACCGACTGTCAAATCCTAAAAAACCACAATCATTTTTGTGAAATATTAGAAATTCTTATCCATCGTAAAAAAAGCAATGGAATAAAACTAAAAATAAGACTTACACTTTCAATAGTGAGAATCACCAATAGAAACATTAATTGCACCGGCCCTTGCCAACAAACGTGTTTCACTATTATTCATGGTCTCCAAAAACGTAGCCTTATTTCTGTAGACAGGATCAATTGCATCATGCAATAACACATCTATATCTTGCATAATACTGTATCCTTTTATTCATGGTTTTTTAGCAATGCACGAGTGAGAAAACGCATTATCAATACCATCGTCCAATGTCCTTTTCCCTTTAGTAGATGTTATCACAGGTTCAAAATTTGAAACGCTGACACCATAATGAGCTTCATTTATGCGTACGTAGCTTCTTAGGAACTAAGGGATCAGAAAATGTTTGCTCTAATTGGTCATCAAATTTTCTTTCATTTGAAAGATCAAGCCACATTATTTAAATTTTGCACAACTATGAGCTATATATCCCGTTCATTTGCAGAACATGTCACAACAAATGAACCCGGTTCATACATGTTAACAGTAGCATTTGCACAACATGTCACAGCAGACAAAACCGGTTCATACATGTTCACAGTAGCTGGACCCTTTTGTTTATAACCCAATGGATTTGTAGTAGTAGCCTCCAAGGGACCCACGGTGGCTAAAGTTTTAGAGCAGCTGGCTACATCATCATCTTCCCACTCTTCTTCATTGAACGACGCACCATATTGTGCACCATTTTTTGGGCCTGAACCAGCTTTTTCAAATAGTTTAATAAGCACATATGTATCCTGAAGTATATACAAGTCAAACGTGTTAAAAGTAAATTTGGGACGTATGAGATATTTTTGTAACATTAGAAAAATGCGAGATTTAAAACCCTTCTATACCTGAACAACACCTGCATTAGCCAACTGCTCATCTTCCAGTCTATATTCGTGCATGACTCAGCCTGTTCTCTCCCCTTTACCCGCATGTCCAATATGAAAAACCAATATTTTAATTGTTGATACGGTTCTACCCCTGTATGTAACATTTCTGTCTTTTCCAGTGGCATTCCAAAACCCGATTTCAGTTGCACGATTGTATTGGGAGCCACTATTATATTTTTTTGATTTCGGGCAGAAGAAGAACCACTATAAGTCTCCGTTTTTCAAAGCAGATTTATCTGAAAATTGCAACACAATAATTTATCAGGTAAAGAGCGCGGCATGGATTTCGACCCCATTGAATCCTGTATATCTAATATTAGATCTTTTTGTATGAGCTGAAAACGAAAATAATTTTGATACACTTTTCTTGACTTACTGGCTTCCATTGCATTTCGTGCTGCAATTATGAAATCATTAGCTAGTGCAGGAATTTCGTCACTATTTAGTCTTCGAGGAGGTAGAAATTCAAACAGAACCTTACCGCTACTATCGACCATAGGACTACATGGCTTATCTGTAGATGAAACTTGTGGTGATCCAGCATTTGGCTCAAAACTTGCGCTTGTAATCAGATTACCATAGTATGACACAAAACGATAAAAGATATTGTAGCATCTACAACTTCTTAAATAGGGAAGCACTGATTTTTTTATAGAAGATGATGAAAAAAATATACTTTGTTCAGAGGCTCTCCCGGGATGCGGGATGAGGGGTAGCCATACTAATTTCTGTTTTTTTGTATGTGGAAGCTACAAATTGTAATACCCGTTTTCCGAAGCCATCAAAGACCAATCTCACCCACGAAACTCGCCCAAACCAAATGTTTTACCTGCTTTTGTGATAATTTGTTCTTAATGTTTAGGTAAATTATCGATTATCAAATTAGTTTGGGGTCAATAATCAGTTATTTGTAGTGACATTCATAACGGTTGAAACACGGCTTTTAATTAACCTTTTTAACCCAACTTGAGAAACTTTTACTCTTAATCACAATTTTCTCAAACCAAGATCTGATAAATATCGGTACATAAATTACAACATTAGCTGCACCAAGATTCTTCGCTAAAGTTATGCTATTTGAAATATACGGAGTATATATATAGAGTCACGTTATGTGGCACAAAATTTATGTATAGGTTACTTTGAAAATTATAGTAGTAATATTAAAAAATCTCAAATAAATACTTACTACCTTCACGGAGATGGTAGTTAATGACCCCATAAAATGACTCATTTTTGGTTTTACACTGGTTGTAGGCGGCACATCCGATGCTTTACGTTGAGCTCCATGCACATACATCCAATCTTAGTAATCTCTTCACCATGTGCAAAAATGAAATCCATATTCGAAGTGAAGATAAAAATATATCATGTAGCTTTAACAGAAAATAATTAGAACATAAACATCCCAGATGCTTAACCAATGCATATGGGTACTAAATTGCGCATGTAGGACTATGTGACCGCGAACCCAAAGGAAGACCGTGTCCTCAATTATATAGCTTGACCTCGCCATCACCAACTCCGTTTAAAAGTGTACAATATAAGCAATTGTACCCGTATCAGAAACCTGCAAGTTTTGACCCCTTTACCCACCCGTTACATTCACCATTTTTTATTGGCATACAAACATGGGAAATTCGCCAATACAATGATGACTTAATAAAGATTATGATCTAATATTGTAAATTCTCAAATTGTATAAGGTAGATCTACAATGAAAATAACTGAACGTTAACTTTTATTCGACAATTAAAAGTTTCAAAGTTATTCGTAAGAACATACTCTATGATTTGAACTCAAATGCGAAATAAAGCTTCTTTATACACAACATTTTTTGTTGATTTTGCGTAATTATCATTCTTAGCAAATAGTAAGAACAATATATTGAATAATCTCCTTTTCTGCTTGGGTAGCATGTTGCATTGATTTACTTCCATCATGATGAAATATGGATCTAAGTGGTGCATAAAAGCCAAGCTATCCAATTTCATCAACTACGGCCTGAAATCAAACATATATACATCAGCTTGATTCATCATACAATTTATATAAGAAATAAATCATTTTAATCAACTACAAACCTCGATAAAAAGCTAATAGTTAAGCAAAGGAGTTAAGGAAGTCCTTGATCTTTTCATCAAGATCTTTTATGTTCATTTCTGATAAGAATAATCTTGTCTATCTTCCAAGGAATGCAAAAATCCTAAGAGTAGCCAAAGTAGTATCTTCAATCTGTATGATCATGCGGTATTAGTATATCACACAAATAATCTCTTCCAAATAAGTCCCAGCACAATGTACTTAAATTAGTCTAATATATCTTCTGGGTAACCGGGTTAAAAGCAGAACTTGTTAAAAAAAACTTGCTTGCTTCTCTCTTTGTGCAAGTGGTTGTGGTTGTAGGAAACTCAGGTTTCAGAAACACAACACAACTGACTCAGGTAACATTCCGATCACAAATACTATATGTTGGTTAACTGTTGCATCAATGGGGAATGAGTAAACCCACTGTGGCCCTTAGTTCATTTTTTGATTTTTGAACTTTCCATCAACTAAATGCTCTAAAAACATCTTCTCCTGGTCATCTCCATCATCCTTTCCTCAATTGTCATCTTGTATGAGTCTAGACCATTACTTGCAAAATTGCAAATAACAACAGACATCAAGTATGTTGGAGTTAGAACTCTCCCTCTCTAGCTCTGGCGATTTGGGCGATTCACTCATAAACCTAAATTGTTCACCTAACCGACTCTCTATTTATCGTTTATCAATTCCTTCCAAAGCTTGATTACTTTCGGTTGATCTTGTTTTGGTTGTGTGTTGCTTTGTGATTATTTAGGGTTTTGATTTTGGTTAATATCGATTAGGTTTTCTTTTCTAAATCGTTGTTTTAGGGTTTGGTGATTGCACTTTAGGGTTTCTTGTATTCTATCGCTGCAATCATTATTACTATCTATAATACAATCACTGTTCCTGGAGCATCATTATGGGTTGATTACTGATTCTTTTTGCATTGTAAACCCTAGTTTTCAACTAGGTTTTACACGGTAATTTTGAAGTTTGACGTCAGCTTCTTGTTTTCCTGGTTTTGTTTATTTTCTTGGGTTTGTTTGTAATGGATAATTTGGGAGAGAAGAACACTAAACCCATACTTTCAGTGGCCAAGGATAACGTGGTTAACTTAGATCTTGGTGAAATAAACGATATTAACGATTCAAGTGACTTTGAGCTGCCTCAATCGTTGGATGTCAATACTCGACATGAGAAGTCATTTCACATGCACCATTCGCTCATCTGGTTTGGGAGTCACAACGATGCTATTCTGGTTTTAATGAATATCTTGGGCATCGTCCTAATGATGCTACCTCGTTGTCGTGACGTGACTATGAGGAAACACAAGAAATCTAGTAGGAATGTTGTTGATGATTCACATGTCTCGGTGTGGAGTCCTCACTTAGAGTAAGCATGATTTTATTGAAACTTTGTTTGGCGTATCACTTAAAACACTAGAGGATGTTGATGCTTTCACTAAAGGTTTGGATGTTGGTAAAAATACGATGTGGGATGAATTGGATAATGATGTTCATAAGATGGCTAAGGATGTTGTCTTAGGTTTGTGGGAGGCTTTTGAAATTTGAACATAAGGTTAAATCTTATACCTCTATACATGCTTGAGTCTCCTATTGTCCAATCTATGGACATTAATACTAATGCTACATCCTATCTTTGAGCTACTGAGGTTTGAGGATGATCGACCTAGAGGTGATACTAATTTTCGTCCCTTGGTTGCGAACATGTATTTGAAGGTGTTAACATCTCTATTCCTCATAAAGTGGTTGAAAAGGTTAGTTCTCGTTTAGAACATACTTTATATGGCTATTTTGTGGGAAGAGGATGGCGTTTCCGTTGTTGAATACTATGCTAGGAATAATTGGGTAAACATGGCCTAAAAGGATTATGATGAATTCCAAAGGCTTCTTTTTCTTCAAATTTGATACATTGGTGGTGTGGAAATTGTTTTGGAAAGTGGTCCTTGGATGATCGCAAATCTCCAATTATTCTCAAGAAATGGTCTATGGATACTTGTTTGCGTAAGGAAGAATTGACTAGCATCCGGTATGGGTTAAAGCGCATGATGTTCCTCTTCAAGTTTTGAAGAGGATGGTATTAGTTTGATTGCTACTTTTATTGGTAAACTGTTATGCTTGATTCGTACACGACCTCTATGTGTAAGGAATCGTGGGGTAGAAGTAGTTTTGCTAGATGTCTTGTTGAGGTCAATTCGATCTTGATCTCGTGAAGGTTGTTACTATTGGTTTTCCTTCACTTTACGGGAGGGTTTTACTAAAGAGACTATCCGTGTTGAATATGAATGGAGCCACCGGTGTGGTATATGCAAAATATTTGGTCATATTCATGATCAATGTCCAAAAAGGTGGTGAGTTCTCTGTTTATCAATTCACATGTTGTAACTCCCACGTGGTTACGAACAATGATGGATTCCAAGCGGTGGGTAAGAAAAAGAGGAAGAAGAAGGGTAAAGCCAAGTCTACGAATGGTAATCGGTTTGTTGGTCCATCTATTACTTAGAATGTCGAGATATCATGGAAGGCGCACCTAGTGAACCTACTAGGGAGCTAATACTATAGGTAATGCACCCACATCGTCGTCTATGTTGAAGTCTACTCGCTCTACCTCTCGGGATGGTAATATTACTACATCTAATTAAGTATTACGCATTGGTGAGCGATGAAGATGGAGAATATGTTGCACATGTAAATGAAGAATAGGCTAACGATTCTGGTGTAACTTCATCTTTCACAATAGTCTTTGGTTAGCTAGTTTGTTTTGTTTCTTGGTTAAGTTCTTATGGCTTGTCATAAGTTCTAGTTTTGTTATTTTAAAATTTGCTTATTTGTCTACCTTGTTATGTATGCTTTATCGCCTATGTAGCAATTTGAGATATGGGACTTCACCCATATCCTTTGTACTTAAATGTTTTTGGAGTAATACATTTACCGGGTCATTTTGACCTTTTACCCAAAAAAAACAGACATCAAGTACGTACACATTTCACTTACAAGTCAGCTGATTGTGGTTGTGTTTTATTTCAAACACATCAATGGTGCTAGATCAAATAAATTAGCTAAAAGAGGGGAACATGTCAAACGGGCTGAATGGCTCAAAGTGGCCACATCATAAAAATCATCTTGTACCTTATTTTTATGTCCAAGATAATCGGGCTATAGCTTATAGAACAGCATCAGGAGTCCCCGATATGAAGAGAAATAAATTAAACATAATATAAAAATGGGATAAATTGAATTAGTCTCTACATATAAAATAAAATATTAAGTGCCTTGATGCCAAATAGCAAAAATAGTTCGATATGTGCAAATAGAATATGTAATATTTTGTATTGTCTACATTCCAAACACCATGTTTAAAGATTTATTTGATAGCGAGAATGATTAGTTAGTCATGGGATGCGGACGGAGAATGCCCCACGGTCGTCTTGAAAAGATTTGAATAGCAATTGGAAATATCACTTTCCGTATTGAAACTATGTACCACGAGGTTCTAGGAACGCTATTTTACCCGATTGGGGCATGATTGTCACGGGATCACAGATCACGGGTACTCTGGTGTACCATGTGACTATAAATCTCAGTTATTAACTATTTCTTTAGACTTTAGAATAGTTGCTTTTACATTATACATGGGGTCCTCTTTGCCAAGCTGTTGCTCGCTTCAAAATCCAGGACGATTTATAAAAACATATGAACCCACCATCAATGTAGCTGCTCAAAGGAAACAGATGTGATGTATAAAAGAGGCGTACCTTCAAAAGAAATATGCTTGAATGATTATCAACATCAAATAAACTACAGGTTTAGGAGATTGAAGCTGAAAATTGAAATCATTGAAGACAACAGTGATGTGGTTGTGATGAATTTTATTTTAAAGGAGTAATATGGACAATGACGATTAATGAAGATTTCTAGGAATTACGACGCACATAATCATAGCCAAAGTTGTCGTGGCCTCTTTGACATGTAATTATACATTAAATCGGATGCCAAAGAAACCTATAGAAAAGATGACGACTTTAATATAATAATCGGGTTATGAAAATTCAGAGTTGAGATTGAAAACATGTTTCGAGTAAAGTGATGACCTCAACTTGGCACTCATGGTTTCACACCTTTGCACAACCAAGTCTTTTGCAGTTCATCCTACAAATGTTTCAAATAAAATATGTTTATTGTGTACTGGTATTGTAGGAAATAATCATGTATATTAAAGAAAAAAAGTAATGGTTCCCTAAACATATTTATGTTGATGTTGCAACTTTAAATCTTTCACAATTTTAATAAGAACACCAAGAATCTGCTCCAACACCTTTGGAAAAAGACGTGATTCAAGTCAGCCAAAAATAGTACATAAAGATATGCAAATGTAAATGGGTATAGTACTAACTGCATACATTGTAATATTCTGAAACTTTTTGTCGGAAGAATATACATCTTCAAGTAAAGCAGCTTCATCTCTTTCAATTTCCTCAATAATTAGCTTTACCCTATTTTAAAGAAACAAAAAGTTATATTTCAATCTTCTCAGAATTACATAATCGGAAAATATATAAGTAGCATATTTAATCTGTCATCAGTTTTGGTGGATAGGACACCAAAATATTTACTATATATAAAAATCACGCACCTTTTTGGTAGTCGAGCACTTGAATTTTGACTACTTGTTGATTTATCTGTGAAACATGAGAGTTTGAATAAATTCAACGATTTTAATATTTACTATATATAAACTCGTAAGATGATAATAAAGTACGATGAATAGAACATCAATAAACACCCACGAGAGAAGGATGTACAACGAATCACATCTATGACGGTGTTTGGAATTTCATTTTTTAACTGATTACTGTGACTTAACAGAATATGCTTCTGATAATTTAGGGGTCAAATTATCTGCTTATATATATCCCTTCTTTAACCTAGCTTAAGAAACTCCTATCTACATTTCACAAACAGTCTCTACTTTTCTCACATACACAAAAAACACTATTCTTCACTTTATATATTATGAGTAATTTCTTAAATTATCAAAATTTAACAAATATTCAAATTTCAGACATCTAATATTCTTATTTTTATAGGTTATTGTGGCACATCCAAACACTATCTTGAGTATTTTTTACCACCCTTTCATTACAACTGATTATCTGATTCAGATTATAAATTATCACATCATCACAGCATTGTAAAAGATTGTAACAGAAACTTCCAATTCATAACCAACATTATAGACATGGCTTACATGATCATGAAGTCATGAAGGTTTCACAAAGGTGATCATCTAAAGATTAAAATTGTGGTGAGGCATTACTTACCATTTACTGTTAAATGCAGTACCTGTGTACCTTTTTCTTTCATTCTCCAACCGTACCTTTATATGCACATACACTATTATCTATTGGGTAAGAGAAAACCATTAAAAAAAAGAACGGGTAGTTTATTAAAGTAATATTTCTTACCCACTTTTATGCTTTGAGGCTTCATGTAACCACCATCTTTTGCCACCAAATGAACCTGTCACATTTAGAAACGAACCGAAAATCAAAAGTTGATATGACAAACCTACTAATTCACAAATGTTTAGTACTGTCATAGCTTGATCAAATAATTTGTTTTTTCTTATTGTGCGGTGCGGATGGAAAGGATGTATAATCAGGTAAATAGAAACTTCAAAACTCCCTCACAGTTCTATTTATAGCATCTAAGTTCAACGTAGATTATCTTCCACTTGAGTCCATCAACTATCATGTACGTCTTGCAAATTGATGGTAGATTACCAGTTTTAGTTCTTTATAATTTATCTCATGAAAATGTCTTTTAAAGAAGTTATATGAGAAGCTGATGAAACAAACAATACCGAATCAAAAATTAACACTTTCTTTGCTCCTGGAACCTGCGCTGCTAATGCAGCAACAGCTGTTTACTGCATTATTGTAAAGGCTGAATCCCATTGCATGTTTTACACCAGCATGATGAATAGGAAAATGCACCTGACCCATCAAAGACACGTAGCTTAATTAAAATGGGTTAAAGGTGAGTTTTTTTAAGGAATATTCAATGCACCATCAGTAACAAATCCAAACACCCATAAGCATTCAAAAGTCAATTAAACGCAAATCCTAAACATCCATAAGTAGACAAAATTCAGCATTAGCAAATTTCAAACACTCCTAAATAGACTACCATATAATCTCAAATAAACATAAACCCCTTGAACCATATTTCTTCATGTTTCATCTCAACCAAATATGTGATTCCAATTTGGAGTTGCATTGTAAAAAACACCTGATCACATAAACTCATACCCTTAACACATTCCTAACATCATTTTTAAAACTTAGAATACTATTAACGAAAGATGCTACTAATTACATCATATAAATTACACTGTTCATAACTTTGCCTATTGGCCTAATAAACATGAGGCTCAATGCATCCCATGATAAAAGGCATGCACATACCATTTACGAAGTATTGATAACTTATGACACTAAGTTGATCTTATTGACTAATTTCATAATAATCACTCATCATAAAAATATGTATTGTACTACTTTGAAATAAAATAATACATTATTCCAGATCATATAAGCTTGAGAAGTGTAGATCCTCTAATAAATAGTTAACCAAAAGGATTGTCCTTCCATCAAGAAGAAAACAATACAAAATTCACAAAAAAGTATATACTTACAGGCAGGAATGAAGTCAAAGAGATCGAAGGATACAATCGATACCTACTTCAACCTAGAAAAAAAGATCATCACAAATAATAAAAGCAAATAGTTTAATAGTTGTAACTACATATATATGGTTAAATAAATCCTTAAAACTCTAGTTAGCTAAATTAATTAGGCATGCATGTTACAAGCAATATTACTGATGTGATGAAAGAAACGTATCAATAACTGACGAAATTTGGTTATGAATTGTAGGTTAGTTCTAATATCTTTGAGGCAGTAGTACAGATTTGAGTATATTGTGGTGTATAAACGTGAATTTAATTGGGTTAAAGTTTATAATTGTTAAACTATAATTAAGGAACGGATATGTGTTATATAATTTTTGGAGATAAATACATTCCTTTTCAAACTAATCAAAATGGTCAATAATTAGTTGCGTAGGTTTATATATTTGGTTTTGCAAGATATAATCAAAAAATATGTTGGTCTAGTGGTTATCATGATTGTTAATGTTATAAACACCCTAGGTTCAATCCTTGCAAGTGGCAAAATTAAAAAAAAAACCGAATTTTTTCGTAAAATTATTATTCCGAATATTTAATTAAATAGAATTTTATTAAAACAAAATTAATGAACAAATAATTATGAGGTGGCAAAAAAAAGATTTAATTGTGATGATGTGGCTTTAATTATGATGGACATGGAAATATGACATGGCGTTATGGGATCTTAAGTGGCATTATGGCGTGGCCTCCTCTTATATATAATGTATATATATATATACGTATATATCGTATATATATATATATATATACGTATATATATATATATATATATATATATATATATATATATATATATATATATATATATACGTATATATATATATACGTATATATATATATATATATATATATATATATATACTAGATTTCAAAGCCCCTGATGGCGGGCATGACTTATAATTATCGTTGACATATTTTTCTTTATTGTAAGAAGGTTGTTAAGAAATGTTTTCAAAGTGGTTTTTTTTTCTTTACGAAGCGGTAATTGTTAAATTCCTTTACTAAATAGAGTCATACTTTGTTTTAGAACAATTTCATCTACAATTTCTATGAAAATAACACTTCATTGTTCAACTACCAAAAATTCAAAAGAATAACGTAAACCATATATTTGAATAATAGTTTTGTATAAGTATAATCTAGAAATTAACCTGAAGCATTTCAGTGGCGTATCTCTGAGGTGCAGCATCTTGTTCAGCATATTTGTGAGCATCTTCTGTTACCTTTTGCTCTTGCTCTACCCGCATCAAAACCTTTAGAATAGTAAAATGTGATTAACATGCAAGGTTTTTGCAATAAAAATGCAGAATGATTTATTAAATGAAGCCTCGAATTAGCACCTAAAGCATGGCATTCTCTTGTTCCTGCTTATCAGCAAGGGGCTGTTGTAGGTCAGCAACGTCTTGCTCTAATTGCTCGACCTATGAAATCATTTTGTATCGTATCAGTGTAACATAAACCAGGATGGTACAAACAATCAAAGAATCAGATTTATTAAGTTATTCGAATTAATGTATGCTTCATGGTGATGGTTTTGTAGCATGCCTTTGCACTTAATTAACCAAACACACTAAATCTATGTCCACTCGAGTACAACCTCAGGAAGCTCCATAATTGCTGGTTTAATTCCAATGGCGTATAAAAGAAGAATATTATAGTGTGCATACTGTTCTTTGTTTTTCTCCACATCTTTTGCATATTGTTGAGTCTGTAATGGCACAAAACAGTGACGTGAGAGTATTTAGACTTGCATGGCAAACAAAGTTAATGAATGATGGACCAACTATACCCCACGCTCAACTTTTTAAGGAGGTACCACTGTCCTAAGTACATCATACAAAACCGATGCAATCTGATAATCTTAGCCATCTCCTCACTTGCATATTATAGAAAGTGAATAACAAAATCAGCTACCGATTAAATAAGCTAAAGTGTTGACATACATAAAAAGGTCATTAATTTAAGCCAAGACTCACGATTTCTTTGTGTATTGGCCTTCTCTAATGGATTAAAATACAAACAAAATAACATGTCATAAGTAGCTTACTTATTTTAAAAATAAGAAATATTGTGTACATAACCCAAGTTGAGTTACATTATGTGTAATCCCCACATGAAGCAGATATAGTTTAGTTATTGTTATGCCTTTTATTTTTTTAAACATCTTGTATATATAAATGTTTATATATGACTATCTCTTATGAAATGTTCACTGTTCTATAAAACTTAAAAAGAGTAATCAGTAAGTCAACATTTAAAATGATAGATGGGATCAAGCTACAATTTTTACACACTTGCACCACAACTCAAAAGTATTTTTTGTTTGTCACGTTCATGTTCATATTAGTATAAGATCCTACCAATTTAAAAATAAAAAACATTATTAAATCGCTGTGATAATTACTATTAGTTTAGCCATTATTATTAGTTTAAAAAGAAACAACCATCAAGAAGATATGCAAAGAATTTAATAATGCTGCAGATTACTACAACTTGCGACTTGCCTCTTGAAACTTTGAGACAGACAACATTTTTCCAGAGTGGTTTTTGATGGAAAACATATCACGTCGATACATTCGAACATCTGATTCACCTCCAATTTCCATACCAATGATGTTAACTTCTTGTAAACACGGTGTTTAAATCTGTAAACAAAAAATTCTGCCCTTAATTGGCTGATGTTAATATGTCCCTATCATTGTTAGTAACCAATCAAGCACGTTACTACACTACAGAAAGGGCTGCACTTTACAAATGAAGCAAACAAATTATAATTCAAAACATATGCCGAGAAATAAATATGTAAATAGATAGCTTACATAACATAATGCTTTTAATGGAAGGACATTGACATATTTGGTTTAGGTAATAATTAAGAGAACTTTTAAAGTGGAAAGCAACTTAAGCAAACATGCATGTGTCCCAAGGTGTTCATGTTAGTAAAATTTCAGAGTTAACAATGTCGTTATTCACAGACCGACCCAAGTTTCAGTGTGTGTAAGTCGATTCTTAATATACCTTTTAACTGTCTGGTCATCATCTTGTAACGATTTATGTACTCTTGCCCGTAGCCCCGCCGTTCCATGAGCTGCAAGTAAATTGCAACAGCAATACATCGTGAGTAAGTTTGAGGAAGGTCGTAAGAGTATTGTTATGACTTTTGGAGATAAAACCAGCATAACTGTACACCGAAAAAGCTATCAAAGAGTGTATGACACTATGATCTGGATATTATACCTCTATTATTTAATCATGCTAAAGGAACAGTGTGCAATATAAAAATGGACATATATACCTTAAACAAATTAGCTTCCAGATCAGACTGAGATCTGCAAAAAAAGTAATACATGAGATGTTAAAGACATATAGAGATATTAGTGAAAGAATAGCTGCTGAAGGAGCATGATATGGTGACATACACGTCCAAAAGACTATTATCTATGAGCAGCTTCTTGAGTTCAAGGGCAATTTTAAATGCCACATGATTAGGAATCTGAAACAAAAACAGTGTGATGTTTAACCTTTGAGAGATGATGTCATGCTAGCATCGAAAATAATAAATGAAAAAATAACTAAAACAGGAAGAATAATTAAATGAAAAAACAAATGACTGTTACATAAAGATAAGTTATCTGCTAAAGGATGCTTCAAAGTTTTAGGGGTAATTAACACGATGAAACTTTTGGCAAAAAATAATAAATTTAACCCGTTGCCCGACCGCCCATTGCCACTATAAGTCAGTAACAACGCTCACCAGGCAAGACTCCAGTAAAACCATTAGACTTCTTGATTACCTCCTCAATTGGGATATTTGTGATATCTGAATAATTGTTCTAACCAAGAAGTGAAAACGATGGATACATGTTTGTTCCCATTCTGAGCCTGCGACCCGTTTTCTTGCCAATGGCTAGCTGATCACCAGTGTATCTACCAAAACCGCATACAATCAAAACTCATGAGTAGGGAGCAGGTGGTGGTATTTTTTTGTATATTTGTTATTCGAAGAAAAAGGATCAACCCAGTTTGAATCTTCCTTGACTTCCAACTATGGCATAATAAACTTGTATAAGCCACAAAAGTACCTGAGCTTGAAATTTAGATTAAGAGAACATTTAGAAGGGGCGAGTCAAAATAGGATATTTTTATAAGGGTTGAAAATG
The DNA here is from genome assembly GCA_022545495.1 of Chrysanthemum lavandulifolium. Taxonomy (NCBI): domain Eukaryota; kingdom Viridiplantae; phylum Streptophyta; class Magnoliopsida; order Asterales; family Asteraceae; genus Chrysanthemum; species Chrysanthemum lavandulifolium. The sequence continues at coordinate 173,593,453 of CM040246.1, forward strand.
GGTCTTAAAGCCTATCTTTCTTTTCCATAAAAATGCCTGTTGGGTCATTTTATCAACCAATTGCTTAGATTCCAAATTTCACAAACAACCAAACATTGAATATCAGGTTACTGTAACTTCAAATATAGAGTAGTGGCTAATAGTTTTAGGACAAAAATAAACCCTTAAGCACAAAGTTATGAAGTATGAATGATGAGTTACCCATTGAATGGCCAAACACATACTTTTTCATTTCTCACTGGACTTGAACTGATAGAAATTTCAGTAGCAGCAACAGGCACTGAAACCTTGGCTCCTGTCGTTTTAGCTTTTGTAGCCTTTTTGCGAATATTTTTTACTTTCTTTAGCATTAATTAAGTTTCCATCATCAACTGAATCTGACTGAGATGCTGTCACACGTAAAACTGAGATGTGAACCCTGCTTTCAGAACATGCACATTCTCTTTTAGTAGGTTTCCCTGCTTTCAGTTCCTTTTACAAATAAGCCAAAACCAATGCGTTGTAAAGGGGTGATTCCAGAAACATGCCCAGTGATTTTGCGTGCAAAGGAACAAAAAGTAGTCATAAAGAGGACTGCAAAGATTAGTAGGATGTAAGGGATAGCTTGAAGCGAGGCTGGTGGGATGTGGAACGATTTTGTGATCCTGTTGTTCATCACACTTCCTTGTGACACTGAGAAGGTTTGTAGCTGTGCTAAGATTGTGTTAAAGACAATTGTACAGGCAAATATTGGAATTAAAGAGATAAGGATCTTCACTTGCTCAACTTGGTTCACTGTACACAGTCTCCATCGGCTCTCAGTTGCATTATTGATGTTCCCTTCTTGTTCTTTTGTACAGGCTTTGTCTAAGAACCTGTAAAATACACAAAATAGAGCGTAACTATGACCTCAAATATAGTGACCATCAATGAATTCAGCAAGGTGATTGGGTTCTCATATCAAATCTCACTATATTGTTGTAGAACAAATTCTTAACAGAACCTCATTTATTTAAAAACTCATTAAAAACAAAGGTGCAGAATTGTAAGATATAAAATTGGCTCGAAATAAATTTACCAGGTGTATCCCCTTTACCCAAAAAAAAGGCTTGAAATAATATTCGAAAACCATTTGATGTTCGATCAAGGTTGATTACCTGAACTTGTCAGTATGATGAAGATTAACTGTATCATTTGATATAGTGGAATCAAAACTGTTTAGCTCAGTTTGTTGTCCTTGAAGCATGCGGAGATCAGATTAGATGTGCACACTTGACGCTTATTCAAAAGAGCAGCCACAAACACCTGCAAATATCAAAAAGTACTTTATACCAGTACATAACAAATGTGTAATACAAAACAGCCAAATTATTATAAAGAGGACGTTTAAGCGGATAATGGAAAGCGAGTGTAGTCTAGTAATATTAATGCATCTTTAGCTACATCAAGAAACAAAGCACGGGTATTTTATTTGAAAGCTAAAAATTAAACGTGATTGCATGCTTAATCATCACCTTGGCGCTATTACCACAAATAAACTAAACAACTAAACTGTATAGAGATTCTGTTTTTAAATATAATTAGAATTAAAAGTTACTCAGTGAGCCCACATACCACATGGTCTGGCTGTATCTCTAATTGGTTAGGAACAAACAGTTGCATCTTCTCTAATAACATGTAGTGCATATGGTATTATATATATGTGTATCTAAGTTTTAGAGCATGAAGACCGGGAAAGATTGAAACATTAACTTTTGTTGTGAGTAGTAAAAAATTTATTAAATAGCACTGGCTTACGACAGACTATATAGTAGGGATAATATACGTAGGATCTGTGGCTCCAATAAGTTTACGTCCATATGTAATCACACCTTCTCCTTCACAAACCTACATATGATACTCTGCTACTTCAGCCGGGGTGATGGCCACCTGGGAGATCAAGTCATCTATACCTGTGACCCAGCCCACTTTTTTGCCACTTATACCAAATTAGTCCTAAAGGTGAAGATCTCGCTGATCAAAACACATTATGTACAAATAAGAAAGCAACACTAATAACATAAACTGAATGAAATTTCTCGAACTCTATAATTGAAATTTTCTAAACAAAATATTAAGAAAGAGACAGAAACAAATAATTGCCTATTTTTCTGATTGTTCTCGAGGTTTCTGATAACACGTTTCCTTGTACGTTGGCGGCTTGTGTCTTCGCTCCTTGATAAGCTGCTGAACATAAACGGTACTTAAAATTAATAACAGCACTCAAAATCTTATCGAAATTGCATATCAGGCAACTATATATCAGCGCATCAGGAATTTGTAGAAACTCAAAGAATGGAAAAGCAAAAAAAATGAAAATAAAAAAGTATTAGGGAAGGTGTTATAACAAAAAAGCGATACATGCACGCGCCTGCGATGCTATTGCCCTTAGTATGGGGCATGTTTGTCGAGCCATCATTTGTGGCCCTTTAGCTGCCTGTGTAGATGTTGTAGGTGTATGCACAAATGCTGATTCGGATGTGCCTGCTATGACAATAAGATAAGAGGTTTGATAAGAGGCGTCTAGACTGAAATTACAAACGGTTACATCTACAATTTTTGCTATAGACAATCTACAACTTTTATACACATAGTTTTACTAATGATTATCTGAAAACTCTGGCCTCAAGGAATTGGACCGGTGAAAATTAATTCTTTATTCAAGTCCCTCACGCTATGTTATATTAAAACAATTCATCGTAATGATGTTAACAATGTACTCAAATTTTAAAAAGCCACTTGCATCAGCAAAGAAGCTTATGAACTCCACTTTATGGCTTAACAAAATCAATAATCCTAAGCTAATAAGCTCATACGTAGTAAAAAGTAAGCATATTGATTTCGAAAATCTTAATAAGCCAATAAACCCAACCCCTAAAGTAGTACGCCACTGAAAGAAATTGCATACATCGTTGTGCAATTTAGCTTCTGAAAACTAAACTAATAATGAATCTACGTATAATACAGAATGTGGTGATCTTTCCCATCTCTCAAGAAGTTGGGGTGAAGACAACTTGTATGGACTACGTAGTACAATTTAGTTTCGAGCATTGTTTGACACTGAACACGTTTCGACTGATAATGATCGAGTGTAATTGCAAAAGCTATTCTCCTCCAATGCAACAAAAAACTATACAAATCAAATATCTTATTGTATAAACAAAAATTAAGTGTAGGAAACTATATATACAGTATCTATGACGATGTCATACAAACCTGTAACTGGATGCTACAAACGGCCCAGAGCAAGAACCTCTCTTCACCAGAGATTTTGTACATTTTAATGGTTGTCTACAATAATTTCAAAGAAAAAAAAACATAACGATTTAAAACTACATAACGATCAGAAGAATTACAATTATGATAATATCTTCGATTACCATCAACATGTTGCTGCTTCACAAAAGAATATTCACGAACATAACAATTGAAGAGTCCCATCACCAGTTCCAAATTGTTTGAGAAATTTTCGCATGCGACATACTCATAACAACTGGTAGCCATGTCCATTGAATATGGAAACATGATAGCAATATATCAATCAACAAATACAACAAAAACATACCTCATATCGTTGCCGGGTATGAATCATTGATACAAGATGCTCCTGCAAACAAATTCATAAAATTATTGATCACACATAAACCACGTTAGTTTTTTTTGAAGAGGTAGGGAAGAAAGAGTTTATTAGGGTTTTGTTTTAGTTTTGTAATATTAATTGTAAATAAAATGGCTAATTACTGAATTTATGTTATGTTATCCTTTATAGATTTGAAGTTACAGAACATTACAAAAAAAATCTGGTGGTCTAGTGGTTATGATACCGCATAATATCTGTTTGGTCTTGAGTTCGAATCCATATAGGTGTTTTTTTGCCAAAAAATAAAACATTCGAATTTAATTTAATATTTGCTAATAAAACATAAATAATTTCGGTAAAAATTAAAAAATAGCCTAAAATTCAAAATTAATTAATTGTCTTAAAATAAAATAACTTTTCAAAATGCTTACATGGCAACAATGTGATGACATGGGCGATAATGAATTCTTGGGCAATGAGGTGGCGTTTCGTGGCATTATCTACGTGTAATGCCTCCTCGTATATATAATATAGAGATATATATATATATCGTATATATATATATACGTATATATATACGATATATATATATACGATATATATATATATATATATATATATATATATATATATATACGTATATATATATATATATATATATATATATATCGTATATATATATATATATATATATATATATATATATATATATATATATATACGATATATATATCATTATATATATAGAGGCGTCATGGCATAAATGTCACTTGGCGTCCCATAATGCCAAGTCATATTTCCATGTCATCATTCAATACACGTAAACAACTCAACTCTTGAAAATTTGGATTAAATGTAAAGTAAAAATGTAAGTAACGAGGTTCGAACATGGGATCTCTACTTACACTAGGAAACATCTCGACCAACGGAACAATGGAACTTTTGTTATTACATTTCCAAGTCAAAATTTATAAAGCCACATAAACTGTTATTTGAACAATAATATCTATTCTTTAAATATAGCTTTGGTTAATTATAAAGATTAAAAAATCCGGTAACAAAAAAGGTGCCTTTCTTTTCCTCGAACCCTAATATTTGTTTTCTTGAACTCATAACAATTGGCGGTTTGATGCATATTTTATTTTTTTCTTCGTCTATGTTATAGGTTGACACCAACACACATAAAGATGCATTCATGCATTAGAGGAAGATTCGAATCAAGTTTCTTTGGAATACAATTAAGACATTTGATGATATGGGGATGATATCATCCACGACAAGCAATATTCTTAGTTTCTAATATGCGTTTATTTGGTTATTGTGAATTTTAATCTTATGTTGGTTTATTGTATTTGCGGTGGATGCTTTATTCTTTTCAATTTCTTTAGTTTTTATGTGCTTATCGTTATCTTATACATTGGAATAGAATCTGATCTATTTGCACTTTAACTTTTATATCATTGTTTCAACAATTTTTGTTTATTTGCTTATTGTGTTGAACTGTTGATACTTTTGGTTCTTATAGGTGCTAAGAGAAAACAACAACAACCAAGATAAACTTGTGAATGAAGATTTCGGCATGCAAGTTGTGCAAAACCCTACTGCAATCAAAGTCCGTATTCTGCCACCTCTATCATCCATTCACAAACGAAAACTACTACAACATTGATGGAAGAAAACGATCGAATACGTCGGTATCATATTAGTATATCGTCGACCGGTATCATGATTTCATCATCATTTATTATATGTTAGAAATTTATATCAGCTGAGTATGAGTGTAAGCGAAGCTTTTATTTTAGAGATTATACCTCAAAGTTGTAAATCAAAGTCGTAATCATGTCTAAAATCAAAATTTCTACTTTTAGGTATCGGCAAACTTTAGAGCTAAAAACTACTATTGATCTTTGGAGCGTTGCATTGGAGCGGTGTTATCTGATCTATTGCTAATCAGTTTGACCACTGGAACAATTTGGTAAGTTTTGCTGGTCTATTAGTTCCCCACTTTCGCTATCCCTTTTTGGTAGAGGTGTCAAGATGGTGTGCTGAGCTGCAAACACTCTTATTGGTAAACATCATCTCACAAAAGATAAAATGTGCAACTCACATTATATAATCAAACTGTCAATGTGTTATAAAGTTATTGGTAAACATCTAACCGTGGAAGTTTAGTATTAGAAAATTCAGCTTTTATGATTTTTAATAGACGTGCTTAAGGGATTGTGAACGGTTCAAGGTAAATTGACATGCAACCTTTTAAGATGGTGTTATGGATTCCTTACTTTAAGCTCATAACTTGGGCGTAAGCAAATATGTAATTTTAGTGTAGTTGATAATGTGAGTATCCAATTAAATTAGGCTATTCAAAATAAGCATCATTAATGGTATGTTATCCAATATATGTTCTATTTAAACATGGTAATCCTATTTCACATACCTATTGATGTCCTCTTACGATGTCAAACTATGTTGGTAAGATTAACTTAAGTGATTCATTAGTCTTTGCATAGTATATTATGTAGCCCTTATATAAAACATTAAAGTATCATATGTGTTTGCTAAACATATACTACTACTAAAATCGAACAACATTATGCCCTTGAAAATTTTGCTTAACTTGTGCATGAGTTAGATTTGATGGTCGGGCTTGCGTTTATTGATGTACAAATTCATGCACTCCGGTCGACCACCGCAATAACAAATAGAAAAAATAAAGATGTTGGTCCGAGATGCAAAGATGATATTCTAATGGCGTGCTTCAATTTTATGGGTCGTGAGTTATTAGATCAAATATAAGCTTCTTTATCCGTAAAGCTCAAAGTACAAGTCTTTTTATGTATCTTGGACTTAAGGTATCATGACAAAGATTGAAAATATTGAAAATGTATTATTCGATGTATACGCTTCATGGTTTCTTCATACGATATCGTGTATATTTCCAATTACGTATATACTCTATCATTCTCCATGATTTTGAAATGAGTTACGTTGTTTTAGCGATTCCTTGGTCACTACTCGACCACAATTTGCCCGGACACCACTTGTGGAATTGGATTGATCAAGCATTACAACGTTGGAAGCCAAACTTATAACGTTTTGTGAAAGCTCCGGGTTTCAATGGCACAAAAATTGATTTCGACTTTGATTTTAATGGCACGGTCAATTAAGGCGGTTTAGTTGGTGTGTTCGGTGGGTGGCTTCAAGGGGTGGGTTCATTCGTGGAATCTACAATCACTTTCTAACTTCACGTTTCATTTTGTAGGTTACGCTCGTAGTCTTCGATCTTCTTGGGTCGTCCAATCTTGGAGGAGATGATACCATGATCACAATTGGGCCCGAACCAAGTAATAAGCGACTTGACACCCAATATACAAAAAACTCGGTGATTGCAATTATATTCTTCATGTATTAATTGTAGTCCATGATCTGAACCGCCACTGTTGTTATCACAACCTACGAAGACCATGGCTCGGTCGGGACGGTTTGCTTCTAAAATTCTTGAAAATATTTTTTATGAAGGTTTAATGGACGTGATCGCAATCTAAAGCGTTATAGCATTTGATGCTCGGTTCCCATTTCAATTTATTTTCGATTCCATTCATTGATACACATATACTTATTTCTTTTATTTATTTTTGAATGCGGATGGAGATGGTCGGGCGAAAATGGGACAATAAAATGTCATGGGTGACTTTTGACATGTTTGATCTTTTAGCTAATTTGGGAGGTAATTTCTTCTCGAACTCTTATTTGGGATCTTGAACTACCCAATCTTCACTCCCACAAGAATGGTTGTTGATCGAATCTTGGTGTGGCAACTCACAAAATCGTGCAAAAACCATTGATATTTGCAATAATCATATGACCAGGGAACCAAATCTTCGGGCGGTCATAATTTTCTTGACATTTTGCACTTGCAATCATTCGATGTTGAATAAAATGTTAGGATAAACATACTCAAGTGCGAATTAGTGAATTATTGATAGAGGTTGCTTTGATCAAAGACAAGCGAGTAGAGGCGACAACAAGGTATCTTAACCACATAGGATTTTATTTAATTTGATGTGTGTCAATATGTCTTTTCGGGTTATTTGAGGGGTTGAGGAAACAAATGTAACGTTACGTTTCTTCCGATGGTTGCTTTGGCAATTTTCGGAGCCTCTTATTATGGTTTGCAAGATCATATCACGTCTAAAGAAGAAGATAAAATTAGATCATAAAATTTGATAACTATATCCGTTCGTTCTTCAAAGATCTTGGTAGATGTTCATTCGAGGCGAGCATCTATGTCATAACATTGCAACCTTTTTACGTAGATGGGGTTTGGTACTTTAAATTTAGGTTTGTAGTGTTAAGACATGTAGAAGGTATTATAGTCATAGATCATTGGTACATTAAGTAGGCTATTTGTAGTGCATGGTAGTGGCGATGTTGATACTTTGAGAATTTCTATTGTTTGATTTGTGTTGGGACCACGAAAATATGGTGGATATATATGTATCTATATATAGTTGCATCTTGGGCTCGATGATGTGGAATGATTTATTGATTGACTCATTCAAAGATACCTAGATTTGCTATAATGGTTTATTGTCTTAATGGTCACAATATCGGTATTTGAATATCACGAGTTGATCATTCGCATTTCCGACGTGTGTATTGGTGTATGTCGACATCGAGAAACACGTAATCCCGTATTCGTGTGTTTATGTTTTCTCTTATAGAGACCACTCTTTCCTAAACTTAGCTATCTTTGTATACCTTGCATTTGAGGTGAAGCGGCTTGTTGTAAATGGCTAATAGAGGCTTAGAATTTCTAGATGGCGATTTACATTCGCTTGATCCGATAAAGACACATGATATGAAGGTTTTTCCTCAACTCTTATACATTATATTTTCTTATGTCACTCTTATATTTGCATGTCGATGGTTGATTTGTTCAATGAACACTGCATGTAAACAAGGCGATGGGAGGAAGCGATAACGAGAAGGGTGCTTGTGGATGTTGAGCGTGGTAGAAGCATTCCTAATTGGATACCCATAGACTTGAAAAACCTTCCTTTAGCGCTGAACGACAAGGAAACAATTTCTCTCTCGCGTCAAAAGCGGTGACAAGAAAATTTTGGATGAATGGATGTTAGATTATGCTCTTCAAAAGGTTGTTGGTGAACTTGCCCCTACGAAATGAAAAGTGGCTTTGCTTGTCAAAGCTTTCAAAGCTATGGCTCTGCCCGAAGATACACGAGCAGAGAGCTCTGCTTTGAGCTCAAAGGTCGATTCTGTTTCAAGGTGAACTTCAAGAGATAAGTGAATGGTGGACTCACGAGCTAGATTATGAGAAGAATAAAGAATCGAACTGATTTGGAGAAATAAAACTCATGAACATGTGGCATATGATTTATCAACGACAGCGATATCGCTACAAAGTTGGATCCGAGCTACTTCTTGATGGGAAAGATTTCACATACGGTGAAGAAAAGAATATGCAAGAAAGTAGAAGATCACATCGAAAGAAATTATAGACTTGAGTTTACTCAAAGTATTTATTAAGCATGCGAGAATCGATTGATGAAATCCTTCTTCGAGACGTTCTCGACACTTCTTCACAAGATAATTAGTTGCAAGTGACATAGCCTCTTATCAAAATGACGATGGTGAACCAAAAAAAGTCGAAAAGGATTTCGTTATGGACAAAACCTGGTAAGTCTACCTTTAACCTTTATGCCATTGACTAAACAGGGAATACCCTAAATGGTTAATCGTATGACTTTAGTGCAATATGAATGCTATTGAGAAAATTGCATTATATAAGAAGATTGTTGAGGAACTACCATGAATTTATGTGAAAAAATGTAAGAATCAATAATATTATCACTCTTGAAGATATTGTAGGCTCTAAGGAATATGTGACTCGATGATGACAATTATAACCAAAATGTTTA